>CM066036.1:458374855-459052355 GCA_033557465.1 Ichthyophis bannanicus
GCAGTGTTGATTGACCAGAGGATCGTGGCCATTGAACGCAACTGGCAGCTCTCGTTGCGGCATCAAAGACCTTGGTTCCACCACAGACCCTGCCCAAGTCCAGCAACGGTATGTGAAGCAATTGCGGTGACCGGGCCATCGGCAACTGCACCATTGGTTGCTGATGAGTACCGGTATCCACAACCCCCGGGACCATGTCACTCCGCTACTGAGGGTCAATCGGTACCAATAGCCTCACTTTACCTGCCAGCTACCGTAGAGAAGATACATCCAAATCTCCTGAGGGGGGTCTGATGGACTCTGACAGCTCACGAGGGTAATGATGTACCTCTCCAGGGACAAGCCTGTCTCTCCAAAGAGGAGGAATTTCGTCCCTTCACTGGATCTCCCACACACATTGTAGTCAATGGCTCTCCATTTCATTAGTAAACTCCAAATGTGAGCACAGGCCACAGGAGCTAGAGATTCACCAATTTCACCCAAACTCCAAAGGAGACAGACCATCCTGCCAATACATCAGATCTTAAGGGACATCCTATGTTGGAGAATGTGGGATGAATCCTCTTACCACCTCTCACACATTCTCACAGGTGGTCCTACTACTGTAATCGTTGTGCCTCCGTCCTCTGGTTTGCAGAAAGAGGGACCACCTCCCTGATCACTCAATCATGGTGGAGTCTGCTATGAGGGACGAATTAAACGTGACAAACAACATGCCAACAACCTTTTTGGTAGGGAGTGTAAGACATTAGATGCCTTTGGTCGCTGTGTTCGTCCAAATATCCATGCTTTCCAGGCAGGAACAGGTTCCGATATCATGTACATGGGAATGTTCCTGACGGAGGTCACAGGAGATATACAAAACCTGGTAAGTCCACAATCTCCAGATCACAGAGGTCACGAATATGTAGCACCTGTTCAAAGCATGCCCTAGAATATTTCAAAAGTGTGAACAGGGCAGCTTTGACTGTTTTCATGCATCAGGCAGAGTCTCTGCCATGGCTATGGGGGCAAGGCAGCTTGGCTGGCTGCAAGCCTCTCACCTGGAAACACTGGGTACAGGATATTAAAACTGGCCAACATCACCTGTACTGGTGGTGATGAAAAACGTTTTTGAAAGAAACCCGGCAGGGACACTCCTACCTTGACAAGGCTGTTCAAATTATTGTAGATCCTGCAAAAAGATCGCAGACCCTTAGAAAAACCCTTCCTCTCCAAAAAGAAAGGATACTATCAGTCTATTGGATCAGCAAGGACAACCTGCAGTACAAGCTGGCCTAGAACAACAGAAAAGGGTCAACAATCTTTTACTAAGCAGGAGAAAAGCCAAAGAGCTACTCTGCCTCAGCGACCCAGCAGCCTCAGCCCCCACAGGGCCTTTGACTTCCGTGATAGAGTACCTGCCCTTCCTGGGCCTCCAGGGAAAACAACCTTCACCCAATCCAGGAAGATTAGGTCACCTCATCCACAGATGGATGGTAAATAAACATCAGAACCATGGACTCTGTCCATCATAGAAGAGGGTACAGGGCATCATTCACATAGCCTGCCCGCCTCCTACCAATAATAAGGACATTCAGTTCTCGTAGGTCAACCCATTTAAGAATCCAGCAGGGTTTTAAACACAGGTTGTGCACAGGTTGGTTGTTCTCTCATCATCTCCTGTGAGGAGTAAAGGCCAAGGCAGAGAGGGCTCGCATCTGGAGATGAATGCAATGGCTGCGTGGATGGTGTCATCGAGAAGCGTTTGTTTCCTAGACCACGGGATGCTGTTCCAAGGGTTGCAGAGAAGAGGATGGCATCCATCTGTCCAAGAAAAGCGTCAACGGGGATCTGCGGTAGTAGACTGGCTTAATCTACTGCAGAGGGCTTTAAAAACTAGATTCGTGGGGATGGGTGAAGAAAGCCCCCAGGTAAGTGAACCTAGTGAAACGCCCCAGGTAGGGATACATTAAATACCTTTATGAAAAGGGTTAACAGGGGTAAACATATGGAAAGCAGTGATGTATTAATGCCTGTAGCATGGGGAAAAAGAAGATCCCTGAAGTTGAAGCTTGCGTGGGAGTGAGCTGACTGGGATTTGTGGCAGTTACAGAAACATGGTTCACAGACAACCATGACTGGGAATGTAACTAAACACTGGCTATACTTTTATGCAGAAAATAAGGACAGGGTTAGGAACGACGGGGAGGCGGAGGAAGTGGCACCTATATGTAAAAAACAATATTAAAGCTGTGGCCATTTACAGAGCTTAAAAGGAGAGAGGAGGCATTGTGGGTTAAACTAGAAAGATGGGAAGAGACAAGCTATTGCATTGGTGTGATATACAGACCTCCCTCACAAGAGGAAGAGGTGGACAGAGAGCTTAATTGAACGACATACGCAGCATGTGCTAGTGAAAGGGGTAGTGCTATGGATAGGAGATTTCAACTATGCCAGATGTTGATTGGCACATTCGCTGCTGCAGTATCATCTAGAAGTAAGGAGATCTGGATTCTCTACAGTGGAGAACTATTCAGGCAATTGGTAACAGACCCCACACGTGAAGGGGCTATACTGGACTTGGTGTTTACCAATGGTGAAAGTGTGTCTGATGTTGTAGTGGGAAGAACACATTTTGCATCCAGTGATCACCAGATGGTGTGGTTCAGTATTAGGACTAGGGCTGTTAGAAATCCATTCCAAGGTGAGGGGGATCTTCAGACTTTAGGAAGGACTAACTTTTCGGGAAGAGTGGGCCACATACATCAGGAGTCGTTAGTGGGATGGGAAACAGCTGGGGGATATGTAGAAATGTCGAGAAAAACAGTGTGGCAAAAACTGGAAAGGGGGGTATTTTAAGGGCAAACCAAAACCTTTTTGTTAAAATGGTAAATAAAGGCAAAAGGAAAAGGAGACCGCAATGGTTTTTGAAGGGAAACAGTAGACTGAAAAAAGTGAAGAAAAAAGAGGGGGGCCTTCATGAAATACAAGGAGATCACAGACGAGACGGAAGGACAGGCATCTGTATTTGGGAACACTTAGAGAAGCTAGCAAAGTAGTGCAAGAAGGCAAAGATTCAACAAGGCAGGAGGAAATAGCAATGCAATAAAATGCGGGGGGATTAAGACATTTTCAGATATATTAGTGAGAAGAGGAAGGGCAAAAGTGGTATTGTCAGACTCAAGGGTGCAGGGGGGGAATATGTAGAAGAAGTGATAAGGAATTAAAGCGGAATTGCTTAACAAATATTTTGTTCTGTTGTTCCACAGATGGAAGAACCAGGAGCGAGGAACCTCAGAAAACACCCCCACAAATAAGAACAGAAGCGAGGGACATACTTGAACAATTTTCAGCAAGGGGACTGTGTTCCTGAGAGACACTAGCTCAAGTTAAAGTAGACAAAGCGGATGGGACCGGATGGGATAACACCTAGAATACTGAGGGAAACTTGGGGACGTTCTAGCCAACTCCAACGTGACTGACCTTTTCACAAGCCTTCATTGGAGTCAGGAGTGGTGCCAAAGGACTGGAGAACAGGCTCACTGTTTTTTATGGTGCCTTAACAAAAGCGGAGGAAAGTAAGGATGTGGTTGAAAACTACAGGCCGGTTAGTGTAACTTCGCGTGGTGAGGTAAATTATTGGAAAACGCTGCTGAAAGAGCAAACAATAGTGAGGTGTCTGGCAGTACAGCGGATTACAGATCCGTAGGCCGCCTGGAATTCAACAGAGAGCAGGTTTGTCACGAGAAATCTGATGATTTCTTTGACCCTGGGTTGACCAGGGAGTTGGAAACAAGGGGAGAGCTCTATGATTGTGGTGTAGTTTAGATTTTTTACAGTAAAGCCTTTGACAATGTCCTCACAGGCGACGTATAAAACAAACCTGAGCACCTAGGGGATCGGGACCCTTAAAGTTACTGCTCTGGGTTAGACAATGGGTTGGGTGGGAGGCGACAAAGAGTACAAGTAAATGGAGCGTCACTCTGAGGAGAAGGATGTTACCAGTGGTGTTGCCCCCAGGGATCTGTCCTTGGTACAGATTCTTTTTAACATCTTTGGTTAGTGATATAGCGGACAGGGCTGTCGGGTAAGGGGTTTGACTCTTTGCAGATGATACCAAAAATCTGCAATAGAGTAGACACCAGGAAGGTGTAGATAACATGAGGAAGGATCTAGCTAAGCTTGCACGAGATGGTCTAGACAATTTTGCAGCTGGGATTTAAGTGTTAAAAATGTAAGGTCAGGCATTTGGGCTGGCAGCAATCCAAGGAGCAATACGACGTATAGGAGGTTGATAAGTAATTTTGTCCACTAAAGAAGGAGCGGGACCTAGGCGTGCGCTTGGGGTCTGATGATCTTAAAGTAGCTAAAAACAGGTAGAAAAGGCGACGGCGAAAAGCTAGGGAAGGATGCTTTGGGTGCATACGGAGAGGAATGGCTAGCAGAAAAAAAGGAGTGATAATGCCTCGGTATAAGTCTTTGGTGCGACCTCATTTGGAGTCTGGTGTGACAATTTGGAGGAACCGCACCTTCAAAAGGTTATGTGAACAGGAGGGAGTACGGTTGCAGAGGGTGGCTACTAAAATGATTAATGGGCTTTCATTATCAAAGCAGATGAGGACAGACTTAAGGATCTTAATATGTACAACCTTAGAGGAAGGCCGGGATAGACGGTGATATGATTGAGATGTTTAATACCTACATGGCATAAATGTTCTGATGGGAGAGAGCCCTCTTTTCAATTGAAAAGCAAGTTCTGCTATGAGGCGGAATGGGAATTTGAGGGTGAAGGGAGATAGGATTAATGGAGTGAGTATGCGGAAATATTCTTTACAGAAAGAGTAGGTGGATCCATGGAATAGTTCTCCAGTGGGATGGTGGTAGAGATGAGGACAGTAACTGAAATTCAAAAAAGCATGTGGACCAACACAGGAGGTTCTCTAAAGGTTTAAAAGTGACGGTTGTGAGTTGTTTTTATGGAAGGACAGACTAGATATGCCATGTGGTCTTTTTCTGTCATAATGTTTCTATGTTTTCTATCTTGACCTCAAGGAGCAATGGAAGAGGTACCTCACCGTCAACAGGGTTCTGGGTTCTTCCTCTCAAAATTTCCTCATACCAACAGGAAAAAACCAGGATGTCACAGAACCATTTTAGATCTCTGAAAACCCTGAACAAGTTCCTGTTCCAACAGACATTCAAAAATGGTTTGTCTATGAACAGTACTTCCTGACCTTACACAGGCAGGAACTGCCTTTGTTCACTAGATCACAATGATGCGTACACCCATCTTCGCAGCCAACAATCACACCGAAAGTCCCTTTGGTTACACCATCAGAGGACAGCACTATCAAAACAAAGATTTCCCTCAGCATGGCTCCCTCAGTACCCAGAGTAGTCACAAAGTTGCATGGCTGTGGTAGAGTGTTGTACTTGCATCACCAGGGGGAATCTTTGTCATGCCTTTACTTGGACGATTGCCTCATCCGGGCAGTCACAAAACAAAGCCCCAGGCCTCTCTCTCGTACACAGATGCGTGGACTTCAATGCACATAGGCCCTGTCATAGATCTCCAGGAATCCTTTTCTGACTCCCACGCAATCGCTGGAAAATCCTAGGGAGCCAATGATAGTTACCAGAATGCCAACAGACCTACCCTGCCTCTCAGCCTCGCTGTCCTTGCATTGTGCAACTGGTTTATGCAGCCACTACAAAAGACCCACCTCTCAGCTCGAGAGATGCGTCAGCTGCTGGGGTCCACATGGCATCTATGGTGTTGCATGTGGTCCCCTACACTTGTCTCCACCGTTGATGGCCCAGACCAATGGGCCCCTCTCTTCCCCCCCAGTGGACGGCAAGCAAACCGGGCTGTCTCTCCGGATCTGATAGTACAAATCAAACCGCTGTACCCTGTCCCTGGACTGGTGGCCCGGTCACGCACAAAAACTGTTGGCCCAGTGGTCACCCTTCCTGCAAACCCCTACTCAGAATCACATTAAACAACAGATGACTCCAAAGTGGGCGTGGGCTGCACATCTCCCTGGACACCTCCACCCAAGCCAACCTGGAATGTTTCAGGAGGATTCAATTTCCACATCAATCTGTTGGAGCTCAGAGCAATTCGCCTGGCTCGTCAAGTATTCCATTCCCTTCTACAGGCCAATATAATACTAGCTCACGCAGAACAATCAGGTATAGCCATGGTCTATGTGGAACCTTACAAGGAGGAAACAGGCTCTGACCTCCCGTACAGTTGCAACGAAGCTCTTCCAAAATTGTGGGCGTTTTGCAAGCAGTGCAGCCAGATCCATCTCGCTGCCAGTCATCTCCCTGGCAATCAGAACTCTTGGCCAGACAGGACTCAGTCCTGTATGATTCCGCAAACAAATTGGTCTCTACACATGGGATCCAAAACTCTGCTAGGAGTATTGCAAATCTGGGGCAACTCAAGATGTAGACCTCTTTGCCAAAGTCCATCATATTGCCAAAACTTACCCGGTTCGGTTCACGGATTCCGGCTCAGGGCTGAAAAAGCGAGGGATGCTGTCAGCCTCAATTGGAGGGCAGGAATTCCTATAGTGCTTTCCTCCCATTCCCTTCATTGCAAAACAAGACCCCCTATTCAAGCCCCTGGAGGGACAGAGGCAACATGATCCTCACTAGCCCCATGCTGGCAAACACCAGGTGTGGTACCCTCTACGTTAACCATCCTGTCCCAAGGTTTCCCCACCACCTGTAGTTAGGCGTACAGCTCCAGGACTTACTGTCGCAGGAGGAGGGGAATGTATGGCATACACAAACCCCCAGTCTCTGCACCTCAGGAGCCTGGCCTACTGAAGGCTGTAACTGATTTGGCCCTCCCTCACTCAGGAAGTGCAAGATGTCCGTTATGCTATCCAGGGAACTTCCACAAGGCATCCGATAGCCATCAAGTGGACGAGAGATTCCATTTGGTGATCACAAAAGGGCTTCAACCCTCTTGTAATCTGTATTATATATAAACAATGTTTTGGACGAAACTCCCTTACTTATCAAACACGGGTCTCCCAAAACTGAGTCAGTCAGAGTCCATTTTTAAGTGCCATTGCTTGTCCTTCTGAACCCATCAATGGATCAACCATTTCATCCCATCCTTTCCATATCCCGAATCATGAGAGGCCTTGGTATCTAATGAAACCTCCCCTTAGACCACCTCCAGTGGGCATGGGATCCCAATACATGGTTTTTTTTATTCAAGGGCCAGCCATATGCTGCCGCTCCTGAGCCCGTAGTCCACTACTTCCTTAAAGTCTCTGTACAGGAAAGTAATAGACCTTCTTGCAATCACATCAGGCAAGTCGTATCCAGTGAATTGCAAGATCCGGGGGCTGATCCACCCTTACACACCGTTTTTCACCATTGATAAGGTACATCCTAAGGGGACACATCCACACTTCAGGCCTAAGGTGGTTTCCTCCTTTCATGTGAACCAAGAGGTTTAGTTACCTGTAGGTTCTTTCAAAAGCCTCATGCTTCAAATGCCAGAGACGACCTCTTCATAATGGGACTGTAAAAAGAGCTGTGGCTTTTCATCTGCAGAGGAACCCAGCAACACAGAAGGTCCTCTACAGCTATTCATAGCCTCTGATCCTTAGACATTTGGGCTACAGGCAGTTTCCAAAAGATCTCTATCCAACGGGATTGCTCCATGTATTACTTTTTATCCTATCATAGCAAACACATTAACTGGAGGCCCATCGTTCCCGACTCACAAATGTGAGAGGTCATGGCAGCCTCTAGGGCTCACCTCCATTCCGTTTATATTAACCACATTTGTGGAGCAGCTACCTGGTCCTCGGTTCACGGGCCACTACTGCTTGGATAAAGGCTTCTGCAGGCATGCTGATGGTTGGTTCAGGCTTATGCTCTCCAAAAACCTCTTCCATACTTAATCCATCTCCTAGCCACCTCTCTTACAGGATTGCCAGAGATCCATGGAAGGAAGTGGAACCCCTCCACAGGGCCTCACCACTCTGGGGATCCTTCCATGGCATCTACATTAAGGTCAGGCCTCACATGTGATGACCTATTTCCTGCTTGTTAATGGAGATAGCAATTACTTACTCACCTGTAAACAGGTGATCTTCGGGGAAAGCAGAGGGGACTAAGTTTTTCACAAAACCCCACCCATATCCCCTAGGGGTTGATCTCTCTCTCTCTCTCTTTCCCTATCTCTCTCTCTCTCTTTGTCGGTCAGCTTTTAAACTCAACTGGAGAGAGGCCAGTTGGTAAAGGCGGGAAGGCAGCACGCAGGTGCGGTGTGGATTGCTCCCAAAAGCTTTCCTGATAGGACACTGGGGAGAATTCCCGCACAGGCCTAAGGTGGTACCGACGCTACCCACATGTGAAGACTTATTCCTGGTGTTCCCGGAGATTTCAACTGTTACAGGTGAGTAACTATGCTGTACAGGCACACACACATGGCTGGAGTGGCGGAGCAAGCAAGGAGCAGCAAGATGCTGCCCACACATTTCTGTTTGATTTATGTTGGGGCCACCCACCAGAGGGGGTAAATAGTCACCTGATTGCAACCCACACCATTGTTTTCACATCCACAAGGTAGAGGATCTCCGGAAGATAGGGGCGAGACGAGAGAGTGAGGGATCCATACATAGTGATTACCTTGCCAGCTCCAGAGGTGGGCGCAGTCAGAGCGTGCACGCGTGAGTAATTGGCAACCTTGCCTCGCCCAGTAACAAATGTCACATGGGAAATCAGTCTGTGTGGTTGTCTGCATATGTACATGTGTTATGGGACACCACATGATAATGATGCTGTGACTGTCATTTTCCCCACAGAGGGGTTGATTGGATTTCACCGATGGAACAGCCCACAACATCTGCTTCTATGCCCTGAGGGCGCCCCCTGCCCACCATGCCACAGAGGTGGAGGTGCGTGGTTGGTGGATGACGGGGCTGAGGTGGAGGCACAAGCCGAGGAGCGAGGGTGAAGAGCCAGCAGGGACAGTGCAGCGGAGGAGTGGGGATGATGGGGGCATGGAAGGGGTGGGTGGCGAGGGTGGCAGGGAGGGGAAGAGGATATGGCTGATATGGGGGTAGTTGGGGGGAGGGGTGGAGGAGGGGTGGTGGAGGGTGGGTGGTGGTGGGAGGGGAGGAGGGGGGAGGAGTGGGGAGTGTGTGCGGTGTGGGGAGGGGAGGGGAAAACACAGAGCAAGCACAGGGCACTGTGGGCTCCTGCCAGCCACGCCATGTCGATCCACCATCCAGGGCACACACACAGGTGGCATGCACATGCCACCACCCAGACCCCTGGCAAATATGTGTGTGTTGTGGTGGCAGGTGTTCGGCAGGACCTGTACTGTGGCCATGGATGCAGTGGAGCGGCTGTGTGCATTTCCTAGTGCACTCACACCAGTGGCTGGACGGGAGCCATTCAGCGGGTGGCCAACGAGGGTTGGGGGACGCGGCTGCCCTGTCGGCGGCCATCCCCTGAAGGGCATCACAGGAGTGTTTGATGGTGCCTGGCACGGGTCAAACACACATGGTGCCCTGTGCTGTTCCTGATGTTCCATCACTGGAGCATGAAGCATGCAGGGGGGGGGTTGCGAGGGTGTGGCTGATGGTGGGGGTGGGGGGGAGGGGTGGAGGAGGGTATATAGGGCGGGTGGGAGGTGGCAGGAGGGGAGGACGGGGACGTGTTTGGGGGGAAGGTGGATGGGTATCTGTCCCTATTTGTGCCATTGTTTGACGTTGTTGTTTTTTGTAAAATATACACACTGGTTTCATAGGATCAAATGGTCACGTGTCTCCCTTACCAACACACTATGGATGACAATCATGGGGATATGTGTGTAGACAGGTATGTGTTGTAATAGGTAGACATGGATGGGCTTACATGGACTGGCTCCAAAATGCAGTCGTTGTGGGTTGGACCATGTGTGTACGGTTGTGTGAGACACAGGGTGGAACCTGAGATGTTGGCAATGTAGAGGACATCTCCAGGATATGGGAGGCACGTGCATGCTGTGTGCAATGCGTGGGAACCGTTTCTGATGCAACATTGCCTGTGTGCCAATAGTAGAACTGGGCAAACCACTACGTCTGTGCTGGCAGGGTGAGATGTGCTGCTGAGGCCCAGCGAGCTACTCAGGGGTAAAAGCTGTTGAGTGGGTCCTGGTGGACAATACCATGTCACAGGGATGGTTGCGTGAAGAACCCCTATATGTTCTGTGGGTGTGTATGGCACGTAGGCAGTGTTGCAGGCCGAGGGACAATGGTCAAACATGGTGCTGTCCAATGTAGAGGGTATGAAAAAGGATGAAAACTGTGATGGCTCCCCATACACTGGACATGTAGCCTTTTTTTCAGGGACCATTCCCCCTGTGCAACCCGGGAGGAGGTGTAAACCGCCTACCAACTGCAGCCCAGAGGGCTGGGATCTGACAACAGTTCGCATGGCAAAACTAGCATGTGATGGGTTGTCTGTGCAGTGATACCTGCCAGTACAGACAACCCACCATCCGACGGCCTGTGCTGCGGACAGAACATGGGCATTTGCACACTACCTAAGGGGAAACACAGGGACAAAACTTTGGAAAACACACGTATGTACTGGTTAACCAGCTGTTTATTTGACCCACAGTCACCTCCTGCATGGGCCGCCACGCGCCGCCCGCGCCCCTCCACGGCACACCACCCCCGCGCGGGACTGAACCTTTCCTGGTGCCTCAAGGTGACGGTGCTGGTGCTGGTGCTGGTTAATGGTGCTGGTGCTGGTTGGGCTTGCTGTCGCATTAGGCCCATTAATGTCCTCCATGCGCATCCGCAATGCGGGCAAGCGCCACCGAACCGCAATATCCTCCAGGATCTTCCGACAGCTCCCTGGTATTTTCTCTGATAGCCATGTGACAGACACTGGAGTTGCCTTGATGAGTGCCTGTGGGTCGGGGACAGAGGGTGATATGTGAGATCTACCTCTCCAGTACCAACTGGCTCACACATACACCATGTCACATATAATCCCAGAAGAAGCAGTCTGCAGAACCAGTCAGTTAGCCGCCACACACATGGCACATTGCCACAGTTTAATATGTCAATGCCAGGGCTGCACAGGACTTGTCTGGGATAGGTCAGATGATCGAGGGGGACTGAGACACACCAATACACTATATCTGGGGTGCCCCCATTTCTATAATGCTGGCGCATACTGCAGATTATGTTGTCCAATGATGGCCTTGGTGACCATACCCATGACGAGGATCTCGGTCACATAGGGTGTCTGGGTGACCTGCGATGCATGGCTTTTCTCTTTGGGTTAATGTGGGGTATATTGGGCAAAGAACAGTGTGCCATGTGTGCGAGCCCCCTCACAAACTGCTGACACCTGACAAGCCATGCTAAGAGGGAGGTAAGAACACAGAGGACATAAGGACAACCCCCCCAACATCAGAACGTTATGATATGTGGGCAATATGCAATCATTTTGTGGATTGTTAGGACAACCCCATCAGGATCGGGTGGGGTATGATGTTACCCACCTTCTGGCATTGTGCCGTGATGCAGTAGGTGTGTTCGTCCGCAGTTCTGCAATGATTGGGTCCATTTCTGGTGGAGGGGTTTCATCTGGCGCTGGTGTATGAATGGGCTGGTGTGTTCGTGATCACCTCTGAGCCCTCTGTGCAATAGTAAGGTGACGTCTGGGTGTGTGGTCCTCGGGCTCAGGCTGCCATTGTTGTGCTTGGGGTCCCATTCACCACTATGGTGCTGCCCCGGACACTGTGGGCTGGGGCTATGGCCACATCCTCGGCCAATGGCACCTCCTCCGCCTCAGCTGGGCGCCATGGTTGTGTCGTCACCTGGGTTGTGGAAGACCATAACAAACAGCAACAGATTGGTTTGCATGGTTAAACGTACATACCAACTGTGTAAACAAATCCACCCCCACAATCACTGTTGTGTTTGGCCGTGGCCTGTACATGTGCTACATAGCTACCACTACAGCTCCGGCTGACACTATTAGGCATAGATAGGGCAGTACCTAGCACACACATCGATGTGTACTATCAGGGTCGTCCTCAAACTGAGGCGTACAGAGGGCCACATGTGCGGCCACCAAAGGGACATGTATGCAGCCCGACGGGTGCTTTGTTGGTGCCGACACTGCCAGTCCTAAGGGGCAGCTCTACCCAGGGGCGAAGCATTCATTGAGCAGCAGACCAGCTAGGTTAACACCTTACAAACCTGCTGCTGCTGCTGCCGCTGCCGCCCGTGGCATGGGCATAATTCAAGCATACAGCGGGGCTCCCCCTGCTCTGCAGGGTACACTCCATGCAGTCTCAGTGTTGGCTGTCAGAGCCTCGCAAACAGAAAGAGATTCTCCTCTCGTGGCTCTGTTAATCCAGCTGTGGGGGCTAATGGGGATTTTTAATCAGGCCTGTGGCGGGATTGACATGGCTGCGAAAAAGGGATACTATCCCTTCACAGGCTCTGACAAGCCCACAGGAAGCCGAATGTGCGGACGCTGTAGAGCAGTGGGGGGGCCCCACAGGACTGCTTGATTATGCTGCTGCCACAGTTGAGAAGCAGCAGCCAGTAGCCATGTTTGGTTTATTTCTTACCCTAGCTGGACCTGACGGGGGGGGGGGAGGAGGTTTGGAGTGGTAATTGGCTATGGGGGGGAGAGGTAAGACTGGAGGTGTGCTGATGGGGGGGAGGGGGTTTCAGGACAGGTTCATGGCCTATGGGGGGTGGTAAGACGGCAGTGGGATGATGGGGGGGTTAGGACTGGAAATGGCTGAGTGTGGGGCTAAGGAAGGAAAGTGGGCTGATGGAGGGCATAGGATAGGGCTCGAAATGTGTTGTAGGGGTTTTGCTAAGATTGCCAAATGGGCTGATGGCTGGGCTAGGAGAGGGCTATCAATGAGCTTTTGGGGGGGGGCTCGTGGTTTGGTAATGCACCGTATGGAGGGATTTGGAATAGGAATGGAAATGGATGTGGAGCTAGGACTGGTACTGGGCTGATGTTGTGGTTCCAGGGATAGGATTGGAAATGGGGGGATGGGGGGCTAGGACTGGAAAAATGGGATGATGCATGGACTTGAGGGGAGCGGATGCTGGGTGTGGCTTGGAAATAGACGGGAGGTGAGGTTGGGCGAGGATCAGAATGGGATGGAGCTGGTCAATGAAATGGTGAGGGAAAAAAACGTTTGGGGGGAGACGTAAGAGATATCTACAAATTGAACGGATAGTGGGAGAGTAAGTGGGGATTGAGGATGGAGGTCTAACATTTGAGTGGATGAACTAGGAATGCGGAAAGCGCACAAGGAGGGAAAGATTTACTATATTAAAGAAGATGTAGACAGAGAATGGAAACAATACTAGAGATGGGACGAATGGACAAATGGAAAGCAGATGATGGGGGGACGTAGCAAGAAGACCCAAAGAAACCAGACTAACGTGGCTAGAGCAATGGCCACTGAAAAAAAAAAACAAAATAAAAATGTTAAGGAAACATTCTCTGTATTTTGCAATTATGCAGTGTTAGTTGGGGTTTGTTCATAGTGTTCATTTAACCTATATTCCGTCCCTCCAATGGTATGAGGGAAACAGTGAAACGGGCCCCATGTTGGAAATGTTTGAGGACCCCTGGTGTGCAGTATCCCACAGAAGGACCATCCCTGCTCCAGCAGTGTGCTTAGATTAGGACACAGGACATAACAAGTACAGGTCTGAGAGGGGGCTTGTAGCAGACATGTAGCCACATGTGTCAGGGCCAGCAAATAAAAAGGGATGTATGCTTAATGAAACATGTTGGTTGGAGGGCAAGAAAACACAGAGTAACAGGGGTGGAATGGGGGACAGCCACACTCCCCCCATGAGCCAAAGGCAGAGGGTGGGAGATGATCCAGGGGAGCAGGTATGAGGAGGTTGTCTAATAAGAAGCCTGATTGCATATCCAACGGGCAGGTAATCTAATGGGTAGGGAGCAGAAAGGTGTGATTTGGGGACCTAACTGCCTGGGGATGAGGCAGTGGCCAGTGCCTCTGGCAGTCCTTAGAGGTATATTGGCCCTAGCCCGCAGCTCCGACCAACTCCTGCTCCAGGGGTGTTAGGGAGGGTGTAAAAGGGGCCTCCCCCTACAGTGCCCATGGCATGCTGAAGCTTGCACCATCTGTGCACGCACACCCTCTATTATTTAAATTTTATTTACATTCTCTTTTAACGCGCTATTATGCCCAGTTGCGGTTACATGAACAAATGAATTAAATGGAAACAGGGCCTTATAATGGAGATAAACTATTTTACAGGGAACATTGGAATTGGAGGGTTAAGTGGCTTGCACAAGACACAAGGAGCCAACGGTGGGAATAGAAACACCAGTCCTTCTGGCCCAAGGGTACTGTTCCTATAGTGGATTTGAACCCCTGACCTTCCAGACTGAAGTACCTTGCCCCAACCAAGAGGCCAATCCTCTCGTTGAACCTCTTCCTGAGGCTGTCGAGGATCTGCTTGGGCCCCCTGCCTGTGCAAGGCCTCCTGCACCTCCTCCCACACCTGGGTTGCGTTGCTTGACACACAGTCGGTGGTATTGCTTAGTCGTCCGTATAGGCACATAATTAATTTTCAAGTACAGGAGCGCCAGCAGGATGTGGTTTTCCTGCTGGTTGAAAGTTACTGAGCCCTTATTCTGTTGTAGAGCTGGCACCGGTATGCGACTAAGGTTTTGTCGTCAGAGGACCCTGTGTGGGCTGGGCCGATGGGCCCTGCAGGCCTCAACCCACACTCCCTGCCATATCTGTCTCCTCCCCAACAGGTGGGCAACACCTCTCTCTCCCTCTCCATTCTCCACTCCTGCCCTGTGTCCTGTGGCTCCATCTCCCTGTCAGACAATTCCTTCTCTTGCCCTTCTCAGCTCCACCTCCACACCTCCCTCCTCTCCCTGCTATCTGCTCTTTACCTTACATCCTTTTCACAACAACCGGACTCCTTGCCTCCCCTCCTCTCCTTAATCCCCTGATGTACCTCTACACCTATCCTCCACAAACCCAGCCTCTACCACTCTGACCCGCAACACACTAACTAAACTCTACTAGACAAAACTGCTTCTCTCTCTCTCTCACTGACGCCACCACACCTTCTCTCCTCCCGCGCCATACCAACAACCCCTCAATGTGCAAGCACGTTTGTACAGGTTTATCTATAGGGTTTTTACATGTGCTGTGACGCAGTTACCGCTGGAGCACTTTGCTGCGCGCTGACGAACAGCCGCAGTTTGGATGTGCGCATTGCGCATATGCCGCCCCAGAAGCGCGGAAAGCCAGGCTTGCGCAATTGCACAGTCAACCATGCCAGCGCTGTGCGAGCCCCCCCGTCATGCCTGATGTCTGTGAAGATGTGGTGCGTGCATGCGCAGTGCTGCATGTGTGTGGGCATACACCCATGCCGCAACAGCCAAAGCTGCGCGTAGTGCGCCAGCCATCCGCGCTCACTCACCTGCGCACGCGCAAACACGCGCTTAACTGCTAAAAAAAACCCTATCAATAGATCCTGAGCTACATGTATGCACGTTTGAGTAGGCGTTTTTTTGTAGAGTGACGGCGAATGAGGGACCAGGAGAGAAGGATCGTCGCAGTTTGGCAGAAAGTTGAACGGAAGGAAGCGAGAGTCAGAATCAGGTGTATTGTGGAGAACGCGGATGACCTGGCGTTGTGGGATTGGTGTGTGGGAGGGAGGCATGGGGTGGGATGAGCTTGTATTGTGTGGCATGTGGTTTCTGGGTCGGATGGTGGTAAGGTGGGTGGTCTTGTTCTACTGAAGTAGGTCTCTGTCTGTGGTTGAGTGTGTTAGAGTAGCCAAGGACGCGGTGACGAGATTATGGCGGCATTGGGCCTTTGCTGACCTTTCTTTCACTTTTTTTTTTTTCGAGCCCTGCAAGCGGGAGGGAAGGCTAGGGCCAAGGTGGTGCGGCTTGCGTGAATCAGCGGGAGAGGGTGTCTATGGGGCTGACGGCACCGGGAATGGGATCAGTAGGGGCCCGCAGCAAATCAGCACCCTGCAGCTGCTGGGCAGACGGCCTGGCAAGAAGCAGGGGCGGTAGCCGCCGCATGGCGACAAGGAGGGTCGCGTGCTGAGGCTGCAGGGCTCGCCAGCCACGCCTCTACAGCGACCCAGGGCTCCAGCCGCCAGGAGCCCCATGTGAGACGGTAGGACCAGAGTAATCTCCCGGTTACCGACCTGAAGCCCCACAGGGCGGCCTATTAGAGGGAGCTCTCTATAAGATGAGTGATATAAGACCTGACCTCGGAGCCCCTGACTGATCGGTTCACACCATGCCATACGCAGGTGTTGGTCAAGCTCCTTGCTGGCCCCCTTACAGTTACTCTTTTTCGTGCACTCTACGATAGCTGTTTCCAGCTCACATATGTCGAGCCGTCAGTGGGGAGCATGAGTCGCCCCACGTTCTCACACTGCTCTCCAACAAGCTACCTGCGCTGCTCTATGGTTCAGCCAGGGTAGCCGGGAATTATATTGCCATTCCACACAGCTATGGCCCAACAGGTGATGGAGCACACCCATGAACCAGGCCTTTGAGGCTGTTGGTTAGCCGCGAATTACCACACATTGAAGGGAGCATATTGCACATTGCACACGAATGTGGGATCCCCTAGGTACCCGGCCTCGAAGACAAGGAAACGGTAGTGTTCCGCAACCGCCTCGCGCTTCAGGGCGGCCAAAACACTATAAATCTCCCTGAATGTTCAGGGCTTAGTATGTGATAGACCCAAAACTACTGCATAATTACCTTGAAAGTGTGCCCCGTCCCACGAGCTTTGCAAGGGTACACCATGATGAAGCCGAGATCCTGCCAATCACGTCGGCCAGTATTCCAAAAGCAATTTTGAGGCAGGCACCAGTATGAGCCGACCTGAATATTGCTGGCGGTGGGTGTTTCCCATTTCTGACATGCACATGGTGCTCATGTGGACTAGGCGTATGTGCAAAATGTGTGTCTTGGAGTAGATCCCTCATTGTGTGGTGTGTCATCTGCCTGGTTTGGGATATATGGAGAAGGTGCGGTGTGATGCTGGTTGATTTGGATGCGAGCATTTGTGTGGTTGTTACATATTATGTTTTCGCCAATCTATACAGCTACCCCTGTCTGGTGTTTCTTAGGTTCCCCCACTCAATCCGTAATAGGGTAGACACCCAGGAAGCTGTAAAAAACATGAGGAGTGATCTAGCTAAGCTTGATGAATGGTCTTAAATTGGCCAGCTGGGATGTCATGGTAGGAAATGTGAGGTCAGGCTTTGGGGCTGAAGCAATCCAGGGAGCACTATCTATAGGGCGGTGAAGTACTCTTGTCCAGCTACAGAAAGAGCGGGACCTAGGCGTGGTTGTGTCTGCCGATGTCAAAGTAGCTAAACTAGTTGAGAAGGCGAGGGCAAAAGCTAGAAGGCTGGTGGGTGCATACGGAGATGAATGGCTAGCATAAAACAGGAAGGGAGAATGCCCTCTGTATATGTTTGGTGCGACCTCATTTGGAGTATAGTGTGCAATTCTGGACACTGCATCTTCAAAAGGATGTGCCACAGGATGGGGTCAGTGCCGGCCTAGAGGGTGGCTACTAAAATGATTAGTGGTCTTCATTAAACAGGCATATGAAGACAGACCGAAGGATCGTAGGATGTACGCCTTGGGGAAAGGAGCGGATAGAGGTGATATGATGGAGATGTAGAAATACCTCCGTGGCATATATGTTGAAGGGTGAGAGCCTCTTCAAATTGTAAACAAGTTCAGCTACGAGGGAACATGGGATGAGGGTGGAGGGAGATAGATTCAGGGGTGACATGCCACCATATTTGTTTACGAATAGGTGGTGGATCCATGTAATACTCTCACAGTGTAGGTGGTAGAGATGAGGACAGTAAACTGCATTCCAAACAGCATAGGACAAACACAGAGGATCTGTAAAGGTAAAAAGGGGACTGTTGTACCTGTTGATATGGAGGGACAGACTAGATAGGCCATGTGGTCCTTTTGTGTCATCATATTTCAATGTTGCAATGCTGCTAGTTGTGATGTCATATGTTTCTTTCAGGATGTGTTATGCATTTGTTTTGCACATATATACCTGTGTCCATTTGAGGGGGACATGAGCTCCTGCCTTAAACTTACCTCATTTCTGTTCTACAGGTGATGCAGGATATGGGTGTCGCCACTGGTTGCTGACCACCTGTGCGTCAACCACGGACACGTGCAGAGCGGAGGTACAATGAGGCCCATGCCACCAGCCGCTCTGTCATAGAGCGCAACTTTGGCATTTTAAAGAGTTGCTTCACGTGTCTGGATAGGACAGGCGGCGGCCTTACAATATAATCCACAGACTGTGGCAGAGATCATCATAGCCTGTTGCATCCTGCACAACATTGCTCTCAGGCACAATATCCCTGGCAGAGATTAATGAGGGTCTGGAGGATGATCCGACGTGGCCCCCCTGTACGTGCCCATGAGGACACACGTGAGGGCACAGCAATCAGGTGGCAGGTGATTGCACAGCTTTTCTCATGTACGTACTGCATATGTTCCCACATTTGTTGCTATATGTGTGTAGTGCTAATACAGGTTAACATTTGTAGACCAATATCAGTAGGAGGCAACACTGCAACTGACATGTAACAGACACTGGCTGGCCATCCCAACGTCAAATATAAGCATGACTGAGAACCTAACAATATTGGCAGGGCAGAACAGAGGGCTGAGGTGGATGATGTGGGTGGGTGGTTTTATGGCTTGTGGGAGTTTTTGGGGTGACATTCGTGGTTTGTGGATGATTGTGATAGCGGCTGCTGTGCAAACCACAGTTAGTTGGTGTTAATGCTTTGGGTGCAGCAAGGTGAAAGGCCATGTGGTGTGGGTTTTCACATTGGGAGAGAGGACATGTTTGGGGCCACTTGTCCAGCTGTGTGTTTTCATTTGGTAGTTGAGCTGATTGTGTGTGTGGTATGCTTTTGTGAGCTGGATATGGTGAGGTATGTAATTTTTGTTATAGCGCTACATGGGATATGTAGCACTTATATACATGCTCAGTTACTATCTGTCATAATGGTAATTAAAATCCTTACTGCGAGTTAGTGGAACAAACACAGTGTGGACAGACTATACAGTCATCGCGTAGCCCTAACATGGATGCGTTGAAGGATAGGGAAACTGTGCATTGTCCAGCCAGGGTTTTTTTTCCATTGTAGAATAGACATGCAGTGCAGTGTTGCATATGTACACACAAACAGAGGTGATTCAGGCAAAAATCAACCAGGTGTAGGTTACAGTAGGCAAGCAGAGAGATCAATGTGGGGGTGGATTGGGTTTTAGGGGTGTTTTCAGGGAAATATTTATATTTTTTTCAGCAAATTGTTTTCAGCAAATCTAAGCTGATGACTTGTCCACATAAACCCATGACTCAACTACAGGCTGTATAAGTGCATAGAGGAGGAGAGTGCATGCCAAGACACCAACTACATTGCATACCTAGAGAAGGAACGTAATGGCCAAATACACAAAGAGGCTCGGATGGGAGGGGGGTTATTAGGTGCCATATAGGCTATCCATGCTTTGCCATTATCACTTTCACACAGTGGGCTGACATGCAGCCATCAAGGTCAGGTCAAAAGCAGACATCGGGATGTGGTTTTAGCGGACATAAACACAGACATTGAGATATATGTTTAGCAACTCCCAGTAGCACACAGCTGTTAATGTTAGTCAAGGTATGAGATATACACACCAGGAAATGTGTTTGGACAGAGGGATCCCGGACGAGGTGCCCTGCATATTTACATGTGTTACAGCAATTGACAGCGGTGTAGCAGACCACATTTGGTACACCAGTACACACAGTGAAGGGGCATTGGGGAGCAACATAGGGGACCCAGGATAATACTGCAGCCTTGGAGTGATTTGGGAACACGGTAGGGAGAAAACACTTATGTTCACCAGTGTGTGCGACAACAGGGAGGTGAGGGAGGGGAGAGACAGAGTACGGACCCCTGTAGTTTGGCAAAGACTATGTCCTTGATGCCTCTCACATGGGAGAGATGTGTACAGTGTGATGGTGAACAGTGAGTCTGTAAAGGATGTTGGGGTTTGTGGAAGCTGGGGACAGGGAAGGTGCAGCTGTGTTTTGCACCGCTAAGAACATGACATATGCATGTTTTCCTTGTGTTTCCCAATGCACAGGACATAGTTTTTGAAGCTCATGGTGCTGTGGTGCATTGGCAGGGGACTGTACATCAGCCAACATGACTGTGGTCTGGGGTAGGTGGAACTACAGCTATATTGTCTGTGCCAGCAGTCAAGGGGAACACATGTCCTCGGTGATCTTTCATATTGTCCAGATGTTGTGGTTCACCTCTTTTCCCTGCACCTCCCTAAACCATATTTTGCCTGTTGGCACACATATCCCCATGTGTTCATGTCCAGTATGTCTTCAGCAACACTGTCTCTGGGACATGTCCAACAGAGCTGCATGTGTGTGGAGGTTGTAGGTTTTTGGGTGGTGGCCTACACGTGCACCCTTCCCCGACATTGTACCATCAGCCAACACCAGGGTATCATTGCATTCAACAGGGCCTTTATGTGTACAAATCTCCACTTGTGGACATACAGGCCATATTCTACTGCTGGCACGTGCCCTTAGCATACGTGTGTGAGTGTGTTCTTGTGTTGGCTGTGTGATGATACAGTGTTCCGGCTTTTTACATTATCATGTGTTGTGAGGGGTCTGTACACCTGGGGGTCGGTGGTGACTGTGCTATCTCTACCTTACTGGTGTTTACCATGTAACCATTGTGGACATGTGTTGTGTTGGGAACAGAACTGTGTCTTGTGTTCTGACATACCACTGTTGACCTGCTTTTTGTATCACAGATATTGGTGTGGACATGGTGGACATGGAGATTCTACATATTTCGCTGACATTGTGTCCCTTCACTGTGACCGTTATGGCCTTTTGAGTGGCTCAGAGGATCCAAGACATACACCTGATGCAAGCACAAGGTAGTTTGCACCTTTGTTCTTTTGGTAATGACATCAGCCTTTACATGTTAATGATTTACTGTTTGTGTCAATATACATTTCATGTTGGCCTCTCTGTTCACGACGCTGATGCACATAGGATGGAGCTCTGAAACGCCTGTGTCACATGGGCATGGACAGAAACCATATCCATGTGACAACCGTGTGTATGCTTCCAATTCAAAATGTCCCCAACATGCAATGTTTATTGTGTTGTGATCATGTCATGTGTGTGTCCCTTTAGTATGTTGTTTCGTAAGGTTTGACACTCTGCAATTTGTGCTGATGTAGCAAGTCGTCTACAAATACAATATTAATCATCTACTCACATAGGGAAGAGGAAATACCAGACACATCTATTACATTGCATCTGGCGTCTCCAACCCCCACCTGTTGGGGGACACAACACCATGGAACTTTCCCTGGAAAATGGTGCCATAGGATGTTTGACCTTTGCGAGTGGGACACATGCCTAGGATGGACAGTATTATTTTTGATTGCTACTTTGGCCATGACAGACATATACAAGACACTGCTGCTGCCATGCTCTGGCTGGGAGTCGTGCTCATCGCAGGAGACACACAGGACCTTTCATGTACTGAGGCATATTGGGATGTGACACTTGACTATGCATGCCCAGGGTTGCAAGGATAGTCTTAACCTGACGTGTTGGGATTGCAGATACGTTTGAACTTTGCACACTGTTTACTGGTCCCCATGTGTGAAGCAGGGACTGCCATTGTCACTGTATGTTGCACATTCCTCCACAGGTGTTTCTTTTGGCCATGTGTGTGACATGGAACACAGGATATGCTCATCTGTTTGTTTCAACACAAGCATACAGCCATGGCGTGTGGCATAGGGGTAGCGATGGAGAGGTCCTGTTGTCTATGTCCACATACTCTCCACCTGGGACATGATACAGGTTTGCCACAAACACCGCTTTAATGCACACCAGCATCCTGGATTGATGTTTTCAATCACCAAGGGTCTTTGCCGTGCATGTGTGGCATCACTGAATCATGTTGAAATGTCAATGGTGCATGTGCATAGGACTGACTATGTTGTCGAAACACAGTATGTGGCAAATATGGCTTCTGTGTGGTTTACTGTAACATGTTTGCCCTTAATTTCCCTCTCTATGAACTGTTTCTTGTGTTTGTTTACTGTACAGATGTGACGCTCTGCATTGATTTACAAACCTTGCATTGCATGTCGGCACAGTCCTATTTATCCCCTGAGGTAATGACACTCACATAGCCATGTTATATTTGGAGTGTCGCAGTATGAGTGTCCGTTGTCTTCCTTCAATGTGCATTTCATGTACAGTGATATATGTGTACAGACACTGATCCACACCAACCGGTGCAGGGGGACCTCCTGCCATGGTGTTATCTCTGCATGTTTCTGCAGGTAGTTTTCATTTGAATTCTGTCTGTGTTCATGTGCCTCTACTACCTGTTAGCATATCCTCATTGTGCATTTGATGATTGTTTAGGGTTACATTGTTGCAGCTTGGATTCCTATATCAGGCATTATGTGATAGCTGTAACATTATTTTCAATCTGTGGTTTCTAAAGTTACAACGTTTGAAACAACATATGCTGTTTTCATTTGTGTGCCTCCTGTGTTGCCAGATAGATATATTTTAGGGAACAGATCATGACTGATGTGTGTTGGTCCCTCATCATGCACCGCCTACTGTCTACATGCACTCATATGTGAGTAACACATATGAGGCGTGCGGCAGCATGTGGGGGGTGGGGGTCTAATGCATAGTGCTGCACATTATGTCTCCTGCCCTTCATTGTAGACGGGCCAGTGACCTTTCTGTCTTTCACCTTGGATCCACTCACCTTGATATTATGATGGCGGTATCTACACTATCTGTGAAGATGAACCCAAATAAAAATATGTGTTTGATATACATTTGTCTCTGCTGCTGCTTGATTATGGTGACAAACGTGGCAATACAATGTGTGCCTTTGAGAGACAGTCCTGACTCCTTGTGACCCAGAGACTCCAGGGTTTTCTTGTCAGTGTCACTGGAAGTAGATTGTCAGGTCTTTCTTCCAAGGTAATGGAGGGTTAAGTGACTTGCCCAAGGCCACATGGAGTGCGAGTGTGAATTGAGCCCTGGGTGCTTGGTGTCCTAGCCAGCTTTCTAACCAGTAGGTTACTCCTCCACTCTTTGAGCACCTGGACACTTGTATCTACTGATTTGCGGGTCATGTACATGGCCCACCTGTGCTCACATCCTTGTATGGTGGCAGCTGTGTATCTGCCAGCCATTTGCAACATCACTGAGTATTGCAGGTTCCCATACACACCCTCCCTTTGGGGTAGTATTTTTACATTGTGCTCAGTCTGCTGTTTGGGGTAGTGGTTAGAGGCATGTGTTATAATGCCATAGGTTGCAGGTTTGATCCTCATATGTGGTTTATCTTTTTCTTTTCTGTTGTGCTAACTGGACCATTAGGTACCAGCAGGTTCATCACCTCTATACACACCCTTCCCTCTCTTCACTGTACACCAAGGTGTGCCCTCTGTGCTGCCTGGCCATCACATATTATCTGTTACATAGGTCTCTTTCTTTATGGTGTTGTTACATGGCAGTGCGCTTGGGGGTTTTGTATTGCTGTGGTTCAGCTGGTGTGTGGTACACCTGTTTGCATGTTGAATTCTCTCCTGTCCTGTTCCAGATTTTGCACCAGCTCCACAGAGCATCCTCTGCTGCCCTTGGGGTTTAGTTTCTTTCCTCTTTTGCATGCTGTATCCACTGCATAACATTTCATTGTGTGTGTGCATATGTCTCTGGTCCCAATTACAGACTGTGATCTGATCTGTATACAGCAGATCTGCATGCGCATTTGGTCATGGTTACTGTTTGGGGGTTTTCCTGTCCTGACAGCCAGCAGGCATCTTGTGTGATGCCCTGCACTATTTTTGTATGCAGCCTTTGCTACTGAGCTCACGTTGGTGGTGTGGCCTACCGGTTTGTGCATTGCCATTTGTGGTAGTGGTCATAGGTGTGATTCCTCTCTGTTCTCTTTCATTTGTATGCTTGTCCTGCAGAACTAGTTTTCAGTCCTGTGACAGTCATATCTGTGCAGATCTGTGCTGTGAGCACATTGTACCTCATCAGAGTTGTGAACCATCCTTCTGTCCATCTAAGTGTGTCTGCCAGCTGTGTGCCATCCTACCCTGATGTGTATGCTGCTACCCCACGTCCTGCACTCCTACACATTCCTGCATTGCAGCTCTCCCTGGTTGCCTCTCCTGTGTGTGCTCTGCATAGCACTGCTACTCCACTGTCATCCTGATATTTCACCTACCCTGCCATTTCTGGCTCCTCTGTTGCACACATCTTCCCATCCTCTGTCACACACTGTCATTATTGCATGGTACATACCATCACTCTGTGCATAGCTACAGCTGCCCCCGATATGTTTGTCTATTTTTCTAGCTGCCACATGGGCTGGAGCTGATTTGTGTGGGTCCATCAGCTCTGATCTATGTCCTTCTTTTACTTATGCATTGTCTTTCCTTTCTGCTCTGTGCAAGTGTTTGGGTTACATGTGTGCTTGGCACATACCTCTCTTGCCCTTCAAATTGGGGGACCTTACTGCTGTTGGCCAACCTTTTTGGGTTCACCTATACATCCTTGGGCCATCTTATGCCACACCTTCGATTCAGGCAGCTTATGGGGTGCCTACTATGGTGCCTTTGGAGTTGGAAACCTTTCAACATGGCCTCTGGGGAACATTATAACTCGCCTTCGCTGACGTGGTTGTTTAGGATGTGCCTTCTGGTGCTCCCTAAAAGGTGCATTAATTTATTAGCACTAGGTTGGGGTTCTTTTTAGATGGCAGCACAGATTGTTGTACAGTTGCAAGCAGAAAAAGGAATTACCTCAGCCAACCTTATTCATTAGGTACAATAGGGATGTGAACTCATGATTCCTACACCAACAGTCAGTGTCTTAACCATGGTGCTACACTGCTGTTCCTCTTTGCATGTCAGCGCACCTACTTAAGATTTCCATGCGTTAAAATGCACAGTGCTGCCATCAAAAACAGTGCTGTGACCTTGCGGTGCCTCATAGGGCACCCTATAAGCAACATTCTAGGGTGCCTGGGTGGACAGTGCACTTTATAATATGCCCTCTGGAGTGCCTTATAGGCCCGCTGATGCGGCACCTTATGTTACAGCACTTTGAGGGTGTGTTTGCTTGCTGCACAGATTGAAATTAAACTGGAAATGCATCAGGCAGCACTGGGTAAAAGCATTATTATTCATCAGGCCCACTTGGGACTCGAACTCACGATCCCTGCACCATCAATCAGTGTTTTAACCATAGCACTACACTGCTGTTCCTTGTTGCATGTTAGCGCACCTACTTAAGATTTCCATGCGTTAACATGCACAGTGCTGCCATCAAAAACAGTGCTGTGACCTTGCGGTGCCTCATACTGCACCCTATAAAGCGCACTATAAGCAACATTCTAGGGTGCCTGGGCGGACAGTGCACTTTATAATATGCCCTCTGGAGTGCCTTATAGGGTGGCTGATGTGGCACCTTATGTTACATCACTTTGAGAGTGTGTTTGCTAGCAGCAGTAATTAAAAAAAAATAAAATGCCTCATAATGCAATATGACACATAACAGGTAGTGCCTCAGCCAGCCTTACTCATTGTGCACAGTGGGGGATTGAACCCATGACTCCTGCACCATCAGTCAGTGTCTTAACCATTATGCTATGCTGCTACTGCTATTTGCATGTCAGCACAACTACTTCAGCTTACCACACGTTAACATGTGCAGTGCTGCCATCAGAAACAGTGCTGGAACCTTGCCGTGCCTCATAGGGCACCCTATATGGCGCCCTATAGGCCACCCTTTAAGCAACATTGTAGGGTGCCTTGGTGGACAGTGCACTTTAAAATGTGCCCTCTGGGGTACCTTATGGGGTGCCTTATGCAGCACCTTATGTTACAGCGCTTTGAGAGTGCGTTTGCTAGCAGCAGTAAATAAAATAAAATTAAAATCCCTCATAATGCAATATTACACATAACAGGCAGTGCCTCAGACAGCCTTATTCATTGAGCACACTGGGGGATTGAACCCATGACCCCTGCATCATCAGTCAGGGTCGTAACCATTGCACTGCTGCTCTGTTCCTTTGTTTATACATCAGCGCACCTACTTATGCTTCCTGCTCGCATTTCTCCTGCGTTAATGTGCGCGGCGCACATTAGCACGCAGCGCACATTAGCGCACGATAATCCTGGTTTGCTATGTTAAGACTGAAATGTCCACTCTTTATACGGCATCCTGCACACTAGCGCCGGCCGTACATTAAGACCGTTTAGTAAACATACCCCATAGAGTCATTAAAATACTGCCAGACAATCAACGCCCCAATGCACCACCATGGTACAACTCCGGACATGGTCTTTATGCCAGTGCAATTAGTGGAATAGAACAAGACCACAAAACCAACAATCACGCCAGTCCCTTGGTCAGACCACCATGTGATTGAATTCACCATGACCCTGAATAACCCCACCCAACGCAAAGAAGATGAAAGAGTAACTAGACGGTTTAAAACATTTAACAGAGACTCATTCTTAAATGAAATCACTCCACAACTTCAATAGGAATACGACACCCTTGACCTAAACATCGAAAAATGGAACACTATAATATCTAACGCAGCATCTGCCCCAGCGATCACAGAACCACAATCACGCAAGAGATCCAACGCCTCATGGTACTCAAATGAAATCAGATTTGCAAAACGCACACTCAGAAGACTGGAAAGAAAATGGAGACGGAACAAATCACACAACCTCCTAACCCAATACAAAGACAAACAACGAGAATATAACAATCTAATAAATGAGCGAAGACAGCAACACCATACCAACCTAATCATGAAATCTACTAATAAACCAAGAGAACTCTTTAGCATTGTACAAAAGCTCACCAAGGACGACACACGACAAAGTACCCACCATCTTGACCCACAAAAAATATGCAGATTACATAAAGTTAAAAAACACCAACCAAACATACACTACTACACCACAAACGAACGATCACATGATCAAAAAACAGCAGAAACCTGGGAGAGCTTCAGCATACCAACAAAGCAACAAATAGAAAACATTATATCTGAACTAAACACAACAACCTCACCATCAGACCCATGCCCAATGACATGGATAAAAGCTACAAAAAGCCAACTCTCTCATCACATTCAAAAAATCGTAAAAGATTCACTCCAACAAGGATACATGCCACAACCCCTAAAGCACGCAATGATACGACCAATACTCAAAAGTAGCAATCTGAACCCCTCTGAACCAAAATCATACCGTCCCATCTCCAGCCTGCCATTCCTTGCTAAAATCGTGGAAAAGGCAGTGCAAAGACAACTTCATGACCATATTGACATAAATGCCCCACTGGACATCCATCAGCATGGATTCAAGCCCTAACACAGTGTGGAAACACTACTTACCTCCATCTTTGATAATCTCCTAAGAGGCATGGACAACATAAGAAACGGCTTCCTAGTAGTGTTTATGGACATCTCAGAGCCTTCGACACTGTGTCCCACACTAAACTACTGCAACGCTTACAACATATAGGACTATGCAAGAATACCCTGAAGTGGTTTACATCATACTTGGAAGGGCGAACACAACAAGTCAAATGTGACCAAAAAAAATCACTGCAATTCCCTGTCATGCAGGGAATACCTCAAGGCTCAGCCCTATCATCAATGCTCTTTTACATCTACATACAGCCCATATGCAACATCATGAAGCACCACAAACTCCACTATCACATTTATGCTGATGACATCATGGTGTACGCTCCAATCAACCTACTAGCACTAAACACCTCAACAATAACTAAATGCTTCAAAGACATGAATGACTGGCTCATAGCCAACAACTTAATGGTCAACTACGATAAAACTGAGGCAATGTTCGTCACCGGGAACCCCACCTTCACACCCCCACAAGCTATCAGCATCCTAGACAAACACATAGTAGTCAAAGAAGAAGTTAAGTATCTGGGCATCACACTGGACAGAGCTCTGAACCTGAAATCCCACATCACCAAAACCGCAAACAAGGTCTATCAATGTTTGAGGAAAATCAGACAAATCAAACCAATACTCCATCAGGACCACTTCCGCACAGTGTGCCAAGCACTCATCACACCACTGCTTGATTACGGAAGCTCACTATATCAAGGCCTCCCTCAGCAGACCCTACACCCACTACAGATGGTACAAAACACCACAGTATGCATTATTACAGAAACTCCAAGAACCGAGCACATTACTCCTGTCCTACAAAAACTACACTGGTTGCAAGAGCTAAATACAAAACAATCATGATCATCTTCAAAATCATTCACCATCTCTCAGTAGACGTACTCCAAGACTTTATAACAAGGGATATCAGCAATAGACCAAGAAGAACCAATAATGACAACATGATCGGCACACCTGCAGGCTATCATAAAACCAAACAAACAACTTCAAAAAGAGCTACTGGCGTCCACACTATGGAACGCCCTCCCAACGAGCCTGAGGGCATTAGATGACCTCACAGACTTCCGCAAAGACCTCAAAACACTGTTATTTATAGAAACATATGAGCATTCAGACAACATCCCCTACACAAACAGAAATACAACCACCTCCGCCAACTAGGCACACACTCATCCTATCTACACACACAAAATTAATATAATAGGTTATTAAATACCCTCATATTAAAAGTTAAATGTTACCCTCCAATTGTACTGTCTAAATGTTGTTAAGTAATTGTACTGACTAAGGGGTATGTTTACTAAAGTGCGGTAAATGTGAATAACGCGCGTTGTACGACGTTAACGATCGTAAGTGCAGTATAACGCGTGTAATCACGCGCCAACGACCGTTAACGTCATACTACGCGCGTTAACCGTAGTTAACGATCGTAAAGCCCCGCGGCGCGTTAAAACAGCACAGAAGGTGGAGAGTGGGTGGAGAGAAGGGGTCAATGGGCGGAGAGTGGGCGGGGAGAGGCTCCCCTCACACTAACGCGCTGAATTTCTGAGCTCAATTCCAACGCGAATGAAAACCTGTCAAAGGCATATTAAAGGGAAGAGAAACCATTTCCGTCAGCAATGTACAGCAAAACCGGGGAAACCTACAAAATGTGAGCAGTGTGATACATGTGCACAGAACAAAATTTCACCTAAAACGTTAAAAATGACCACAAGAAACATTGTACAAACTATAATCCAGCTGGGCAACAGTGATAGCAATGGAAAACAATGAAAAACACTCCCCATAAAGCACCAAAAAAAAGAAATGATGTTTGGAAGGGTCTACGCTCCGTAGACCCTTTCAAAGATCATTTCATTGTAATTGAGCTGTCCTGGGAGTGTTTTTTTTTTTTTTTTTAAATTCTTTATTTTCGTTTTATAACAACAAAGGAAAAGGAAGACATACAGCTAAAAGACAGATACATAAAGTGTAATACATACACCAAAGTAAACCCCTGCCACCCCCCTCCCCCCTGCTTCTTCTCTAGAAAACTAATCATTCCCGAAGCGGGCGTGTACTTACATTATTGTGTTACGAAACCTAACGGTGATCTGAAACATGATGAGTGCACATTATACAGGAATGTTGGAGCAATGAGCAGATTGTACATAATCATTAAGCATCTGCCATTTAGACAAGCGAGAGTGAGGTTGGGCATGGGGAATAGCTCTCCGAGGTATCTGCTCATATTTACTAAATAAGCAGACGAGGTTCCACCATTCATTGACAGTAAGTCGAGAGCTATCCTTCCAATTCCTCGTGATTAAGCATATGGCTATACCCAGCATGAAATCAAGGAGAAAGCGACCCTTCTTAGGAAGAGAGGGGATCTCCGCCACAGAGCGGAGTCCCACGATCTTCCAAGAGAGAGGTTCGTGAAGGTGTAAGATAAATTGAATACAACCCCAGACCCGCCCCCAATAAACCTGTAGTTGAGGACATTCATAAATAACATGAGCGAAGGTTCCCACAGCAGTATGGCAAGACCAACACTGGTCCCTAGCATTTGTGTTCCATTTGGCTATTTTTTCTGGGGTATAAAAGCATCTGTGTGCAAAAAAGAAGAGAGTTTGGGTAACAGAGGCAGACCGGGAAACCCGCACTACTTTGCTCCAGAAAACGCTCCATTGCACAGGGGTTAAAGTGGTTTGCAGTTCGCGCTCCCAGGCTTGTTGGGCTCTAAAAGTGGCCGTGTCTGTACCCTGACATAATATTTTATAAAAGTTAGAGGCTACCCCATGTGTACTACTAATAGAGTGAACTATCTCTAATAGCCCATCCTCAGTAGGGGCAGAGGGCGGCATGATTCGAGCACTGTTGAGGCAGTGTTGAAGCTGCATCAATTGAAAGTAGTGTTTCGCTGGTAACGCAAATTCCTTTTGTAAATCAGAAAAGGTTTTCCAACGAGCTGCAGAGAAAAGCTGTTGGGGTGTCCAGATCCCCCTTGAGTACCAGGGTTTCCATGCTATCGTTCTATTTAGGACTTGAATTCTGGGGTTATTCCATAGCGGGAGTCCGTCCTGAGGACATACGTTCGGGCCCAGTGATAGAATGAGAGTGTTAAAGGCCGCAAGAGTATCGACAATCATTGGTGGATGGCGGGTGTCTACTTGATAGGACATACCGGGGAGATGGGTCAACGTAATTGGGCTACTAAGCTCCTCTTCTATGTCAAGCCAAACTGGTCTGCTGTCTGTTGAGGCATCTAGCCATCGGGCACCTTGCTTAAGTAGGAAGGCTTGATGATATCTAAGAAAATCAGGAAATCTGGTACCCCCTCTTTCCTTCGCAGACTGTAGTTTTTGTTTAGCTATCCTTGGTGGCTTGCCCTGCCAGAGATAACGGACGAGAAGGCCCTCAATATCTTTATAAGTATGTAGCGGGAGTAAGCATGGCAGCATTTCGAAAATGTAGTTCACTTTGGGGACTATCATCATTTTCACAGTTTCTAAGCGGCCCCACCATGTAAGAGATAAGGGAGACCAACGATTCGTGAGCTCACGGACTTTGGAGACTACCTCTTTGGCATTAAAACTGATAGTGTCTTCTAAAGGAGAACAGTAATGGACCCCGAGATACTTCACCATGCGGGATTGCCAAAGGAAGGGAAAGGCCTGCATGTCAGCCTCATGTACCCAGCGGTTCAGTGGGAATGCTACAGATTTGGTCCAGTTAATTTTATAACCCGATAATTGTGAGTATCTGTCAATCAGATCCAAGACAGCTGGAACCGAATCGAGGGATACGAAAAGCATAAGGTCATCTGCATATGCAGAGAGTTTAATCTCCCTATGACTGAAGGGGACACCTCGAATACGTGCGGACTGTCTAATAAGGAGGGCTAGGGGTTCAAGAGCTAGATCAAAGAGCATTGGTGATAGGGGGCAACCTTGACGCGTGCCTCTTTGGAGATTAAATGGCTGAGACTTGATGGCATTTACACAAATACTGGCGACGGGTTGAGTATACATGACTTGGAGATATCGGAGGAAGCCCTCCCCAAAGCCATACCATCGGAGAACTGCAAATAAGAAGGGCCATTCTAGGCGGTCAAAGGCTTTTTCGGCATCCAGGGAAAGACCCACCCATGGATGATCTAGATTGGCAGCACTGGATAGCACATGGCACAAGGTCCGAGCATTGTCAGCAGTTGATCTGCCGGGTATAAAACCGCATTGGTCGGGGTGAATTAGGGTGGCCATCCTGTCAGATAGCCGGGTGGCCAAGATCGTTGCGAAGATCTTATAATCGGCATTAAGTAGGGAGATTGGACGGTAGTTGGCGGTTAGTAGCGGGTCTCTGCCTTCTTTCTCAAATACTACCACATTAGCTGCAGAAAAGGATCCCAAAGAGGATGTATCTACCGCAAGGGCAGTAAAATAGAGTTTTAAATAGGGAACTAAATCTGCACTGAACGTTCTGTAGAATTCGGTCGGGAGACCATCGGGCCCTGAGGCACGGCCCGAGGCTGTTCGTTTTAGGGCAGATTGGATCTCTGAAGTAGAGAAGGGTTCATCCATCGCATCCCTATCAGCTTCAGAGAGGGTCGGCCGCTGAATGCCAGAAAGCAATCGCTCGAATGTCTCTGACGAGAACTCACATTCAGATTGATATAGGCGGGTATAGAAATCCCGAAAGAGCTCTACAATGTCAGAGTCTGTGGTCACTATGCCCCCTCCCTGTGGAGCTCGAAGGGCCGCTACGCGTTTGGCTTCTTTTTGACCTTTCAAGGCGTTGGCTAAGAGTCGACCGGCTCGGTTATTTTCACGATAATATGTCCCTCGCTGAAGCTCAATACTCTTAGAAGCTGCAGTTGAGAGGATTGAATTATATTGAAAACGGAGACGCTGTAATCGAATTAATACACATGGATCAGTACGTGAAGTTAGAACTCGTTCGCCTGCTTTTATTTGTTGGTCTAGTATGAGTAGCTGCTGTTTGTGTTGTTTTCGCAGGCGGATTTGATAGCTAGTGATCGTTGCTCGAATGGCCGCTTTGAAGCCCTCCCACCAAGCCCAATTCGCAGTATCCTGGGGTAGATTAAAATGGAAGTACTCCTGCATGGCTGCTCGAATTTCTAACTGGAACTCTGGCTGAGTTAACAGGGCTCTATCAAAGAACCAGGCCCCCGAATTCCCTTGGGGTGCAGTAGTGTGTAATTGAAAGGAAATGGCAGCATGATCTGAAATATGTTGGGAGTGAATCTTTGCAGTGTCCACCTGAGGAACTAACAGTTTTGATATTAGAAAGAAGTCTATGCGAGACTGGGATTTATGAGGGGAAGAGAAGAAGGTGAAGTCAAGCTCATTGGGGTGTAGTAACCTCCATAGATCAACTAAAGCAAGATCTTTGATCAGGGAGGTAAGCGTGGTGTGACTCTTGGGGGGACCACTTGTCCTAGGCGGCTGTTTGTCAATCAGGGGATCAAGGACTAGATTGAAATCCCCCCCAATTATCAATGAAGTATTAGCAGAGGCCTGCGCAACCTGAGCAATGGTAGCAAAAAAGGCAGGGTCATCCACATTAGGAGCGTAAAGGCATATACATGTAACTTCAAGGCCACCTATCTTGAGGTGAACTCTGGACCATCTACCTTCTGTATCTGAGCTAGTCGCAATAATTGTAGCATGCAAAGATTTCCTAACCAGTATGGCAACCCCACATTTCTTAGAAACGGCTGGGGAATAGGCGGCCACCATGTAAGGTTTAATATTGAGTTTAAGAGTTTCCTTCGAATTTAAATGCGTTTCTTGGAGAAAAATCAGATCCGCAGCTTCCTGACTTAGGTAGCTTAGGATTTTCTTCCGTTTTATCGGATTATTGATTCCTTTTACGTTCAATGAGAAAATCTTACATGGTGCCATCAATCAGTAATAGACATTTTAGGTAAGGGCGCTTGAAAACATACAACATAATCAGGATCTGTGCAACAATGACATAATCACCGAGTATTCTGGCTAATACACCCCATATTGAAAAGTATGTACCAAAGTATCTTAGAGAAGAAGCAAAACCCCCAAAGAATATAGCGACCATATGTCTGCGGGAGGAGGCCCTAGAGAGGAAATAGAAAGACATGAAAAAAAAAGAAAAGAAACACCAGAGTCCATAATTAACACTGTCTCTGATACTCATCGAGGCTACTGTGGGTAGATGGAGTCGGGTCACAGATATCATCAAAAGTAAGGCAACAAACTGCCCTCGCCAGACTCTTTGCTGGGCTGCGGCAGATCCAATATGGCAGGTACAGCGGATATGAGAATACTTGCAGGAGTATTCTGGAAGTCAGCGCATCAAGTCGGCTTCTTTGGAATCCAAAAACTCCGCTAGTAGATCAGGGTCCTCAAATGTTCTTGTCTGATTGTGAAGCGTGACTCGGAGCTTGGCCGGGTACATCAGGCCATAGCGTGCTTGTAGTTGTTGAAGCCTCGGCCGGAATTCCAGAAAGCGCTTTCGGCGGTCGACCGTGGGTTTAGCCAAGTCGGGATAGAAGGAGATCTTGTGGCTCTCAAACTCCATATGGCCCTTTGCCCGAGAGGCATTTAGAATTTGCTCAACGTGTTGATATCTCAAAAGTCGAAAAATGATAGGCCGCGGGGTCTTCCTGTTGAGCGTTATGCTTGTGGGTACACGATGAGCGCGATCGATCTCCAAATCTTTGGTAAAGGTGATTTGGAGCAGGGAAGGGAGGATTTTGCGTAAAAACTCTTTCATGTCTCCCGATTCCGCTCCCTCCAGTATGCCCACGAGCCGTATGTTGTTGCGGCGCGCTCTATTATTGCCATCTTCCACTTCTTTCTGCAAGGCCCGCACCTGGCGTTCAACTTTGTCGAGTTTGGACAACCGGGCCGCATGGGAGTCCAATATGCTCTCCATTTTGTCCTGACGCGAAGAAAGCCCTTCTAGCTTGCTTTGCAGCACACCAAAATCTTCCCGCAGCGCTCGGAGTGCTTCACCGTTTGACTGCACGAGGTTTTTGACCCCTCTAATCTCTGCGAGGATTTCCTGCTGCATTTCGGGGCCCTCGCGCAAGGCCAGCCCCTTCTGCGGGGACGGAGGTTCAGTTTTGGAACGTTTGCCGTGAGAAGCCGCTGGAGATCCAAATTCCAGGCGCGTGGGTTTGGTCCCCGCCATCTCACCAATGTGCCCCGGCAAGATCAGAGTAGAAGTTCCAAGTATGTACGGTGTTAATTCAGGATTCTGAGTAGGCCTCTCGGGAGCCTCAGCGTTATGCGACCATCCCGCTGGACATCAGGCTCCGCCCCCCTCCTGGGAGTGTTTTGTAATGTTGCCCAATGATAGCATTGTTGCCCAGCTTGGTTATGGGTGTTTTCCCCTTTTTTCGAGGTCTTTTCTGAGGTTTATTTGCACCTCTGTCTCCATACAAGGTAAATGAGCCCACAGTAAACCTGTGCAGAGCAGGGTTTCCGACTCGACAGGCCGGTTTTCCTATCTCCAGGGACTGCACTGTCTCTGTGGCCACAGTGTGGTGCAACAGACACAGCCAGTGCCTGTAAGACCAGAGGGTCACAGGTTCAAATCCCAGCTGGGGCTCCTGCCAACCCAGTCCCCATAGTTTTACCCACCACTAAACAGTGATAGTAAAGACACACCTTTATTGCAGAGAACATACGCATGGTTCACACGCCTATATTTTACCACACCAAACACAGACACCAGAAACAGGCGCATTACCTAGAGCAGAGTCTCGCAAATGCAGTCCTGGAGGGCCCCACACCTTTCAGGTTCCATGCTGCCTCTAATAAAGTTGCCTGTGCTGCATATCTATGCACCACCCCCATGGTATGCAGATGTAGCTCATGCATAGTTATGAGGGACAGCATAAAAACCCGAACAGTGTTTGGAACACCAGGACTGGAGTTGGGGAACTCTGCCGTAAAGCAGCAGCCAACAGGGCCAGACACACCCACACACATACCCACAGGCCCCATTGGCCATGCCTCCTGGAGAGGCAGGACATTGGGCCCTGCCTGTATGTCCCAATACTAGCAGTTGCATACCTTAGCAATGCCACCCTACACCTGGGTACATGGTACACAGCTATCAAACGTTTCCTATGATAACTGGCAGATATCAATTCCTACGTTAAGCACATTTTGCTCAGTGAGCTCCACCATAACAATCATTCTGATGTCTGTGGTGTGTGCTGCCGGTCTGGTCTCTGACAGTGTTTACCACCCTGGGGAGTGACCCCCAACAGTCTTGCGTACCATATCCATGCCTGTACTGTGCCCAGGACTGGTGTGGTGGGTATGGCTGCTGAACACCTCTATAGTAGCACAATGCTGGCATAGGTGTGGGGGTGGCTGTCTGTCTATCCAGTGTGTGGTGGCTGCAAACACCTTCCACAGCCCACACTGCCAGCAATGTTGCCAGTATTGGGCTGCCAATGTGCATAATGAGGAGCAAGGTACCATGGGTATAGGCCGGACAGGGTGGCCTGGCCAGGGTGCATCTGCACAGGGCATACGGCAGTGACAGGCACATTTTAGTGCCCGGCCACCACCTACACAGACAGGGTGACCTCAGTATGTCCTGCTGAGAGATCACTCTCACCCTGACTGTGCAGTGACCACAGCATGGCTAGGCACCCCCATAGTGCTATATAGTATTTCTTTCATGTGATAGATATGGGTTTCCTGTTGGGGCCCAGTCACTGAGTTATCTGCTTGCTGTGTATGCTGACATCCAAGTTCTGGGTGCATGCATCTCCACTGGGCACATGCACTATTGACTAACTAGCAGACTGTTTGCAGCTGGTATATGTTGTGATGGAGTGGCTTGCAGCAGGTGAATATCAGATAGTGGTGGGGTGCAGCTTCCATATCCAGGCCTGATGTCTGTCTGCTATTGTGTTATGGATGTGTACAGAGCTGCATTGACTGCCCTGTGGTGTGTCAGTTTCTCAGCAGGAATGGGGTTGCTGTTCCCCTCTACTGCCACCTTTGCAGGGAGGTAGAATGTGGATCTATTGTTGGGGGAGCCTGTTTGCCACCCTTTGCCCTGGGGGAGGGGGGTGGTGGTGGTGCAGGTGCATGGGGGCAACACCTAACTGAAACAGACAGATAAATCCAAGGTGTTTGTGCAGAAGCTACCTATCTCACACATTAACACTGCTTTGGACCTGCGCCATGGCCTTTTTCAGCCATGGACGGTGCTGTGGACCTGGTGCTGGGCGCCTCACTGCACCCTCAGGGTGAGCACAGTACCCGCACAATGTGATGGTGTGTAGCTACTCTGTGCCAGTACAACACACAGTCAGTACCCCCTACCAGGCAGAGGTGCTGTGGGGTGCACATGGTCACTTCCCCCTACCAGGCCGAGGTGCTGTGGGGGTGCATTCCCCATGGTGTGTATCTGTGGACGGCTGATTTGCATGTGCAGTGCATCATGGGTGTGACTGGCACAATCCAACCCTGGGTAAATCCAGCACCTGCTCACAGGCTCAGAGACACCATAGGCCAGGGGTGGGCACCTCCGGTCCTGGAGGGCCGCAGACCAGTCAGGTTTTTGGGATATCCCTAATGAACATGCATGAGATATATATGCATTAGAGATATCCTGCCAACCTGACTGTTTGTGGCCCTCCAGGGCTGGATTTGGAGACCCCTGCCTTACACCTCTGTCATTTAAGATCATGAGTGGGCAAGGTACAGATGTCCTAGACATTGAAAGGGTATATAGAATGTGTCACATTCCTCCTCGATTCTCACCACCACCAAAAAGTTGTCTAATAGACAATTTTTTGGTGGTGGTGAGAAGTGAGGAGGACTGTGACAAATTCTATCTAAACTTTTTGATGTCTTGGACATCTGCACCTTGTCCACTCACAATCTTAAATGACAGAGGTGCAAGGCAGGGGTCTCCAGATCCAGCCCTGGAGGGCCACAAACCAGTCAGGTTGGCAGGATATCTCTAATGCATATATATCTCATGCATATTCATTAGAGATATCCCGAAAACCTGACTGGCCTGCGGCCCTCCAGGACCAAGTTTGCCCACCCCTGCCATAGGCCATCACACGTACATCTGTTAGCATAATGCATAGGTGCAAGATGCCCTAAAGCATAGGTGTCAAACCTGTCCTGGAGGGCCACAATCCTGCCAGGTTTTGGGATAGCCCTAATGAATATGCATGAGATATATATGCATTAGAGATATCCTGCCAACCTGACTGGGTTGTGGCCCTCCAGGACTGGATTTGGAGACCACTGCTTTACACCTCTGTCATTTAAGATGGTGAGTGGGCAAGGTACAGATGTCCTAGACATCAAAAGGGTAGCTAGAATGTGTCACATTCATCCTCGATTCTCACCACCACCAAAAAGATGTCTAATGGACAATATTTTGGTGGTGGTGAGAAGTGAGGAGGAATGTGACAAATTCTATCTAACCTTTTTGATGTCTTGGACATCTGCACCTTGCCCACTCACAATCTTAAATGACAGAGGTGTAAAGCAGGGGTCTCCAAATCCAGTCCTGGAGGGCCACAAACCAGTCAGGTTGGCAGGCTATCTCTAATGCATATATATCTCATGCATATTCATTAGGGCTATCCCAAAACCTGGCAGGATTGTGGCCCTCCAGGACAGGTTTGACACCTATGCCCTAAAGAGTCTGTAATATAAGGTACCCACGCTGGAAAAAACACACGTACCCACGCACGTAGCTACGCCCGTACCAACGCACGCGGCTACGCCCATACCAACGCACACAGCCACGCACGCACCAACGTACATGGCTACGCACACTGCGAAGGTGTGTTTCTGTAACCACTACTCAACGTAAAGAAAAACATGCCTCCTCATTCCCTTTGTAATGTACAGGGTGATGCCTGGGCCAGCCTTCTGCGTTGGGCACACTGGGGACTCGAACCCATGCTGCCTGTAATAGCAGTCAGTACACTAACCATTGTGCTACAGCTCTGTTTCAGTGTTTTGTGTCTGTACGCCTTCATACGATTAATGCGCAGTAATGCGCCACGGCGCCCTGTAATGCTCGTTAGTTTTGGGAACGCGTGTTAGTGGTTATGATGTCCCACCCATGTCCTTTTTTGGCTTTCCTTTCACTAACGCGACTCCTAACGCGATTTGCACTAACGCAGTTTAGTAAACATACCCCTAAATGTTTAATAATACCCTAATGTTAAATGTAACCCTCTAATTGTGATGCGACGTGACGTGACCACCTTTATTGAAGGATAAGGTGGCATACAAATCTGTCTAAATAAATAAATTGCTAGTTGACCTGCTTGTATTTTGCATGGATTTTATTCCACACTTTCTTCCTTCTTATCATTGATGTATGGGTTAATATGATGACTATTTTCAGTATCATTATAATGCTTTTGCTAAGATTGATGTCCTGAACTTGTTTTCTTCTATCTGTCACCCCTTTTCCCTAGTGTAAATGCTTGTCCATATATTGCCTGTATTTTTCATTTAGGATCATTTTTCCTGCTACAGAGAGATGCAGTCCATCAACACAGTATAGCCTCTTGTTGTTTTATCTATTGCCCCAGTCTTATACAGTTGTGGTCAACATTATTGGCACCCTTGCATTTTAGGTATGTTGTGTACAATAACTTGAGAAATGCAGTAAATGGTAATATTCCAACTTCATGTCATCATAATATTTTAATAATATCTTCAAAGGTATATGACAAAATAAAGATGACTGTGCCACTTAAATGTAGTAATTTCTGAGAAAAAAAATATGGCACCCTTCACTAATATTTAGTTGCACAATCCTTGGCAGTGATGAGAGCTTCCAAATGTTTCTTGTAGCCATCTATACGTTTCATACATCTATCTGATGGTAGTTTCTTCTGCTCTTCAGCTGCAATTTGTTCTAGTTCATGAATGTTTCCAGGATTCCTTTTACCAATAGCAGATTTCAGCTCTTTCCAAAGGTTCTCAATAGGATTGAGATCAGAATTCATTGCTGCCTAGTTTAAAGCAGTCCGTTTGTTCCTTTTTAACCATTCTTTTGTACTTTTGGATGTATGTTTTGGGTCATTGTCCTGCTGGAGGACCCATGAACTTCAACCCAGAACTAGTTTTATGACACTAGCTAGCACATTTTGCTCCAAAATATCTTGATGGTCTTCTGACTTCATGATTCTTTTAATATGTTCCAGGCCTCCAGTTCCTAAGGCAGCAAACAGCCCCAGAAGATTATGGAACCTCCACCATATTTAACTGTAGAAAGGGTGTTTTTTTTCCTTATAAGCTTCATTTTTTCGCCTGTAAATATATTGCTGGTCTGCATTGCCAAAGAGTTCAGGTTTGGTTTCATCTGTGCATGGGACATTCTGCAAGAAGGATTGTGTGGGTTTGGGAAAAGATCAGGTGTGCCTTTTTAAGTCATTATAGTTCTTGAAAATTTCTTCTTGATTATAAATGCAACACCATTTCTTCTTTGTCTTTCATTTCCAGCATAGTTTACCATGGGATCATCAGATGCAAAGTGCTCAATGCCAGTCCATTTCAGTTCATTGACACCCAACAGATCGAGTTGTACACACTCCATTTCATTCTTGACCACCTCCAACTTCCATTGGTTCATGTATCATACACTCCATCTTTGTAAGACATCTTTGCAGCTTCTGACTCTCGTTTCATGTGCAGCTACATCAGCAGTCAGATGTCCTGAGTGCATTGATCCAATCACATCATAAATGTTGGCTTTACACTGAAATGTCTTCAGCTCATCCCCATTAGCCAGTTGAATGCCTCTGACCTGGGGGTCTCATCTTCCTGCACTTTAATGTAATTTGTTTTGTTGTGACTATCCATTGGGTTTTCATGACAAGATATGGATGTAGATTGCCAGTACTTTCTTCTGTGCAGGTAATTCGTGTTGCCATTATCATAGAAATGTGACCCTCCACTACCAACACCGTCCCATTCTGCTGCTGCCCAGATGAGTGGTTTATCTTAGTATGGCACTTCAGCTGAGACATGTCCATCTTAGGAGACCCTGTCAGTAGTTAAGCTACCAATAGGTTAGCTCTCAGCATCACTGATGCACACAAGCCCTCACAGCACGACAAGTTGAAAACCAAGTGAAGGACCCTTTTTTGTACCTTTTCCAATTCCATTATATCTATTTTTAAATGTGGTAACCAAAACTGCACACAGCACTCAAGGTGTGGTCACATCAAGTAGTGATACAGAGGCATTATGATGTCCTTTGTTTTATTTTCCATTCCTTTACTTATATTTGCTAGCATTCTATTAGCTTTCTTGGCTGCCGCTGCTCACTGAGTAGAGGATTTCAATGTATTATCCATAATGACCCCTAGATCATTTTCCTGGATTGTGGCTCCTAATATGGAACCTAGCATTGTGTAGCTATAGTTTGGGCTGTTCTTTCCAAAGTACATGCTCCTTATCATCCTCTTAGATTAGTCTAGATCAGGCATGTCCAACTTCAAACAGGTCATGATCTACTTTTTCCAGCCAAACGTGCCGGTGATCTACCACCATGAAAATTAAATTTCAAATTAGTTTCAAATTAAATTTTAACCCAATAAAGTTGGAGGATTCCCCCCCCCCCCCCATTTTTAATGAACCTTCTGTCATTTACTTGGATGTGATCGGCTGTTAAGCAAATTAAGCAAAAACAAAACAGAGACGAAGATCCAGTAAGAACTGCGAGGGGAAATGGAAAGTACATTTTTTCTTAAAGTTTTATTGAGTAATAACTTTCTTTAACTGTCTTAATAACTTTCTTTAACTTTTATTGAGTAATTTGTGTTAAATTTAGGTTGAGTATTGATCCAGGCTGATCTTGCACAATCTTTAATATTTCGCTCTTGCTCATTAGTGAGACGTTTGAGCCTGCATTTCATCCACCAACCTTTTGAAGTTGGGTGAATATTTCGTGAGGGCCAGTCTCAGGGAATCCTGGAGATGTTCATCTGTCATGTTCGAATGTTTTGTACTCTTTGTCATTTTCAGATGGGAAAACACAGATTCACACAAATAAGTTGAACCGAAACAGGAGTGTGCAGCTTCACTGCATCTTCTCAAGTTGGGAAATTTGTCTCTAGGCACTAGCTTCCAAAATGATTCTTGCATAGCACGGGTCTTGAGAAAAATGTCATTTTAAGGGTTAATATTTCGTTTTCAAGAGATGACTTGTTCAATGAGTAATTTCTACTGATAGCAGCTGCAGTTTCTTTAATGTCCACATTGAATGGGTATGACAAGTATTCCACAACTGTTCCAATTTCTTGGAAGTCACAGAATCTATTTTCGAATTCCTGGATAACAGAACAGATTTCTGTCACATACTTCTCGTTCCGAAAAACAAAATTTGGATATTGTCCCACATGGTCCTGCATATTAGGAAAATGATAAAAAGTGTTGTTTGCAAGGTCAGTCATCATTAGCTCAAATTTGCTCTTGTAGGATAAAACTGTACTCATCTCGCCAATGCATTTGTTTTTACCTTGTAGTTCAAGGTTCATATCTCTTAGTTCACCTGTAAAGACAGCGAGAAATGCCAGATCACATAACCACTCCTCATCTTCCAATTCTCCTTCAAAAACTTATTATTTCATTCAGCAAATCACGAAATCTTTGCAGAAATTTGTGCCTACTTAGCCACCTTACATCTGTGTGCAAAATGATTTCCGCTGCCCCTTCATCAAGAGTAAGATTGAAAAGCCATCTTTGAAGTGATCTTCCACAAACTGAATTTACAATTTTGAAAGTGATGTCCATGACAGTCTTTGTATTGAGTCTCTTGCTTGCCAAAACTTGCTGGTGAATGATGCAGTGGTAAGAAAGGAAATCTGGGAAGTCGTAATTCTGTCTACAGAGGGCTATGAAACCGTTAACCTCACCTGCCATTGCTCTTGCTCCATCAGTAGTGATGGAAACAAGTCTATGCAATGGAAGATTACACTATGGGGTATGTTTACTAAACCATCTTAACGTGCGCCCGGTAATAGTGTGCAGGCTGCCATAAAAGGAGTGGGCGTTTCAGTCTTAAAGTAGCAAAACGGGATTATCGTGCGATAACGCACGCTGCTGTGCACATTATTGGGTGAAGCGCCGCTAAGCGTGTTAACACGCGGTAATCTTAAGTAGGCGCCCAGACATGCAAACACAGAAACAGAAGTGTAGCACAATGGTCAATATACTGACTGATAATACAGGGGTCATGAGTTTGATCCCCCAGTATGCCTAATGCATAAGGCTGGCTGAGGTATCAGCTTTGACATGTAAGTATTGTTTCTTGAGGCATTTTAATTACTGCTGCCAGCAAACACACCCTCATGTGCCGTAACCTAAGGTGCCGCATAAGGCACCCTATAAGGCACTCCATAGGGCACATTATAAAGTGCACTGTCCACCACGGCACCCTATAAGGCGTTCCATAGGACACCTTATATGGACTGTAACCATAAGGTGCCTCAGATGGCGCTTTATAAGGTGCCCTATAAAGCGCCTTCTGAGGCACCTTATGGTTACAGTACTCTGAGGGTGTTTTTGCTGGCAGCACTAATGTACATTAAAAATAGACAATGCTTTGGACAACCCTATCAAATAACCCCACTGTGGGTTGAACCCATGACTTCTGGCTCCACAGGCAGGGAAGTAACCAGTGGGCTATAGCTCCTAACAAGCCTCTGGCTGGCTGCAGAAGGACTGCATGTCACCACACAAACAGTCTGCTGTGATTACCAGGATAGGGTTAACCCACCCGTACCCATGATGCACTGCACATGCAAATCAGCAGTCTACAGATGATCACAAGATGGGGTATGCACCCCCACAGCACCTCGGCCTGGTAGGGGGAACTGACCGTGTGTGTTACTGGCACAGAGTAGCTACACACTGTCACATTGTGCGGGTACTGTGCTCACCCTGAGGGTGAGGTGGGGCGCCCAGCACCAGGTCCACAGCACCTTCCATGACTGAAATAGGCCATGCTGCAGGACCCCAGCAGTGCTAGTATGTGAGATAGGTAGTTCCTGCAGACACACCGTGGATACATCTGTATTTCTCAGTCAGGTTTATCCCTTATGGACCCATGGGCGGATTATGTACCACCACCCAACCCATCCTCTGGGGCTGAGGGTGGAGAAACAGGATCTCCCACCAACAGATCCACATTCTACCTCCCTGCAATGGTGGCCATAGAGGGGACCATCAACCCCAGTCCTGCTGGGGAACAGACACCCTACAGGGCAGTCAATACAGTTCTGTATGCATCCATAAAACAATAGCAGACAGACATTAGGCCTGGAACTGCTCAGCTGCACCCCACCACTATCTGATTTTCTCCTGCAACAAGCCTCCAGCTGCTGCACGGTATTCCAGCAAGACACATACTAGCTGCAGACAGTCTGCTAGCTAGTTCAAAGTGCATGCTCTTGGAGGAGATGCATGCACCCAGAACTGGGATATCAGCATACACACCAAGCAGATAAGCCAGTGATTGGGCCCCAAAAGGGAACCCATAAATATCACATGAGAGAAATGCTGTATAGCACTATGGGGGAACCTAACCATGCTGTGGTCACTGCTCAGTCAGGGTGAGAGTGATCTCCCAGCAGGACATGCTGTGGCCACCCTGTCTGTGCAGGTGGTGGCTGGGCACTACAATGTCAAGCCATTGCCCTATGCCCTGTGCAGATGCATCCTGACCAGGCCACCCTGTCCGGGCTGTACCCATGGTACCTTGCTCCTCATTATGCACATTGGCAGGCCAATACCAATACCAATACCACATTGGCAGTGTGGGCTGTGGAGGGTGTTTGCAGCCATCACACACTGGATAGACAGACACACACTCCCACACCTATGCCAGCATTGTACAACTATAGAGGTGTTTGGAAGCCCTGGCCACTGCTGCAGTCCTGGGCACAGTGCAGGCATGGCTATGGTACGCAATACTGTTGGGGTCACTCCCCAGGGTGGTAAACACTGTCAGACACAAGACCTGTAGCACACTCCACAGACATCAGAAAGGTTGCCATGATGCAGCTCAATCAGAAAATTGTACTTAACTTCGGAATTGCTATCTGCCAGTAATCATAGCAACCTTTTGATAGCTGTGTACCATATTCCCAGGTTTAGGGTGGCATTGCTAAGGTATGCAAGTGCTAGTATTGGGAGATGCACGCAGGGCCCAATGTCTTGCCTCTCCAGGAGGCATTGGATAATGGAGCCTGTGGGTGCGGGTGTGTCTGCCCCTGTTGGCTGCTGCTTTACGGCAGAGGTTCCCAACTCCAGTCCTGGTGTGCCAAACACTGTTCAGGTTTTCATGCTGTCCCTCATGAATATGCATGAGATACATCTGCATACCATGGGGTGGCGCATAGAAATGCAGCACAGGCATCTTTATTAGAGGCAGCATGGAACCTGAATGGTCTTTGGCCCTCCAGGACTGCATTTGGGAGACTCTGCTCTAGGTAATGCGCCTGTTTATGGTGTCTGTGCTCTGTAGGGTAAAATGTAGGTGTTTTGGGCATGTTTACGTCATCTGCAATAAAGGTTCTGTCTGTATTAGTATGTTTTAGTAGTGGGTAAAATATGGGGACTGGGTTGGCAGGAACCACAGCTGGGACTTGAACCTGTGACTTTCTGCCTCTGAACACACTGGTTGTGTGCACTGAACCATCATGTTGCCACAGAGACTGTGCATTCCCTGGTGATACCATGACTGTTCATCCGGCAGGGCCTGTCTGTTGCAGTGCGTCGCACCCACCTACACAGGGCTAGGCCATGGTCTGCTCTGCGCAGCTGCCACTGTCCCCTCCACCAACAGTACCCCTCTGCCACCATGCTGACATGCCCTTCTGCTGGTGGTGCTGGTGGTGCGCAGTCTCAGGCCATCCAGTGTGAAGGTAGGCGGCTGCCTATGGTGCGTGTTCTGGGGTAGGGGTGCCTGCATAGACGTCCACGCTTCCCCCGCAACACCGCCTGCCAATGTTCTGTGCCCTTGGAGGTACCTGCTGGGTACTATCCCCTGTGACACTGTGATAAACACACTCGTGCCCATGTTGGGCCCTCATCAGTTGCTGTCTGGCTGCTGTACAGTTTCAGCATTCCTAAGTGCCACCTAGGAATTTGCCTAGTCCGCACTGTGCCCAAGCTGCACCACAGCATGTGCCGCCTAAAGCCCTCTATATCCCATTTTCAAGCATCTGTCCAGTTGGCCGTTCTGACATGCCCGCCCTGCTGTTGCCGCACATGTGCATGCCATAGGAAACCTGTCCGATGGAGAGGAAAACCCTGCATAGCGCAGTTTCACTGTGGGCTCATTCACCTTGTATGGGGACGGAGCATGGACCCTTCCAGAATTCATATCCTTTTTTTGGTGCTTTCTTGGGAGTGTTTTTTGATGTTTTCCACTGAGATCACTATTGCCCAGCTTGGTTATTTTATTTTTCCATTTTATTCTGTTCATTTTCACTGTTTATTTGCCCTTTTGTTCCGTGCACATGTATCACACTTATCACATTTTGTAGGTTTCCCTGGTTTTGCTGTACATTGCTGACGGAAATGGTTTCTTTTCCATTTAAATCAGCTCTAACGCTAGGGTTTCACTGGCGTTAGTTTTGAGCCTCGGATTTCACAGCGTTAGTGTGCGGGGAGCCTCTCCCCTCCCACTCTCCACCCATTGACCCCTTCTTTCCGCCCCTGGGGAGCCTTCCTCCGCCCTCCAGGAGTCTTTCCCCACCTTCAGCGCTCATTTGCGCCGCTGCGCGCGTTATTGCGCGATAAGGTACCTGTGCGCCTGGAAAAGCACCATTATCGCACGATAAGGTACCTTATCGCGTGATAACGTCACAGAGCGCACGTTAAGATGGTTTAGTAAACATACCCCTTTGTCATAAAAGAATGGAAAGAATTGAATATTTCCTGACCAGTAGTTCTCCCTTTTCAAGAAATCATTCCAAGTAGTTCTTCTTTAACACTGAAGTCTTCAAAAACCATCCGGATAAAGACTAGTAACTGGGCTATGTCTCTTATGTCTGTATATTCATCCAGCTGGAGTGAGAAAGCAACACAATTTGAAACATCCTCCAACAATTGTTCAGTTGTGTCTCCACACATCTTTTCTATTTGCCGTACAATGGTGTTTCTTGACAATTGTACATCTTGAATAGTAGCTGTGATCTCTTTCTTATTTTTAAATCCTTCAAAAAAGATTGTCAGCTGCTTCAAGAAAACAATCTTTTACAAATTCCCCTTCAGTGAAAGGTTTGCATTTCTTTGCGATCAGGTTGCTGACCTTGGTTCATTGACCGAATGTGACCTTGGCTTCGCCATCAACTGTTGCTGAGTAGCCAATTTCGATTTAAGTTCTTTGAGCTTCAGTTTACGAATTTCACTTTTGGGTGGAAAATCAGCATTAAACTTATTGCTATACAGAGCCTTATAATGATGTTCCAGATTACCCTTTTTGGGCAAGGATACTGGGGCGTTACAAATTAGACAACAACACTTGTCTTTCACCATGATGAAGAAGTAGTCTATTTCCCATTCATCATGAAAGTGGTAGGTTTTGCTCTTCTTTGGAACACTCATCTTCATTATACTGGGGTGGCTGGATGTAAGAAGGCCAAATCTGCTAAGTTAGTATAAACAATGGCTGAATTTGGTCCAAAACTGTCACTGTCCCAAAGTATTAAAGATCAACAGGAACTGAAGACCTCTGGATGATGTGCAATACAAGGACTGGAGATGCCAAAACCACACATGCAATTCTAAAAGTAAAAATAAGAATTCATCATACTGGCACCAATAATCAAATACTACCAAACAATCATAAAAAAACCTCAAACACCTGTCCAGCAAACCAGATAAAATCAAATACCGCCAAACAAGTTCAAATACCACCACACACGATTTAATAAGTTCTGCACATAGTGTATAATCAAAGCAAAGGCAAGGCAAAATAAAATTGCAGAGGCAAGCAAAAGTCACAGTGGTTTGAACCAATTCGAAGGCAAGGCATAGGCAAGTTAGAACAAAATTGGAAAAGCCCGCCAAAATCACCAAATTCTTGACACTTTGTTGTGTCTGCCCGAAAACGTTTAATGAAAGCGAACTATAAAGCGACCAATGGCCAGCACACAACACAACTAATACGGTAAGTGTATTCAGGTAAAGCCAGGGTGAATGGATATCACCCGGTATATAACACACTTCTAAGGGGTGTTGGGGCAGGGGCAGGAGTGGGTGATTCTGAGAGGCAGGAGACCAGGTATGATGCCAGGCATGTGACATCTTGTCGCAGGGCGCGGGCGGCAGCCTCCTGGTGTACCCAAAAACTATTGGCACGAAAATAACAAGCGCCCTCAATACACCCGCAGGCAAGATTCCAGCAGGCAAGAAAAAAGACAGGCAAAGGATCAGCAGCAGCGGCAAGCCCTCGGCAGACGACCTGCCGGCACGAGCTCTCTCCTAGCGATGGGGCGAGCTGCTGGAGAGATGGAGCCAAGTGAGGCCGGTGATCTACCTCTGACCGCTCCATGATCTACAGGTAGATCGCGATCTACCTGTTGGACATGCCTGGTCTAGATGAGTAGGCAATTTTCCTTTGCCAGCAGATGGAGACAGACTTCAGCATCTTTCAAAGATGTCGTAAGAAGGTATATCTGGTGGTGAAGAGTTACGATCTACACATATATTTTACAAAATACACAGGCAAATGAATTAAATACGTGCACACACTGACACTATTTTTGTATCAGGTGTATTTGTGTATGGTTTTGTGCACATATGACATTGGTTCTGAGAGCCTATTTTAGAGTAGCACAGTAACATTAATATAGCAGATGGCAGATAAAAGCCAGCATGGCCAATCTAAACTGCCCCAGTAAGATGGCTAGAGTTACAGAGTTGCACCTGCACTTTATTCCCCCCCACCCCAAATACCTTTGTTTAGGTTTATTTATTTATTTTTATTTGCTTTTCTTATATACCGCGCTATTAAGATCAGTGCGGTTTACATTACAACTGAACAATGCAACAATGTTTTTTACATAACACAATGTGCTTACATGGAACAGGGGTACAGTCATAACGGGAGAATAACGGGGGAAACTATTTATAAGATATATACACATAAAATTTACATAGAGTTATATACAACTGATATTTGGGCTCTTCATTTGGTTATAGCTAGATCGGATGGGGGACAGGATACAGCCATAGGGAGAGGGGCGGCTAACCGTTTTCATGTTGGGTTAGTGCGTTGGGATAATTAGAGCAGGGGGTGAATGCCTGCGATTTGTGTTTTTCAGGACTGGTTTCGGGATAGTAGATTTGAAATAGATGGTGTTTTATTTCTTTTCTGAATGTGGTGAGGCTTGGTATGGATCGAATCCAGGTGGGAAGTTCATTCCAGGCTGTCGGAGCATAAATCGAGAAAGCTCTATTAGTAGTTGTCTTTGTGCACCTTGTGGTAAATTTGGGTACTATTAACATGTTGAGTAGTGCAGGCCGTCTTATTCTGTTTTTGGGAATATTGTTAATCAGGTTGCTGATAGGTGTGGGAGACTGGTTGTTCAGTGCCTTGAAAGTCATGACTAGCACCTTGTATTGAATTCGGGCTTGTAGTGGTAGCCAGTGTAACTCTTTCATCACTGGTGTTATATGTTCCATTTTTGATACACCTGTTAGAACCCTAGCAGCTGAGTTCATGGCCAGCCGAAGCGGGTTAAGGGTTGCCTGTGGGAGGCCATGGAGGATGATGTTTGCGAAATCAAGATGTGGGATTACTAGGGCCTGAAATATCGTTCGATAGTCCGAGAAATCTAGTAGTGGGCGGAGGTGGCGGAGGGTTCGTATCTTGTGGTAAACTGATCTTGTAACGGCCTTTACGTGGGTTGTCATGTCCAGACGCCGGTCTAGAGTAATTCCTAGATATCGGATTGTGTCTCTTGTTTTGAGTTCAGCATTTTTAACTTGCAGGTAGGGAGGTGTGACGAACCTCTGGTTCCTAGTGACAAAGAGGACATCAGTCTTGCTATGATTGATCCTCAGGTTTTGAGTGAGGAGCCATTCAGCAACTGCATCAAAGCATCTGATGATAGGGGAGAAATCGGGCTGCTCAATAGTAAAAGGAATGTATAGTAGTATGTCGTCAGCATACACCAGGCATTCTACATTTAGGGAGCGGATCAGAGAGCAGATAGGCTGCATATAAATGTTAAATAGTAAGGCAGACAGGGGTACTCCCTGCTTCTGTAGAAAAGGCTCGGAGGAAGTGGTGCCTGTTTTTACTTGCTGCCATCTATTGGTTAAGTATGATTCACACCATTGTAGCGCAGTATCCTGTAGCCCTTTCTCCTGGAGACGCTGTAATAGTATCTTATGGTTCACAGAATCGAAGGTGGCAGCAATGTCGAGGAAGATAAGGATGAAGCCTTGGTGTATATTATTAGCTCCTGTGATTAATTTGTTGAAAAGGGTAGTTAAGATGGTGTCTACCCCATGCGATTCTCTGAAGCCATGTTGAGCTGGGTCGAGAGGTGACTCAGTGTCGACGTGTTGCTGGATCTGTCGCTGGACTATTTTCTCGATGATCTTGGCAAGCAGGGGAATACTCGATATAGGTCTATATGATTCGACTTTGGATGTATCAAGGCGACTATTTTTTAGTAGGGGCCTGATTGAAGTGTGTTTTAAACTTTGTGGGAAGATGCCTCTTAGTAGGGATTGGTTGGTTATATTGCATAATGAGTGGCTTAGTTCATGTCGAAGTTCCTTTATCCAGCTTGCTGGGCAAGGGTCATTTGGGGCAGTGGTGAGATTGATGGAGGTAATGGTGTCTTCAATTTCTTTAGTAGATACTGCAGAGAAATTGAGTAGTAAGGTAGGCTTTGGTGTACTTGTTGCAATGGTTGGGTTACAGGTGGCTGGAATCATGTTGGATTGTATCATTTTTGATTGTAGGTAGTTCGAGTAATCCTGTGGTTGAGGCATGAGTGGACTTACTGGTGCTGGGTCCCCTGTTAATGACTTTACTATATTAAATAGGTCATGTGTCTTATTCAAAGACCGTTTTAGAATGGTTGAGTGATGTTGTTTCCTTTTTTCACTGATTTTCTCTCTGTGTAGAGCTAGGTGAGAGTTGTAGTTGTGGTAGGCTACTGTAGTCTGATTCCTGCGCCATTGTCTTTCGAGTTTACGTAGTTGTAAGAGGGAAGCTCGAAGGTCAGTAGAGTACCAGGGAGCATGCGCATGTTTCCTGGGTACCTTGTTGGTGGATGGGATACAGGCTATAGCTCTGATACTGTTGTTCCAATTCACTACAAGTTCGTCGGGGTCAAGGATAGGAACGTCAAGGCGTGGCAGTAGCTTGATAAGTACATCTTCCTTGTCGAGTGGACGAAATCGTGTTGTTAGTATTCCGGGGTCAGGGGTGCTGGCCCTGTCACTGGTCTTATTGTGGTATGTGATTGGTATGTGGAAGTTGAGGAGATTATGGTCAGACCAAGGTACTGGGGATATAGCAGTCAGCAACTGAGGTGTGGTGTCAGCTATATACTGAGGGGCAAAAATAAGGTCAAGGATACCACCCTTTGCATGCGTAGGGGAGTGTACTATTTGCTTGTAGTCCAGGTCATATAAAGCTTCGAGGAAGGTTCTTGCTTGTGCTTCAGGTAAGGAGGGGAGGTTGAAGTCTCCTATTAGCCAGTTTGATGAACGTGGATTATCCGAGTTGCATGCAAGCTTGATGATTGCTGGTAAGTCATCAGAAGAAGATGTTGGTGCTCTGTAGAGTGCATTTATCGTGCATTGGTCGTTTGATATCATAATAGTGTCAAGGTGCGTTGAGGTAGATGCGTCGTTTAGTTTGAATTTCAGTTCTGCTTTTGCGAGGATGAGTACCCCACCTCCTTTTTGCTTAGCTCTGTGACAAGTATATGGTGAGAAACCTGCTGGGGTAATTTAATTGATGATCGCATTATCACAATCTGACAACCATGTCTCCGTGATCATTAATATGTCAAGGTCGTGGAATGTTATAAGGTCGGTGATTGCTGGCCATTTTTGGCGCGTAGATCTCGCGTTTATAAGCGCACATTTTAGTAGATGATGTTGCTGATGTTTGACCGAGTGAGTTTTTTTGATGTTTTGTAGGGGAATGTATAGTAGGTGCTGATATGGAGTGTTGGCGGTGTTATAAGTAGTTTGGTGGACTTTCTCTGACCATCTCCTATTGTTACTGTAATGGATTGGGATGTGGTTAGCACATGTATTGAATGCCTGACTAGGGAGACCAAAGGTGAGAAAGAGAATAGACAGTGGTATGAGAGCATACATCTTGGAGGAATATTGGTCTCAGTTGAGATGTGAACAATTAACAGGGGTGATTCAGTGGTATGGGATAGCTGGGCAGTAATGTGACTAAGATATTTAGATAAGATATCTTAATTTACAGGAGGATGGCATGCACCTGTGGACTTGGATTCACTACTGCATAGTTGGGCATAGCTTCAGCATTAAAATGGATTGAGAGAGCTACTGGCAACAGTAATAAGGGATTGCTACTAGCTACAGTAAAGGTTGAATACAATGGTGATAATTAAATGCTACTGACAACAGTAAACATTGAGATGCAACAATGATAGCTGAATGTTACCGGAAACATCAATAAGTGAATGCAACAGTAAATACATTGAGTGCTACTGGCGACAGTAATAAGTTGTGTATATGGTACTGACAACAGTAATAAATATTTTCCTATCAAGCGTGTGTCAGCTGGTATGGTGGACCTAACTGACATAATAAAGTTAAGCAGATTCACGAGATATGATATCTAGTATAAATCAGATAATTAGGCTGTTTAAGAAGAGTTTGTTGAGTCACGTCTGAAAAGAGTATACTTGCTGTGGGAACTTAGCTGACAATCCTGGACTATAGAGGCTCCTTTTGTGCGAGCGAGTGTCTTGAGCGGGCTGCTGATTCTGCGTCTGGTCTCAGGCGAGCTGCGGCAGAGGAGCGCTTCGAAGTAAGGCTGCAGATTTGTTTTCATAGGTCCACGCCTAAGGGCCACGCCAAAGGGCCCTCTGGCAAGGCCCTCAGGCGCGGGCCCGCCAGGCGCGGGTGCGCCCGATGGCGCAAAGCTTTAAATTGAAGAGGTGCTGTCCCGATTGGACAGTTGCAGCTGTGAGGCCCCTCCCGTTATCGGTGGCTCGATCCCCGGGAAGGGGAGAGCTGTTGGTGGTGGCGGGGGTTGAAGAGGACCTGCGCCCGATGGCGCGAAGCTTTAAATTGAAGAGGTGCTGTCCCGATTGGACAGTTGCAGCTGTGAGGCCCCTCCAGTTATCGGTGGCTCGATCCCTGGGAAGGGGAGAGCTGCTGGTGGTGGCGGGGGTTGAAGAGGACCTGCGCCCGATGGCGCGAAGCTTTAAATTGAAGAGGTGCTGTCCCGATTGGACAGTTGCAGCTGTGAGGCCCCTCCCGTTATCGGTGGCTCGATCCCCGGGAAGGGGAGAGCTGCTGGTGGTGGCGGGGGTTAAAGATTTGTGCCTGCTGCTCTGGGCAGGTTACCCCTCTCTTTTTTTTAAAGTTATTAATGTTTTCTTTGATAACATCCTCTTTGTATAAGAGGATCCCCTGTGCCTGTCCTATGCCTTTTTGAATTACTTCACTATTATTGCCCCCGCCACCTGGAGAGCATTCCAGGCACCTTCCACCCTTTCTGTGAAAAAGTATTTCCTGGAGATGCTTTTAAGTTTAACTCCTTGCAGCATCATTTCATGTCTTCTACTTCTACAGATTCCTCGTCTCTGAAAAAGGCATGATTGTTCATAAATACTCTTTAACCATATACTTTAAGTATTTAAATGTCTATCAGATCCCCATATCCCTCCCCTCCTTAGAGTGTACATATTTAGTGATATGGGGCCTTCTGGTGCAGTCCCCATATCATTTTGGTCACCTTCCTTTGAACTGTTTCAAGTCTATTTATAACCTTTGCAAGGTATGGTCTCCACAACTGAACACAGTACTCCATGTGATGATTCACCAACAACTTGTACAGGAGAATTAATACTTCCTTCTTCCTGCTGGTTATTCCTTGGGGCAGTTGCCTCAGATGGGTTAGTTTTGCACATACCATTACAGTCATAAGCTTCATTCCTAAGCCAGGGTATATGGAGTGCAATCTCAATCTCTCAAATTGACTGTTAATGTTCGGTGTAGTTCTTGCATTGTGCCAAAGAGGAACTCCTTCTGGAGTTCATAAGATGTAACATGTATGGGAAATTTATCAACATGTGCTTGGAAATCCCTCTTAATGAAGCCTGTAGCACCCAACACAATGGGAACTTTCTTGGTATCTTTTTGCCACATTTTGTTGGTTCCTGAATGAATTTCTTGGGTCTTAAAAATCTTCTCCCTCTCAACATGATTCATAGAATAGCCGCTTGGGAATGGTATGTCTATAATCAATTCCATTCTGATATTCTTCTCCTTTACCAATATATCTGAGATAGCCTTCTTCAGAGGCAATAGTTTGAAATTGTTGTGTGTGTCTTAGCATAGAGTCCAAACAATCACTTATCCTTAGCATTCATATCAACGGCTCTCTGATAGCACAATGATTTCAAACTATTGCCCCTGAAGAAGGCCATGCCAAAACACAGCCATGTCAGGCTTTGTTTCCTTTGTTGGCTGGTTGCCTTGGCATTGACCATGTTTCAATAAAGCTTTTGTTTGTTACTCACTTTTCGTTTATGTTTGTTGTACTAGCCAGTACTTGTGCCCTTTCCTGTGGACCCCCATGTGTCTGTTTTGCCAGTTTTTTCAATGCTCACTGTAAATCATCTTGTACATAATTCAGTGTCCTGGGCTGCAAATATCAATCGCTCATTCTTTGGTTTCAGTTGACCTCTCCTTAACCATTCTATTCTTGATTGACAAAGTATAACACTTTTGTGATGAAATATTTTTATTAATTTGCCATAAATGCATCCAGTTACAAGCAAATAAAGCAAAAAACTAACCACAATTTTTTTTACATTAAGAGAAAAAAGAAACAAATCAATATAGTCCACAAAAAGAGGAGAAACAAACCCAATAAAAGAAAAGTAAAAAAACCTAAAGTAATCACAAGGAGACTAAACTCCATATTTGCAGCCAAACAAAACCCTATTCATCCACCCCCCCCCCAACCTCATAAACCCATGTCCTTACTAGACAGAAAAATCTCTAACTGAAGCAGATCAAAAAATACATATCTGACCCCCTGAAGAGATAACAAGCATTTACAGGGATATCACACAAAGAAAGAAGCGCCAAGAGCCAAGACACGAGATCTCAAAGCCAAGAAGGTTTTCCTCCATGACTGCGTAGCTCTTGACATGTCTGGAAACAATTGAACAAGGGCCCCACAAAAATGAATGTTTCTGTTCTTAAAATACTCTTTAAATACAGAAACTTTATCACAATCTGAAACAAAAGTCACAAGCAGAGTAGCTCTGGAAGGGATATTATCCTGGGTGTCTTCCAGAAACTCAGTTAAATCAAGCCCTGGAGATAACTGCTGCTGGATACCAGCCACAGACGACCCATCAGAAATACCCCAACCAGAAAGGTAATACATCTAAGAAAAGGAAATAATATCTGAATTAGGCATTTTTAGTATCTCACGAAAATAGTTCTGTAATAAAATCTCTGAAGATAGCAAATGACACATTAGAAAATTCAAAAACCTAATATTTTTAGATTTGGCAACATTCTCATGAATTTCCAATTTACGATTAAGCAACAAGTTATCCTTCACTACAGCTATCTGACCTGCCTGCAAGGACTGACACAAAGATTCACATTTAGGTAATTGAATTCTAAGCAAATCCACCTGCTTCTCCACCTGAGCCAGCCCTGCCACCACATCTTGTGTGAATGAGCAGAGTTGGGTCACCGTAGAAACTAAAGTATGCTCAGTCCATGTCACCACCCTCCAGATATCAGCCAGGGAGATCTGTGAATCCAGGATCTCCGTGGCCTTGGCCAGAGGGGGAGTCCATATTACTGGTATAAGATATCTCACCATAGCGACTGGGGCACTCTGATCTGATGGAGAATCACAGGCAGAGTCCGCAGGAGTGGATCCCATAGGGGGAGGGGGCATAGTATGATTAACGGAGCTTAAGGAAGCCCCCACAGATGACTCTGAAGAGGAAGCCACAGCTGAATGTGCAACAGCCCCTGACAAAGGTAGCACATGTCTATCCATAGGGCCACTCACCACAGAAATCAGTGATTCTGCTGCTTTCTTCTTCCGTGTCCCCATGGATAAACACTTGCACTGCTTCAGGATGCTTCTACAGTGCTCCAAGGGGCTCCCAAGGGGCCTGAAATGCCCCTTGTATCGCGCCCCTTTGATGCACGGCACCCGCGTCTGCTCACCCACGCAGGATAAACTATTAAATATGGTGCAAAGGGCCCCTCAGGGCGTCGGGCTGTCCTGCGCACAGCCTGCCACTCTGGTGACCTGCGGCTGCCTGCAAACAGTTTATACCAGCTCAGAGCACTCCTAAAGCAGTTTTAAAGCCCTCAAGGGCATCGGGGCCGTCCTGCCCACAGCCTGCCACTCCGGTGACCTGCGGCTGCCTGCAAACAGTTTCTCCCAGCTCAGAGCACTCCGGAAGCAATTTTAAAGACCCTGAGGGCATCAGGACCATCCTGCCCACAGCCTGCCACTTTGGTGACCTGCAGCTGCCTGCAAACAGTTTCTCCCTGAAGTATAACACTTTTATATTTCCCACTGTATTTGTGTATTTGCCACTTGTTTTTCCTTGTTTGCTGATCTCATTATTTGAAGAGTTTTTTTTCTCTTGTTCTGCAAATTCTGTTTCTTCCTTCCCTGTGTGTACTTGTGGATTTTCACTCATGCCTTCTAATAATCAAATGTTTGTACAAGTCTGATGATGGAAACTGATCCTGGATATTGTGATGAAGCTGACACTACTGAAGCTATGGAGTTAGGAGAAAACTCTGTTTCTTTTAAAGAAACTGATTTACAGAGAATGCAGTTACCAAGAAGTTCAGCTAGAGGGAGTAGGCATGAGGCTGCAGAAGGTAGGCTGACACACCCAGATTGTAATGATGCAATAGCTAATCAAACACACCTGAGTAGAGGACCAGAAAGCTCACTAAAGAAACGGCTTTATAAGCAGTGCTCGGTGAAGAGAATAGAGAGACGACCACAGGAGCAGAGAGGACCACAAACACAGAGAGGACCACAAGTACAGAGAGCAACAGAAACCCCTGCTACTAAGGAGAGAGAAAGGGGAAAGCTTCAACTACGGAAGGAAAGGCAGTTAAGATTGCAGTCCTTACAAGGAAGGGACAACTTCCAGGAAGGACAAGCCCATGCTGAAAAGCTCCAGAGAGAAGTCTCCAGGGAAGACAGAGTAAGCAGGAGAGTGCCTGGTAAAGGGAATACCAGCAACGCACGTCTCAGAGAACAAAGGTACATTCACACCTCCTTTCCTGAATGTGTGCCAGGTCCTAGAGAGGCTTGTAAACCCAAGAGCCATAGCTATGAGAAACAAAGCTGGGGAAAGCTTTGGAAACCTGTGCAGAAGGTCCTAGATAAAAGCCATATTAATTGATTGCCAGACCAGGTCCAGCCAGGCTGGAAAGTCTTGAAGAGAACTACTGAAGTACAGCCAGTTTTGCCTAGGGAAAGCTCAGGCTTGACAGACACCATATCTGAACAAGAGGATATGCAAACTGACCTTGTAAAACCAGAACCATTGCTACCTGAATACCCTATGGACTGTACTCTATGTGTAGCTGAGAGTATAGAATCTCTCGCAGAGTCATAGCATAAGACATGCTCCAAAATGTCATTGCTTTGTTGAGCTGAAAAGAAGAAGTTTTTGTGTTTATTTAACCTGTTTATATTGAAAAATCCTGCTTGAATGGAAAAGACGGTGAAGCTCTTATAACAGTTTTGGACTTTGTAAATACTTTGGTAGAAACCCTGAATCAAGGTGAATTCTGTTGTCTTCTTGGAGAACCTTAGCACATCAAGGGAATAAAACCTTATATTTAACCTGGCACAAGGCTCACACAACTATTCTTTATAAAGAAGGGAACTACAAGGACCATAATGCACCTGGTCTAAGTTAAAGTTTCCGCCTTCAACAAACAATAAATGTCCGCCCTGACCCTTCAGCACGCTGCCACCGGGAGGGGCTGTGACACTAGGATTCAAAGAAGAACATACCAATTCAGGAAGAAACTGCCAAGTTCAAAGAAGGAAAAAGAGCACCAAGTGAAACAGTGAAGTGTTGCTGCCAGCACTGGTGGAGCGCTGGACGACAGACCGACACATCTTTTCAAAAAGCATGAGTCCACGCCTGATACAGGTAAAACGTAATTGGGCATAACCTGTGGTGGATTCAAGGGCAAAAGTCCTGAGAATCCAGTAAAAGGGGGACTGACAAAGGAGTTGCCAGTACCGCACTTGTTATTTTTTTCTCTCTCTGTTTTTCTCTCTATAGGAAGTAACCACCATGGAGCCGAAAGAGATCCTGCAATGGATGGCGGCGCAATTCGGCAAGCAGCGGGAGATGGCTTATCATGCGCAGGAACAGGCGGTGACAGCCATGCAAGCGCAGCAAAAGCCCGTGCTTGAGTTGATGGAAGCTTGGTTGGCTAAACAGAAGACGGCGAGTGAACCAGTTCCGTCTCCTCAAGGACTAGATGCGATGTCTAACAACCGTGTGGTAGGACCGTGCTCTTATGAGACATTGACATTGGGAAAATTATCACCTAGTGATGACATAGATGATTTTCTTGAATCCATTGATAGGATAGCCCATACGATAGGGTGGCCAAAGGAGCAGTGGGCCATACACTTGGCAACCTCGCTCACTGGAGAGGCGTTGTCTGCATATAGGGCTATGCCCGCAGCTCTTGCCAACAATTACACAGAAGTAACAAAGGCTATAAGAGATCGCCTTGGGTTAACTCCAACGGTGTACAACCGAATGTTAAGAGGTACCCGACTTAAAGCCGGAGAAACACCTAAAGCTTTAGGTCAAAGGCTTAAAAGCCTAACAATAAAATGGTTGAGGCCCGAGGATAAAACCATAGACACCATACTCGACACTATTGTACTAGAGCAGTTTATGGCTGCTGTGCCCAAAGAGGTGCAGACCTTCCTGATACTGCAAAATTGCCGTACCACGGAGGAAGCCATCCTCCTCACAGAAAGGTATTTTGAAGCGGAATTGGCTACTCACAAAGGTGGTGAGGCTTCAAAAATGGCAGCAGAGGCTATGATGCAGTCATCAGAAAGGATGTCAAAGTATAAATCAGGAGGATTCAAAGTCGGTATACCTAAGCCCGGAAAGCACTTTGTGGAAAAGAGATGTTTTCATTGTGGGAAATTAGGGCATGTACAGAATGAATGTAAGGCGCGTACAGCACTAATAAGTGAAAATGCAAAAATGTTAAGAGAAGGATTTTTGTTAGAGGTTAAGGTATAAGGTATAACCACCACTGCTCTACTCAATTCAGGGGCAGATCAGAGCATGATCTCCAGGAAGCTCTGGCATGTTATAGAGGATCAAGCTGAGTCAGCACTGAACCGAGCAGAGGGAAAAGTGAAAATTAAATGCATTCATGGAGCCTCTTCTTTCTATCCAGTGTATAAATTGTTAGTAAAAGGATTAGGGATAGAAAAGAACATATTGGTAGCCGTAGTTCCCAAGTTGCCACATGATTTAGTGCTAGGCAGGGACTGGCCCCAATTTAGAAAGGAGTTGGAGAAGGGCCTATCTCCCCATGAAGCCCTTGTATCCACACGAATCCAGTCCAAAGCAGCCATAGTTCCCAGTCCACTCTTTGGAGAAACTCCAAAGGCTGGCCAAGAAGTAAAGAGACAGCCTTTAGGGAATGATACTACCGGTAAACCAAAATTTGTACTTAAGTTTTGCAAAATGTCTAATAGAGTCCAAAGTCCACGAAGAGCCTCATCCCAGGCAGCTGGATATGACTTACACAGCACCGTTGAACAAATTATTCCTAAGCATGGGAGGGCTTTAGTAGACACAGGCCTGCAAATAGAATTGCCTCTGGGATGTTATGACCGCATTGCACCCCGATCTGGCCTAGCCTTAAAACATTTTATAGACGTGGGGGCAGGGGTAATCGACCCCGACTATAGGGGGGCAATTAAAGTCCTGCTCTTCAATTTTGCCGAAGAAGACTTTATGGTCAAAGTAGGAGATCGCATTGCGCAACTTATATGCGAGAGAGTTGGATTTCCATTTTTAGAAGAAGTACCCATGGTAACACCTACAGGCCGCGGAACTGGAGGGTTTGGATCCACTGGTCAAACTGCTGTAAAAGGATTATCAGCTACGTGTGAAGAAACAGTGGACGAGGATTTGGGCCTACAACTGGCCGAATGCAGGACCACACCCGAGCCAAGAATAAGTGAAGAACTCTCCCTCATACAGAGGCAGGAGTTGGCCAGAGTATTGGGGAAGTTTGATGACGTCCTGACTCCCATACCGGGTGAAACAGAGTTGGTAGCTCACGAAATAATAACGCCACCATGTACAGTGATCAGGCAAAGGCCCTATCGCCTACCTGAGGCCAAGAAACAGGAAGTGGTGGCTCAGGTGCACGAAATGTTAAGAATGGGGATCATTGAAGAATCCCGAAGTCCTTGGTGCAGCCCTATTGTCCTAGTGCTAAAACCAGATGGCACGATGCGATTCTGCATTGATTTTCGCCAGGTAAATGCTGTATCCATGTTTGATGCGTACCCCATGCCACGCATTGAGGAACTGTTAGATTGGTTGGGGCAGGCGAAATACCTCACTACCCTTGACATGACAAAAGGGTATTGGCAAATTCCCTTAACAAGAGCGTCACGTCCCAAGATGGCTTTCAGCATACCATTAGGGCTTTTTCAATTCAGAAGGATGCACTTTGGATTACATGGCACGGCGGCCACCTGTCAGCGGTTGATGGATTTGGTCTTACATCCACATCAAGAGTACGCTATCGCGTACATGGATGACATTGTCATCCATAGCTCCAACTGGGACCAGCATTTGCCCCGAGTAAAAGCTGTGCTGCAAGCAATGAGACAGGCAGGGCTGACATTAAATCCAGGAAAATGCATCTTTGCAGGGCAAGAAGTTAAATACTTGGGACACCTAGTCGGACGGAGTATGGTCAGGCTGAACAAAGTAGAAAGCGTTAGAGATTTCCCAATGCCACAAAATAAAAAGCAGTTAAGAAGTTTCCTAGGGCTTATAGGATACTATAGGCGTTTCATCCCTCATTTCACTGAGGAGAGCGCCGTGTTTACGGACATGTTAAAGAAAAATGCCCAAACCGGATACAATGGACCTCGGAGGCTGAGAAGGCTTTCACAGCCTTGAAGGGGAAGCTATATAAAGCACCCGTATTGCGCAGTGTAGATTTTCACCAACAGTTTATCGTCCAAACAGATGCCTCCGAAACTGGGTTGGGAGCCGTTCTTTCCCAGAAGCACGAGGGTATAGAACATACGATTATGTTCTTAAGTAGAAAATTGTCACCGGCAGAGCGGAAATATTCAACAATTGAAAGAGAATGTCTGGCTATTAAGTGGGCCGTCGAAGCCCTCAAATTCTATCTGACCAGGAGGAAATTTCTGTTGGTCACAGACCATGCACCCCTAAAGTGGCTAAATCAAATGAAGAATAACAATAGTCGCTTAACACGTTGGTATATGGCATTACAGCCGTTCGAATACAAGATTGAGCACAGAGTGGGAAAACTGCATCACAATGCCGATGCCATGTCCCGGATTACGTGCTGTGCAGACGAAGAAATGCCAGCCCGTAATATCTTAAGTGGGGGGATATGTGATGAAGCTGACATTACTGAAGCTATTGACTTAGGAGAAAACTCTGTTTCTTTTAAAGAAACTGATTTACAGAGAATGCAGTAACCAAGAAGTGCAGCTAGAGGGAGTAGGCATGAGGCTGCAGAAGGTAGTGTCATGAGGCTGGTACCAATAAAGATGCAGAGTTGAAAAGAAACTCTGTTTTTCACAGAGCTCTAGGTATGCCACTCCCTGCTTAAGCAACGTTCCTGAGTCCAAAGCTGAAAGACATATACAGAAAGCCAGAGAGTCAGGCTTGGAGGAAAGCCTGCAGGCATTGGAGTATGCTGAACAAGCTTTACCAGGTACCCGAAGGGAAGGGGTTTCTAACAAAGCTACTTTGTCACTGAAGCATAGAGCTGGAGAATCCGTACCAGGTTTTACTAAGCTTTCAGGAAGTCCAGCACGGCCCAGAAGCTACCGACAGAAAACCTGTTGTCACAGAGATGTGCATGAGAGAGAAGGCTCCAGAGCTTCAAGCTACAGAAACTCAAGGTATGAAAGTTTTATTCCTGCTAAAGAAAGCTTAACTCCTAAAAGCACTGCTAAAGCTAAAACTCACTTTATAAGAAGAAGAAAGAAACCAGAGTGGTTTAAAGAACTACCAGAAGACTTTAAAGCACAGTCTTATTGGAGGCAAGATACCAGAGACAGTCCATGTAGAGCTGTAACTGCCAGGGACAGCGTGTGCTCTGAGGGGGAAAGTAGTGATGCAGAATTTATGGAAATAGAAGAAGCCAATACTATTCCCATTCCTCAGAAAGAAGCTATGGATTGTAGTTTGTGTATGGCTTCTAGCCTAGAATCCATAGCGACCTTGTAAATGAGAAGAAGTCTTGTTTAATTGCTTTGCCTTGGAATGAATTGAATTCCTCCGTTTAACCCTTACAACTAATTGTGAAGATATTAACAATTGGTTTTACCTACTTATTACTGGAACCTTTATGAACAAAGGACATTCTTTGATTTCCAGTGTCTTAATGAACCCTTGCACAGAGGGGAAATAAAAGCCTTGTTTCCCTACACTCATGGCTTAATTATTGAGTTCTCACAAGGAGCTGAAATACCTAAGACCAATCTCCATTTTGGCCTTAAAATACCCCACGCTCCTTGAAAATAAATATGTTGTACAGCATGCCCTTACCGCCATTGGCCACTAGGGGATGCCGGCATGACAGAATGGCGTAGTTGTTAGGATGTGGATATCACCCTAAGACATACTGGAAAAAGAAAAAATTACCAGTATTAAGCTGAAAAAAAAAAAAAACAACCCCAGACCGGAGGAGAAGAAAACCCGGATCGGAGGAGAAAACGCGGACCGGACCCGAAGAAAATCCAGAAGGGAAGGCGAGGTTGCTGACAATGGTGGCAGAGTGCTACAACGCAGAGCATCACCATCCTTTCTGAAAGTTGGAGTCAACACCTCTACCAGGTAAAAGGTAGAAGGGCATGACTTGATTTGGATGCAAGCTTAAAGTTTTAGAGAGGAAATTGAAAAGAAAAGAAAAGAGTGTAGGCCTGACTGTGGTATAGCCGCACTTGGGTTTTTCCTTTGTCTCTTTGTTCCTAGGAAATCTCGTTCGCCATGGATCAGCGAGAGATGTTCACCTGGATGGCTACGCAGTTCAGCAAGCAGGGAGAGCTAGCTGCGCAGACACAGCAACATGCAATCCTGGCCATGCAGGAACAGCAAAAGCCAGTCCTGCAGATGCTGGAAGCGTGGCTGATGCATCAACAGCAGACACAGGAAGCAGCTGCCAAACATCCAGAACAGAGCTCAGGACTGGGCAACTGTACGGTAGGACTAGGGTCCTACGACTCACTGACTTTGGGGAAGTTAGAGGTAAATGATGATGTGGATGACTTCCTAGCCTCTTTTGAGAGAATAGCTCTTTCCGTAGGTTGGCCGGAAGAGCAGTGGTCCATTAGATTGGCAGTTTCCCTCACAGGAGAGGCACTATCAGCCTATAGGGCAATGCCCACTTCGTTAGCGAACAATTATAGCGAGGTAACGAAGGCCATCAGGGATCGCCTGGGTCTGACTCCTCTCGTCTATAACCGTAAGCTACGCGCGGCACACCTTGAAGTAGGTGAAACACCAAAAGCGTTAGGTCACAGGCTGAAGAGCTTAGCCGAGAAGTGGCTAAGGCCTAGTGAGAAAACGATTGAAACGCTGATGGATATGATAATCCTTGAGCAGTTCATTTCTGTAGTACCCAGTAGTATACAGAGCTTCCTTATCCTACAGAATTGTCGCACTACTGCAGAGGCTATTGCCTTGGCTGAAAGATATCTAGAGGCTGAATTAGCCACCCTGCGGACTGGGGAAGGTTCAAAGATGGCGGTAGCGACATTCAAGCAGTCATCAGGAAGTCTCTCACAGTTTAAAACTCACAATGTGAAAAATGTTAAGAATATAGAGAAGAGTTACTCTAAAAGGTGTTTTGGCTATGGAAAAATGGGTCATGTTATGAGTGAGTGCCGAGCACGTACTGCTCTCATGGGGGAGAACAGAGAAATGTAATCTGAAGGATTTGTACTTGATGTAACTGTACAAGGGGTTGCTGCAAAAGCTCTTCTTGACTCTGGCATGGACCAGACGATGATTTCACGCAAGCTCTGGTCTCTAATCAAAGAGCGAGCTGAGTCCGCCCCAGATCAACCAGAGGGCAAAGTCAAGATAAAATGTGTGCATGGCGCTGCCACCTTTTATTACGTATATAACTTACTTGTAAGAGGTTTGGGAATAGAAAAAAGAATGTTGATAGCGGTAGTGCCCAGATTACCTAAAGAGTTAGTCTTAGGTAGGGACTGGCCACAATTTGAAAGAGGTCTAGAGAAGGGTCTAAAGCCCCCGAGAGGTTTTTGTCTCCACTCGCACCCAGACGAAAGCCTCGGAAGAACCCTCATGTTCAAGGGAAGAAAGTTTAGGTGACCTCCCATCTCATGAGGATTTAATAAATGCCCCTTCGGACAGGGACAGAAAGACAAAAGCTGAAAAGCGCAAAGAAAGAAAGGGACGCTCTCAAGGCAGAGCCAACTTGGAAGCAGGCGAAGAACTACCCTGGATTCCAGCAGAGCTCGTGGAAAAATTCCCTTCCTTTGCTGGAGAACAACGAGATGACCCTGCACTAGCACGCACATTTGAGCACGCTCAAACGTAGAGAAATATTTTCCCAAGGTTTATAAGAGAAGAGGGGGTGCTATACAGGGAGAGTATAGACCCACGGACTAAAGATGTCTGAAAATAGCTGGTAGTCCCGAATACTTTTAAATCTGCAGTGCTGAGGTTAGCCCATGATCACCCAGTGAGCGGTCACAAAGGGCTACAAGGGACCCTTGACCAGATACTGGCCAGGTTCTATTGGCCAGGAGTTTTTAAGGAGGTCTCACGTTTTTGTGAGTCCTGCGCTTCCTGCCAACAGCTGACCTCCATAAGACCACCTGGGGTGCCATTACTGCCGATGCCAGTAATAACTGATCCTATCAGAAGGCTGGCCATGGACATAGTCGGACCCCTCAATAAAACGCCTAGGGGTTTCCAATATATATTGGTCATCATGGACCAGGCAACACGCTTCCCATGGGCGGTGCCCTTGAGGAACATATCAGCAAAATCCATCGCCATGGAGCTTATAAAGCTATTTTGCGAGGTTGGATTCCCTCAAGAAGTTTTGACAGACAGAGGCACGAACTTCATGCCCAAATACTTAGCCCAGGTGTGGGACACCTTTGGCATCAGGCATCTCAAAACTGCCGCATATCACCCCAATGCAATGGTTTGGTGGAAAGAATGAACCAGACTATCAAGCAGATGCTGTGACGGGCGCTGGACGGAGAAATGGCAGAGTGGGACACGATGCTCCCATTTGTATTGTACGCCTGCAGAGAAAGAACACAGGTTTCATTAGGCACATCGCCTTATGAATTGTTGTATGGGAGATCACCCAGAGGAGTTCTGGATATCCTGAGAGAACAATGGGTGGAACCTGTACAAAATGAAGTAGGGATACCGCAATTTTTGAGAAGTTTAAGAAGCCGGTTAAAACGGACCTCACGTTTTGCTGAATAAAAACTGAAGGACAGTCAGAAAAAGCAAAAACAGTACTATGACAGAGATACCAAGCCCCAACGTCTAACTGCCGGTGAGAAGGTAATAGTCTTGGTATCAGGCCCCACTCCGAAGTTTGAAGCCCGCTGGAAAGGACCCTATATAGTGGTCAAACCACTTGGTCCAGCATCGTATTTCATACAAGACACGAAGGGACATGAACAAGTGTACCACATAAATGTTCTTCGACTATGGCACGAGAGGTTGGCCTTGTTTACGTCAGCACAGAAGATGTCTAGAATTACGTGCTGTAGTAATGATGAACATTCAACCCATAATATTTTAAGAGGGGGGATGTGTCATGAGGCTGGTACCAATAAAGATGCAGAGTTGAAAAGAAACTCTGTTTTTCACAGAGCTCTAGGTGTGCAATTACCTCAAAGCACAGCTAGAGGGGGCAGGAGTGATTCTACAGAGGTTAATGAGGCTAGGAGAGCTAACCAGTTGCACCTGGAAATGAGCCAGGGAGATTCAAAGGGAAGATCCCTTTATAAACGGAAGCTTAATGCTAGCACAGCAGAAGGAGAAGGAGGAGGAGCAGAAGCAGCAGGAAGAACAGGAGAAGCAGAAGGAGAAGGAACAAGGAGTACGGCTGAAGTAGGAAGGAGAGACCTGAAGGAAGGAATCCTCCTTGAGCAAGCCCAAAAGGACAGAATTCACAGAGGTAGAGTTCAGAGGGGCCAAGCTACGAGAGCCGCTGTTCAGAGGGAGTCTGCTAAGGAAAGCAATCAGGCTGGAGGGTATGCCACTCCCTGTTTAAGCAACGTTACTGAGTCCAAAGCTGAAAGACATATACAGAGAGCCAGAGAGCCAGGCTTGGATGAAAGCCTGCAGGCATTGGAGTATGCTGAACAAGCTTTACCAGGTACCCAAAGGGAAGGGGTTTCTAAGAAAGCTACTTTGTCACTGAAGCATAGAGCTGGAGAATCCGCACCAGGGTTTACTAAGCTTTCAGGAAGTCCAGCAAGGCCCAGAAGCTACCGACAGAAAACCTGTTGTCACTTAGACGTGCATGAGAGAGAAGGCTCCAGAGCTTCAAGCTACAGAAACTCAAGGTATGAAAGTTTTATTCCTGCTAAAGAAAGCTTAACTCCTAAAAGCACTGCTAAAGCTAAAACTCACTTTATAAGAAGAGGAAAGAAACCAGAGTGGTTTAAAGAACTACCAGAAGACTTTAAAGCACAGTCTTATTGAAGGCAAGATACCAGAGACAGTCCATGTAAAGCTGTAACTGCCAGGGACAGCGTGTGCTCTGAGGGGGAAAGTAGTGATACAGAATTTATGGAAATAGAAGAAGCAAATACTATTCCCATTCCTCAGGAAGAAGCTATGGATTGTAGTTTGTGTATGGCTTCTAGCCTAGAATCCATAGCGACCTTGTAAATGAGAAGAAGTCTTGTTTAATTGCTTTGCCTTGGAATGAATTGAATTCCTCCCTTTAACCCTTACAACTAATTGTGAAGATATTAACAATTGGTTTTACCTGCTTATTACAGGAACCTTTATGAACAAAGGACATTCTTTGATTTCCAGTGTCTTAATGAACCCTTGCACAGAGGGGAAATAAAAGCCTTGTTTCCCTACACTCATGGCTTAATTATTGAGTTCTCACAAGGAGCTGAAATACCTAAGACCAAACTCCATTTTGGCCTTAAAATACCCCACGCTCCTTGAAAATAAATATGTTGTACAGCATGCCCTTACCGCCATTGGCCGCTAGGGGATACCGGCATGACAGTAGGCTGACACACCCAGATTGTAATGATGCATTAGCTAATCAAACATACCTGAGTAGAGGGCCAGAAAGCTCACTAAAGAAACGGTTTTATAAGCAGTGCTCGGTGAGGAGAATAGAGAGACGACCACAGGAGCAGAGAGGACCACAAATACAGAGAGGACCATGAACACAGAGAGGACCACAAATACAGAGAGCAACAGAAACTCCTGCTACTAAGGAGAGAGAAAGGGGAAAGCTCCAACTACGGAAGGAAAGGCAGTTAAGCTTGCAGTCCTTACAAGGAAGGGACAACTTCCAGGAAGGACAAGCCCATGCTGAAAAGCTCCAGAGAGAAGTCTCCAGGGAAGACAGAGTAAGCAGGAGAGTGCCTGGTAAAGGGAATACCAGCAACGCACGTCTCAGAGAACAGATGTACATTCACACCTCCTTTCTTGAATGTGTGCCAGGTCCTAGACAGGCTTGTAAACCCGAGAGCCATAGCTATGAGAAACAAAGCTGGGGAAAGCTTTGGAAACCTGTGCAGAAGGTCCTAGATAAAAGCCATATTAATTGATTGCCAGACCAGGTCCAGCCAGGCTGGAAAGTCTTGGAGAGAACTACTGAAGTACAACCAGTTTTGCCTAGGGAAAGCTCAGGCTTGACAGACACCATATCTGAACAAGAGGATATGCAAACTAACCTTGTAGAACCAGAACCATTGCTACCTGAATACCCTATGGACTGTAGTCTATGTGTAGCTGAGAGTATAGAATCTCTCGCAGAGTCATAGCATAAGACATGCTCTAAAATGTCATTGCTTTGTTGAGCTGAAAAGAAGAAGTTTTTGTGTTTATTTAACCTGTTTATATTGAAAAATCCTGCTTGAATGAAAAAGACGGTGAAGCTCTTATAACAGTTTTGGACTTTGTAAATACTTTGGTAGAAACCCTGAATCAGGTGAATTCTGTTGTCTTCTTGGAGAACCTTAGCGCATCAAGGGAATAAAACCTTATATTTAACCCGGCACAAGGCTCACACAACTATTCTTTTTAAAGAAGGGAACTACAAGGACCATAATGCACCTGGTCTAAGTTAAAGTTTCTGGCTTCAACAAACAATAAATGTCCGCCCTGACCCTTCAGCACGCTGCCACCGGGAGGGGCTGTGACAATATTTGCTTTCATATTTTAGCACCTTTTGCATATTTGGATCTAATAATGCTGTTAAGTAAGCCTGGAGGCCTATGATAGCAGCTCTGTATGTATAATAGATGTCTATGAGGCCCAGTCCTCCTTCAGCTCTAGTGATGTATAATCTCAGCATATGCTAATTCTTATAAATTATATCATGGGCATAGAGCATTTTTTCAAGATCTTTAAGAGGTCAGTCTACAATCCCAAAGCTGTATGAGAGTACAGGAATTGCCAGCCAATTAATGGCTTGTACCTTATTCTGTGATGTTAAAGAATTTTTCAATAAAGATTTTAATCTTTTCTAATATTCTTTACTGATTTTTTGTCATCAGGAATTCCTGATTAATTGTTGTTTTTTCCTCAACTTATAGATATTTATATGCACCTTCCTGTTCAAGTTCCTTAATATCACAATCCTCAGTCAAGGAGATGTTTTCCATTTTATGTCCTCTTGGGCTTCCATTTTTAGTATGATAAATTTTGCTGTTTTCTGGATTATGCTTCAAATTTTATCATGCTAGCTGCAGAAGCCCAAGAAAACATTTAAAGATACCCTATGGGGAAAGCATCTTGAAATTCACCAGAGAATCTTCTGATCTATGGGAAAAGAAAAGTCTCTAGCCTTTCTCCAATAGACTTCCCCTCCAATATTCAAATTAAAATTTTCCACCTCAATCCCACTAATCCAGTTTGAGGACTATTATATAAAAGAACAGACATCCACTTCTTAACCATTTCACTCTGAAGAAAGCCACAGTGTGGTGGCTGAAACATCAGTTCCGAATACGAAGATTCAGCATGACCCAGAAAACTGCAAAGTTTCCATTTTACTCAATTTTCCTCTGAGAAAGGTTGCCTTATCACATTTGTCAAGGTCAGAAGCCATCATGATATCATCTGAGAAGCTCTTGACTACATTGAGTTGCTCTGCTGAGTTATTCTCTGTAAGCACACAGATGTCTATATTTCTTTTATAACACAAATGCAAACATATATAGAAACATTGAAACATGATGATAAATAAAGATCATATTGCCTATGAAGTCTGCCCTTCCAAGCCAGCTATTACAGTCCCTTTTTTTCTTTCAGAGATCTTCTCTTTGTCCTATGCTTTCTTGAATTCAGACACTGTCCTTATTTATTTATTTACATTCACTTATATACTGTGCTATTCTGCATCAGTACAGTTTACATTGAGCAAACTGAAATTACATTGAACAGGGCATTATAACTTGGAGATAACTATTCTACAGGGAACATGGGCTATGGAGGGTTAAGTGGCTTGCCCAAGGCCACAAGGAGCACCTGTGGGACTAGAAACCCCAGTCCTTCCAGCCCAAGGTTGCTGTCCTCTAGTGGGATTTGAACTGCTGACCTTCTGGCCTGAAGTACCTTGCCCCAACCACTAGGCCACTCCTCCACTCCTTGTCTCTACTACCTCCACTGGGACACTATTCCACGTATCTACCACTCTTTCCATAAAGAAATATTTCTGCATATTACTACTGAATCTATCTCCTTTCATCCACATCCTATGCCCCTCATTGCAGAGCTCACTTTAAACTGAAACATTCTCTTCCTCTGTGTATTTATGCCATGGAGGTATTTAAACATCATTACCATATCCTCTCATCTCCCCTTTCCTCCAAAATATTCATATTAAGATCTTTAAGTCTGTCCCCATATGCCTTATGATGAAGCCCACTGACTATTTTGGTAGCCACCCTCCTCACTGACTCCATCCTATTTATATACTTTTGAAGTGTGGTCTCCAGAGTTGCACATAATACTCCAAATAAAGTCTCACTAAAGATTTTTACTGAAGCACTATCACCTCCTTCTTCCTGCTGACCATTCCTCTCCCCATGTACCCAAGCATCCTTCTGGATTTCACTGTCACCTTTTCTACCTGTTTAGGTACTTTAAGATCACCAGAAATAATGATGCCCAGGTCCCACTCTTCCTTTGTGGATAGAAGTATTTCACACCCTATACTGTATTGCACCCATGGATTTTTGCAGCCCAAATGCATGACCCTGCATTTTTTAGCATAAAATCTCAGCTGCCAAATTCTCAACCAATCTTCGCTAGATCCCTCCTCATATTATCTATTCCTTCCTGGATGTCTACTCTATTGCAGATTTTGGTATCATCTTCAAAGAGACAAACTTTACCTGATAGCCCATCCACAATATTACTAACAAAAATATTAAAAAGAATCAGACCAAGGATAGATCCCTGTGAAACACCACCGGTAATTTCCTTCTCCTCAGACAGAGCTCCATTTACCTATACCCTCTATCAGCACCAACTCAACAATATTCAATGGTGCTATCTAGATAGAGCTGCTGAATATTTCCTCTGACTACTTTGGTACTATTTGGATAGTTCTGGGGAAGTCTGTGGGTGGAACTAAGGCAGAGTATGGGGTTATCCAGTTAGCAGTGTCATTCAGTCCACTAACATATCAATGAACTGCATAAAGTTAAGCCACAAAAAAGCAGTCCTAACTTTATGCTGTTTTTCTATCTAGATAGTGGCTGAATATCATTGCTAACTGGATAGCCAATCACCCAATAGAGGATGGTTCAGAATGATGTGTCTTAGATGGATACTTGCAAAACAGGGAAGATAGGGCATCCCTATCTTCCCTGTTTTGAAAGTATCCATCTAAGATGCAGACAGAGTGGAGGAGTGGCCTGGTGGTTGGGGCAAGGTACTTCAGGCTGGAAGGTCGGGAGTTCAAATCCCACTAGAAGACAGCAACCTTGGGCTGGAAGGACTGGGGTTTCTAGTCCCACATGTGCTCCTTGTGGTCTTGGGCAAGCCACTTAACCCTCCATAGCTCATGTTCCCTGTAGAATAGTTATCTCCAAGTTATAATGCTCTGTTCAAGGTAATTTCAGTTTGTTCAATATAAACCACACTGATGCAGAATAGTGTGGTATATAAGAGAATGTAAACAAATAATCCCAACAGAGAGATTCTAATAAAGGTAAAAGTAACCCAGATGCCTTTAAGTAAAGAGCAGAGTTGAAAGATTCAAAATCACCCCTTCAAGTGATAACCATATTGTTAATATGAATAAAATATAATCTCTGAAATGGGATGGGAGAGCTAGAATGTGGTAAGGATGTAGTTGAAAACTACAGGCCGGTTAGTTTAACTTTGGTGGTGAGTAAATTATTGGAAATGCTGCTGAAAGAGAAAATAGTGAGGTTTCTGGAGTCCAGCGGATTACAGGATCCGAGGCAGCATGGATTCACCAGAGGCAGTTCTTGTCAGACAAATCTGATTGATTTCTTTGACTGGGTGACCAGGGAGTTGGACTGAGGGAGAGCTCTAGATGTGGTGTATTTAGATTTCAGTAAAGCCTTTGACTCTGTTCCTCAAGGCGATTTATAAACAAACTGAGCACCCTAGGGATGGACCCTAAAGTTACTGCTTAGGTTAGAAATTGGTTGGGTGGGAGGCGACAAAGAGTACAAGTAAATGGAGCTCACTCTGAGGAGAAGGATGTTACCAGTGGTGTGCCCCAGGGATCTGTCCTTGGTCTGATTCTTTTTAACATCTTTGTTAGTGATATAGCGGAAGGGCTGTCGGGTAAGGTTTGCCTCTTTGCGGATGATACCAAAATCTGCAATAGAGTAGACACCCAGGAAGGTGTAGATAACATGAGGAGGGATCTAGCTAAGCTTGAAGAATGGTCTAGAATTTGGCAGCTTGGATTTAATGTTAAAAAATGTAAGGTCATGCATTTGGGCTGCAGCAATCCAAGGGAGCACTATAGTATAGTGGGTGAAGTACTTTTGTCCACTAAAGAAGAGCGGGACCTAGGTGTGGTTGTGTCTGATGATCTAAAAGTAGCTAAACAGGTAGAAAAGGTGATGGCAAAAGCTAAAAGGATGCTTGGGTGCATACAGAGAGGAATGGCTAGCAGAAAAAAGGAGGTGATAATGCCTCTCTATAAGTCTTTGGTGCGACCTCATTTGGAGTATAGTGTGCAATTCTGGAGACCACATCTTCAAAAGGATGTGAACAGGATGGAGTCGGTGCAGAGGGTGGCTACTAAAATGATTAGTGGTCTCCATTATAAAGCATATGAGGACAGACTGAAAGATCTTAATATGTACACCTTAGAGGAAAGGCGGGATAGAGGTGATATGATTGAGATGTTTAGATACCTCCATGGCATAAATGTTCAGGGAGAGAGCCTCTTTCAATTGAAAGCAAGTTCTGCTACGAGAGGACATGGGATGAGGGTGAAGGGAGATAGATTCAGGAGTGATATGTGGAAATATTTCTTTACGGAAAGAGTAGTGGATCCATGGAATAGTCTCCCAGTGGAGGTGGTAGAGATGAGGACAGTAACTGAATTCAAAAAAGCAATGGACAAATACAGAGGATCTCTAAAGGTAAAAAGGGGACTGTTGTAGTTGTTGATATAGAAGGACAGACTAGATAGGCCATGTGGTCTTTTTCTGTCATCATATTGCTATGTTTCTATGAATGTATAGCACTGAATGAAAGCTCAAATATAATTGGCATCTCAGAAACTTGGTGGAAGGAGGATAACCAATGGGACACTGTGATAGGTGTGGACAAATTATATCGCAATGATAGGGTAGATCTAATTGGTGGAGAGATTGCCGTATATGTTAGAGAAGGCATTGAGTCAAACAGGATAAAAGCTTTGCAGGAAACAAAATACACTATGGTCCTGATTCTGTCCTGGACATGCCAAACCTCTGTGCGCCTGGTCTGAACTGGACTCATAGAGGTAGAAGAGATTCTGATCCCGCAGGGCACCACTAGCCCCGTGGGATCAGAATCACATCCAGGCCTGTACGTTGGCACATAACTCTGTCAAGGCTTCTGAATGGAGCTGTGGCGCCCTGGTGTCCGGTTGCCATGGCACCGCAACTCCATTCAGGAGCCGCAATCCTCGGCCGCTGGACAAGAATCTTCATTCCCCAAAGCCCGACCCCTGAACTGGCCTCCCAAAGGCATCCCCTCTACCCCTTCCTGCCTTTGCTGTGCCCTGGGCTTGCCGAAAGCACCCATGTAGGGGAACTTATTCCATCTCAGAGGTGGAAAAAGTTCCCTGTTCAGCCCGCCGGCCCTGGACGTACAGGGCTGACATCGGTATCAGCCCTGTACATCCGGTGCTGCAGGCCACCCACTGCCCACCCTAACTCCGCTCCTGCATTGCCCCTTTCCTGCCCCCATCTAACCTCCCCATACAATGTATGGGGAAATTACTCGGGGTCGGCAGAGGGGACATCCATCCCTGCTATTCACGCCTTGGAATGACCTTCTGTAGAATCTCTATGGATAAAAATTCCATGTAAAAAGGGGAAGAGAATGGCAGTGGGGGTGTACCACTATCTTCCTTGCCAGAATAAAGAGATAGATGATAAAAAGCTAAAAGAAATCAGGCAAGCTAAGAAAAGCTACAATACAGTAATAATGGGTGATTTCAATTACCCCAGTATTGACAGGGTCAATGTCACATCAGGACATGCTAGGGAGATAAAGTTTCTAGAAGAAATAAATGACTACTTCTTGGAGCAGCTGGTTCATGAACCATCATGAGTGGAAGCTATTTTCAATCTAGTCCTTAGTGGAATACAGGATCTGGTGTGAGAGACAATAGTGTTGAGGCCACTTGGCAATAGTAATCATAGCATGATCACATTTGATTTAATAAATGGAGGGAAGACAGCAAGGAAATCCATGGCCCTAGCATTCAGCTTTCAAAAGAGAGATTATGAAAAGATGAGGAAAATGGTTAAGAAAAACTAGAAGGAGCAGTTGCAAAGGTTAAAGGTTTACCTCAAGCCTGGCCAATGTTTAAAAATACTATCCTGAAAACCCAGACCAGATGTATTCCATGCTTTAAGAAAGGTAGAAGAAAGGCCAAACAACTACCAAGGAAGAGTAGGAGCGGAGCAGAATCAAACCACCTCTATAAGTCCAAAACAGCTTTATTAACCCTTGCCTGAAATGGTATGGGGGAAATGTGTTGAATATCATCCCCCCTCTCCCCAAGTATTTTATGTTATTTTCAAATAAAGTAAAAAAGACTTAAACAGTAGGCTACTACTACTATAGCTGTAAGAAGAAAGTCCAACCAAAAATATATTTTTTCTATGCACGCTAATTAGAAATCTTTAATGATGCAGTGCAAAAGTATTATACAACCTAGGAACACATTCAGTCTTGTGCTCCCTCAATTATCTTCATTCCCCCTAGCCCACCTCATTCCCTAGACTTTCATAATTAAACTCAACAATCATGATAATCGCAACATTACTCATCTCAGAACAAGCCTATAAAATTAAACTTTGTATGTACATAGGCTATAAGGCTACTTTCCAAAAGCCATTTACCCAGATAAAAGGATGTTTATCTAGATCAATGTTCTAGTTGAAAATTACCAATCTATCTTGTGTCTGGATGTCAGTGTGTATTGCTTTGCTTTCATTGCAGCTGTTCTTTGCCTTTCCCCAGAACCTGGCACCCCAGGCAACAACCTAGTAAGCCTAATGGCTAAACCAAACCCGAATGTACCTAGAAATGTTAAAAATGGTGAGATAATTGTGACCATTATTCTGCCCTTGAGATCTATGGTGATCCAAGTAATTGTGCTAAGACATCTGAACTGTAGTAATTCTCATGGTTGTTGTTAAGTGCTGTCGAGTCAGTGTTGACTCATGGCGACCCTCTGGATAGTTGTCCTAAATTGTATTCAGTCTTCAGTCAGGCGGTTCATTGTTGACAGACTGATACCCATAGCTGCTGTTATTGTATCGGTTTATTAAAGACCTTGGGTATGCAGAGCTATGCAGATAATGGATCATCTTATTTAGAGCCTAAGATTAAGTTTCATCCTCAACATAACAGCTCCTATCCCTACAAGGAAAATGTTGGGAACTCAACGGCCTAAACGTACTACCTCCTGTCCCACAAAAATAACAACAGGAGCTCTGTAGCCCCAATAACACCTCACATCTCAACCTGGCAAAATATATTTTTAATTCCTTCTCCTACCTTATGTAGTTCACTGAATAACTCTCTCCCTCTCTCTCTCTCTCTCTATCTCTCTATGGGACTCAGAAATTTTCAGTCATAGTTCAATATGGGGGACAGAGTCAGTTCAATATTGGCAGCAGGCTGCAGCTTATAGATGGGAGTGAGTTCAGCAACAGTGGCAAAAGTATGAGATAATGACAGTGAAGCAACTACTTAAAGGAATGTAAATTATAAACCATGTAATTTTTCAAAACTTTTTAGATTTCACACATGGAATACACAACATACATCAAAGGACCATGACCTGACTTCATATGTCTCATATTTCCTCAAGGATGAGTGACTCTTTTTTATAAACAAGAAGGATTTAGGTATACAGTTGTGGTCAATATTATTGGCACTCTTGCAGTTCAACGCCTTAATGTCCAATATCTCCTAAAAAAAGTGGCCAGTAAAATGGCTTTGGGCTATGTATGCACACATATTTGACAGATAAAAGAATCAAATAAAACATGACCAATTAAAAAGGAAATAGTATACAAACTGGAACATTGCAAGGACATGATTAATGGCACCCTTAGAAACAATAAAACGGTTTAAAAGAACACATAAATAAATAAATTCAAATCAGTCTGAACAGAAGACCCACATTCCCATTGCAGTAAAATTAGATGCATCTCTAATCAATTGTCAGTACTCACATGACTTGAATCAAGCAATGAATGATGGCTGTAATGTCTAAAATGGCTACATTCACTCCTTGTTCAATTTTCACAATGGTGAAGACAAGAGAGCTGCCTCAGACCATCAGAAAAGCCATTATCACCAAACATTGAACTTCAAAGGGGTACAAGACCATCTCCAAAGACCTTGGGATTCCTGTGTCTACAGTTTGGCAATGCTATTAAGAGGTTTTCCTCTCATGGAACTGCCAAGAACCTTCCAGGACATGCTGGGAAGAGGAAAATTAATCCAATAAGTCTTTGAAGATTAGGGCAAACTGTTGGAAAAACAGCATGTACAATATCCAAAGAGCTTAAGGCTGACCTGGAGTAATCTGAGTGGTGGTTTCAAACTGCACCATATGCCATGTACTAAACAAAGAAGGACTTCATGGGTGAAGGTCAAGGAGGACCCCAGCCCTGAAAGACAGTGAATGCTTAATTTCTATTTGTCTATGAGGAATGCCCATTAACATAACTATTATTCAGGTATATGCCCCAATAACAGCTGCAGAAGAGGAAGATGTTGATGAGTTCTGTGAAGAAATACAAGCTGAAATTAACATAAGATACAAACAAGGGAAGTTATTCTGAGCCACAAATAGCAGGGATGGATGGCCCGATGGGACATCCATCCCCGCTATCTGTGGCTTCTCCTGCCCCAGAATAACTTCCCTGCCAGTTGTGCGGGAAGTTAGATGTGGGCGGGGAATGGGCCACACGGGGGCAGAGAGTGGGCGGGCAGTGGGCGGTCACCGGTCCTGATATACAGGGCCAATTCTAATGTCGGCCCTGTATGTCCGGGGACGGCAAAATGTCTGGGGAAGTTATTCCGCCTCCGAGGTGGAATAACTTCCTTGGACATTTTTTTCTTAAGCTGCTGGGGTGCGGATGGGGCAGTGGGGGAAAGGGTATATTCCCAGCAGCCTGACCCTGGCCTTAAGAGGTCGGATCGGGGATCAGGCTGTGAGGAATAAACACTTTAACAGGATGGCCGGGCACTGCAGCCATTAAATGGAGCCATGGTGCCATGCACCGCGGCTCCATTTAAAAGCCCTGACTGGGAAAGTCAGGCTACTAATGTATATGCAGACCAGGAATGAATCACAGTCCTGGCCTCCACATGCTTGCTTGTTCACAATTCGGATCCCGCAGGGTTAGACATGCCCCATGGGATTAGAATCGTGATCCCCTTTGTGCGTCTGGTTCAGACCGGACACACAGAGGGGATCTATGTCCGGGAGAAAATCGGGCCCAAGATATCCTGAACACAAAAGTTAGCAAAAAAGAAGAAGGCAAACTGGTTGGAAAATATGGACCAGGAAACAGAAATGAAGCTGGAGAAAGACTGATAGAATTTTGTAAGGTCAACAATCTATTCATCTCAAACACCTTCTTCCAGCAACACAAGCGGCAACTGTACACATGGACTTCACCCAATGGATTGTACAAAAATCAAATTGATTTGATCAGTGGAAGTCAACGATGGAAAAGCTCAATAATATCAACAAATACGAAACCTGGAGCTCACTGTGCTATAGATCACAAACTTCTAGTATGCAAACTCAAGCCAAAGCTGAAAAAGAGCAAGCCACTCATGAAAGTAGCAAAATATGACCTTAAGAATATAACACCAGACTTTAAATACTTCCTGCAAAACTGATTTGCTGCTTTGGCTACAAATGCCAGAGCTCCAGAAGAGTTATGGGATGACATCAATAAAGTTATGCTGGAAGAAAGTGAGAAGTCTCTACAAAAGGTGAAAAAACAAAAACAGCCAAAACAGATGCCAGAATAAATTCTGAAAATTGCCCAGAAACACAGAGAAGCTAAAGGAAGAGGAGAAAGAAAGGCAATCATAGGACTCAACAGAGATTTCCAATGTGCAGCAAGACGAGACAAGGAGGAGTATTATAATGACGCATGCAAGGGAATAGAAGTCAAAACTATTAGAGGAAGAACAAGATCAGCTTTCCTAAAGTTATGAGAGTTAAAGTAAAAATTCGAGCCTTAAACTGGAATGCTACAAGATACTTAAGGAGCCATGTTGAATGATGCTAAGAAGATCAAGAAAAGGTGGAAGGAATATACAGAGTCATTATACCATGAAAATCAAGTGTATTGACAGCCGTTTCAACCTCTACCTTACAATCAAGAACCATTGGTGATGAAGTAGTAGAAGCATCATTGAAAACCTTATCAAAAAACAAAACACTGGGCATTGATGGCATTCACATTGACGTATTACAGCAATTGGATGCAGCTGTTATCATACTTACAAGGCTCTGCCAGGAAATTTGGAAGACAACATCATGGCCAACTGACTGGAAAAGATCTGTGTTTATACCAATACTGAAGAAAGGTGATTGGACCGACTTTGGAAATCATCACGCAATCACTCTGATTCCACATGCCAGCAAGATGCTTTTCAAGATCATTCAGCAGAGACTATAACTATACCTGGAAAGAGAACTGCTTAAAGATCAAGCAGGGTTCAAGAAAGGGCAAGGAACAAGTGGATGTGAGATGGATCCTTGAAAAGGCAATAGAATACCAATAAGGAAGTCTATATGTGTTTTATCGACTATAGCAAGGCTTTTGACTGTAAACCATGAGAAACTCTAGGCCATGTTAAGAAGCATGGGTATACAGTACCAGAGCAGCTGATAGTTCTCTTGCACAACCTTTACATTGATCAAGAAGCAACAGTTCAAACAGAACAAGGAAAAGCAGAATGGTTCAAAATCAGCAAAGGTGTACAACAAGGCTGCATACTTTCCTCCTACCCATTTAATTTACATGCAGAACTAATCATCATAGAAGCAGGACTATATGAAGACAACCAAAGTATGAAAATTGGTGGAAGACTCATCAACAACATTTTCTATGCTGATGATACCACATTACAGGCTGAAATTGAAGATGATTTAAAATATTTGCCTCTCAAGATCAAGAAACATAGGGGTATGTTTACTAAACCTTCTTAACGTGCGTGCCGCGTTAGTCTGCAGGATGCCATAAAAGGAGTGGGCGGTCCGGTCAATAATAGCAAAACGGGATTAGCCGCGCTGCGCTGCACGCTCTTGTGCACCACGCACATTAGCGCACGTGTAACGCGCGCAGGAAGCATAAGCAGGCGCGCTGAGGTACAAACAGAGGAACAGGGCTGCAGTACAATGGTAAAGACACTGACAGATGGTGTAGGGGTCATGGGTTCAATCCCCCACTGTGCCCAATGAATAAGGCTGGCTCAGACACTACCATTTATGTGTAATATTGCATTATGAGGCTTTATAATTTTATTTTAATTACAGCTGCTAGCAAATGCACTCGCAAAGCGCTGTAACATAAGGTGCTGCATAAGGCACCCCATAAGGTACCCCAGAGGGCACATTTTAAAGTGCACTGTCCGCCACGGCACCCTACAATGTTGCTTAAAGGGTGGCCTATAGGGCGCCATATAGGGTGCCCTATGAGGCACAGCAAGGTCATAGCACTGTTTTTGATGGCAGCACTGTGCATTTAAACGCATGGAAATCTTAAGTAGGTGCGCTGACATGCAAGGAGGAACAGCAGTGTAGCACAATGGTTAAGGCACTGACTGATGATACAGAAAGACATCATGCTTGGCAAGATAGAAGGTCAACGCAAAAGAGGAAGGCCAGCAATGAGATGGATCGATACAATAACAGCAGCTATGGGTACCAGTCTGTCAACAATGAGCCGCCTGACTGAAGACCGAACACAATTTAGGATAGCTATCCAGAGGGTCGCCATGAGTCGACTCAGACTCGACGGCACTTAACAACAATAACAACAACAATTCAGAAACATAGTCATCTTCCTTCTTGAGCTGGTCATACATCTCCCTGTATACCATAACATTCTGTGGGCTCTGGCCATCTTCTTGTTGCACTGTTAAGCTACCTTAAAATCATCTATCTCTGTTCCCGTCATATACTGCTACCTTAGATTTTTGCACCTCAAATGCAGGACGATTAACTTTCTTTTGCAACTAGCATTTATGGCACTAAACTGCAAAGTAATTTGAAAAGGTTAAATGGGTGTTCGGTTCTTACTGCCAACATCTTATGTTGGTTTTCCATTTTTCAGGGTTGTTGTTGTTGTTAAGTGCTGTTGAGTCGGAGTCGACTCATGGCGACCCTCTGGATAGCTATCCTAAATTGTGTTCGGTCTTCAGTCAGGCGGCTCATTGTTGACAGACTGGTATCCATAGCTGCTGTTATTGTATCAATCCATCTCATTGCTGGCCTTCCTCTTTTGCGTTGACCGTCTATCTTGCCAAGCATGGTGTCTTTCTCTAATGATCTCTCTCTTCACATGATGTGTCCAAAGTATGAAAGTCGAAATCTTGTCATCTGAGCTTCTAAAGAAAGCTTAGGTTTGATCTCATCTAGTACCAACTGGTTTGTTCTTCGGGCAGTCCATGGTATACACAGTATTCGCCGCCAGCACCATAATTCAAAGGCATCAATTTTCTTCCTGTCTGTCTTTTTCACTGTCCAGCTTTCACATCCATATGATGTTATTGAAAATACCATGGCTTGAACAAGTCGAATCTTTGTATGGAGAGAGACATCTCTGCTCTTGAGAATCTTATCTAGGTCTTTCATAGCCATTCTGCCAAGAGCAATGCTTTGTCTGATTTCTTGACTGCTTGTTGCTTCTTTATTGATAGTTGATCCAAGTAGGTTAAAGTTGTTCACGATTTCAATTTCTTCTCCTTCAACGATGAACCTGTTGATTATGCCAGTTGTCATGATCTTTGTCTTCTTTACATTAAGGTACAGGCCCATTTTGAGACTATGGGGTATGTTTACTAAACCGTCTTAATGTGCGCCTGGCAATAGTGTGCAGGCTGCCATAAAAGGAGTGGGCGTTTCAGTCTTAAAGCAGCAAAACGGGAGTATCGTGTAATAACGCGCGCTGCTACGCACATGATCGTGCGAAGCGCCGCTAAGCGCGTTACTGCACGGTAATCTTAAGTAGGCGCACAGACAGCCAAACATAGAAACAGAAGTGTAGCACAATGGTTAGTACAATAACTGATGATACAGGGGTCATGAGTTCCATCCCCCAGTGTGCCTAATGCATAAGGCTGGCTGAGGCATCAGTGTAAGTATTGTTTCATGAGGCATTTTATTTATTGCTGCCAGCAAACACACCCTCACGTGCCGTAACCTAAGGTGCCGCATAAGGCACCCTATAAGGCACCCCATAGGGCGCATTATAAAGTGCACTGTCTGCCACAGCACCCTATAATGTCCCCTATAGGGCACCCTATAAGGCACTCCATAGGACACCTTATAAGGCACCTTATATGGACTGTAACCATAAGGTGCCTCAGAAGGTGCTTTATAGGGTGCCCTATAAGGCGCCTTATAGGGCGCCTTCTGAGGCACCTTATGGTTACAGTACCCTGAGGGTGTTTTGCTGGCAGCACTAATGTACATTAAAAAAAGACAATGCTTTGGACAGCCCTATCAAAGAACCCCTACTGTGGGTTTGAATCCATGACCTCTGGTTTACACAAGTAGTGAAACAACCAGTGGGCTACAGCTCCATAGCTGCTAGCAAACCCCTGGCTGGCTGTAGAAGGACTGCACGTCACCACACAAACAGTCTGCTGTGGTCACCAGGATAGGGTTAACCGACCCATACCCATGATGCACTGCACATGCAAATCAGCAGTCTACAGATGATCACAAGATGGGGTATGCACCCCCACAGCACCTCGGCGTGGTAGGGGGAACTGACCGTGTGTGGTACTGGCACAGAGTAGCTACACACTGTCACATTGTGCAGGTACTGCACTCACCCTGAGGGTGAGGTGGGGCACCCAGCACCAGGTCCACAGCAGAAATAGACCATGCTGCAGGTCCCCAGCAGTGCTAATGTGTGAGATAGGTAGTTTCTGCAGGCACACATTGGATATATCTGTATGTCTCAGTCAGGTTTAGTTCCTATGGACCCCTAGGAGGCTTATGTACCACCACCCTCCTCCTCCAGGGCTGTGGGGGGTAAACAGGTCTCCCACCAACAGATCCACATTCTACCCCCCTGCAATGGTGGCAGTAGAGGGGACCATCAACCCCAGTCCTGCTGGGGAACAGACACCCTACAGGGCAGACAATGCAGCTCTGCACCCATCCATAACGCAATAGCAGACAGACATTAGGCCTGGATATGCTCAGCTGTCCCCCACCATTAGCTGATATTCTCCTGCAGCAAGCCTTCAGCCGCTGCACCCTGCAAGGCGTTCCATCAAGACACATACCAGCTGCAGACAGTCTGCCAGCTAATCCATAGTGCATGTTCCTGGTGGAAATGCGTGCACCCAGAACTGGGATGTCAGTATTCACACCAAGCAGACAAGTCAGTGACTGGACCCCAAAAGAGAACCCATAAATATCACAAGAGAAAAATACTATACAGCACTATGGGGGAGCCTAGCCATGCCGTGGTCACTGCTCAGTCAGGGTGAGAGTGATCTCCCAGCGGAACATGCTGTGGCCACCCTGTCTGTGCAGGTGGTGGCCGGGCACTACAATGTCCCAGCCAGTGCCCTATGCCCTCTGCAGATGCATCCTGGCCAGGCCACCCTGTCCAGGCTATACCCATGGTACCTTGCTCCCCATTATGCACATTGGCAGGCCAATACTGGCAACAATGCTGGCAGTGTGGGCCGTGGAGGTTGTTTGCAGCCACCACACACTGGATAGACAGACACACACTCCCACACCTATGCCAGCATTGTGCTACTATAGAGGAGTTTAGCAGCCCTGGCCACCACACCAGTCCTGGGCACAGTGCAGGCATGGATATGGTACGCAATACTGTTGGGGGGTCACTCCCCAGGGTGGTAAACACTGTCATAGACCGACCTGAAGCACACTCCACAGACATCTAAAAGGTTGCTATGATGGAGCTCAATCAGCAAACTGTGCTTAACGTAGGAATTGCTATCTGTCAGTAATCATAGCAAACGTTTGATAGCTGTGTACCGTATTCCCAGGTGTAGGGTGGCATTGCTAAGGTATGCAAGTGCTAGTATTGGGAGATTCACGCAGGGCCCAATGTCCTGCCTCTCCAGGAGGCATTGGCTAATGGAGCCTGTGGGTGTGGGTGTGGGTGTGTCTGCCCCTGTTGGCTGCTGCTTTACGGCAGAGGTTCCCAACTCCAGTCCTGGTGTGCCAAATACTGTTCGGGTTTTCATGCTGTCCCTCATGAATATGCATGAGATACATCTGCATACCATGGGGGTGGTGCATAGATATGCAGCACAGGCATCTTTATTAGAGGCAGCATGGAACCTGAATGGTGTTTGGCCCTCCAGGACTGCATTTGGGAGTATCTGCTCTAGGTAATGCACCTGTTTATGGTGTCTTTGCTCTGTAGGGTAAAATGTAGGTGTTTTGGGCATGTTTACGTCATCTGCAATAAAGGTTCTGTCTGTATTAGCACGTTGTAGTAGTGGGTAAAATATGGGGACTGGGTTGGCTGGCACCATAGCTGGGACTTGAACCTGTGACCTTTTGCCTCCTAACACACTGGTTGTGTGCACTGCACCACTGTGTTGCCACAAAGGCAGTGCATTCCATGGTGATACCATGACTGTTTGTCCTGCAGGGCTTGTCTGTTGCAGTGGATGGCCCCCACCTACACAGGGTTAGGCCATGGTCTGCTCTTGGCAGCTGCCACTGCCCCCCTCCACCACCAGTACCCCTCTGCCACCATGCTGACATGCCCTTCTGCTGGTGGTGCTGGTGGTGTGCAGTCTCAAGCCATCCAGTGTGCAGGTAGGTGGCTGCCTATGGTGCGTGTTCTGGGGTAGGGGTGCCTGCATAGATGTCCACGCTTCCCCCCAACACCGCCTGCCAATATTCTGTGCCCTTGGGGGTACCTGCTGGGTACTATCCCCTGTGACACTGTGATAAACACTCTCATGCCCATGTTGGGCCCTCATCAGTTGCTGTCTGGCTGCTGTACAGTTTCAGCATTCCTAAGTGCCACCTAGGCATCTGCCTAGTCCGCACTGTGCCCCAGCTACACCACAGCATGTGCCGCCTGCAGCCCTCTGTATCCCCTTTCCCAGCATCTGTCCAGTTTCCCATTCCGACATGCCTGCCCTGCTGTTGTGGAACATGTGCATGCCATAGGAAACCTGTCCAATGGAGAGGGAAACCCTGATCAGTGCTATTTCACAGTGGGATCATTCACCTTGTATGGCGACGGAGCGTAGACCCTTCCAAACTTCATATCTTTTTTGGGGGGCTTTCTTGGGAGTGTTTTTTTGATGTTTCCCATTACTATTACTATTGCCCAGCTTGGTTATGTTTTTTTTTACATTTACTTCTGTTCATTTTCAATGTTTATTTGCCCTTTTGTTCCGTGCACATGTATCACACTTATCACTTTTTGTAGGTTTCCCTGGTTTTGCTGTACATTGCTGACGGAAATGGTTTCTTTTCCCTTTAAATCAGCTCTAACGCCAGAGTTTTACTGCCGTTAGTTTTGAGCCTCGGATTTCACAGCGTTGGTGTGCAGGGAGCCTCTCCCCTCCCACTCTCCACCCATTGACCCCTTCTCTCCGCCCCTGCGGAGCCTTCCTCCGCCCTCGGGGAGCCTTTCCCTGCCTTCAGCGCCCGTTTGCACCGCAGCGCGCGTTATCGCGCGATATGGTACCTGTGCGCCTTAAAAAGTGCCATCATCGCGCGATAAGGTACCTTATCACGCGATATCATCGCAGAGCGCACGTTAAGACGGTTTAGTAAACATACCCTTATATTCTTTGATTGTGAGAAGCAAATGTTTCAGATCATCTTCACTTTCAGCCAGTAATGTGGTATCATCAGCATAGCGAAGGTTGTTGATGAGTCTTCTACCAATCTTCACACCTCTGTTTTCTTCATACAATCCTGCTTCTCTGATGATTTGTTCTGCATATAAATTAAACAGGTAGGGGGAAAGTATGCAGCCTTGTCTTACACCTTTGCTTATTTTAAACCATCCTGTTTCTCCTTGTTCCGTTCGAACTGTTGCTTCTTGATCAATGTACAGATTGTGCACGAGTACGTACTTTAATATACAATCCATGTAATATGCAAAGAGCCAGTGTCTTTTTTTCTGAAGTTTGTATGATATACAATATGTCTCCCTTCATTATAAACCCACTGACATAGCAACATTTCGATCCATTCTTACTCCTGATGTTTCTTTGTTTTTTAAATATGTCATAAGCAGATATCATAAAACAGTCAAATAAAACATTGTTGAACAGATGTGAAGTGAATTGTGATATATCACTGTCATTAGTAATAACAGTACTCTCTAACTTATGTCCACGTTAAAGTGCAATAAAGTTTAATTATGTCCAAACTGACTTCCATAATCAATACACTTACAGTAACAGTATGATAATTTTATGGCCTCTCTCCTTAAAGGTTTGGATCTTGAATGGCAGTAATTGGGCTTTGACATTAGAAAGACACATGAAAAAATATTTTAAATCTCTCTCTTTCTAGGTGTGATTTTAGAACCTACTGAGAATCCTGGACTGAGAGATCATAGAGTTTTATATGCAAGTATGATTTTGTTATATTTTCCAAAATGCAATTAACACATGAATTAGCACACCCTTATCTTTATCTTTATTATTATTTGATATACCGCCCTAGGCAGCAAGGCGACCCTCTTAGAACACAGCCAGGGGAGCAGTTACTGCAGTGGCTTGAGACATAAAGGGTAATTTTATAAGGTGTGCTTAGAAAAGCCCATGCAAGCATGCAATGTGTGCCTTTAAGTCAACGCTGACCCAGCAGCACCTGGGTTTTATGTTTATGTTTCAGTGATATACCGCAATTCACGAACCAAATAGTGCGGTTTACAATAAAAAATAACATAGGAAAGAAAAGAAAGCCATCGATCAAATAGGAAAGCGAAAGAAATACTGAAACAAGGGGGAGATAAGGAGGGGGAATGGGGTACAGATTAGGAGAGAGGAGGGCCTGTATGACTGGACATAATGAGTGAGTCCTCTGCTACAAGGTTAAAAGGGGCCAAAGGCTTCTTCAAACACAAAGGTTTCCACAGCCTTTTTAAACATGGAAAAATTTTGTTCTGTGTGCAAGTGGACCAGTAAGCAATTCCGCAAGGCAGGGGCTGTTGCAAACAAGGAGGGCTTCCTGGTTGATTAATGATGGTGAAGGAATGTAGAGACGGTAGCTGTGAAGAGAACGAAGTGCCCTAGCGGGGGCATGAAGAGTAACAAGGGAAGAGATGTACTCAGGGGCCTTATCATGTATTGATTTGTGAGCCAGTGTGATGGCCTTGAATTTAACACAAAAACTGATCAGGAGCCAATGGTGATGGATCATCAGGGGATGACATGATCTGATTTGCGAGCAAGAGAAAGAACTTTTACTGCTGTATTTTGGTTTTCTTGGCAATGTGACCAGAAGTAGATTGCTGAACCTTATTTCTGAGGCAATGGAGGGTTAAGTGACTTGCCCAAGGCCACGAGGGGTGCTAGAGAGAGTCAAATGCTGGCTTCTTGATTACTAAGCCAGTGCTTTAATCACTAGGCTACTCCTCCACTCTAGGAAAAGCACCTATTTCACACTTAATTTATAAAGTAAGTTATGCACATATTTATTTAGCAGGTTTTGTGTACTGCTTTATCATTTCAATCAAAGCAGTTTACATTGAAACTGAAACATACATTAAACAGGGACATTGATTACTTGGAGTTTTCTTAGGCAATGGAGGGTTAAGTGACTTGCCCAAGGCCACAAGGAGTGCTAGTGGGAATTGAACCCTGGTTTCTGGGTTTCCAAGCCAGTGTTCTTAACCACTAGACAACTCCTCCATTCCTTTTTTGGTAGTTGGTATATGTGGTAGTTCAGGCTCTCAAAAGCTTTTTGTATACTGGACTACACAAAATATACAAATGAAGTTCATTCCCATTACAGACACGTTTTTTTTTTTTTTTTAATTTATGCATTTAATACAAATTATGCAAGCAAAACAACTTGCAACAGAAATGTGGGTAGCCATGAAATATCACCAAAAGTGAACATAAAGAAACAAATACATTACCATACATTGTATTCCAGCCTCCCCACCTCCAGCTCACTATTCAAGGAATCCATTGATAGGAAAATAATACATAGATTACAGGTAAAAAAAACCCTCTCTCTCCAGCCAATATAAACCATCACAGACTAGAAGGATCTCCTTGAACCACTCCAGAAGTCTCACGTGCATTCAACAGAGAAATCAATTGTGTAAGATAAAGAAAAATATAAGAGTTGCCATGCAACCTGACAATGCACTTATAAGGGAATTTAAGAAAAAACTAACCCACAAGCTGCAGAACCCGAGGCCGAAGGATTAAAAACTCTCTCCTGCGGCCGTGGGTTTCTTTAGCCAAGTCCAGAAAAATCCGCACCAAACAACCTTTAAAATGTACATTATGCTTCCTAAAAACATTTTAAAAAGCCATTCTCTATCAGCAACTAAAGCTGAAGTTACTATACATGTTGCTGGTGAGATCACCTCTGAATCAGAAGCCTTCAGCACAGTGGTAAGGTTAAGCTTATCAGCAACACCCGACACCTTGAGACCAGTAGGTAAATAATAGATCTTTACAACAGGTGGACGTGCATCAGGAGCAATACCCAACACGTCAGTTAAATATACCTTAAACATTTCTTTAGCTGAAACATTAGAAATATGTGGAAACTTTACTAAACATAGATAGTCTGGAGTGGCTATCCAACACCTCCAAATGTGCTTTAATATTAGCAACACCCCTTATAAATGCATCAGAGTGAGTATCCAAACGATCAATACACTGAGATAAACCTTCCACAGAAGTTTTTAACATTTAAATTTGTCCAACATTTACCACAGTAGTTTCCGAAGTATGCTGTACCTGGGCCTGGACTTGCAAGGTAATAGTTTCTCCAAGTTGTTTTATCACAGTCCAAACAGACTCTAGCGTTAACTGTTCAGGGCGGTTCAAAACAAAGGAAGCATCAATAGTACTCCTCTCAGCAAACCTAGCCATAATTGCAGCCACAGGAGCACTGGAGCTAGAGCTGCCAACACCACCAGTCGGCTCCAAAGAGTTCCCTCTCTCAGACAGCTGTTGAACCACAAGATTTTCTGGCGAGGAATCTCCTCCACTCATTTCAAGCCCCGGCAATGCCCCCAGCGAGGCAGGCAGGATACCAGCAGCACGGGAACCTACCCCCCCCCGGCACTCCAGAACTCAGATCCACACATTGCTGCTTCTGAGGATGCCGCACATCGGGTGGCGTAAGATCTTCACTCAAGGGGTACCCTGAGTTCTCCTGCTCCAGATGCCTCACAGCCGAGCAGAACACCCCCGTTAAACCTGGTTGTTGCTCCTGGCAAACCACAAAGGCATCAATCGGTCCAGCCAAAACCAGGGTAGAAATAAGCTGGGAAGCCTGGGCAACTTTCCATGCTTCCCCTTCCTTTTCTTCTCCATCAACAAGGGCAGCCTGAGCAACGAGAGAAGCCACATGCCATCATGGATTCCTCCATCATTACTGACACATTATAATCAAAAAGTAAAACACTTTGGGGTATGTCTACTAAACCTCGCACAATTGCGCACCGCACAATAGCGCACGGCAATGATGCACTTAAGCACTCTTAAGTGCCCCGAACAATTGCGTGTCACACTAACGGGCCTCCGCACAATAGCGCGCTGCACTAATGGGCCCCGCACAAGTACGGGGCCCGCAAATGTCCGATAGAGGCGTGGAAAGGCATTCTGAGGGCGGAGGAAGGCTCCCGAGGGGCGGAGAGACGGGGTTAATGGGCAGGGAAGGGGAGGGGAGAGGCTCCCCACACATTATCGGGGCCGAATTTACAAGTTAAAAATAGCGCGAGTGAAACACTCGCGGTAGAGGGCATTTAATGGGAAGAGAAACCATTTACGTCAGCAATGTACAGCAAAACCGGGGAAACCCACAAAACGTGAGCAGTGTGATACATGTGCACAGAACAAAAGTGCAAATAAAAAGCGAAAATGACCACAACAAAAATTCTAATAATTATAATTCAGCTGGGGAACAGTGCTAGCAATGGGCAAAAATAAAAAACACACCAGGAAAGCTCCAAAAAAAAGAATGATTTTTGGAAGGGTCTACGGAGCGGAGACCCCTCCAAAAATCATTCCCTTTTTATGGAGCTTACCTCGGAGTTTTGTTATGTTTGTCCATTAATAGCACTGTTGCCCAGCTTGGTTATATTTTTTCCCCCTCTTTTCACGGTCATTTGCAGGGTTTATTTGCACTTTTGTCTCCAGACAAGGTGAATGAGCCCACAGTAAAAATGTGCAGAGCAGGGTTTCCGACTCTTTCGGTCAGGTTTCCTATCTCCAGGGACTGCACTGTCTCTGTGGTCACGGTGTGGTGCAGCAGACAGAGCCAATACTTCTAGGACCAGAGAGTCACAGGTTCAAATCCCAGCTGGGGCACCTGCCAGCCCAGTCCCCATATTTTACCCACCACTAAACAGAGATAGTAAAGACACTCCTTTATTGCAGAGAACATAAGCATGGTTCAATCACCCATATTTTACCCTACACCGCTCACACACCATAACAATGGGCATTACCTACAGCCGAGTCCCCCAAATGCAGTCCTGGAGGACCACACACCATTCAGGTTCCATGCTGCCTCCAATACAAATGCCTGTGCTGCATATCTATGCACCACCCCCATGGCATGTAGATGTAGCTCATGCATATTCATGAGGGACAGCAGGAAAACCCGAACAGTGTTAGGCACACCAGGACTGGAGTTGGGAACCTCTGCCGTAAAGCAGCAGCCAACAGGGGCAGACACACCCACACCCACAGGCCCCATTGGCCAATGCCTCCTGGAGAGGCAGGACATTGGGCCCTGCGTGCATCTCCCAATACTAGCACCTGCATACCTTAGCAATGCCACCCTACACCTGGGTATACGGTACACAGCTCTCAAACGTTTGCTATGAGTACTGGCAGATAGACATTCCCACGTTAAGCACAGTTTGCTCTTTGAGCTCCATCATAACAATCTTTCTGATGTCTGCGGTGTGTGCTTCAGGTCTGGCCTCTGACAGTGGTCACCACCCTGGGGAGTGACCCCCAACAGTATTGCGTACCATATCCATGCCTGTACTGTGCCCAGGACTGGTGTGGTGGGCAAGGCTGATAAACTCCTCTATAGTAGCACAATGCTGGCATACGTGTGGGAGTGTGTGTCTGTCTATACAGTGTGTGTTGGATGCAAACACCTTCCACAGCCCACACTGCCAGCACTGTTGCCAGTATTGGCCTGCCAATGTGCATAATGAGCAGCAAGGTACCATGGGTATAGCTCAGACAGGGTGGGCTGGCCAGGATGCATCTGCACAGAGCATAGGGCGCTGCCGGGGACATTGTAGTGGCCGGCCACCACCTACACAGACAGGGTGACCTCTGTCTGTCCTGCTGGGGGATCACTCTCACCCTGACTGTGCAGTGACCACAGCATGTCTAGGCACCCCCATAGTGCTATATAGTATTTTTCTCATGTGATAGATATGGGTTTCCTTTTGGGGCCCAGTCACTGACTTATCTGCTGGTGTGCACTGCCATCCCAGTTCTGGGTGCATGCATTTCTACCAGGACTAGCTAGCAGACTGTTTTCAGCTGGTCTGTGTCTTGATGGAGTGCCTTGCAAGGTGCAGTGGCTGAAGGCTTGCTGCAGGAGAATATCAGATAGTGGTGGGGTGCAGCTTAGCATATCCAGGCCTAATGTCTGTCTGATATTGTGTTATGGATGTGCATAGAGCTGCTTTGACTGCGCTGTAGGGTGTCTGTTCCCCAGCAGGACTGGGGTTGATGGTCCACTCTACTGCCACCATTGCAGGGAGGTAGAATGTGGATCTGTTGATAGGAGACCCTGTTTTTCAGCCTTGGGGGGGGGGGGGGGGGAAGAAAGATGGTGGTACATAGTCCACCTAGGTGTCCTTAAGGGGTTTCCCTGACTAAGACAGAAAGAGATATCCAAGGTGTTTCTGCATAAACTACCTATCTCACAGATTAATACTGCTTTGGAGCTCTGGCATGGCCTCTTTCAGCCATGGAGGGTGTTGTGGACCTGGTCCTGGGCGCCTCATCGCACCCTCAGGGTGAGCACAGTACCCGCACACTGTGACGGTGTGTAGCTACTCTGTGCCAGTAACACACACGGTCAGTACCCACTACCAGGCCTAGGTGCTGTGGGGGTGCATACCCCATCTTCAGATCATCTGTAGACTGCTGCTTTGCATGTGCAGTGCATCATGGGTGCGAGAGGACTACCCTTACCCTGGTAGCCGCAGCACAGTCTGCAGAAGTTATTTGGTAGCCAGACAGACATCTCTTTACAGGTATAGAGCTGTAGCCCACTGGTGACTGCACTGCTTGTGGAGCCAGAGGTTGGTGGTTCGAATCCAAAGTGCGTTACTTTATTTATTTACATTCCCCCATATACCGTGCTATTCTGCACCATTGCGGTTTACATTGCACAAACCGGACATACATTGAACAGGGCATTCTAACTTGGAGATACGTATTTCACAGGGTACATGGGGGGGCTGTCTGGGGCAGTGTGTGTGTGATTTGAAGTAGTACAGCTGGCAGAAACACGCTCGCAGTGCTGTAACCTTTCGGTGCCTCATCGGGCGCCCCATTCAGCACCTTCTAGGGCTCCCTATGGGCAACATTATAGGGTGCCTTAGCGGACAGTGCACTTTATGATATGCCCTCTGGAGTGCCTTCTGCGGCACCGTATGTTACGGCACTGTGAGGGGGGTGTGTTTGCTGGCAGCACTAATTAAAATAGAAATAAAATGCCTCCTACAGCATTCTTACCCTTAAAAGGTATTGCCTCAGCCTGTCTTCTTCATTGGGCACAGTGGGGGATTGAACCCATGGCCCCTGCACCAGCAGTTAGTGTTTTAACCATTGTACTATGGCTCTGTTCCTTTGTGTGTGTGCACATCAGGGCGCCACTTAGCCTTCCCACGCACTATTGTGCATGGCGACAGTGCTTTGGAGGTACATCTGCTAGCACCAGTACGTAAAATAAACATAAAATGCCTCAGAATGCATTCTTGCCCATAAAAGGTACTGCCTCAGCCAGCCTTCTTCATTGCACACAGTAGGGGATTGAACCCATGGCCCCTGCATCAGAAGTCAGTGTTTTAACCATTGTACTATGGCTCTGTTCCTTTGTGTGTGCACATCAGGGCGCCACTTAGCCTTCCCACGCACTATTGTGCATGGCGCACAATAGCGCACCGCGCACATGTGCGATCGCTTACTCCCGTTTTTTTCTTTTTTCTGCCTGAACCGCCCACTGCTTATATGGCACAGGCACACTACCACGGCCCCGCACAATTTCGGAGTTTAGTAAACATACCCCTTTGAAACCTATATTCAAATATTTAAAAGGAATTTTCTTGTGCTTGTGCCACTTTCCTCTAGATAATTGTTCCTTTGGATTAAAATAATTAACAGCTAGCAAAATCAAAAGTAATTTAACAGTAATTTTAGAAATCTTCAACAGAAACAGTTTACATGCTTTTTTATTTGAAGTTTATGCTTTACATCCACAGCAGGCAAAAAAGGAAATGACAATGAATAACAGTATTAAATTGAAGGAAATAAACTAAAAAGAAGAAATCTCCATGTTTCCTAGCCCCCATCATGAGAAGAGAAAGATTAACCTATGGTTGGAATAAGTAAATCATCAAAATTAGAAACCAACCCCTAAAGTTAAAGAAAACAAACGAAAGCAACCAATCATAGGTAAATTAAAGGAGGTAAGACAAGCTCAAAACAAAGTCATTTATCAACTAGGAAATTTTCCAATTTTGCATCGGTTCAACAAATATATAATGTACTCCTTGATAGGTTATTAAACATTTACAGGGAAAGTGGAGAAAATAAGTCCTTCCAACCGCCACCACTTGCAGCTTAAACTGGAGGAAAGATCTTCTCCTGGCCTGAGAAGCTTTAGAAATATCCAGAAAAATAGTTATTTTTTGCCCACAAACAAATTGTCTTTCTTACGAAAGTAGGCTTTCAAAACCTTAACTTTATCCACTTTAGTCAGAAAAGAAACAGTTAAGATGGCTTGGGAGGAAATAGCATTGTTAGATGATTCTAGGAAATTAGTTAAATTCAAAACAGTTTGTTCCTATACCTGAATCACCGCTGCCTTCTCTAGAGACAAACCTCTAGTAGGTAATAATGTACATTAGAAACAACCATATTGTCAGCTTCCTGCAGCGTCAATACTATACCTCTTTACAATATATTTTTTAAAAGAATTAAAGGAGATAACAGTCGAGTCCTTGGAAAATTCAAAAAAATCTAAGATTCTTAGATTGAAAAGAATTCTCCAAAGATTGACTGCCTATGTCAAATCAAAGTGGAGTGGAGGAGTAGCCTAAAGGTCAAGAACACTGGCTTGGGAACCTAGAGACCAGGGCTCAATTCCCACTAGCACTCCTTGGGCAAGTCACTTAACCCTCCATAGCCTCAGAAAAATCCAAGTTATCAATGTCCCTGTTTAATGTACATTGCCAAGTTTAAGTTTCAATGTAAACTGCTTTGATTGAAAAGATAAAGTGGTATATAAAACCTGTAAAATAAAGTATCTTTAATATTAGAAGAATTAACAGCTTGGAAGGAACTTAACCAGTCATCAAATGTTCTAATCTCTGAGTAATATTGATTAACCCAAGATCCTGATCTTGACATTTTTAACAGACTATTTAGAAAATTTCATTGTTTACTCCATAAAGCTTTGCAAAAGGGAATTGGTTTGTGACACCACTTTCCAGATGTCACATAATGAAACCTCAGAAGCTAAAGCTCCTGGAGTCAATACAGGGGAAACAGAATCAACCAATGTGATAGGTTTTGGCATAATATCATCCAATAAGGCTTGCAGTGGGGATTGAAAATAGGCTACTTCTATTGTTTCTCATGACCCCATTAAGAAGATACTACTGCCTTCATGCCTTGAATCCTGATTAGCCCCAGGTGGAAGAGGTGGAATTCTAACAATCAGGCTTAGAGATGGCCCAGACAAGGAAGCTGAGGGGGGGGGGGGGGGTGTCTCAGATGAAATAACAGCTCCCCACATCTCCAGTAAGCCAACCTGCACATGCCGGTCCATAGGTTCCACAATTACCTTAGGGATAGATGATATTGATGAACTGTTGCAGATGTTATCTTCTTCACTTTGGCTTTCCTTTTCCCAGGTCTCTTGGGCATCTCCAAAAAGCACAACTTCAGAGTCCAAAGGCCCAAAAGTGGCACCAAAGGGATGTACGACTTTGGCCACACACCCCTTCGAGAAGGGCAGAGCTACCTCCTGGTCAAGTCCCAAATAGTGTTCAGTTGGTCGGCACAAGCACCTCCATAAACTGCCCGGTCACAGCTGCACACCTCACACAAAGTCCTCCTCTCCTGACTCCAGTAAGCAGCAGCAGTTTTTTTTTAAGTATCCTAGGATTGCACCCAGATGACATCACTGGCAAAGGCAAAGCTACCTTCCATTTGGGTCGCTTGGTCAGCACAAACATCTCCTCGAACCTGCCCAGTCACAGCTTCACTCCTCACACAAAGTCCTCCTCTCCTAACTCCAGTAAGCAGCAGCAGTTCTTTTGAAGTTCCCTGGGAACTGCACCCAGATGACATCACCCGGAGGGGCAAAGCTACCTCCCAGTCGGGTCCCACACATTGCCTGCTCAGTTGGCACAAGCATCTCCACAAACCTGCCTGGTCACAGCTGCACTCCTCATAGAAAATCCTCCTTTCCTGTTTTATTTCTTTTTAATTTCAAGTAAGGTTCTACCATTTAAAAAATAAAATGTCAAGTAAGTTGTAATAGTGAAAAAGCATAAATTCTAGCTGGGAATAATAAAAATATATATTAATTACAGAGGTGCCTTTAATGGACTCAAGACTATGGAATACATTCTCTTAGATTTCATTGGACAACTATATTCTACCATTCAATGTGTAAATACTAGTTGACATGTGGACCTTTGAAATAACCAATCCTACTAAGGTGATCATTTTAGAAGCCTTATTTGTGATTTGGACGTCCAAAAATGTGCATGTGACTTTAAAATCATGGTGACAACGCTAGAGCAATTTAATGGACAGGTCTAGAGATATCCCTGGTGTGTAGGCTTCTAAATATGGCAGTGGGCATGTCCGTGTTTCGAAACTCGCCTTCCTCAGGGGTCTATTGGCACTATAACAAAACAATGTTGCAACATAAGATACATGCATAGTTAAATAAATAAGTAAATAAATATACATGCATAAATAATGGTTAAAACAACATAAAAATATTAAAATAAAAATAATTAAAAAAACATAGGAAGCCATTCACAAATAATGTGTTAAAACCAAGATTAAAATAAAATCATTAACATGATTAAAACACAAATAAATGAAACTACTGTATACATATATAAGAACATAAACCAATTGTACTCCAACATAAAAAAGGAAGGGGTGGAGGAGAAGAGCAGAATCCTTAGGTGGTGCCAAAGGAGATGGATATTATAAACCTAAAGGGTTTGTGCGGATGACTAAAGAGTGAAATATGGTACTGCAGTACTCAGATGTTCATTCTCATATGACCCAATCTCTTAAAAATACACTATGAACAAAAATAATTGTTCTACTCATTAATCAAAGTGTCATAAGTATAATGATCCTTAAAGTATACATAAGGTTCCTGAATTAAAACAGACTTAACACGAGGGGGCGGAGCCTGATGTCCAGCGGGATGGTCGCATAACGCTGAGGCTCCCGAGAGGCCTACTCAGAATCCTGAATTAACACCGTACATACTTGGAACTTCTACTCTGATCTTGCCGGGGCACATTGGTGAGATGGCGGGGACCAAACCCACGCGCCTGGAATTTGGATCTCCAGCGGCTTCTCACGGCAAACGTTCCAAAACTGAACCTCCGTCCCCGCAGAAGGGGCTGGCCTTGCGCGAGGGCCCCGAAATGCAGCAGGAAATCCTCGCAGAGATTAGAGGGGTCAAAAACCTCGTGCAGTCAAACGGTGAAGCACTCCGAGCGCTGCGGGAAGATTTTGGTGTGCTGCAAAGCAAGCTAGAAGGGCTTTCTTCGCGTCAGGACAAAATGGAGAGCATATTGGACTCCCATGCGGCCCGGTTGTCCAAACTCGACAAAGTTGAACGTCAGGTGCGGGCCTTGCAGAAAGAAGTGGAAGATGGCAATAATAGAGCGCGCCGCAACAACATACGACTCGTGGGCATACCGGAGGGAGCGGAATCGGGAGACATGAAAGAGTTTTTATGCAAAATCCTCCCTTCCCTGCTCCAAATCACCTTTACCAAAGATTTGGAGATCGATCGCGCTCATCGTGTACCCACAAGCATAACGCTCAACAGGAAGACCCCGCGGCCTATCATTTTTCGACTTTTGAGATATCAACACGTGGAGCAAATTCTAAGTGCCTCTCGGGCAAAGGGCCATATGGAGTTTGAGAGCCACAAGATCTCCTTCTATCCCGACTTGGCTAAACCCACGGTCGACCGCCGAAAGCGCTTTCTGGAATTCCGGCCGAGGCTTCAACAACTACAAGCACGCTATGGCCTGATGTACCCGGCCAAGCTCCGAGTCACGCTTCACAATCAGACAAGAACATTTGAGGACCCTGATCTACTAGCGGAGTTTTTGGATTCCAAAGAAGCCGACTTGATGCGCTGACTTCCAGAATATTCCTGCAAGTATTCTCATATCCGCTGTACCTGCCATATTGGATCTGCCGCAGCCCAGCAAAGAGTCTGGCCAGGGCAGTTTGTTGCCTTACTTTTGATGATATCTGTGACCCGACTCCATCTACCCACAGTAGCCTCGATGAGTATCAGAGACAGTGTTAATTATGGACTCTGGTGTTTCTTTTCTCTTTTTTTTTCATGTCTTTCTATTTCCTCTCTAGGGCCTCCTCCTGCAGACATCTGGTCGCCATATTCTTTGGGGGTTTTGCTTCTTCTCTAAGATACTTTGGTACATACTTTTCAATATGGGGTGTATTAGCCAGAATACTCGGTGATTATGTCATTGTTGCACAGATTCTGATTATGTTGTATGTTTTCAAGCGCCCTTACCTAAAATGTCTATTACCGATTGATGGCACCATGTAAGATTTTCTCATTGAACGTAAAAGGAATCAATAATCCGATAAAACGGAAGAAAATCCTAAGCTACCTAAGTCAGGAAGCTGCGGATCTGATTTTTCTCCAAGAAACGCATTTAAATTCGAAGGAAACTCTTAAACTCAATATTAAACCTTACATGGTGGCCGCCTATTCCCCAGCCGTTTCTAAGAAATGTGGGGTTGCCATACTGGTTAGGAAATCTCTGCATGCTACTATTATTGCGACTAGCTCAGATACAGAAGGTAGATGGTCCAGAGTTCACCTCAAGATAGGTAGCCTTGAAGTTACATGTATATGCCTTTACGCTCCTAATGTGGATGACCCTGCCTTTTTTGCTACCATTGCTCAGGTTGCGCAGGCCTCTGCTAATACTTCATTGATAATTGGGGGGGATTTCAATCTAGTCCTTGATCCCTGATTGACAAACAGCCGCCTAGGACAAGTGGTCCCCCCAAGAGTCACACCACGCTTACCTCCCTGATCAAAGATCTTGCTTTAGTTGATCTATGGAGGTTACTACACCCCAATGAGCTTGACTTCACCTTCTTCTCTTCCCCTCATAAATCCCAGTCTCGCATAGACTTCTTTCTAATATCAAAACTGTTAGTTCCTCAGGTGGACACTGCAAAGATTCACTCCCAACATATTTCAGATCATGCTGCCATTTCCTTTCAATTACACACTACTGCACCCCAAGGGAATTCGGGGGCCTGGTTCTTTGATAGAGCCCTGTTAACTCAGCCAGAGTTCCAGTTAGAAATTCGAGCAGCCATACAGGATTACTTCCATTTTAATCTACCCCAGGATACTGCGAATTGGGCTTGGTGGGAGGGCTTCAAAGCGGCCATTCGAGCAACGATCACTAGCTATCAAATCCGCCTGCGGAAACAACGCAAACAGCAGCTACTCATACTAGACCAACAAATAAAAGCAGGCGAACGAGTTCTAACTTCACGTACTGATCCATGTGTATTAATTCGATTACAGCGTCTCCGTTTTCAATATAATTCAATCCTCTCAACTGCAGCTTCTAAGAGTATTGAGCTTCAGCGAGGGACATATTATCGTGAAAATAACCGTGCCGGTCGACTCTTAGCCAATGCCTTGAAAGGTCAAAAAGAAGCCAAACGCGTAGCGGCCCTTCGAGCTCCACAGGGAGGGGGCATAGTGACCACAGACTCCGACATTGTAGAGCTCTTTCGGGATTTCTATACCCGCCTATATCAATCTGAATGTGAGTTCTCGTCAGAGACATTCGAGCGATTGCTTTCTGGCATTCAGCGGCCGACCCTCTCTGAAGATGATAGGGATGCGATGGATGAACCCTTCTCTACTTCAGAGATCCAATCTGCCCTAAAACGGACAGCCTCGGGCCGTGCCGCAGGGCCCGATGGTCTCCCGACCGAATTCTACAGAACGTTCAGTGCAGATTTAGTTCCCTATTTAAAACTCTATTTTACTGCCCTCGCGGTAGATACATCCTCTTTGGGATCCTTTTCTGCAGCTAATGTGGTAGTATTTGAGAAAGAAGGCAGAGACCCGCTACTAACCGCCAACTACCGTCCAATCTCCCTACTTAATGCCGATTATAAGATCTTCGCAACGATCTTGGCCACCCGGCTATCTGTCAGGATGGCCACCCTAATTCACCCCGACCAATGCGGTTTTATACCCGGCAGATCAACTGCTGACAATGCTCGGACCTTGTGCCATGTGCTATCCAGTGCTGCCAATCTAGATCATCCGTGGGTGGGTCTTTCCCTGGATGCCGAAAAAGCCTTTGATCGCCTAGAATGGCCCTTCTTATTTGCAGTTCTCCGATGGTATGGCTTTGGGGAGGGCTTCCTCCGATATCTCCAAGTCATGTATACTCAACCCGTCGCCAGTATTTGTGTAAATGCCATCAAGTCTCAGCCATTTAATCTCCAAAGAGGCACACGTCAAGTTTGCCCCCTATCACCAATGCTCTTTGATCTAGCTCTTGAACCCCTAGCCCTCCTTATTAGACAGTCCGCACGTATTCGAGGTGTCCCCTTCAGTCATAGGGAGATTAAACTCTCTGCATATGCAGATGACCTTATGCTTTTCGTATCCCTCGATTCGGTTCCAGCTGTCTTGGATCTGATTGACGGATACTCACAATTATCGGGCTATAAAATTAACTGGACCAAATCTGTAGCATTCCCACTGAACCGCTGGGTACATGAGGCTGACATGCAGGCCTTTCCCTTCCTTTGGCAATCCCGCATGGTGAAGTATCTCGGGGTCCATTACTGTTCTCCTTTAGAAGACACTATCAGTTTTAATGCCAAAGAGGTAGTCTCCAAAGTCCGTGAGCTCACAAATCGTTGGTCTCCATTATCTCTTACATGGTGGGGCCGCTTAGAAACTGTGAAAATGATGATAGTCCCCAAAGTGAACTACATTTTAGAAATGCTGCCATGCTTACTCCCGCTACATACTTATAAAGATATTGAGGGCCTTCTCGTCCGTTATCTCTGGCAGGGCAAGCCACCAAGGATAGCTAAACAAAAACTACAGTCTGCAAAGGAAAGAGGGGGTACCAGATTTCCTGATTTTCTTAGATATCATCAAGCCTTCCTACTTAAGCAAGGTGCCTGATGGCTAGATGCCTCAACAGACAGCAGACCAGTTTGGCTTGACATAGAAGAGGAGCTTAGTAGCCCAATTCCGTTGACCCATCTCCCCGGTATGTCCTATCAAGTAGACACCCGCCATCCACCAATGATTGTCGATACTCTTACGGCCTTTAACACTCTCATTCTATCACTGGGCCCGAACGTATGTCCTCAGGACGGACTCCCACTATGGAATAACCCCAGAATTCAAGTCCTAAATAGAACGATAGCATGGAAACCCTGGTACTCAAGGGGGATCTGGACACCCCAACAGCTTTTCTCTGCAGCTCGTTGGAAAACCTTTTCTGATTTACAAAAGGAATTTGCGTTACCAGCGAAACACTACTTTCAATTGATGCAGCTTCAACACTGCCTCAAAAGTGCTCGAATCATGCCGCCCTCTGCCCCTACTGAGGACGGGCTCTTAGAGATAGTTCACTCTATTAGTAGTACACATGGGGTAGCCTCTAACTTTTATAAAATATTATGTCAGGGTACAGACACGGCCACTTTTAGAGCCCAACAAGCCTGGGAGCGCGAACTGCAAACCACTTTAACCCCTGTGCAATGGAGCGTTTTCTGGAGCAAAGTAGTGCGGGTTTCCCGGTCTGCCTCTGTTACCCAAACTCTCTTCTTTTTTGCACACAGATGCTTTTATACCCCAGAAAAAATAGCCAAATGGAACACAAATGCTAGGGACCAGTGTTGGTCTTGCCATACCGCTGTGGGAACCTTCGCTCATGTTATTTATGAATGTCCTCAACTACAGGTTTATTGGGGGCGGGTCTGGGGTTGTATTCAATTTATCTTACACCTTCACGAACCTCTCTCTTGGAAGATCGTGGGACTCCGCTCTGTGGCGGAGGTCCCCTCTCTTCCTAAGAAGGGTCGCTTTCTCCTTGATTTCATGCTGGGTATAGCCATATGCTTAATCACGAGGAATTGGAAGGATAGCTCTCGACTTACTGTCAATGAATGGTGGAACCTCGTCTGCTTATATAGTAAATATGAGCAGATACCTCGGAGAGCTATTCCCCATGCCCAAACTCACTCTCGCTTGTCTAAATGGCAGATGCTTAATGATTATGTACAATCTGCTCATTGTTCCAACATGCCTGTATAATGTGCACTCATCATGTTTCAGATCACCGTTAGGTTTTGTAACACAATAATGTAAGTACACGCCCGCTTCGGGAATGATTAGTTTTCTAGAGAGGAAGCAGGGGGGAGGGGGGTGGCAGGGGTTTACTTTGGTGTATGTATTACACTTTATGTATCTGTCTTTTAGTTGTATGTCTTCCTTTTCCTTTGTTGTTATAAAACGAAAATAAAGAATTAAAAAAAAAAAAAAAAACAGACTTAACACATAAATCAATAGTAAACCTTCAATAGATAGGTTGAAGTTAAAAAAACAAATATGGGGTATGTTTACTAAACAGCGGTAGTAGCTTCCATACTGGATTATATCCATCTTAGATTCAAATGACCAGATCCATTATTCTAATAAAATCATTCATGAAGGATATATGATTTTATTAAGTAAATAGTAACACTCAGGGGCATGTTTACTAAAGTCCGCAAATCTGCGCGGCGCAAAATAGCGCACGGCAACGCGGCATTGAAACGCGCAGAAACGCGTTTAAACGCCCCGCACACGTGCTTGTCACCCCCGCACAGGTACGCGGTTCAGTAACGGGCCCCGTACAAGTGCGGGCCCGCAAATGTCCGATAGAGGCGTGGAACGGCTAAAGGAGGGCGGAGGAAGGCTCCGGAGGGGCGGAGGGACGGGGTCAATGGGTGGAGAGTGGGAGGTGAGAGGCTCCCCGCACAGTATCGGGCCCGAATTTACATGTAAAAAATAGCGCGAGTGAAACACTCGCGGTAGAGGGCATATAAAGGGAAGAGAAACCATTTACGTCAGCAATGTACAGCAAAACCGGGGAAACCTGCAAAACGTCAGCAGTGTGATACATGTGCACAGCACAAAACTGCAATGAAAAATAGGAAATGACCACAACAAAAGCATTAAAATAGTAAATCAGCTGGGGAACAGGTATAGTAATGCGCAAAAGTTAAAAACACACCCAGCAGAGCTCCAAAAAAATAAAATAACATTTGTTTGGAAAGGGGCACGGAGCGGAGACACCTCCAAAAACGTCTCCGTGTATTGGACCCTTCCTGGGAGTGTTCCCTATGGTTGTCCATCAATAGCACTGTTGCCCAGCTTGGGAATATGCTATCCCCCTCTGTTCGGACGTCATACCCGTGTTATATTTGCACGTTTGTCACCAGACAGGGTGAAGGAGCTCACAGTAATAATGTGCAGAGCAGGTTTTGGAACCCCACCCTTCCAGGTCTACTATCTCCAGGGACTGCACTGTCTCTGTGGCCACAGTGTGGTGCAGTGGTCAGAGCCAGTACCTCTAGGACCAGAGGGTCACACATTCAAATCCCAGCTGTGGCACATGCCAGCACAATCCCAATATTTAACCCACCACTAAACACAGATAGCAGAGACACCCCTTTATTGCACAGAACAAAAGCATGTTGCAAACACCCATATTTTACCCTACACCACACACACACACCAGCACAATGTGCATCACCAACAGCCGCGTCCCCCAAATGCAGTCCTGTAGTGCCACAACTGTAGGGGCTAAGGACACGTAGGTAGAGGTTAAGTAGGTAGAGGTTATGTACGACAGATGTGCCTGTACATGCCCTCACCCCACGTGCCAAGGGCCAATTGTGTCCCTGGTCATGATCACGTAATGGGTGGCCCACGTTCCACAAAAACCTTGCTAAAGAACAACAGCTAGACCGCTATACCATGTGAGCCAAATACAGTCCTGGGGTTCCACTACGCAATCAGGTCATATGCCTTTGCAAGGATAAGGACATGCCAGCATGTCGGCGGAAGGGTTCAGATGGTGGAGGGGGCAGTGGCTGCTAGCCACAGAGGACAGTGGTCAGGCCATGTGCAGGCTGGCACCATCCACTGCAACAGACAGGCCCTGTTGGATGTACAGTCATGGACCACCCAGGGATTGCAGCCAATCAGTGGCTACACGGTGGTGCAGTGCACACAGACAGTGTGTGCAAGAACAGAGGGTCACAGGTTCAGAGCCCAGCTGCGGCTACCGCCAACCCTGTCCACATATTCACCCCACAGCTACACCGTGGTAGTAAGGACAAACCTTTATTGCTGAGAACATAGGCATGGTCAATACGCCTATATTTTACCACACCAAACACAGACACCATAAACAGGCACATTATCTCCAGCAGAGTCTCCCAAATGCAGTCCTGGAGGGCCAAACACCATTCAGGTTCCATGCTTCCCCTAAGACAGATGCCTGTGCTGCAGATGTCTGCACCACCCCAATGCTATGCAACTGTAGCCCATGCATATTCATAGGGGACAGCATGAAGGCCCGAACAGTGTCTGGAACACCAGGACTGGAGTAGGGACACTCTGCCGTAAAGCAAGAGGCAACAGGTCCAGACGCACCCACACCCACAGGCCACATTGGAAAAGCCCCCTGGGGGGGCATCTCCCAGATCTAGCTCCTGCGTACCCTAGCAATGCCACCCTATACCTGGGTACACGGTACACAGACCACAAACGTTTGATGTGGGTACTGGCAGGTAGACAGTCCTACGCTCAGCACTGTTTGCTCCTTGTGCTCCAGCAGAACAAGCTGTCGGCTGTCTGTGGTGCGTGCCCCAGGGCTGGCCCCTGACAGTATTTACCACCCTGGGGAGTGACCCGCAGCAGTACTGTGTACCATATCCATGCCTGTACCCTTCCCAGGACTGGTGTGGTGGGCACGTCGAATGACTCCCCCAATAGTAGCACAATGCTGGCATAGGTGAGGGGGGGGGGGGGTGTCTGTCTATACAGTGTGTGTTGGCTACAAACACCCTCCACAGGCCACACTGCCAGCACTGTTGCCAGTATTGGCCTGACAATGTGCATAATGAGCAGCAAGGTACCATGGGTATAGCTCAGACAGGGTGTGCTGGCCAGGATGCATCTGCACAGGGCATGGGGCACTGGCTGGGTCATTGTAATGCCCAGCCACCACCTACACAGACAGGGTGACCTCTGTATGTGCTGCTGGTGGATCACTCTCACCCTGAGTGTGCAGTGATGACAGCATGGCTAGGCACCCCCATAGTGCTGTATAGCATTTCTCTTCTGTGATATATATGGGTATCCTGTTGGGGCATCTTCATGGACTGATCTGCCTGTGTGTGCTGCCACCCCAGTTTGGGGTGCATGCAATCCCATCAGGACTATCCAGCAGACTCTGCACAGCTGGTATGTGTCCTGATGGAGCTCCTTGCAGGGTGCAGCAGCTGATGGCTTGCTGCAGGAGAATATCAGATAGTGCTGGGGTGCACCCCTGAATATCCAGGCCTACTGTCTGTCTGATAGTGTGTTATGGATGTGTGTGGAGCTGCTTGGACTGCCCTGTAGGGTGTCTGTCCCCCAGCAGGACAGGGGTTGATGGCCCACTCTACTGCCATTAGTGCAGGGGGGGGGGGAAGGATGGGGATCTGTTGATGGGAGACCCTGTTTGTCATTGGGGGGGGGGGGGTAGGTACGTTGCCCACCAATTGGGGGGGGAACCACCAACTAAGACAGAAGGGGTATCCATGATGAGTTTGCAACACCTTCTTATCACACAGGTTAATACTGATTTTGAGCTCTGGCATGGCCTCATTCAGCCATGGCCGTTGATGTGGACCTGGTCCTGGGCGCCACCTCCCACCCTCAGGGTGAGCACATTACCTGCACAATGTGACGGTGTGTAGCTACCCCTCGCCGGCAGTCCTCACGCTCAGGCCCCCCACCAGGCCGAGGTTCTGTGTGGGTGGACACGGACAGTTCCCCCTACCATGCCGTGTAGCTTTTGGGGTGCAGTCCCCATCTTGTGTGCATCTGTGGGCAGCTGATTTGCATGTGCATTGCATCATGGGTACGGGTGGCCTACCCCGTCCTGTCTACAGCAGCAGACTGTCTGTGGGGTGACGTGCAGGCTCTCTGCAGCCACACAGGCGCTTACTCAGAGCTATAGTGCCGTAGCCCAATGGTTCCGTCACTGCCTTTATAGCAGGAGGTCATGGGTTCAAGTCCACAGAGGGGTTCTGTGATAGGGTTGTCCAGAGCATTGTACTTTTTTACTGGACATATGTTTATGGCATCAAACACACCCTTGCCATACTGTACCCATAAGGGTGCCTCTGAGGGTGCATTATAGGGCGCCCTATAGGCCACCTTATGGTTGCCATCCATATTGCGTGCACTATACATTATCCTGTGGCGCAGCATACATGGTGCCCTATAGGGGACTTGCTAGGGTGCCTTTGCGGACTGTGCACTGTAACATGTGCCTTACGGGCCTCCATATATTAATACGCTGTTAGAGCAGGTATACTGGTAGTGGGTAATAAAATAAAACTATAAGGCCTCCTACAGCACACCTCACCATAATACTTACTGCCCCAGCCAACCTTGCTCACTGGGCACTGTGAGGGGTTGAACCCCTGACCTCTGCACCATTGGTCAGTATCCTAACCATTGTGCTAAGGCTCTGTTCCTGTTTGCTGTGCACATCAGTGCGCCACTTATGCCGCCCACTATCGGACCGCCCCCTCATACATCAGCGCGCCGCCCTCTGCCCCCCAAACTTAACAGTGCGCCGCCCTCTGCCGCCCCCAATGAACGGTGCGCCGACTCATGCCGTTAAAAATAAACAGTGCGCTGCCTCATGCCGTTACAAATAAACCGTGCGCCGCCTTCTGCCGCCCAAAATTACTATGCCTCCCACACCACTTTTTCCCACTACATTTGATGCCTCAGTTGGCCTCTTTCATTGAGCACAATGGGGCGTTGAACCCATGGACCCTGCACCATGGGTAAGTGTCTTCACCGTTGTACTACGGCTTGGTTGTTTTCTATACCCGGCAGCGCGCCACTTTGCCTTTTGGCGCGCTAATGTCGACCCCGCACATTACCGCGACGCGCACACGTCCGGTTGCTTACTCCCGTTTTTTTTCTTTTGGCAGCCTGATCCGCCCACTCCTTAAATGGCACAGGTACACTACCGCGGCCCCGCACGATAAGAATGTTTAGTAAACATGCCCCTCAGGATATACATCGATAACACAGGTCTGCGACTAAAAAGCTGTTTGATTATTTTCATCTAATTTCCATGTATTTTGGTGTGCTGAAAACAAATAAAATATTGAAAAAACTCCTAGACGTCATGATTTCCCACAACATGCAAAATTGTCTTCAAATGTATCAATTTTTTTCAAATTAATATTGATTAATTCAAATTACTATTAATTAATTCACATAAGTGCATTTAAGATATAAAATGCCAAAAAAACCTTAAAGGTGTTGTCCGAGTTATGTAAAAAAAATATAGCACTGTAAATCTGATGGTCAGCAATATATACATAAGCTAAGCAAGTTTTAAGTCCGTGCTTCTAATGGTAGAAGGGGTTAATCTTTCCTGAAGAATCCAGTGGGAGGGGGCCCCTGGCAGATAGCAGCAGCTCCGGTCAGACACAAAACTGCTCTCTCCTGCATGCCACACTTGTGCATGAATCATCATCAGGTTCTTGGTTCTAGGCTGTTCACACTTTTTCATCGCAATTCGTGTTAGCTCATCATTCTTCAACTGTTATGTTATGGCTCCGCAAAAGTGTATTAATTAGCCAGACAGTTTCTGTTTCATCTGTGGTGAATATACAGTGTTGAAGCAACAGCAGAATATTACAGACTTTGTGAAAAAAGAATACTTTGCATACTTTGGACTAAAAATTGGAGATCAAGATAAAGTCTGGGCGCCTCATAAAGTGTGCAGACGGTGTGTTGAGGACCTCCAAAACTGGTTCAAGGGTAAGAAAAAATCTTTCCGTTATGGGATTCCTATGATATGGTGAGAGCAAAAGAACCATAGTGACGACTGTTACTTTTGTTCATGCGATGTGAAAGGGTTTAATTCCAAATGGAAGCATTCCATTTCATACCCCAATCGTCACTCGGCAATTCGTCCCCCATGGCACAGATATACCAGTACCCAAGCCCCCTGCTACCTTGGAAGAGATACCTAGCTCCGATGAAGGTGAAGTCATACCTGAACCAGATGATGAATCAAGTTCTGACTTTGAAGATGATACAAGACCAAAATTGTTTTCTCAGGAGGAGATGAATGATTTGGTAAGAGACTTGAATCTTCCCAAAGATGCCGCTGAGTTACTCGGATCAAGGCTGAAAAGCAGGAATTTATTGTTGCCAGGAGTGTCATCTTCATGGTTCAGACATCGTGAAAAGGAGTTCGTTCCTTACTTTGCCCAGGAAGACAAGTTGGTTTATTGCATCAATGTCGAAGGTCTTATGGGTCAATTTAAAATCCAATATGATTCAGAGCAATGGCGTCTTTTTATAGATTCTTCAAAAAGAAGTCTCAAAGCAGTTTTACTCCACAACGGTTTTTACGCTTTCATACCTGTCATTCCGTACACTTGATGGAAACCTACGAGAACTTGGAATTGGTTCTTCGTAAACTTAAATATGAAGACCATGGTTGGCAAGTGTGTGGGGACTTGAAGGTCTTGTGCATGCTGCTCAGGCAACAAGCTGGGTATACCAAATATCCTTGTTTTCTGTGTCTATGGGACAGTCGAGACTGACAAAATCACTGGACCAAGAAGAGTTGGCAGCCGAGGGTGCTAACAGTCGGTGAAAAAAATGTCCTCCGAGAAACTTTGGTACCTTCCCATAAAGTTCTTCTACCACCTCTCCACATAAAATTGGGATTGATGAAGCAATTCGTAAAATCGCTTCCAAGAGATGGAGAATGCTTCAAATACTTGGTCACCAAGTTTCCAGGCCTGTCGGAGGCAAAATTGAAGGAAGGTGTGTTCGTCGGACCAGACATTAGATCAAGAGTTTATCAATACCATGACAGATCCTCAAAAAGAAGGGTGGATTGCATTTAAAGAAGTCGTACAGAAATTTTTAGGAAATAACAAAGATCCTCACTACAAAAAGATCATCGGACGAATGCTGAAAGCATTTCAAGCTTTAGGTTGCCTGATGAGTTTGAAAGTGCATTTCCTCCAGTCCCACCTTGACAACTTTCCTGAAAATTTGGGAGCTGTGAGTGAGGAACAAGGTGAACGATTCCACCAAGACATTAAAGAGATGGAAAGGAGATACCAGGGAAAATGGAGCATTACAATGATGGCAGACTACTGTTGGATGCTTCAGAGAGACATTCTAGATGCTACTCACAAGTATAAATGCACCAAGAGGAGCCTCACAAGGAAGAAGAATCGAGTTTAGTGTGTGTAGGTGAGCTCATTTCAGTTCAAAAAAGGATTTTCATGAAAATATTTTAATAAAACTTTAATTTTATGTCTATTTCCATTTATTTTGAGGTATTGCCTTATTTAACATAGTTACCTAAATTGTCAGGAAACGTGATGTCCTAAGACAAAATTTTATTTATTTTATTTATTTTTATTTAACATCTTTTATATACCGCGCTATTCGTCATCAGTGCGGTTTACATTAAACAAACCTATCTAGACAACATAGTCATAAGATAGTTTACAAATAACAGGGAACTTAACATGGAAGAACTGGGTAAACTATTTACATATAATCTGGTATATACAGTAATGTACATATATCAACATCGCGAATATCTTGGTTTCCTATGGAGGTCATTTTCGGATTCAGCGCACCAAGAAACATAAAGATTACGTGAAATAACCAAAACAGCTTTAGAAAAATATTTTTTTGCAGACCTGTGTAATATATTGATGTCATATCTATACCAAGGTAAGGATCTTAATATAGCGATATTGGATCAAAGGGTAAGATCTGTTACTAGCTAAGAACTATAAAAAGCTACCAAAACTGTTGTTAAGAAGGGGTATCAGAATGCCCCAAGGTAATTGATTTAAAGTTGACCATAAATATTAAATATTATTTTATATTATTTAATATAAATATTAAATAAAGATAAGAGACCAGCCATAGAGGGAATAAATAAAAGCTTTAAAAACAAACCGAATCAGTAGCATAAGAGTTTTAAAAGATTATGGATCAAACATAATTAAATTGATCAGCGTTATTATAAAGAAATTAACCACTAAAAGGATAATGATATCTCCATTATAATCATGATAGGGATCTTAGTATAGCAATATTAAATCAAATGGTAAGATCTGACACTGGTTAGAAATTATAAAGAGCTATACCTTTAAAATAAATGCCAGTAACATCCACTCTTATCTGCACTGCCTGCACTGATCCAATAGCTTTTAAAGAGGAATTTTTGGCACCAATAAAAACATTTATACAATACTGATAGGGATTGTTGTTAAATCCCAGACAACGTGAGAAGATAAAAGTAAGTTAAAAGAGGGGGGCTGGAGATATAATGAGTCAAAAAAGTTTTTTATTTTTACAAATGTCCTTGATTAAACCCTTCTAACCCAATATATGCTAATAATGCTACTCAAAGTATCATGGGTAAAACTGTTCATTTCTATAAACAAAGACACTTTGGGGCATGTTTACTAACCTGCAGTAATGTCATTCGCGTTAGGTTCGGCATTGATGATACAGATGCCCATATAAAGGAGTGAGCGGGGCAGCATTAAAGCTGTGTCAGATAAGGTGCGTTAGAAGGCACGTTAGAAGGCACTTTACTAGGCACAGTACAAGGCACGTTATAAGGCACCTTATGAGGCACAGTACAAGGCACGTTACAAAGCACCTTATTAGGCACAGTAGAAGGCACTTGCCTTAACGTGCCTTGTACTGTGCCTAATAAGGTGCCCTATAACGTGCCTTGTACTGTGCCTCATAAGGTGTCCTATAACGTGCCTTGTACTGTGCCTCATAAGGTGCCTTATAACGCGCCTTGTACTGTGCCTAATTAGGAGCCTTGTAACGCCTCATAAGGATTGTTGCCAACTGTGGTGAGGGTACTGTGTGGCTGGCAGCACAGATCTGCAAAGATATGACTGTCACAGGCAAGCAAAATATCTGCCTTCAACAGGAGGGATCAATGAGGAACTGAACCCATGACCTCTGCCTAGAATGTCAGCGTACTAACCAGTAGGCTATACCACTATGGCTTGTTGCATAGCAATGGCTGGGTACCAAAGGACTGCAGGTCACCACACAAACCGTCTGCTCTGTGTGCCAGGATAGGGTAACCCCAACGGCACCCATGATGCATTGCACATGCAGAACAGTGGCCTACAGCTGACCACCAAATGGGGTCTGCACCTCTCCGGGACTGCAGCGTGGTAAGATGGACTGACAGTGCATGATACTGGAACAGAGTAGCTACAGACCATGCCATTGTGCAGGTTCCATGTTCACCCTGAGGGATAGGGTGGGCTCCCAGCACTAGGTCCACAGTACATGGGGTGCTAGAGATAGGTCCTGCTGCACATCCTCAGCACTGCCTGTGTGTGACAGATGTTCTCAACAGTGCAGTTGAGGGTACATCTGTTCCAGCTGTGTTCTGCAGTCACATGTAGAACTGGACACTACCCAGATTAGTGTGTACCCGGTGTTAAGATCTGGCTGCCATGCGCACCTGTTAGCAGAGCAGTGGGGAGTCTAGACTTGCATGAGGGTGATGTAGCACTACCACTATGGGTAGTATGCACTATATACCCAAAGGGGCCTCAATCACCCTAGTTGTAGATGAGGGTGTGGTGAGACAGGTGCCTGCACCCTACAGAAGGACTGCAGTATCAGCAACCACAGTCCTGCTGACAGATGACAGCTCTCCAGGGCTAGTGCTATATCTGTGACCATTGCAGACCAGCAATGATGCTTGGGGTAGACAGAGAAAGGCTCAACTACCCTACGCCACAGTCTGCCATTCATCAACAGACAGCACAGTCAGACTGCACCTGCAGCATCCTGTAAGATGTTCCCACCATGCACAGGCAAACTGCAGACAGCCCACTAACCAGTCCACAGTGCATGCTCACAGAGGAACCCTGTGCACCCAGAGGCAGGATGCATAGCACAGACACCAAGCAGGTATCTCCATGACTGGGCCCTAGAACCAAGAACACACAGGTATCACTGGAAACAAATAATATGTGGCACTATGTAGGAACATAGACATGCCATGGTCACTGCTTGGTCAGGGTGAGAGTGACCCCCCCAGCGTGACATGCTGTAGCCACCCTGTCCATGCAGGTGGTGGTCAAACACTACAGTGTCCCAGCCATTGCTCTCCACCCTGTGCAGATGCATCCTGGCCAATCTGCCCTGTCTGGGCCATACACACAATACCTTGCTCCTCATTATGCACATTGGCAGGCTAACACTGGAAACAGTGCAAGCATTGTGGGCTCAGTAAGGTGTAGGCAGCCACATAACACTGGAAAGACATACGCACACTACCACACCTATTTCAGCATTGTGCAAATATGGAGGTGGTTGGCAGCCCTGGCCGCCACACCAGTCCTGGTGCAGTGCAGGCATTGCTATGGTACTCAATACTGTTAGGGTCACTCTCCGGGGGAGTTACACACTCCACAGATATCAGAAAGGTTGATATGATGAATCCCTGTCAGCAAATTGTGTTCAATTTAGGATTTGTTATCTGACATTATTCAAAGCAACCTTTTGATATATGTGGAACTTGTTTCCACGTTTAAGACGGCATTGCTAAGGTATGCAGGTGCTAGTATTGATAGATGCTGCTGTGAGCAGGGCCCAACAGCCTGACTCTCCATGAGCCGCTGCATAGTGGGGGGTGTGGGTGTTTGTGCCCCTGTCGGCCGCTGCTCGAGGGCAGAGGTTCCCACCTCTGGTCCTGATGTGCCAAACACGGTTCAGGTTTTCATACTGTCCCTAATGAATATGCATGGATACATTTGTATACAATGGGGGCGGTGCATGTAAATGCATCTCATGCATATTTATTAGGGACATCCAGACAACCTGAATGGTGTTTGGCCCTCCAGGACTGGAGTTGGGAGACTCTGCTCTAGGAATCGCACATGTTTATGGTGTATGTGCTCTGTAGGGTACAATATAGGCATTTATGGCGTGTTACTTTTATCTTCAATAAAGATTCTGTGTTTATTACAATGGCTTAGTAAGGGTAAAATGAGGGGACATGGTCTGCAGGGGCCACAGCTTGGACTCGAACCTGTGACCTTCTGCCCCTTGAATAAACTGGCTGTGTGTATTGCACCAAACTGTTGGCACAGAGGCAGGCTTTTCCCTGGGGATAGCATTTCTGTTCATCAGACAGACCTTGTCTGTTGCACTGCACGCCACCCACCTGAACAGGGCTTGGCTTTGGTGTGCTGTGGGAAGATGCCACTGCCCCCTCCACCACCAGTGCCCCTCTGCCACCATGCTGACATGCCCTTATATGTCGTTAAGATGCCTTAACATTACAGAATGTGATTAGTGATGTGAGAGATTTGGGTGTTTGGTTGGATACTATAAGTCACTATGCTGTTGCTGCTAATGGAGCACTACTACCATTGTCTTGGGTTCCCCTGGGTGTAGATCACATTGCAGACATTTGAATAGTCTCTCTCCCATTGAAATACACCCTTTCCACATGGTTTTATTTGGCATTAGGGTTCCCAGCATTAAAGGGCTTTAACACCCATTGCGCAACAGGTGCTAAGGGAGCACCCGCTGTCAATGCCCACTCTCCTTCCTGTTAACGCCCACTCTCCGCCTCCTGTTCCCTTATTGCTTATTGGAGTGGAGGAGTGGCCTAGTGGTTGGGGCAAGGTACTTCAGGCCGGAAGGTCGGGGGTTCAAATCCCACTAGAGGACAGCAACCTTGGGCTGGAAGGACTGGGGTTTCTAGTCCCACAGGTGCTCCTTGTGGTCTTGGGCAAGCCACTTAACCCTCCATAGCCCATGTTCCCTGTAAAATAGTTATCTCCAAGTTATAATGCCCTGTTCAATGTAATTTCAGTTTGTTCAATGTAAACCGCACTGATGCAGAATAGCGCGGTATATAAGAGAATTAAATAAATAAATTAATAAATAAGAGCCTTTAATGCTCATTAATGCAGCGGTATCGCAGCATTAAGGGTGCAAGGGTGCCGATAACAGGTGTTAACGGCATACTTACTCCCTTAATGCTCTTTAGTAAACATACCCCACTGTCTCTGATAAAATCCAACACATTAAAAGTAAACTGATAAGCAAAATTGAACCTTAAAAAATAACAAATAAGGTAAAGATTATTATAATAAATAAAGTAAAAATGGTAAAATGGTAAAATGGGGACATAATTATCATGTGTCATCATAAGAAAATGCACAAGTCTGATTCTTGATTAGGGCCACTAGGAGATATAGTTTTTAACTTGAAAATATACCATTGTTCCATACATAATAAGACTTTATTTAAGTCTCCACCCCTCCAATTTCTTTTCACTTTCTTGATCACAAAGAATTTAAAATCCATGGGTTTATGATGTACATCATCCGAATGTTGTACCAGTGGTTTGTCGATGCGTCGTCTCTTCAGACAGCTCCTATGTTTTATAATATGTGTCTGTATACTGTGGGCCCATTACAAAATGTGGATTGCGGGGCTACATGTCCCTGCAGGATGTGCAGCCCCGCAAGCAGTTGGGATCCAATTCTTCCACTGACTCTCCCTGTACGTCCTGTGCATCAGGATGGGGAGAGCCAGCAGGGGATGGGAGGGGGCGGGATCATGGCAGAGCGGGGGCGGGCCAGCTCGACACCATGTACAGGGCCAATTCAGGTCCAAGCCCCTTACATGCTGCTGGGTCCATGGAGATGCACTGCTTATACCACCTCAAAGGTGGAATAATCAGCACTTTTGCCACAAATGGGGTTTGGAATCTTCCCTGGGGCCAGGGCCAGGTGTGGGGTAGGGGTCCCTGCTACCCAATCCAGGACATGGCAGACCCACCTTGGGTCAGGCAGTTGAGAAAAGGAGGTCCGGGAATGCCAGAGTTAGGAGCACCAGCAGGGGCATGCTGGGCCATCCTCGGGCCCAATTCTGGCTACAGCAGGAACGTTTTGCTCCGATGGTCCAGAATCTGGTCCAAATGGCCCTGTTTTGCTTGGGGCCATCCGGACAGCTCAAATGTGCCCCTACCGGAATCATGCTCTATGTGTTGTTTTGCCAACATATAATTTCTAGACAAAAAATGATCTCGGGTCTGTTCCGTGAATGAACACTAAATAATACCAAGCACTCTATTCATTCATAAATACTCTGAAATCCAATAATCCACTGTTGTCTGCCACAGGTCTCAGATAAACAATTAATGCACTTAACTTCTGGGTGCTTTGTCTCCCCAGTATTGTACTCGTTCACATCAATGACCCAGGAGTGATCTTTTCTTAAACCAATTGTTTATATACTTCTTAAAATTTCAATTGCAAAAATAGTATTTCTTTTTCTATTGATGTCTCTTTTTATATCTCTAGCCCCAACAAAAAACAACAAGTAATCTTCCAAATTTGCTGTCTTGTTCAAAAGCCCCAACGCCACAATAACTAGGTGCCCTCGTGTTTCTCCTATCGGCAGGGCCGGATTTATCTAGAGTGAGGCCCTACGCCAAGAAAAATTGTGGGCCCCCCCATGTCCCCGTGCAGTCCTGGGCCCCCCCGTGCAGTCCTGGGCCCCCCCCCGTGTCCCCCCGTGCCCCCGTGCAGTCCTGGGCCCCCCCGTGCCATCCTGGGCCCACCCCGTGCCCCCGTGCCATCCTGGGCCACCCCGTGCCCCCGTGCAGTCCTGGGCCCCCCGGGCAGTCCTGGGCCCCCCCCCCCGTGCCCCCGTGCAGTCCAGGCCCCCCCGTGCAGTCCTGGGGCCCCCCGTGCCACCGTGCAGTCCTGGGCCCCCCCGTGCAGTCCTGGCCCCCCCGGACAGCATCGCGGCTGTCTGAGGAGCTTCAGAGGGAGCCGGGGAAGCCTGCGCGAGGCCCCGGCTCCCTCTGTACAGCCGCCAGCGTGAAGAGCCTTTTCCTTCACGCTGGCGGCTGTTTCTGTGAAGCCGCGAATGCTGGGAAAGGTTAAAGGTTGCCCTTTAACCTTTCCCAGCATTCGCGGCTTCACAGTACTCTGAAGGGGGGTGAAGGGGGGTGAAGGTGGATTATATAGCACCACCCATCCTGCCCTCTGGGGCTCAGGATCTCCCACCAACAGATCCACATTCTACATCCCTGCAATGGTGGCAGTAGAGGGGACCATCAACCCCAGTCCTGCTGGGGAACAGGCACCCTACAGGGCAGTCAATGCAGATCTGTACGCATTCATAAAGCAAAAGCAGACAGACAGTAGGCCTAAAAATGCTCAGCTGTCCCCCACCACTATCTGACATTCTCCAGCAGCGAGCAAAGTGAGCTTCCAACCACTGTACCCAGCAAGGTGTTCCAACCACACACATGCTAATTGCAGACAGTCTGCTAACTAGCCTATACTGCATGTTCCTGGAGGAAATGTGTGCACCCAAAACTGGGATGTGCGCGCGAGCATGCACGCCCGCACACACACACACCAAGCGGATATGTCAGTGATTGGGCCCCAGAAAACAGAACCCATAAATATCATTTGAGAGAAAAGCAATATAGCACTATGGGGGAACCTAGCCACACCGTGGTCACTGCTCAGTCAGGGTGAGAGTGACCTCCCAGCAGGACATGCTGTGGCCACCCTGTCCGTGCAGGTGGTGGCCGGGCACTACAATATCCCAGACATTGCCCTATGCAGATGCATCCTGCCCAGGCCACCCTGTCTGGGCCATACCCACAGTACCTTGCTCCTCATTATGCACATTGGCAGGCTAACACTGGTAATAGTGCAAGCAGTGAGGGCTGAGTAAGATGTAGGCAGCCACAACACACTGGATAGACAGACACACACTCCCACACCTATGCCAGCATTTTGCAAATATAGAGGCTTTTGGCAGCCCTGGCCACCACATCAGTCCTGGGCCCAGTGCAGGCATGGCTATGGTACGCAATACTGTTGGGGTCACTCCCCGGGGTGGTAAACACTGTCAGAAACCAGAACTGAAACACACTCCACAGATATCAGAAAGGTTGCTATGATGCAGCTCTATCAGAAAATTGTGCTGAACTTTGGAATTGCTATCTGTCATTAATCATAGCAACATTTTGATACATGTGTAACGTATTCCCAAGTTTAGGGTGGCATTGCTAAGGTATGCAAGTGCTAGTATTGGGAGATGCTGTTGCACACAGGGCCCAACAGCCTGACTCAACATGAGGCTTTGGATAGTGGAGCCTGTGGATGTGGGTGCATATTCCCCTGTTGGCCGCTGCTCTAGGGCAGAGGTTCCCAACTCCAGTCCTGATGGGCCAAACACTGTTCAGGTTTTCATGCTGTCCCTAATGAATATGCATGAGATACATTTGCATACAATGCGGGCGGCGCAAACTAATGCAGCACAGGCATATTTATTAGGGACAGCATGAAACCTGAATGGTGTTTGGCCCTCCAGGACTGCAGTTGTGAAACTCTGCTCTAGGTATTGCACATGTTTATGGTGTTTATGCTCTGTAGGGTAAAATATAGGCATTTCAGGCATGTTTATGCTATCTGAAAAAAGGTTCCGTCTTTATTACCATGGTTTAGTACTGGGTAAAACATGTGGACTGGGTTGGCAGGAGCCACAGCTGGGACTTGAACTTGTGACTTTCTGTTCATGAACACACTGGCTGTGTGTACTGCACCACACTGTTGCCACAAGGACAGTTTATTCCCTGGGGATACCATGACTGTTCGTCAGACAGACCCTGTCTGTTTCAGTGCACGGCACCCACCTAAACAGGGCTAGGCCATGGTCTGCTTTGGGCAGATACCACTGCCCCCTCCGCCACTAGCATTCCTCCGCCACCATGCTGACATGCCATTATGCTGGTGGTGCTGGTGGTGTGCAGTCCCAGGCCATCCAGTATGCTGTTAGGCAGATGCCTATGGTATGGGTTCTCGGGTAGGGGTGCCTACATAGACTTGCGTGCTTCCCCTCCCCCACACTGACTGCCAATGTTATATGCCTTTGGGGGTACCTGCTGGGTAATCTCCCCTTTGGCACTGTGGGACACACACTCATGCCCATGTTGGACCTTCATCAGTTGATGTCTTGCTGCTTTATAGTTTCGGCATTCCTATATGCCACCTAGGCATCTACCTAACATGCACTGTGCCCCAGCTGGACCACAGCATGTGCCGCCTGCAGCCCTCTATATCCCATTTACAGCATCAGTACAGTTGCCCTTTCCTACGTACCCACTCTGCTGTTATTGCACATGTGCATGCCATAACAAACCTGCCCAATATAGACATGAAAAAACCCTAATCAGCACTATTTCAATGTGGGATCATTCACTTTGTAGGGGGACAGGGAATAGACCCTTCCAAACATGATATCTTATTTTTTGAGCTTTGTCAGTGGTGTTGATTTATGTTTATCATTAATATCACTTTTGGCCAGCTTGGTTATTGGTCTTTTAGATGTGGTTCAGGCCATTTTCTATATTTATTTGCCTTTTTGTTCCGTGCACATGTATCACTACTATCACATTTTTGGGTTTCCCTGGCTTTGCTGTACATTGCTGACTGAAATAGTTTCTCTTTCCTGCAAATGTGCCTTAATGCCAGGGTTTCACTGGCGTTAGTATTCAGACCCAGATTTCACAGCATTAGTGTGCCTGGAGCCTCTCCCCTCCCACTCTCCGCCCATTCACCCCTTCTCTCCGCCCTCTGGGAAGCCTTACTCCACCCTTCAGAGCCGGATTTCACAGCATTAGTGTGCCTTAAAGCCGCAGCTGCGTTATTGCGCACTAAGTGACATTATCACGTGATATTATTGTGCGATAACATCACTTATCGCGTGATAATACCATCGCTGCTATGTTAAGACGGTTTAGTAAACATACCCCTAAGTCAGTACTCTAATTATCAAGCTACTACTCACCTTAAAAAAAAAAAAAAGGCAAAGGTTGAGCCTGGACTGGGTGAGGGGGGGGGAGGGTGGGGGGAAATCAAACTCAAACAGAAAGGTTTACTCTAAATTGGACTTTAGCTGAATTTATAAGTAAAGTCTTAACTGAATTTATAAATAAGCTTTAACATAAAGTTTTACTCTCAACTGGGCCTTAACTGAATCTATAAACACAGGGCTTTAAATAAATAGATAATATAGGGGTCATTCTGAGGCACGAATAGCATTGGGACGTCCATCCCTTCTATTCAGGCCCCTCCCAATCCCGACCAACTGCCCCGCTCATCGTATGGGGAAGATAGATGGGAACGGGAAAGGGGCAATCAGGGGCGGCAGGCCTAGGGCTCTGAAAGGACAGGAGGGGGCACAGGGTATTCTCTGCTTCCTGACCCTGGCCTTGGGAGGCCAGATCGGGGATCGGGCTGCAGGGAAAGCACTTTTGGAGCTGGCAGCCGGGGATCACAGCTTTTCAATGGAGCTGTGGTGCCATGGCAACCAGATGCCATAGCGCCGCAGCTCCATTGAAAAGTCCCTAGAAGTGCCCCGCGGGATCAGAATCCTGGCTAACTCTGTGCGTCCGGTTCTGACCGGACACAAAGAGGGCTGGGACGTCCATGTTGGAATCGGGCTCTATCTGTTTAACTCAAACCTCTCCTTTCCCCCAACTTCAAAGCAATTTCCCAGCAGTTAAATACTCACAAATGTAGATTGCTTTCCAGCAGTAGAAAGTCCTGTCTCTACGCTCCTTCACAGTACATAGTGCATATATTTTTCTTTTACATTTTCCCCTGGAATGAATGTCTTGGCGGTGTTAAAAATGGCTTGTACAGGGGGGGCGGAGCCTGATGTCCAGCGGGATGGTCGCATAACGCTGAGGCTCCCGAGAGGCCTACTCAGAATCCTGAATTAACACCGTACATACTTGGAACTTCTACTCTGATCTTGCCGGGGCACATTGGTGAGATGGCGGGGACCAAACCCACGCGCTTGGAATTTGGATCTCCAGCGGCTTCTCACGGCAAACGTTCCAAAACTGAACCTCCGTCCCCGCAGAAGGGGCTGGCCTTGCGCGAGGGCCCCGGAATGCAGCAGGAAATCCTCGCAGAGATTAGAGGGGTCAAAAACCTCGTGCAGTCAAACGGTGAAGCACTCCGAGCGCTGCGGGAAGATTTTGGTGTGCTGCAAAGCAAGCTAGAAGGGCTTTCTTCGCGTCAGGACAAAATGGAGAGCATATTGGACTCCCATGCGGCCCGGTTGTCCAAACTCGACAAAGTTGAACGTCAGGTGCGGGCCTTGCAGAAAGAAGTGGAAGATGGCAATAATAGAGCGCGCCGCAACAACATACGACTCGTGGGCATACCGGAGGGAGCGGAATCGGGAGACATGAAAGAGTTTTTATGCAAAATCCTCCCTTCCCTGCTCCAAATCACCTTTACCAAAGATTTGGAGATCGATCGCGCTCATCGTGTACCCACAAGCATAACGCTCAACAGGAAGACCCCGCGGCCTATCATTTTTCGACTTTTGAGATATCAACACGTGGAGCAAATTCTAAGTGCCTCTCGGGCAAAGGGCCATATGGAGTTTGAGAGCCACAAGATCTCCTTCTATCCCGACTTGGCTAAACCCACGGTCGACCGCCGAAAGCGCTTTCTGGAATTCCGGCCGAGGCTTCAACAACTACAAGCACGCTATGGCCTGATGTACCCGGCCAAGCTCCGAGTCACGCTTCACAATCAGACAAGAACATTTGAGGACCCTGATCTACTAGCGGAGTTTTTGGATTCCAAAGAAGCCGACTTGATGCGATGACTTCCAGAATATTCCTGCAAGTATTCTCATATCCGCTGTACCTGCCATATTGGATCTGCCGCAGCCCAGCAAAGAGTCTGGCCAGGGCAGTTTGTTGCCTTACTTTTGATGATATCTGTGACCCGACTCCATCTACCCACAGTAGCCTCGATGAGTATCAGAGACAGTGTTAATTATGGACTCTGGTGTTTCTTTTCTCTTTTTTTTTCATGTCTTTCTATTTCCTCTCTAGGGCCTCCTCCTGCAGACATCTGGTCGCCATATTCTTTGGGGGTTTTGCTTCTTCTCTAAGATACTTTGGTACATACTTTTCAATATGGGGTGTATTAGCCAGAATACTCGGTGATTATGTCATTGTTGCACAGATCCTGATTATGTTGTATGTTTTCAAGCGCCCTTACCTAAAATGTCTATTACCGATTGATGGCACCATGTAAGATTTTCTCATTGAACGTAAAAGGAATCAATAATCCGATAAAACGGAAGAAAATCCTAAGCTACCTAAGTCAGGAAGCTGCGGATCTGATTTTTCTCCAAGAAACGCATTTAAATTCGAAGGAAACTCTTAAACTCAATATTAAACCTTACATGGTGGCCGCCTATTCCCCAGCCGTTTCTAAGAAATGTGGGGTTGCCATACTGGTTAGGAAATCTTTGCATGCTACTATTATTGCGACTAGCTCAGATACAGAAGGTAGATGGTCCAGAGTTCACCTCAAGATAGGTAGCCTTGAAGTTACATGTATATGCCTTTACGCTCCTAATGTGGATGACCCTGCCTTTTTTTTTTTTTTTTTTGCTACCATTGCTCAGGTTGCGCAGGCCTCTGCTAATACTTCATTGATAATTGGGGGGGATTTCAATCTAGTCCTTGATCCCCTGATTGACAAACAGCCGCCTAGGACAAGTGGTCCCCCCAAGAGTCACACCACGCTTACCTCCCTGATCAAAGATCTGGCTTTAGTTGATCTATGGAGGTTACTACACCCCAATGAGCTTGGCTTTACCTTCTTCTCTTCCCCTCATAAATCCCAGTCACAGGTTTATTGGGGGCGGGTCTGGGGTTGTATTCAATTTATCTTACACCTTCACGAACCTCTCTCTTGGAAGATCGTGGGACTCCGCTCTGTGGCGGAGGTCCCCTCTCTTCCTAAGAAGGGTCGCTTTCTCCTTGACTTCATGCTGGGTATAGCCATATGCTTAATCACGAGGAATTGGAAGGATAGCTCTCGACTTACCATCAATGAATGGTGGAACCTCGTCTGCTTATATAGTAAATATGAGCAGATACCTCGGAGAGCTATTCCCCATGCCCAAACTCACTCTCGCTTGTCTAAATGGCAGATGCTTAATGATTATGTACAATCTGCTCATTGTTCTAACATGCCTGTATAATGTGCACTCATCATGTTTCAGATCACCGTTAGGTTTTGTAACACAATAATGTAAGTACACGCCCGCTTCGGGAATGATTAGTTTTCTAGAGAGGAAGCAGGGGGGAGGGGGGTGGCAGGGGTTTACTTTGGTGTATGTATTACACTTTATGTATCTGTCTTTTAGCTGTATGTCTTCCTTTTCCTTTGTTGTTATAAAACGAAAATAAAGAACTTAAAAAAAAATGGCTTGTACAGACTGTTGAAGGGGGATATATGGTCAGATTTCTTGCACACATGAATACTTTGAAATCAAAATCTTCATCACTAATGAAATGATATAGTAATATAATTACTACAAAAAGTACAACCCTCATTAGCATTGTGCTTCTAAGAAGTCATAGGAGTCACCTTTATGTAGTAACAGTTACATCCCAAAAACAGCATGGACACACCTGTGGGCTTCCTTAAAGTTACTGGGATAGCCTGCACTGGACTATATTTGAAATGCTGAATAACAGTGGTATAGTTGCACTGGACGTCCAAAAAAAAAAGCTGGAAGATGGGTAAATGCAATTCTTCCATATGTAAGAGGAGGCTGAATTTTCACATGGAAGTGGGCCTATGTTAGCTTAAATGTTGCTTTTGAAAGAAGCAAAAATGAAAGACTACAAGACCTGAAATGGCCTACCAGCAGGAGTGGTAGAGACCATTACAGATGCAAATTTTGGGACTGCTAGGGGAGGGGGATATATGGATCGGTGGGTAAGTAGGTCAAAAATAGGGTAACGGTTGTGAACTGAAGAAGTTAGACTGGGCTGCAAATGGGAACTCAAATGTGCATCTACACAAGTACACGAGTCAACTGGGCAGACTGGATGAGTCATTTCTTTATCTGCAGTCATTCACTTTGTTAGCATGCAATATTTTGTTATTCAGAAGAATAATTATTCTAGGGGATTTGCAAAGGAAAGATTGTCATGTTCTTAAATGCCTGCTCAGTTAGTTGATTATCTGCAAAGATAACTAAGAATTACTGTTTCCCAAATACCGAATCCCTATGGTGAGAACATTTTTTTGTACAATACGGAGGACTCTGATTCAAAACAATGATGTTATCTAGACATCATTAGGAGAGACTAACAGATGTCGTAAATTCAAGAGCTGATTCGAGTCTGGGCCTACTGGAACCGTAATTGACTTGGAATTAAAGCTACCTAATGGTAACAAAACACCTACAACAGCAGCAGATACTTGAAAGCACAACCTGACTAATACATGGTGTTGTGGCAAAGGTTAACTGCTTATCTCAAGATCCGTGCAGTGTGTGTCTCTCACTCTGACCTGGAATACGAAGGGATTTATTATGCCTTGGAACTGGAAAAATCAAGGGTTATTTCTTTCTGACCTGAAAATATCCTGTCGCAGAGATGGTAACAGGTTCTTTCATATTTATGTCCACTGTAATAGCTGCAAATACATTTTTACACATTTATGTTTTAGGTCACATGAAGAACAAGTAGTTATTACAGCCTGTGCTGATATTATTTATTTAGAATTGTTTATGATCTACACAGAGACAAACCAAGAAGTGACAAATTAGCAGTATGATAAACCATTGTGTACCACCACGTTTACATTTAGGCGAAGTTGTGAGCAAGAGGAAACAATAATCATAAAAAACCTCAATGATTAGTTTCTTCTCAGGAAATAAATATATAAAGGAATAAAAAGAGAGGGACCATAATGAATTTGTTCTTTCAGCAGTATTATCTAAACAAACATTTATAATGCTGCTCCAAATGGCCACATATTTTTCGTTCCCTTCATCCTACTATTTAATGGAATAGATTTTCTCACATCTTATTAAGCAGGCTAATTAAAACTAATGCAACTCTGGTGTTAAAGCAACAGAGATGTATTCAGCCATGGGAGTGCACTCAGTCCTGCAATATAAGAATCAAGCAGTTAGCCTCTCACTCTCTTAAATGCTGATTGGTCAACTTGAGAACATGAGCCAATGGTTTGCTTCCTTCAGCTTGTCTGGATCGGCCACTAAAATAATCTCATCAGGTTCAATACCATCAATTGGAGAAACAAACATGGCCCTTTTGGGCTCAAACCACATATCCACTCCCACAATAAACTGATGGTGCACTGCAGAATTACTGTATATAGGAGAAAGAAAAAGTTAAGATGAATATTTAAAGAATAGCAGACAACAGCATGAAAAAAAAAACACATATAAAAAAACAACAGAAAGGTACAATTCATTATAGAATGCTAGGAATCATAAGGGAAGGAATGGAGAATAAAACCAAGGATATTATAATGCCTCTGTATCGTTCTATGGTGCAACAGCACTTTGAATATTGTGTGCAATTCTGGTCGCCGTACCTTCAAAAGGATATAGCGGAATTAGAAAAGGTACAGAAAAGAGCCACTAAAATTGTAAAGGGGATGGAAAGATAGCCCTATGGCTTAAAAGGCTTAAAAGGTTAGTGCTCTTCAACTTGGTAAAGAGACAGTTGAGGGAAGATAAGATAGAAGTCTATGCATTGATGAATGGAATAGAACTAGTTAATGTAGATCGGTTGTTTGCGCCATCAAAAAGTAGAAAGACAATAGGACATGCAATGAAGCTACAATGTAACCCATTTAAGACTAATAAGAGAAAATATTTTTTCACTCAGCACATAATCAAACTCTGGAATTCGTTACTGGAGGATGTAGTAAAAGCTGTTAGTATAGCTGAGTTTAAAAATGGTTTGGACAAGTTCCTGGAGGAAAGGTCCATAAACCATTATTAAAGAGGATCCGGGAAATTCACTGCTTACTCCAGGATGAGCATTGTGGAAGTTGTGGACTTTGGGTACCTGCCAGGTACTTGTGACCTGGATTGGCCACTGTTAGAAACAGGATACTGGGCTTGATGGACCCTGGTCTGACCCAGTATGGCATTTATGCTCTTATCAAATAATCAACATCCCTACCCACAACAGAGGAAATATTTTGGACTTAGGGGTTTGTTTACTAAACTGTCTTAACGTCGCAGCGGTGGTATTATGGTGCGATAAGTGACGTTATCGTGTGATATTCGCGCGATAACGTCACTTATCACGCGATAACGCAGCGGCGGCGTTAGGGCACACTAAAGCTGTGAAATCTGGGTCTGAAGGGTGGAGTAAGGCTTCCCAGAGGGTGGAGAGAAGGGATCAATGGGTGGAGAGTGGGAGGGGAGAGGCTCCAGGCACACTAATGCTGTGAAATCTGGTTCTGAACACTAACGCCAGTGAAACCCTCGCGTTAAGGCACATTTGCAGGAAAGAGAAACCATTTCAGTTCACAATGTGCAGCAAAAGCAGGGAAACCCAGAAAAGTAATAGTTGTGATACATGTGCAGGGAACAAAGAGGCAAATAAACATATAAAAGGACCAGAACCACATCTAAAATCACAATAACCAAGCTGGCCAATAGTGATATTAATGATAAACATAAAGCAACACTACTGACAAGGCGTATAAATTAAGATTTCATGTTTGGAAGGATCTATGCTCTGTCCCCCTACAAAGTGAATGATCCCACATTGAAATAGCGCTGATGAGGGTTTCTGTCATTTAGATTGGGCAGGTTTGTTAGGGCATGCACATGTGCAGCAACAGCAGAGTGGGCACGTAGGAAACGGCAACTGTACTGATGCTGTAAATGGGATACAGGGGGCTGCAGGCGGCACATGCTGTTGTGCAGCTGGGGCACAGTGCGTGTTAGGCAGATGCCTAGGTGGCACATAGGAATGCCGAAACTGTAAAGCAGCAAGACAGCAACAGACAAGGGTCCAACATGGGCATGAGTGTGTGTCCCACAGTGTCACAGGGGAGATTACCCAGAAGGTACCCCCAAGGACACAGAACATTGGCAGGCGGTGCGGGGAGGGGGGGGGAAGTATGCATGCCCATGTAGGCACCCCTACCCGAGAACCCACACCATAGGCAGCTGCCTACCGGCACACTGTATGGCCTGGGACTGCGCATCACCAGCACCACAGGCATAATTGTCAGACTCAAGGGTGCAGGGGGGGGGGGAATATGTAGAAGCTGATAAGGATAAAGCGGAATTGCTTAACAAATATTTTTGTTCTGTGTTCACAGATGAAGAACCAGGAGCAGGACCTCAGAAAACACCCACAAATAAGAACAGAAGCGAGGGACATCTTGAACAATTTTCAGAAGACTGTGTTCGTGAGAAACTAGCTCAACTTAAAGTAGACAAAGCGATGGGACCGGATGGGATACACCCTAGAATACTGAGGGAACTTGGGGATGTTCTAGCAACTCCACTGACTGACCTTTTCAATGCCTCGTTGGAGTCGGGAGTGGTGCCAAAGGACTGGAGAGAGGCTCATGTGGTGCCTTTACACAAAAGCGGAAGTAAGGATGTGGTTGAAAACTACAGGCCGGTTAGTTTAACTTCAGTGGTGAGTAAATTATTGGAAACGCTGCTGAAAGAGAAAATAGTGAGGTTTCTGGAGTCCAGCGGATTACAGGATCCGAGGCAGCATGGATTCACCAGAGGCAGGTCTTGTCAGACAAATCTGATTGATTTCTTTGACTGGGTGACCAGGGAGTTGGACCGAGGGAGAGCTATAGATGTGGTGTATTTAGATTTCAGTAAAGCCTTTGACACTGTTCCTCACAGGCGACTTATAAACAAACTGAGCACCCTAGGGATGGACCCTAAAGTTACTGCTTGGGTTAGAAATTGGTTGGGTGGGTGGCGACAAAGAGTACAAGTAAATGGAGCTCACTCTGAGGAGAAGGATGTTACCAGTGGTGTGCCCCAGGGATCTGTCCTTGGTCCGATTCTTTTTAACATCTTTGTTAGTGATATAGCGGAAGGGCTGTCGGGTAAGGTTTGCCTCTTTGCGGATGATACCAAAATCTGCAATAGAGTAGACACCCAGGAAGGTGTAGATAACATGAGGAGGGATCTAACTAAGCTTGAAGAATGGTCTAGAATTTGGCAGCTGGGATTTAATGTTAAAAAATGTAAGATCATGCATTTGGGCTGCAGCAATCCAAGGGAGCAATATAGTATAGGAGGTGAAGTACTTTTGTCCACTAAAGAAGAGCGGGACCTAGGCGTGGTTGTGTCTGATGATCTTAAAGTAGCTAAACAGGTAGAAAAGGCAACGGCAAAAGCTAGAAGGATGCTTGAGTGCATACGGAGAGGAATGGCTAGCAGAAAAAAGGAGGTGATAATGCCTCTGTATAAGTCTTTGGTGCGACCTCATTTGGAGTATGGTGTGCAATTCTGGAGACCGCACCTTCAAAAGGATGTGAACAGGATGGAGTCGGTGCAGAGGGTTGCTACTAAAATGATTAATGGGCTTCATTATAAAGCATATGAGACAGACTTAAGGATCTTAATATGTACACCTTAGAGGAAAGGCGGGTTAGAGGTGATATGATTGAGATGTTTAAATACCTCCGTGGCATAAATGTTCAGGGAGAGAGCCTCTTTCAATTGAAAGCAAGTTCTGCTGGGGGGCGGAGCCTGATGTCCAGCGGGTAAGACGCTTCGCGCTGAAGCTCCCGAGAGGCCTACTTAGAATCCTGACTTAATACCTATACAAACTTACTATTTCGCTCCGGGCTGACCGGGGTACCTCGGGGGGGATGGCGGCCCATAAACCAGCGCGCTTGGACTTCGGGTCTCCTTCTTCTTCTCACGGAAAACGCTCCAAAACAGAGGTGTCCTCCCCACAGAAGATGGTTCCATTTCGTGAAAACCCCGAAATGCACCTGGAGATTTTGGAGGAACTACGCGGCGTGAAGGAATTAGTGCAGTCCAATGGAGAAGCGCTTAGAGCCCTGCGAGAAGACTTTGGAGTGCTCCAGGACCGACTTGAAAGTCTCTCATTACGGCAGGACAATATGGCGGGGGTCCTCGACTCGCACGCGGTGCGCTTGGGCGCACTGGACAAGGCCGAGCGCCAGATACAGAATCTGCAAAAGGAGTTAGAAGATAGCAATAATCGAGCCCGTCGCAACAATGTGAGGCTCATTGGAATACCGGAGGGGGCGGAAGCGGGAGATATGAGAGAATTCCTGCTCAAAACTCTTCCCTCCTTGCTGAAGATCACCTTTCATAAAGAATTGGAAATCGATCGTGCACACCGTGTTCCTACCCACATGGCGCTCAACCGAACGACCCCCCGGCCTATTATCTTTCACTTGCTACGATATCAACAAGTGGAACAAATTTTAAATGCTGCCCGGGCGAACCATCATTTGGAATTTGAAGGTCACAAAGTCTCCTTCTTCCCTGATTTGGCAAAGCCTACCGTTGACCGACGGAAGAAACTCCTTGCTTTTCGCCCTCGCCTTCAACAGCTACAGGCTCGCTTTGGCCTGTTGTATCCCGCGAAGCTCCGAGTGACTCTCCACAACCAAACCAGGACATTCGAAGATCCTGATCTACTATCAACATTTTTAGACTCCAAAGAAGCAGAGCAGATGCGCTAATCCAACGACGTGGACTTTTACTCGCCGGCTCTGTCCGCTATTTTGAAGGGCCCGATGCGGCGGTCATAGTCAAGCACAGAGACTTCCTGGACTTTCTTTCTTTCTTTCTATGACTCTTGTTTTGTGGTCTCCTCTCCCTCCATGATGTGTGCCTCGGTCGGATTCGGAGCACGCACAGTCCTACAGGTTATGTGTTTTTCAATTTCGGCCTTCTCTGGGGCTTCTCCCCGCAGACACATGGTCGCCAGTAATTTTTGGGGTTCTGCTTCTTCTCTACCGCGCTGCGGTTTTTCTTTTTTAATGTGGGGCGCTTCATTGTATTATCTAAGCTTATTTTCTTTTATGCCATATGTACAGCCTGATACAGTCAATATGAGGGACATTGTGAAATTAGGTGCGCTATCATGCTCAGAATTTTTAACTTGTCTGAATGGCTTTATGTAAAATTCTATCACTCAACGTAAAGGGCATTAATAGTCCAATCAAAAGAAAGAAAATCCTTAGCTATCTTAGCCATGAGCATGCTGATTTAGCGTTTCTTCAGGAAACGCACTTAAACTCTGCTGAAACACTGAAACTCAATGTTAAGCCTTACATGGTGGCTGCCTATTCTCCCGCCGTTTCCAAACGGTGCGGGGTAGCCATTCTGGTTAAGAAATCTTTGCAAGCTACTGTAATTGATACTAGCGCTGACAAGGAGGGTAGATGGGCCCGAGTACATCTTAAGGTTGGAGATAGTGAATTTACATGTATTTGCATTTATGCCCCGAATGTGGACAACCCTGCTTACTATGCAAGTATTGCGCAGTTGGCACAGGCCTCTGCCAATACTCCATTAATACTTGGTGGTGACTTTAATCAAGTGTTAGACCCTCTGATAGATAGACAGCCGCCAAGAACAAGTAGTCCACCCAAGAGTCTTGCTACCCTTACAGCTCTGATGCAAGATCTTGCGCTGGTAGATATATGGAGGCTGCTTCACCCCTCCGACTTAGAGTTCACTTTCTTTTCTGCCCCCCATCACTCCCAATCTAGAATAGATTTCTTTCTCATTTCCAAAGCACTGATTTCTCAAGTAGACACGACTAGGACTCATCCTCTCCATATTTCAGATCATGCTGCCATATCTTTATCATTACGTGTCACTGCGCGGGACGATTCTCCCCGAGCTTGGTTTTTTGATAGATCCCTACTGGGTCAAAAAGATTTTCAGGTTGATATAAAGGCCGCTATCCAAGATTATTTTCATTTTAACTCACCCCATGACACAGCGGGCTGGGCTTGGTGGGAGGGTTTTAAAGCATCTATCCGTGCCACTATAACTAGCTATCAAATTCGGCAGGGGAAACAAAGAAAGCAGCAGTTACTGATTCTAGAGCAGCAGATACAAGCTGGGGAGCGTCTCCTCACGTCCCGTACCGACCCATGTATTTTACTCCGTTTACAACGCTTGCGTTTTCAATACAATCAGCTTTTGCACACTGCTGCTGTTAAACATATTGAATCACAACAAGGGCTATATTATCGGGAAAATAATCGTGCTGGCAAATTATTAGCAAATGCCCTAAAAGGTCGAAAAGAAGCCAAGCGTGTTACCGCCCTCCGTAATCCGTCGGGGGGGGGGCTTGGTCACTAAAGATACCGAAATCTTAGAACTCTTTCGTGACTTTTATACTCGGCTTTATCAATCAGAATGTGATTTTGAGCCAGATGTATTTGAACGCTTACTTTCAGGAGTACAAAGACCGACCCTATCTGACGAAGATAGAGTGGCCTTGGACACACCATTTACTGTCTCAGAAATTCATTCTGCTATCAAGAAATGTGCCTCAGGTCGTGCCGCAGGCCCAGACGGTCTCCCCGCTGAATTCTACAAAACCTTTCACGCTGATTTAGCTCCAGTTTTGAAAATTTATTTTTCTGCTCTGGCCGAGGAGGGTTCTCCTTCTGGGTCCTTTTCAATGGCAAATGTAGTAGTTTTTGAGAAAGAGGGGAGAGACCCGCAACTAACAGCTAATTATCGTCCAATTTCCCTCCTAAACGCGGACTATAAAATCTTTGCCACCATTCTCTCTACCCGGCTCTCGGATAGGATGCCTACCTTAATACACCCAGATCAATGCGGTTTCATTCCTGGTAGATCAACTGCTGACAATGCTCGGACTCTATGCCATGTATTGACTACCGCAGTTAATCTTGATCGCCCATTTGTTGGCCTCTCACTTGATGCTGAGAAGGCCTTTGATCGCTTAGAGTGGCCCTTCCTGTTTGCAGTCCTCCGCTGGTACGGATTCGGGGAAGGTTTTCTCCGTTGTCTTCGCACCATGTACGCTCAGCCTACAGCCAGTATATGTGCAAATGCTTTAAAGTCTCCGCCTTTTCCCCTTCAACGCGGCACTCGCCAGGGATGCCCACTGTCTCCACTCCTCTTCGATCTTGCACTCGAACCCTTGGCTTTATTAATCCGGCAATCGGAGGAGATTCATGGAGTCCCCTTCACCCATAGGGAAATCAAAATTTCAGCGTATGCTGATGATCTTATGCTTTTTGTCTCTATAGACTCAGTACCGGCTGTCCTAGAGCAAATTGGTAAATACTCACAACTGTCCGGTTATAAGATAAATTGGACCAAATCGGTAGCCTTTCCATTAAATCCTCTGCTTCATCAGGCAGATATGCAATCCTTCCCCTTTTTATGGCAACCTCGCATGGTCAAATACCTTGGGGTACACTATTGTTCTCCTTTGGAAGACACTATCTCCTTCAATGCCAAAGACTTAACCTCTAAAGTCCGGGCGCTTACTCACCGCTGGACTCCTTTAACGCTTACCTGGTGGGGTCGATTAGAAACCATAAAAATGATGATTGTTCCGAAAGTGAATTATATCTTAGAAATGGTGCCCTGTCTCTTCCCTCGACGTTTATATAAAGATATCGAGGGCCTTCTGACTAGATATTTGTGGCAAAACAAGACACCTAGGATAGCGAAACATAAGCTGCAAGCAGATAAGGAAAATGGGGGTGTCAGATTCCCTGATTTCCTGAAGTATCATCAATCTTTTCTTCTCAAACAAGGTGCTCGTTGGCTGGAAGATCTAGTACCGAGTAGACCTGTGTGGCTAGACATAGAAGAGGACCTTTGCAAACCGATTCCTCTTACTTTTCTCCCTGGTATGACTCTCCCATCAGACTCCCACTTTCCACCAATGCTTTTAGACACCTTAGGTGCCTTTAATAATCTCATGCAATCTTTAGACTCCCGACTCTGTCCGTTAGACAAGCTCCCACTTTGGTACAACACTCGATTTCGAATACAAAATAAACCGATGGCGTGGAGCCCCTGGTACACTAGGGGCATTTGGATTCCTAGTCAGTTGTTCCATGAAGGTCGCTGGAAAACTTTCAGTGAATTGCAAATTGAATTTGGTCTCCCAGCGAAACACTACTTTCAGTTGGTGCAACTTCAGCATTGCCTTAGGAGTGCTAAGGTGCTCCCGCCATCGGCCTCCCCTACACAAGGTTGGTGGGAGACTATCCGATCTATCGGTAGTTCACCGGGTGTAGCATCCAATTTTTACAAAACCTTATGTAATGCTATAACTAGGGATACCCCTATAGCGCAGAAAGCATGGGAGAGAGAATTGCATGTGACTTTGACCCCGGAGCAATGGAGCCTTGTCTGGAGTAGAGTGACACGGGTCTCCCGATCCGCCTCACTCACTCAGACACTCTTCTTTCTAGCCCACCGGTGTTTTTACACTCCTGACAGATTAGCCAAATGGAACACTACTCAGGGCAATAAATGTTGGACATGTCATGCGGCCATTGGTTCACTACCTCATGTAATGTATGAATGTCCCGCACTACAGTATTACTGGAGTCGGGTCTGGGGTCGTATCCAGTCTATTTTGCACTTTCAAGAGCCCCTTTCTTGGAGAATAGTGGGACTTCGCTCAGCTGCGGGGATCCCCTCTCTTCCAAAAACGGCTTACTTCCTCTTGGACTTTATGCTAGGCATTGCTATTTCCCTAATTACGAAATACTGGAAAAATAGCTCCCAACTGAGCCCCAATGAATGGTGGAATCATGTCTGTCTCTACAGTAAATATGAACAAATACCTCGTATGTTTGCTTCCCCCATTCAGACTCCTCATCATCGGTCTAAATGGAAGATGCTCAATGACTATGTACATTCTGCTCAATGCTCTCATCTGACTGTCTAAATTTATATATATCTTTGTCTCATGATTATTCTGTATCGTAAATACTCTTTTGATTGTTTTGATGTACAATCACTGTTGTTTGGAAGCGCTCACATGCTGACATAATCAGCTAGAGAAGAAGCGTGGGGGTGGGGGGTAATTGGGTTTACTTTTCTTTATTGTATAATTGTTTTGTCTCCTTTGGTGTGTTGTTTCTTTTGTTTGTTGCAAAATGAAAATAAAAGTTTCAAAAAAAAGAAAGCAAGTTCTGCTACGAGGGGACATGGGATGAGGGTGAAGGGAGATAGATTCAGGAGTGATATGCGGAAATATTTCTTTACGGAAAGAGTAGTGGATCCGTGGAATAGTCTCCCAGTGGAGGTGGTAGAGATGAGGACAGTAACTGAATTCAAAAAAGCATGGGACCAACACAAAGGATCTCTAAAGGTAAAAAGTGGACTGTTGGGGGGCGGAGCCCGATGTCCAGCGGGATGGTCGCATAACGCTGAGGCTCCCGAGAGGCCTGCTCAGAATCCTGAATTAACACCGGACATACTTGAATTTCTGCTCTGATCTTGCCGGGGCACATTGGTGAGATGGCGGGGACCAAACCTACGCGCCTGGAATTTGGATCTCCAGCGGCTTCTCACGGCAAACGCTCCAAAACTGAACCCCCGTCCCCCGCAGAAGGGGCTGGCTTTGCGCGAGGGCCCCGAAATGCAGCAGGAAATCCTCGCAGAGATTAGAGGGGTTAAGGACCTCGTGCAGTCAAACGGTGAAGCACTCCGAGCGCTGCGGGAAGATCTTGGTGTGTTACAAGGCAGGCTAGAGGGGCTCTCTTCGCGTCAGGACAAAATGGAGAGCGTATTAGACTCCCACGCGGTCCGGTTGTCCAAACTCGACAAAGTTGAACGTCAGGTACGGGCCTTGCAGAAAGAAGTGGAAGATGGCAATAATAGAGCGCGCCGCAACAACCTACGACTCGTGGGCATACCGGAGGGAGCGGAATCGGGAGACATGAAGGAGTTTTTATATAAAATCCTCCCTTCCTTGCTCCAAATCACCTTTACCAAAGAATTGGAGATCGATCGCGCTCATCGTGTACCCACAAACATAACACCCAACAGGAAGACCCCGCGGCCTATCATCTTTCGACTTTTGAGATATCAACATGTGGAGCAAATTCTCAGTGCCTCCCGGGCAAAGGGCCATATGGAGTTTGAGAGCCATAAGATCTCCTTCTATCCTGACTTGGCTAAACCCACGGTCGACCGCCGAAAGCGCTTTCTGGAATTCCGGCCGAGGCTTCAACAACTACAAGCACGCTATGGCCTGATGTACCCGGCCAAGCTCCGAGTCACGCTTCACAATCAGACAAGAACATTTGAGGACCTTGATCTACTAGCGGAGTTTTTGGATGCTAAAGAAGCCGACTTGATGCGTTGACTTCCAGAATATTCCTGCCAGTATTCTCATGTCCGCTGTGCCTGCCATATTGGATTTGCCGCGGCTCAGCAAAAGTCTGCTGAGGGCGGTTTGTTGCCTTATCTTGCTGATATCTGTGACCCGACTCCATCTACCCATCGTAGCCTCGATGAGTATCAGAGACAGTGTTAATTATGGACTCTGGTGGTTTTTTTTTTCTTTTTTTATGTTTCTATCTTCCTCTCTAGGGCCTCCTCCCGCAGACATATGGTCGCCATTTTCATTGGGGGTTTTGCTTCTTCTCTAAGTTACTTTGGTACATACTTTTCAATATGCGGTGTATTAGTCAGCAGACTCGGTGATTATATCATTTTTGTACAGTTTCTGATTATGTTGTATGTTTTCCAGCGCCCTTATCTAAAATGTCTATTACTGATCGATGGCACCATGTAAGATTTTATCATTGAACGTAAAAGGAATCAATAATCCGATAAAACGGAAGAAAATCCTAAGCTATCTAAGTCATGAAGCTGCGGATCTGATTTTCCTCCAAGAAACGCATTTAAATTCGAAGGAAACTCTTAAACTCAATATTAAACCTTACATGGTGGCCGCCTATTCTCCAGCCGTTTCTAAGAAATGTGGGGTTGCCATACTGGTTAGGAAATCTCTGCATGCTACTATTATTGCGACTAGCTCAGATACAGCAGGTAGATGGTCCAGAGCTCACCTCAAGATAGGTAACCTTGAAGTTACATGTATATGCCTTTATGCTCCTAATGTGGATGACCCTGCCTTTTTTGCTACCATTGCTCAGGTTGCGCAGGCCTCTGCTAATACCTCATTGATAATAGGGGGGGATTTCAATTTAGTTCTTGATCCCCTGATTGACAAACAGCCGCCTAGGACAAGTGGTCCCCCCAAGAGTCATACCACGCTCACCTCTGTGATCAAAGATCTCGCTTTAGTCGATCTATGGAGGTTACTACACCCCAATGAGCTTAACTTTACCTTCTTTTCTTCCCCTCATAAATCCCAGTCTCGTATAGATTTCTTTCTCATATCAAAACTGTTAGTCCCTCAGGTGGACACTGCAAAGATTCACTCCCAACATATTTCAGATCATGCTGCTATTTCTTTTCAATTACACACTACTGCACCCCAAGGGAATTCGGGGGCCTGGTTCTTTGATAGAGCCCTATTAACTCAGCCAGAGTTCCAGTTAGAAATTCGCGCAGCCATACAGGATTACTTCCATTTTAATTTACCCCAGGATACTGCAAATTGGGCTTGGTGGGAGGGTTTCAAAGCGGCCATTCGTGCAACGATCACCAGTTATCAAATTCGCCTGCGGAAACAACGCAAACAGCAGCTACTTATACTAGACCAACAAATCAAAGCAGGCGAACGAGTTCTAACTTCCCATACTGATCCATGCGTCTTAGTTCGCTTACAGCGTCTCCGTTTTCAATATAATGCAATCCTCTCAACTGCAGCTTCTAAGAGTATTGAGCTTCAACGAGGGACATACTACCGTGAAAGCAACCGAGCCGGTCGACTTTTAGCCAACGCCTTGAAAGGTCAAAAAGAAGCCAAACGCGTAGCGGCCCTTCGAGCCCCACAGGGAGGGGGCATACTGACCACAGACTCCGATATCGTAGAACTCTTTCGGGATTTCTATACCCGTCTCTATCAATCTGAATGTGATTTCTCATCAGAGACCTTCGAGCGATTGTTTTCTGATATTCAGCGGCCGACCCTTTCTGAAGCTGATAGGGATGCGCTAGATGAACCTTTCTCTACTTCAGAGATCCAATTTGCCCTAAATCGCACAGCCTCGGGTCGAGCCGCCGGGCCTGATGGTCTCCCGACCGAATTCTACAAAACGTTCAGTGCAGATTTAGTACCCTACTTAAAACTCTATTTTACTGCCCTTGTGGTAGATACATCCTCTTTGGGATCCTTTTCTGCAGCTAACGTGGTAGTATTTGAGAAAGAAGGCAGAGACCCGCTGCTAACAGCCAACTATCGTCCAATCTCCCTACTTAATGCCGATTATAAGATCTTCGCAACGATCTTGGCCTCCCGGCTGTCTGACAGGATGGCCACCTTAATCCATCCCGACCAATGCGGTTTTATACCCGGCCGATCCACCGCTGACAATGCTCGGACCTTGTGCCATGTGCTCTCCAGTGCTGCCAACTTGGACCACCCCTGGGTGGGTCTTTCCCTAGATGCTGAAAAAGCCTTTGATCGCCTAGAATGGCCCTTTTTATTTGCAGTTCTCCGATGGTATGGCTTTGGGGAGGGCTTCCTCCGATACCTCCAAGTCATGTACACTCAACCCGTTGCCAGTATTTGTGTCAATGCTATTAAGTCTCAGCCTTTTAATCTCCAAAGAGGCACGCGTCAAGGTTGCCCCCTATCACCAATGCTCTTTGATCTTGCTCTTGAACCCCTCGCCCTCCTTATTAGACAGTCTGCATGTATTCGTGGTGTCCCCTTCAGTCACAGAGAGATTAAACTCTCTGCATATGCAGATGACCTTATGCTCTTCGTATCCCTTGATTCGGTTCCAGCTGTCTTGGATCTGATTGATGGATACTCGCAATTATCGGGCTATAAAATAAACTGGACCAAATCCGTAGCATTTCCACTGAACCGCTGGGTACATGAGGCTGACATGCAGGCCTTTCCTTTCCTTTGGCAATCCCGCATGGTGAAATATCTTGGGGTCCATTACTGTTCTCCTTTAGAAGACACTATTAGTTTTAATGCCAAAGAGGTAGTCTCCAAAGTCCGTGAGCTCACAAATCGTTGGTCTCCCTTATCCCTTACATGGTGGGGCCGCCTAGAAACTGTGAAAATGATGATAGTCCCCAAGGTGAACTATATTTTAGAAATGCTGCCATGCTTACTCCCGTTACACACCTACAAAGATATTGAGGGCCTTCTCGTCCGCTATCTCTGGCAGGGCAAACCACCAAGGATAGCTAAGCAAAAACTACAGTCTGCGAAGGAACTAGGGGGTACCCGCTTTCCTGATTTTCTCAAATATCATCAAGCCTTCTTACTTAAACAAGGTTCCCGATGGCTAGATGCCTCGACAGACAGCAGACCAGTTTGGCTTGACATAGAAGAGGAGCTTAGTAACCCAATTCCGTTGATCCATCTCCCCGGTATGTCCCATCAAGCAGACACCCGCCATCCCCCAATGATTGTTGATACTCTTGCGGCCTTTAATACTCTCATTCTATCACTGGGCCCAAACGTATGTCCTCAGGACGGACTCCCGCTGTGGAATAACCCCAGAATTCAAGTCTTAAATAGAACGATAGCATGGAAACCCTGGTACTCTAGGGGGATCTGGATACCCCAACAGCTCTTCTCTGCAGCTCGTTGGAAAACCTTTTCTGATTTACAAAAGGAATTTGCGTTACCAGCGAAACATTACTTTCAATTGATGCAGCTTCAACACTGCCTCAAAAGTGCTCGAATCCTGCCACCCTCTGTCTCTACTGAGGACAGGCTATCAGACCTAATTCACTCTATTAGTAGTACACATGGGGTAGCCTCTAACTTTTATAAACTATTATGTCAGGGTACAGATACTGCTACTTGTAGAGCCCAACAAGCCTGGGAGCGCGAACTGCAAACCACTTTAACCCCTGTGCAATGGAGCGTTTTCTGGAGCAAAGTAGTGCGGGTCTCCCAATCTGCCTCAGTTACCCAAACTCTCTTCTTTTTTGCACATAGATGCTTTTATACTCCAGAAAAAATAGCCAAATGGAACACAACTGCTAGGGACCAGTGTTGGTCTTGTCATACTGCTGTGGGAACCCTCGCTCATGTTATTTATGAATGTCCTCAACTACAGGTTTACTGGGGGCGGGTCTGGGGTCGTATTCAACTTATCTTACACCTTCACGAGCCTCTTTCTTGGAAGATTGTGGGACTCCGCTCAGTGGCGGAGGTCCCCTCTCTTCCTAAGAAGGGTCGCTTTCTCCTTGATTTCATGCTGGGTATAGCTATATGTTTAATCACGAGGAATTGGAAGGATAGCTCTCGACTTACTGTCAATGAATGGTGGAACCTTGTCTGCCTATATAGTAAATATGAGCAGATATCTCGGAGAGCTATTCCCCATACCCAAACTCACTCTCGCTTGTCTAAATGGCAGATGCTCAATGATTATGTACAATCTGCTCATTGCTCCGACATGTCTGTTTAATGTACATTCATCATGGTTCAGATCACCGTTTGGTTTTGTAACACAATAATGTCAGTACACGCCCGTTTCGGGAATGATTAGTTTTCTAGAGAAGAAGCAGGGGGGCGGGGGGTGGTAGGGGTTTACTTTGGTGTATGTATCTCATTCTATGTATGTATCTGTCTTTTAGCTGTATGTCTTCCTTTCCTTTGTTGTTATAAAACGAAAATAAAGAATTTAAAAAAAAAAAAAGTGGACTGTTGTAGTTGTTGTTATGGAAGGACAGACTAGATGGGCCTTGTGGTCTTTTTCTGTCATCATGTTTCTATGTTTCTATGTTTCTATAATGGCATGGCAGCATGGTGGCGGAGGGGTGCTGGTGGCAGAGGGGGCAGTGGCATCTGTCCAACAGCAGACCATGGCCTAGACTGGTTAGGTGTGTGCCGTACAATGCAACAGAAAGGATCTTTCTGAGGAACAGTCATGGTATCTCCAGGGAATAAACTCCTCCAGTGGCAACAGTGTGGTGCAATACAAATAGCCAGTGTGTTCAAGAGCAGAAGGTCACAAGTTCAAGTCCCAGCTGTGGCTCCTGCCAACCCTGTCCCCATATTTTACCCAGTACTAAACCGTGGTAATAAAGACGGAACCTTTATTGCAGATAAAATAAACATGCCTGAAACGCCTATATTTTACCCTACAGAGCACAGACACCATAAACATGTGCAATCCCTAGAGCAGAGTTTCCAAACTGCAGTCCTGGAGGGCCAAACAAAATTCAGGTTTCATGCTGTCCCTAATAAATATGCCTGTGCTGCATTAGTATGCACCGCCCCATTGATTGCAAATGTTTCTCATGCATATTCATTAGGGACAGCATGAAAACCTGAACAGTGTTTGGCCCACCAGGACTGGAGTTGGGAACCTCTGCCCTAGAGCAGCGGCCAAGAAGAGCATAAACACCCACACCCACAGGCTCCACTATCCAAAGCCTCATGGAGAGTTAGGCTGTTGGGCACTGCGTGCAACAGCATCTTTATCTTTATCTTTATTTAAAACTTATTACACCATCTGAACCAAAAGGTATACGGTGGTTTATAATAAAACAAAAAGGATACTACTGGAGAAGAAGGAAAACAAGAAAGGAATGCCATTTGTTTACAGAAAAGGATAGCAGTAGTAGACAGTGCGATAGGATAGACAGTGGTAGAGGGATGGATACTAGCGCTTGCATACCTTAGCAATGCCGCCCTAACCTTGGGAATACGTTACACATATATCAAAAGGTTGCTATGATTAATGGCAGATATCAATTTCTAAGTTAAGCAAAATTTGCTGATAGAGCTGCATCATAGCAACCTTTCTGATATCTATGGAGTGTGTTTCAGTTTTGGTTTCTGACAGTGTTTACCACCTCGGGGAATGACCCCAACAGTATTGCATACCATAGCCATGCCTGCATTGTGCCTAGGACTGGTGTGGTGGCCAGGGCTCCCAAAAGCCTCTATATTTGCACAATGCTGGCATAGGTGTGGGAGTGTGTGTCTGTCTATCCAGTGTGTTGTGGCTGCCTACACCTTACTCAGCCCACACTGCTTGCACTGTTTCCAGTGTTAGCCTGCCAATGTGCATAATGAGGAGCAAGGTACTGTGGGTATGGCCCGGACAGGGTGGCCCTTGCAGGATACATCTGTACAGGGCATAGGGCAATGTCTGGGACATTGTAGTGCCCAGCCACCACCTGCACAGACAGGGTGGCCACAGCATGTCCTGCTGGGAGGTCACTCTCACCCTGCCTGAGCAGTGACCACGGCATGGCTAGGTTCCCCAATAGTGCTATATATTGTTGTTCTCAAGTGATATTTATGGGTTCTCTTTTTTTGGGCCCAGTCACTGATTTATCTGCTTGGTGACTGTGCTCATATCTCCTACAGGAATATGGACTATAGACTAGCTAGAAGACTGTCTGCAATTAGTATGTATGTAGCTGGAATACCTTGTAGGCTGCAGTGGCTGGAGAATGACAGCTAGGGGTGGGGGGCAGCTGAGCATTTCAGGCTTACTGTCTGTCCCCATTGCATTATGGATGCATACAGATCTGCATTGACTGCCCTGTAGGGTGCCTGTTCCCTAGCAGGACTGGGGTTGATGGTCCCCTCTACTGCCACCATGCAGGGATGTAGAATGTGGACCTGTTGGTGGGAGATCCTGTCCCCCAGAGGGCGGGTTGGGTGGTGCTACATAATCCACCTATGGGTCCAAACACCCCCCCTTCACTTAAATCATGTGACCATGGCACCCACACAGGATATGCACTATTCTGGGTGTATCATAGTCCACAAGGGCTAAGCGGGACTGAGAAATACAGATAGACACAGGTGTATCCTACGTGCGTCAGCAAGGACTACCTATCACACACTGGAACTGATGGCAACCTGCAGTATAGCCTACCTCAGCTAAGCCAGGTGCTGTGGACCTGGTGCTGGGTGCCCCACCTAACCCTCAGGGTGAGCACAGTACCCCCCACAATGTGACGGTCTGTAGCTACTCTGTGCCAGTAACACATACGGTCAGTTCCCCCTACCAGGCCGAGGTGCTGTGGGGGTGCATACCCCATCTTGTGATCATCTGTACACTGCTGATTTGCATGTGCAGTGCATCATGTGTACGGGTGGTTTAACCCTATCCTGGTAACCACAGCAGACAGTTTGTGTGGTGACCTGCAGTCCTTCGGTAGCCAGCCAGGGGCTTGTTAGTAGCTATAGAGATGTAGCCCACTGGTTACTTCACTGACTGTGGAGGCAGAGGTCATGGGTTTGATCCCCCAGTGGTGTTATTTGATTGGGCTGTCTGAGGCATTTCCTTTTTTAATTTAAATTAGTGCTGCCAGCAAACACACCCTCACAGTGCTGTAACCTTAAGGTGCCTGAAAAGGCGCCCTATAAAGCGCCTTATAAGGTGCCCTATAGGGAACATTATAAGGTGCCTTGGCGGACAGTGCACTTTATAATGTGCCCTCTGGAGTGCCTTATAGTGTGCCTTATGCGGCACCTTAGGTTACAGCACTGTGAGGGTGTGTTTGCTGGCAGCACTAATTTAAATTAAAAAAGAAAATGCCTCAGACAGCACTGATTTAAAGTAAAGGATAATGCCTGAGACAGCCTTATTCATTAAGCCCACTGGGGGATCAAACTCAAGACCCCTGTTTCATCAGTCATTATATTAATCAGTGTGCTGCACCTCTGTTGCTGTATGTGTAGGTCAGCGTGCCTAATTAAGGCTAACACACGTTAATGTGCCACGGCTCCCTCTATCGCACGATAACGGACTTTATCGCACGATAACCCGAAATGCTACCTTAAGACCGGAACGCCCACTACCTTATATGGCATTCGTCACTGTAAGACTGCAACTAACGCCGGCAACATTAAGACGGTTTAGTAAACATACCCCATAGTGTTCTTACCTAATGATCTCTACAAACATTTACAAGATACCCCCCAAACACTACATGTCCCATGGTCTGACCACCACCTAATAAAGTTTACATTACAATCTTAATCCTCCCCTTTCATCCCTGCACACTAAAAGCCCCCCACCCAGAAGATTTAAGCCATTTGTAAAAGACAGATCCCTAAATGTTATCCTCCAGTGACTTAACCCTAACTTAACTGACTTAGATGCTAATATCTCTAACTGGAATGCCTCAATAGAAAATGCTGCCACAACACTGATCTCACAACATAGAAGAACTCAAAAACATCATTCAGAATGGTACACTCAAGATTTAAGAAAGATAAAGAAATCCTTCCGAAAGACTGAGCGTACCTGGAGGGTCACCAAGTCCATAGAAGACAGAGCACTACATAAATACCTTGCAACACTACAAAACCACTATTAACAATAAGAAGAAGGAGCATCACAATAACTTACTTAACAAGTCCCTCAACCGCCTAGTAAGAACCCTGACTAGCAACCCCAATGATGATGCAAACAACCCCCCAACCAAACCTCAAATTCTGACTAACCATTACAGGAGTAAACTGAGACAAATAACCACAGCTACAATCCCCTACTCAAATACTAGCCTTGCGTCTACTATAACTTGGTTGATGTTCCCACAGTTAAAGCTAGAATATCTTAATAACATAATTTCCAAAATCAATACCACAATATCTAGTCTTAATTCTTGACCAGTTAACTTGCTAAAAGCAAAAAAGACAGAACTATCACCTATGTTATTCAAAATTATAAATACATCCCTGACACAAGGACACGTGCCACCTACATTAAAACAAGCAACAATTTGTCCTATTCTAAAAAGCAATTCCATGGAGAAAAACAGTACTACTTCATATAGGCCAGTCTTGAGTCTCCAGTTCCTAGCCACAGTCATTGAGAAAATAGTACAAATCTGACTCCAGGACCATGTGGATATGCATGTCCCCCTAGATAAACAACAATACGGTTTCAGACCACACCATGGTGTCAAGACCCTCCTGCTAGTACTATTGGATAAGCTGATCAGAGGAATAGACAACCCAAAACAAGCATTCATCCTTATATTTCTAGATATTACCTGGGCATTTGACAGCATCAGCCATGATATACTGCTCACCAGACTCTAACAGTAAGGGATACACGGCACAGTCTTCTAATGGTTCCAGTTTTATCTTTTTGACTGAATTCAATAGGTCAAAATTAATCAACACATGTCCAAGCCAACAAGAACAAGGCCTTCCTCAAGACTCCACCCTCTCAGCCTTCCTGTTTAATATCTACCTCCAGCCCATTTGCGCCATCTTCAAGAAATTCAATGTAGGATACCACATTTATGCAGACAATATAATGCTATACCATCCTTTTGACATTGCAAACCCCATCCTCCATTAAATTATAACTTGCTTCAGTGAGGCATCTAAGTGGCTCAACAGGCATAACCTCAAGATCAACTATAGCAAAACTGAAGTGCTGTATGTAACAAGGAACTCTGGCTTCACTCCACCCACAAAATTGCACCTCAGCGAGGTTGATCTATTAGTAAAAAATGAAGTAAAGTGCCTTGGTGCCATGCTAGATCTGACCCTCAGTATGGCTACAAATATAGAACTTACCACCAGAGCAATCTATTACAAGCTAAGGATGGTACAGCAACTAAGACCCCTACTCTCAGGCCACAATTTCAGATCAGTTCTCCAGGCACTGATCACACTGCACTTCAACTATTGCAATAGCATTCTGCGAGGTCTATCCAAGCAAGAACTAAACTAACTACAGATGGCCCAACATGTTGCTGAATGCATTGTTTTGAAGGTCCCTATATCAGACCACATCACTCCTATACTACTGTATATAATTTATACTGGCTTCCAATTCAAAGCCACATTTATTTATTTATTTTATTTATTTATTTAACATTTTTTATATACCGCACTATTCATCATCAGTGCGGTTTACAATGAACAACAATATACCTATCAATACATGACTGATCAAGGTTTACAGATAACAGGGAATATAAACTGGGTGTGAACTGGGGGTAACTATCTACATAATTATACAAATTATATATACATTACAAATCACTAATGATGGCATTCAAACTATTTAGAGACATAGCCCCCTCCCACCTTACCTCCCTAATTACCAGACCAGCAGATGTACAACTTAGATGAGGGTGTACACAAAATACACTGGCAGTTCCCTCTGATTTTCACACGTCTAACTGGACCACTAGCAATAGAGCATTCTCATACTTTACACCCATACTCTAAGAACATAAGAATACTCTACCTGATAAATTGAGAGCTATCGAGGATCTCTTCATGTTCCTCAAGGAACTTAAAATATACCTTTTCATGCTGCATTTTGGGAATAAACTAGAACCAGACAACAATGATCCAACCTAAAATCCCACCTAACACTCTATCCCTCACCAAGTAGATCTTCCTCCATTCTCTATATGAGTCTGATTGATTGCTACTATAACTTGGTTGATGTTCCCACAGTTAAAGCTAGAATATCTTAATAACATAATTTCCAAAATCAATACCACAATATCTAGTCTTGATTCTTGACCAGTTAACTGGCTAAAAGCAGGCTGGTTAGTCTGACAACTGCTGTGAATAAATTAATGGAAACCCTGCTAAAATAGAGGATAGTGAAGTTTCTAGAGTCTAATGGATTGCAGGATCCGAGGCAGCATGGCCTTACTGAGGGCAGGTTTTGTCAGACAAATCTAATGAATTTTTTTGTCTAGACGACCAGAGAGTTGGACTGAGGGAGAGCCCTAGATGTGGTGTACTTAGATTGCAGAAAAGCCTTTGACACAGTTGCACAGACAACACATAAATAAATGGAGCATCCTAGGAATGAACCCTAAAGTGACTGACTAGGCTAGAAATTGGTTGATTGGGAGGCGACAAAGGGTACAGGTAAATGGAGCTTACTCTGAGGAGAAGGATGTAGCCAGTGGTGTGATGTGGGTTACATCCTTCTCCTCAGAGTAAGAATGTAACCTTGGTCCGATTCTTTTTAACATTTTTGTTAGTGATATTGTGAAGGGATATCAGGTAAGGTTTGCCTCTTTGCAGATGACACCAAAATCTGTAATAGAGTAGACACCCAGGAAGAAGTAGATAGCATGAGTAGGAATTTTGCTAAGCTTGAAGAATGGTCAAGAATTTGGTAGCTGAGATTTAACACTAAAAAAATGCAGGGTCATACATTTGGGCTGCAAAAATCCAATGGAATGGTACAGTATAGAGGGTGAAGTACTTCTGTGCACAGAAGGATGCTTGGGGGCAAAGGGAGGGGAATGGCCAGCAGGAAGAAGTTGGTGATCGTGACTCTGTTAAAGTCTATGGTGAGACCTCATTTGGAGTATTTTGTACAATTCTAGAGACCACACCTTCAAAAGGATATAAATAAGATGGAGTCCGTGCAGAGGGTGACTTCCAGCATGGTCAGTAGACTTCATCATAAGGCATATTTGGACAGACTTAAAAATCTTGATATGTAAATTTGGAGAAAGACAAGAGAGGGGAGATATGAGTGATGCATTTAAATACCTCCATGGCATAAATGTAGAGGAGGAGAGCCTATTTCAATTGAAAGAAAGTTCTGCAATGAGGGGGCATAGGATGAAGATGAAAGGGGGATAGACTCAGGAGTAAAATGCGGAAATATTTCTTTATGGAAAGAATAGTAGATGCATGGAAGAGTCTCCCAGTGGAGGTAGTAGAGGCCAAGACAGTATCTGAATTCAAGAAAGCATGGGACCAACACAGAAGATCTCTAAAGGAAAAAAAGGGACTATAATAGTTAGAATGGAAGGGCAGACTGGATAGACCATATGGTCTTTTTCTGTCATCATGTTTCTATGTTTGTTTTTATGTTTAACTGACAGGAACATGCTGCTCATGGAGGCTTTCCACTTAGTTTTCACAATAAACATGCACTAAGTGCAAAAGCTTAATGCATTTTAGTAAAAAGGTCCCATAGAGGGCTTGATACTAAGATGTGCTACATTAATGAGTGTTAATTCACTTAGAGCCCAATCAATAACTTGCATGCCTAGCCCGCGGACACATCTACATCAAAAACATGCCCCTTTTGAACCTAATTCCTCATCTGCGGGTCTGGACATACCTATGGGGCCGAAATCATAGAGATAGACATGCCTGGTGGGCAGAAGCAAGCTCTATCCATTGCTTGCAATTAACTTTGCACACAGCCTATAAACTCCTTGCTACCCACTGCTTGTATTTTAACCTACATTGCATAGCAGATAGTCCCCACTTGTAACTCTACATATACTGCATAGTGAGTACAATCCTCAGCCACCTCATTGCTCGTAAGATAACATATGCTGCATAGCCCCACTACTCCTCTCTATGGCCCCACATCACATTGTACTTCTCTTCCTCATACTCCCCAACTGCCTCCCCTCCTACCAGCACCCTCACTCCTCTCCCCCCTATTCTCCCTCTACCTTTCTCACTTCTCCCTCCATTCTGTCTTCTAACCTAGCATCTGCTCTTGAGCTTTATCACACCCTCCCCCTTATTCAACCGGCCCCTCTCTCTTTAAGCAACCCCACCCTCGCTTCCACTGTACTGCCTCCACTTTACCCCGCTTTCTACTACTCCTTCTTCTCTCATCAGGTAATATCAACCTCAACCCTGGCCCCCCTCGATTTCTTTCTCACTCTAAGAAGAGTTCCTCACGTAACTTATCTAATCTCATTCATATCCCTCTCCTTTCCCCCTTCATCCTCCCTCACTCATTCCCCAATCACTCATCCAGAGATATCATCCCCAACCCTAGCCCCTTTAGAGTTCTGTCTCACTCTAAAAAAAGATCCTCATGTAACCTATCTAATATCATCAATATCCCCCTTCATTCCCCCTCCACTTCCCCTCCCTCATGTGCCTCATAGAGGGCACACTCATCCAAAGACACCCACCCTAGATCTCTGTCGTACTCTGGAAATAGATCCTCATGCAATGGCCCCCCTAAACCTCTGTCTTATTCTGAAAAGAAATCCTCACATAACTTGTCCAACCTCATCCATATCCCTCTCCTTTCCCCCTCCATTCTCCTGTTCTCATGTGCCTTATGGAATGCAAACTTGCTTTTACTCATGATCTCTTTATCTCTAATGTGTTACATCTTCTTGCCCTAACTGAGACCTGGCTCCTCCCAGACGATTCTGCATCCTCTGCTGCCCTCTGTCACAGGGGCTACCAGTTCTCCCATACACCTCGATCCACTGGCCAAGGTGGTAGAGTCGTGCTACTACTTTCTCCCTCTTGCCAATACCAACCTCTCCTGCTGCCTCAGTCAGACTCCTCCCTCTCTTTTGAAGTCCACTCCATTCGCCTCTTCGCACCACTTCCCCTCCGATTAGCTGTTATCTACCGCCCACCCGACAAATCTGCATCCACCTTCCTTACCGACTTCGACTCCTGACTCTCCGTCTTTCTGGATCCATCTTCCCCACTCTTATTCTTGGCGATTTTAACATTCATGTCGATAACCTCTCTGATCCCCATGCTTTAAAGCACCTCGCCCTCACCTCCTCGTTTGACCTCCAACTTTGTTCCACTCCTCCCACCCACCTGCATGGCCACTGACTTGACCTGATACGTTTCTCTAATTCCTCTCCCTCAAACCTCCGTAACTCAGTCCTTCCCTCATCTGGCCATCACCTTTTAACCTTTAATCTTCAGCTTCTGCTGCCTCAACCTCGTCCTGTCTCCTCCAACCTATTTAGAAACTTTCATAATATCGATCCCTTGACTCTCTCCTCCACCATTTCTCCATCTTTTTTCTCCATTATGTCCTCCAAGTCCGTCAATGAGGCAGTAACCTCTTATAACGCTGTAGTATTCTCGGCTATAGACACTCTTGCCCCACTCACCCCACGTCCTGTCGGACATTCTACTCCCCAGCCCTGGCTTTCATCCACAATCCGCTATCTACGCACCTGTGCCCGTTCTGCTGAACGCGCTTGGATCAAATCCCACTCCCCGTAAGACCTTCTATACTTCAAATTCATGCTTGGCTCCTTCCAATCAGCCATAGCACTTGCCAAACAAGAATACTACATCCATCTGACTAACTCTTTTGCCTCTGATCCTCACCACCTCTTTAATACCCTCAATTCTCTCCTCAAAGTGACCCTGCCCCCGGTCCCATCCTCCCTTTCTGCCCAAACCCTAGCCGATTACTTCCATGACAAAATGCACAAGATTACCTTCCAATTCCCCACTTCCTCATCTACCTCCCCTCAATCCTCCCCCCCATCCATACTTCCTCTGCTACCCTCTCCTCCTTCCCTATGATCTCCAAAAAGGAAACCACACTCCTTCTTTCCTCCTCCAAACCCACCACCTGTTCCTCTGACCCTATCCCCACCCATCTCCTACACCCTACCTCCTCCACCATTGTCCCTTCCATCTCTCATATTCTCAATCTGTCACTCTCCACTGCAACTGTCCCTGTAGACTTCAAACATGCTGTCATCACACCTCTCCTCAAGAAACCCTCACTTGATCCCCACCTGTCCTTTTCCCTCCTTCCCTTCATTTCTAAACTACTAGAACAAGCAGTCCACCGCTGCTGTCTCGACTGTCTCACCTCCTAGGCTCTCCTGGACCCACTACAATCCGGCTTCCGTCCCTTACATTCCACTGAAACAGCTCTTACAAAAGTCTCCAATGACTTGTTCCTGGCTAAATCTAAAGGCCTCTACTCTGTCCTCATCATTGTCGACCTCTCTGCTGCCTTTGACACTGTTGACCACAATCTTCTCCTCACCACCCTCTCCTCACTTGGTTTCAAGGGCTCCGTACTATCCTGGTTCTCCTCCTACCTCTCCCATCGCTCCTTTAGTGTATGCTCTGGTGGCTCCTCCTCCTCCTCTCCCATCTTGCTCCATGTTGGTGTACCCCAGGGATCCGTCCTGGGCCCCCTCCTTTTCTCTCTCTATAGCCAATCCCTTGGCGTGCTTATCTCCTCCCATGGCTTTCAATGCCATCTCTATGCTGATGACTCCCAAATCTACCTCTCTATGCCTAATATCTCTCCAGCAATTCAAAACAAGATCTCTGCCTGCCTTTCTGACATCGCTACCTGGATGCCTCACCGCCGCTTGAAATTGAACATGGCCAAGACTGAACTCCTTGTCTTTCCCCCCAACTCCTCCCCTCCTATCCCCCCCCCCCTTCTCAATCTCCATGGATGGATCTACAATCCTTCCTGTTCCCTCGGCCCGCAATCTGGGGGTCATCTTTGACTCCTCTCTCTCCTTCTCCACACATATCCAGCTCGTAGCTAAGACCTGCCGCTTCTTTCTCTACAACATTAGCAAAATCTGCCCCTTCCTCTCGGAACATACTACCAAAACACTAGTCCACTCCTTAATCTCCACTCCCTTTGACTACTGCAACTTACTCCTTGCTGGTCTTCCCATGAGCCATCTCTTTCCCCTTCAATCTATACAAAATTATGCTGCTCTACTAATCTTCCGCCAGTCTCGCCATGCCCACATTACTCCTCTTCTCAAGTCACTTCACTGGCTCCCTATCCAATTCCGCATCCAGTTCAAACTTCTCCTGCTGACGTATACCTGCATTCACTCTACGGCCCCTCAATACCTTTCAACTGTGATCTCTCCCTACATCCCCTCTCGGGAACTTCGCTCCTCAAACAAATTACTTCTATCTAGGCCTTTCACTCGCAATGCTAACTTCCGATTTCGCTCCTTTCACCTTGCTGCACCTTACACCTGGAATAGCCTACCTATATCTATACGCACCCAAGCACTCTCCCTGGCCCTCTTCAAATCCAGATTGAAGACCCACCTCTTTACTGTTGCTTTCAGATCCTGACTTCTATCCTTTATCCAGACCTGACTCCAGTCAATTGTCATGACTAATTGTAAATACCACATTTTGTTTTGCCCCGAATTGACTAATGCTCTGTATTGTCTTGATTAGATTGCAAGCTTTGACGAGCAGGTACTCTGACGAGCAGGAACTGTCTCTTACAGGTATGTCTGTACAGTGCTGTGTGCGTGGCACTATATAAATGCTGAATAGTAGTAATAATAGCAGTATCCAACTGGTCCTGTGCCTCGGATGCGGGTAAATGGTTTGGATGTCCCTGTGCCCACCGTATTCTGAAATGTTGCACATTTTGGATTCTGCTCATCCCAGTGATGTACCCATGGGCACCATGTCCCTTGGGAAAAACATGCATCTCCTAAGCTGCCTATCACAGACAGTAGTATGCTGATGCACAACAGACATAAATACCAATGAAAAATGATAACTGCTGCAACCTAGACCATATTCCAGTCCCCCTCATGCCCTGAAAAGAACTAGGTAAGCACAGTGCACCCCAATATGGTATATCAGAATGAAAATGAAAATGTGAACATGTCAGGACATACCTTACATCAAATGGTATGTGGCATTAGAAAATGGCCCCATTGAGTCCTGCCCTGGTCATATCTACAAACACACCTTCAACTGCTAGGGATGGATCCTCACCAAGTCCACAAAACCCCAAACCAACCTTGCAGGTTCCCAAAGGATGCATCATATAGCTGAGCAACAAATGCATGCCCTTTATGTGCCTCTGACCTATAAGTGTTCCCCTTCTGCTACTCTCCACTACCATTCCACTACCATTCCCCCTCTTATCTCTCCCTACAGCCCTCCCCCTAAACACCACTCTTCTGTCAGATTGCTTCTATCTGTGCCTTCCCTTCTACTGCCAAATCCAGATGTTACTCCCACTGTGAGGGAAACTATGAACAGTAATCGAACCATCTGATTATTTGTTGTCTTCCTCTAGCAGGCAGCTGTTCTTTGAAGTAGCTATCCATTTCTGATGGAAATTTTTGCCTACTCAGATAATGACTGCCACACAGAGTGTTTTTCTTCATATTTAGACAATGATCAACAGTGCTCCAAATGTCACTGAACGTGTAACAGTGGAAGAAATCCAGGCTGAAGAGATTAATTTAGAAAGGTTTTCTGTCTCAGCTTCCTAGAGTAATTCTTATTATGCAAAATATTTTCTGCTGTCAAATATTAATTCTGTAAAGCATAAACAAACTTAATGGAAAATCTTCAGTGCTGTTCTGATTATGCAGATATTATAACTTTCCGGTCAGCTAATGCTCTCAGCGTTTAACAAAATGACATATTTAGAGCCAGATTTAAGCACTGAGCAAAAGCTCTACTGCTCTTTAAGCATTAGATTTGTCTGTGTAATATCCTAGAGTTTTTTCTCTCTCTTTTTTTTTTTTTTAACTGTGGTGGAATTTTTTTCATCTACTATAAAAGATACTCCATTTAAAAATTCTTTAAACAAATTAACTTATTTGGGTTTTGGTGAATATATTTGTTTTTTTGCCAGAACTCTTTGGTGCTTCTTAATTTAATTTTAGAGAGGGATGATTTTAAATATGTAAATCTGATCTATTTATTTGGGTGACCAAAGAATTAGATGGATGTAAGTTTTAAAGATGATGGGTCCAATTTTGAAAGGCATTTACACGGTTTACAGTCCTGTAAACCATATAAATGCTGCTGAATGGGATATTCAATGGCACTAACACAGTTAATGCTGCTGAATATCCCCAACTAACACCGCTATACGCTTCGATGCTCATTAACTTTAAAGTACCCATTATAGCACATTAGGCACTCCACACAGGTCTCCTGCAATGCCTACAGTAGCTGATCTTCTCCATTTTCACACGCCCCATCGTCTCCTGTGATCCCTTCATACCCACCGCCTGGCTCTTCCCTCTGTTTCCCTAGCTTGCCTGGAACAAACATGACATTCTGCTTTCTTCTTTCTTGCCCCCACACTTTAGAACTCCCTACCAACCTCCCTGCGTGCAGAGACCTCATTGCCACGGTTCAAATTCCTCCTCAGCTCTTTCAGCCATCTCAGCACTAAGGAGGAGGAGGGATCAGAGGGTCAGGGGCAGGATGGGGAGTCTGAGGAGGGGGAGAGCTTAAAGGATCAGGGGCAGAATGGGGTGTCCGATGAGGAGGAGGTGGCAGCAGGTCCAGAGCTGTCCCCTGCAACCAGAGCAGAGGCAGGCCCAGAGGGGATAGCAGTGGGGATGCAGTCACCACCCTTCAAGCTCCCCAGGAATGGCAGTGCAGTGCAGAGCACAGCCAGCAGACACCCAGAAGGAGGGGGCAGAGGAGCAGCAGCATCCCCTGGCTGTCCCTCTCTTCAGACTCCCCATCTTGCCCCTGACCCTCTGATCCCTCCTCCTCCTCAGCTTCCCCATCCTGCTGCTGTGCCATGGCCTCCTCACTGCCCTCCCCCTCCTTAGTGCTGTCCTCCATCACAGTGCCACTGGACCCCTCCTCCCCATCACTGCTGGAGGTACTGCTTGGATCTGCACCTCAGGACAGCTGCTCTGGCACTGGACTGCTACTCTGGGTTGGTGCCCATGGTGAGACCTCCCTGGAACTGGTTTTGGGGGAAGAGGGAGGTGAGATTAACTGTCTGCACAGGCATGGCCCTGGAATGGGACTGGCACATTTCCGAGGGGGGCCCATACATCCATTGTGCAACCCACCTTTGGGCCATGGTTAGAGAGTGGTCTGCAAGGAGTTTGTTTTGAACTTCTTCCTGACCAGGTATGTTTTCAAATCCTTCCGATCCAATATTGGCTTCAACCCAATCTCATCCAACCATCTCCTTTAGGGCCTGTATCATAAACTCAGCTATGATGCAATCCCCTCTTGTATATAATGTATAAAGTTCACCTGTTATCCATGTTTAAATTCCCTGTTTTATGTAAGTTCAATGTATGGCTGTTCCACATTGTACAAACCTGTTTCTTGTAAACCGCGCTGAAGCCAAATAGTGCGGTATAGAAAAACATTAAATAAATAAATAAATAAATAAACCCTCCTTATCTCTTTAGACTTAAGAAATATTTGGAGTAAAAACCTATGTTGATATCCAATTCCAGGATATGCTGCATTGTATTTTCCTGAAAGAGATTCCACCTCCTCTTGCAGATGGCCCTGTCATAGAGATTTAATTGGACAGTCTGATGGTATCTGAAAGAAATGTAGCTGGTATCCTTGGATCACTTTTTAATACACATTTATCCTTCATTACTGATTGTGAGAACTCGTTGGATTCTGCTTTCAGTTCTACAGCATATATGGTGAAAGGAATGCTAACTGGTTATTCTGTTAATTTTCCAAAACTCAAGGCTATCTTAGGTTACCTTGTGGTATGGGTTCTGTGTTTTCTGCTAACCCATGGGATCATGAAGGTTTTTCTCACTATTGTTTTTGCCATCTTTGTCTTGAGTTTAGGAAGGAAGCTATCCTCTTATATTTTCATACTTTATATACTGCCGATAAAACAAATCTCTCAGTGGTGATAAAATAATTGTTTTCTATATAAAGAAAGAACTTTTCCAAGATGAAGCTGACTGCTTTGCTGTGGCTGATGGAATGATCTGAAGAGAGCAACAATGGTGCTTAGTTAAATCAACCATCTCTGCCTTATTTCCAAAAAAGGTTTTGCTGGTGAATAGAACATTCACCAGCTTGGCATTTTTTTAAAGGCCAGGCATCCTAAGCTATGCCATTCTCCTTACCCCAATCTCTACAGGGGCCTTAATTCCAAGATTTCAATTGCCTCATACATAGATCATATAGAGTATTTCCCACACTTCTCTCATTGGCTTTCTGGTCCAAAACGTGTCCTTTTCAGCCTGGGGAAGAGCATCCGAGAAAGGCTTTAGCTTCTACAGGTATTGATACATTTATTTATTTATTTATTTATTTATTAAAATTGTATAATCTGCCAAGCAAGAAATCTGTTCAAGGTGACTGACATCCATAAATGGGGGGAGAGGGGAGGGCTGTACTGCATGAACCAAGATGGCCACTTAAAACTTATCAAAGATGTTTACTGAGTTTAATCCATATCCTTGTTGATCATCACTAATGGACAACTGGGATCTGGATTGAGCTTCATAAATGTCTCTGATAGCATACTTAGAAATGGTTTTGCAGAATTTCTGGCACAAGAACATTGCAAAAGAAAAATCTTTGGAGTAAATTTCTAAAACAGGAATCAATAGATTCACAAGGCAAAATATTTAGTTGGCATTTTCCATAGAGCTCCAGACATGACAAATTTTGGGCCAGTCAGGAAACAGGAAGAAAGATCACCAGCAATACTAAAGTTTAGAGCAGACTGCTAGAACCAACCTAATGGAGACATGATGGCTCTTCTGCAAGATGCCTACCTTTTAAGCCAAAGGTTTGAGTCCAGCCTGTGACAAAACTGGAGGGAGGGAGGGAGGGATGGAGGGAGGGGGGGCGGGGGAATGAATTTTGGATTTTTCAGTGTCTTGTTCAGACACTGCAGGCCTCATATCGCTTTGGACTGAGGTAGTATGAAGAAGTAACTCATTTGATCTCCTGTCTTAGCAGTATTAATCAATAGTTCCTTATGAATACACAACTATTAAAGTTCTCCAGAACAGAAGTATTTTATGTGGATAACATCCAAGTCAAGGTTTTTTTCCCCACCACTTTTAGCATTTTTTATATTACTTGTTTTATCGTTATTCATATCTGTGATATTTGTTTTTTAGATTGTATCTTTTTCATTACTTTTTACTGTTTGTTTTACCTCTCTTGAGCACAAGTGCCATGCAGAGACGCAAAATCATGCAAAGTGGCTCATTAATTTTGCATTAACAAAAATGAGTGTAGGAAAAAGACTTCACGGGCATATTTTCTTCACAAAAAAACATTTTAGCTATACATCAGACTGGCTGGGTAGTAAAATGTTGTATGCAGTTTTGATACCCAGCAGATTCGCAGAAGAAGCAAAGTTGTATGTGAATGAGACCACAACCTACAGAAAATCCCATAGCTTGCTATATTAATTTCTAACAGTGATTTTATATCTGCAAGAGCACGTAAAGAGTATGAACATTGAGGTCAATAATCCCATTTGACTTTAAACATCTAACTTACACATTTGAAGTTATACATATTAGCAGCACTTCATTAAAGTGCTGGTTTGGAAAATCTATATGTAACTTTAAGAGGCATACTCACTATAGTGCAACAAGGTCTTGCACTTATCACACCTGGCCTCGATGTAGAAACCCTAGCGCTAGAACCTAGCGCAAAAGCTCTAGCACAGGATTTCCCATTGTCAGTCTAACTCAGAAGTTTTGCTCAGTGATGCTGTAAGAATACAGCATGCAAATAAGCTGTGTGCAAGACGTCTGTCCTAGACAAGGACAGCAAGCCACGCACATGCATACAGAGGTCTGCATTAGCAGTACCTACATCCTATGTAAAAAAAAAAACAATCAGGCAATACTATCCTGGAAGAGGTTCTGCCTAGAATAATATCTGTGTTCATAAACAGCATTCCAGCACGTGCGCGTAGCATTGTTCCAGCACATTTCCCCTGCTGGTTTTTTCAGTAATCTCTTCAGCAAAGCCAGAAAAAAACTGCAGGTGCTGTATGCTCAAGAAAAATGCATAAATTCCTCACCAGCACTGACCACAGACCTATGAGCTAAGCCTTGACGTCTCCTCAGACCCTGCGCTAAAATCTCAGCTTGAACTCAGCCTTCTGATCTTCTGTGTAGTTCTCTGTATCTGCGCTGCATAGTTAATTAATTCATTACCATACATTTAAATGGATTTAAATCCGCTGTGTACTGTCAATAATGCAACAATTTGGTCATTGATTATGCTTATATTAGATCCCTTTGTGAAATCTGCATCCACACTAACAACGGAAACTTTGTGCAAATTCTATGCAGTCACCTGCACTAATAGCAGTATGCTTTGCTGCATCAAATCCCTTAAGTACAAAAGGTGTGATAGTCTAAAGCTTGCTTGGTAAATGCAGGGAGCATGCCCAGCATCTGCCTTGTATTTACTACACTGAGCAGAGATTTGCCACACAGCCCCGCATTACGTGAATCAGCAGATAGGAACATGTGATGTGCTGCTTCAACCCCTCCACCCACAAAAAAAAATCCAATGGCTCCAAGCTCTGATGAAAGGTGTGCCCTCCCACACCCCTGATCCCAACCCCCAATCAGCATCCAAACCCTCCCACCCACCCCTGATTCCAACAACAATCAACAACCTTACCCTACCAATCTGATCCCCCTCTCCATAATAACCCTTCTCTGAATTTGATCCACCAACACATTGACCTCCTCTCACCACCATCCCACCAATCACAACCCCCTCTCCTCACTAGACCCCAGGGATAACCTGAATTAAGTGCCAGGAATAGGAGGTGAGGGGAGGGTTGTGTCTTGAACTAGGGGGTTGTGATGGAGGGGGGGGGGGGTTGGATGCTGATTGGGACTAGGATTGGGGGGTGAGAGGGTACAGCTGTCATTATAACTTGCAGCAGGAAGGCAGCATTGGGCATTGAAGGGGCAGAAGCAAACAGTCCTGTGGCACTGAAGTTTAAAGCTGGGCATCGCAGGGCTGTTCTTACCCATTGCCGCTGCTGCACATCCCAGAGGGCTGGCACTCTAGGCAATCACCTAGTTTGCCTAATGGTTGCACTGGCCCTGATCCCACACACTAGCTATCAATGGTGGCCACCCTCGATATCTGTCCAGAATCCACCCCGTCCCCACCCTAACCCACAGTAGTATAGATGGTAATAAGAAGATAGACTGGATTGGCTGGTGGTCTTTTGTTGAATATCACCACTGTCTGTACAGCAAAGCAGAATGTCCTCCTTCCATCCTGACACTATACAGATTGGGACCGGGCATTTAGAAAAAAAATTCAGTGGCTCTGCATGGTGTTGATGAAAATTCATAAATAAGGGACTTACACATTTAGAGGCCAATTCAGAATGGTGCACACCTCTGCCGTCTGAATGGCCAAGATGTACCCAATTCCGCAACTGTTTTTTCAAATTGCAACTGTTTTATCTAGAGTTTATGTTTATATACAGGGTGGTCCAAAAAAAGTGAGAACATCTCGTAAATTAAAAGCTTAAATAGTTTACTTATTTACCTTTTTTAGCTATATAACATCTTTATTTCGACAATTTCCGGTCCCCATCTTTTTTTTTAAATTTGTCAATCGCTTACATCTGTCTTTTTGAATTTTTAAATAACTTATATGCTACGAGTTGTTCTCACTTTTTTTGGGCCACCCTGTATATTAAAGCTTGCTATATTGCCTTCCCCAAAAATAGTACCAAAGCGGTTTATTATAATAAAATAACAAAATATTAAGAATGGAAAGGAAATCCAATAATTTAAAAGAATAGAACATCTAGAAAAGAAAGGCAATAGAGGAATAAATAAAGGTAAAGTGAAGGCCCTGTTGCTGCAAGTCATCAGTAACAATCCGTTCATATCTAGCCAGCAAAGGTGGCCTCAAAGAAGTAGGTTTTTACATTGCATTTGGTATCAACAAGCTAAGAGAACAAATCCCAGCATGATAAGAGAAAGGAATTTAAAAATCAGGACTGGCTCAAAAGCAAGTTAAAGTTAATGGAGAAATATGTTTGTCTATAAAAAGTTAGTATCCAAGTCCAGGAAAAACACTCCGTCGTACAGTAAAAATACCTGACATTTGCAAAGAGTAATAGCATGATTTGAATTTCATAAGTTACTTCTTCCACACATTTTCAATGACTCCATTCAAGTGTATAACAGATGAATAGCAATTGTGTTTCATTTGGTTTTGAAACCTGACTTTAGATCCCTCAGGCGATACGTATGCAGCTAGTCCCAGGAGAGAATACCAGCAAGGTTCCTAGCAAGTCAAACAATGACTGCATCTGATTGAATTCTTTAAACCAATTTTTCTCCTGAGCAAGTAGGAAGTCAAAATCTGCATACTGCCTGGAACACATAACAGACCCAAATTTGTTTGCTGTGTATTCCTTTAAGTAATGCTATGGCATATCACAGCAAAAAAAGACCAACAGTCAAATCCAGTCTGCCTATTTGTTCCTGTCCATACCGCCAAGAATATATCCCAGCTACTAGCCATAGAGCATGGCTGCTTGAGAGATTTCTCTCCTTATCTGTGACAGCTTTTATTACCATCTTTTTTTTGTATTGCGCTCTCTTTGGTAGATGGGCATGCAAGATCCCTTATTTAGTTCACAACTGGCACCCCTCCTTTCCTATGACAAACCAAATCAGTAAATCTATCATGGGTATTTTCTGAATATCGGGCCTCCTCAGTTCACTGGCCTTTCTCATTGGCATTCCACCGATACAATGTTGAGTAGTGAGGAATATATAGGCTATTGTGCATTTCCATTTCCCCTCGAAAGTCTAGCTATTACTCTGTTTGCAGATGACACAGGAAATACAGTTCTGGTCAGCATTATTGGCACCTTTGTAGTTCAACGCCTTATTGTCCAATATCTCAAAAAAAAAAAAAAAATTGGCCAATGAAATGGCTTTGGACTACATACATTGTATGCACCCACATTTGACACATAAAAGAATCAAATAAAACAAGACCAATTAAAAAAGAAAATAGCACAAAACTGGGACATAGCCAGGACATGATTATTACCAATACGGCTTCATTCCACTTTCAACAAAACTGAGGAAGATGTTTTATATTATGAGGGAGAAAAGGATAGCAGTGTACTCTCAATCCACTACCATGGGCATATCATATCTCAATTATTTATTTATTTATCAGGATTTTTTTATACCGCCCTTAAACCAAGGTGGTTTACACAGAATAACAATTGATGAGTCCAGTATTTGCCATTATTTTCTCTTGCTGTAGGCTACGGGGTTCTTTCTAACAATGTTATATATTATTGACATTACTGATTGTTTCCTTCTATCCCTCACAGCATATCCTTTGAGAAGTGATGGCTATATATTGGTGATCTTTATCCCCTGGAAGAAGCACAGATGAGAAGCTTGAGATGGCATCCAGAGTGGCGTTGGGCACAACAGTGTTTACAGGTAAGTGTGATCTTGTGGTTTAATATACGAGAGGACTGCATACTAAATTACATGCTTTGTGAGATGGAAGGCTCAATTGTTTAAATTTTCAAACTGAGTGCATTGGTGATTTCCCAATAATTGGAGTTTTTGTAGATCAGTGATATACTGGGCGCAAATCAAGGGCTAAGATAGATATGCCCATGGTACTGTGTGGAGAGTATGCTGAGATCCATTTCTTCTTCACAGTATGAAACATCTTCCTCAGTTTTGTTGAAAGTGGAATGAAGTCATATCTTTCTTCATTCTGCCACTGGCAGTTTCAAGTGGTGATTTTTGCAGGATATGATTGTCACACTTACAAACAATTCAAATAAGTCTGAACAGAAGAACTACATTCCCATTGCAGTAAAATTAGATGCACCTGTGATCAATTGTCAGTATGACTGAATCAACCAATAAATGATGGCTCTAATGTTTAAAATGCCCACATAAAATCCCTGTTCCATTTTCACAATAGTGAAGACAAAAGAGCTGCTTGAGACCACCAAAAAAGCCATTATCACCAAACATCAAACTTCAAATAGGTACAAGGTCATCTCCAAAGACCTTGCGATTCTTGGGTCTACAGTACACAAAGGGGTCTATTCTATAATGCAAAGAGCGGGAATGGACGTCCATCTCTGCTATTCCCCCCTTCCATCCCAAGCAGAAGCCTCCCAATATGAACAAGGAGTTTGTACAGAGAGGCTTAGTCGTGGGTGGGAGGGGGCGTTCCGGAGGTGAAGCAAGGGTGGGGCATGGATAGTCCACGATCCCAGATGTACAGGGCCAATTCTGAGATTGGCCCTATACGTTTGGGTTGGCAGACTGGAGGGGTGATGGCAGGCCCGGGCAGCTGCAGAAAGGTGAGATCGGGGGTCTGGCTGCGGGGAAAGGAAAAAGTGGTCGGAAGCCAGGGATTGCGGCTCCTGAATGGAGCTGCAGTGCCATGGCAATGGAACACCATGGTACCGTGGCTCCATTCAGGAGCTTGACTGAGTTAGCTGGGCAGGGGTCTGTATGTGCAGGCTGATCAGAATCGGATCCCGGCCTGCACGTTGTCGGGCGGCGCCCCTACTAGTGTAGTAGAGTAAGGGCGATCACAATCCTTTGGGTCCTGCAGTATTTGAGCTGCAGGACCCAAAGGATTGTGGTCCTTGTAGTGTAGTGCTCCCTGAAATGAATAACTACGCCAAATGGAGGGTAAATAAGGCTTTATTTCCCTGCTTAATGCTCTAGGTTCAAATGAGACAACAACTTAAAGTGGAGGTAAGGCTTTCCTCAAATAATAATAAAGTTCCACCATGGACTAAACAGTTAAATGTTGTAGGCTGTACAATTGACTGTTTAGCTGGGTTAAGGGATATTCCAAACAATAGCAAACAATTAGAACAGAATGGTTATTAGCTTCACCATTTTCAGACTCATTTCTTCACTGTACAAATATCATGGCAAGCAGCTACCTCTTAAGCAAAAGTTACATTCCATAGGTTCTGTGTGAGGCATGGGAACACTGGAGCTGTAATCCAAGTCCATTGATTCTGGCTCGCTACCCTCTTCAATGTTTTGAATATTCTCATTGTCTTCCAATTGCTCACAGAAGTTCCTTGGCTTAACACACAACTTCCCTAGAACCCTTTTGGAAAGTGGTTTTAAATAGTTAACTTTGCTTCTTCTCTGGTATTGACGTTTATCTACTTGCATAAAACTATCTTCATTGAAAGTCCCTTTTAGTATAAAAGGCTTCTCATACCTTATCTTCCGTGGAGTGCCACGCCTAGGATTCAGCTTACTCTGTAGCTTTTCCTGTTGATCCTCTGTCCTGTGCACTGCTCCACAATTAAGGCTGCTAGGAAAACCAGACGTGGATTTCCAGTCTTTATTTGGAGAACTTCTTTTAACAGGCAGGCTACTTCTCTGGGCCTTATCCTAGGGCTGAGACTTGCCTCTGTCTGTATCCGTTCTTCTCCTTCCTTCTCCTGTTACTATTCCTGGTACCCTCGCTGGTACCCTTCCGGTTGGTCTGTCGGCTACCCTCCTGGGTGCCTCTCTTTGCTGGACTCCTTGGTCTCTCTGTTGCACTCCTGTGCTGGTACCTGGGCTCTCTTTCCGGTCTCTGTGCTGGACTCTTTGCTGCAGTCCTTGCTGCACACCTGGGTCTCTTGAGCCCCCTTTCTGGTCTCTGTACTGGATCCTGTACTGTTCTCCTTCTCGTTCCCTTGTGCTGGTACCGGAGGTCCCTTCCCGGTCACCCCCTTGCTGGTCCTCTCCCCTGCTCATCTGATTTTCCTTATAAAGGGATTTCCAGCTTGCACGCTGTGAGTTTGAGGCCAGGTGAAAACACTCATCATTAAGGTGCTCAGAGCTTGAGCACATGGGTTCAGGCATTGTGTAGCTGTCCATGCGCCCTCTGGCTGAGCTACACTGGAACTGCGCTCTCTGGCTTTTCTGAGATTTATGCAAATCAGGAGTTTTTTCCAAGGCTGTTTCTTCCCTAGCTCCAGCCTCATGACAACGTACAGGCCAAGACCTAATTCCAATCCCGCAGGGCACGTCTGGCCCCCACAAGATTGGAATCGGGTCTGCTTCTGTGCATCCCGATTCCGATCTGGTGCACAGGGGCCTGGATGCACATATCTAGAATATGCCTCCATGTTATTAATACGTTTTCTGCTCATGTAACTGTCAATAACCTCCCAGGATGTGGTGAGAAGAGGAAAATTAATCCAAGAAGTCTTTGAATGTTAGTGTGAACTGTTGAAAAAGCACCACATACAACATCCAAAGAATTTAAGGCTCACCTGGAACAATCTGAAGGGTTGGTTTCAACTCAAACCATATGCCACACACTAAACAAAGAAAGACCTCATGGGTAAAGACCAAGCAGGACCCCACTGCTCAAAGACAGACATAAAAAGGCACATCTGATCTTTCCCACACCCACCTTGAGAAACCACAATCCTTCTGGGAAAATCTTCTGTGGACAGATGAAACCAAACTTGAGCTCTTTGGCAATACAGACCAGCAATATATTTACAAGTGAAGAAATTAAGCTTATAAGGAAAAAAAACACCCTTCCTACAGTTAAATATGGTGGAGGTTCTCCATAATGTTGTGGGGCTGTTTTGCTGCCTCAGGAACTCGAGGCCTGGAGTGCATTAGAGGAATCTTGAAGTCAGAGGACTACTAAAGTATTTTGGTGTGAAATGTGCTACCTAGTATCATAAATTTACATCTGGGTTGAAGGTCATGGATCCTCCAGCTTGACGACAACCCAAAACAATACAAAAGAATGGTTAAAAAGGAAAATATGGACTGTTTTAAACTGGCCAGCAATGAGTCCTGATCTCAATTCAATCGAGAACCTTTGGAAAGAGCTGAAATCTGCCATTGGTAAAAGGAATCCTGGAAACATTCATGAGCTGGAACAGTCACTGTTAAAGAGTGGGGGAAACTACCAGCAGACAGATGTATGAAACTTATAAATGGCTACAAGAAATGTTTAGAGGCTGTCATCACTGCCAAGGGTTGTGCAACCAAAAATTAGTGAAGAGTGTCCTTAATCCTGTCTGGGTCATATTTTGTTTTCTCAGAAATTATGTGGAGCTCAATTCTAGCAGGGGCACATCTAGCAGGATGGGCCCGTTAGGAACCAATTCTGTACCGCCACATACAGAATCGGGTCCGAGAACTGCCCGGTGTGCCCCTGCATGCCTGCCAGGATGTCTTCCCCGCAGGCTCCCCTGGCTCCTGCAGCACAGAATCCCTCTATTCCCCACCACCCTATCCATGGCCAGCCAGCCAGGACCTGGCCATGGCCCCAGGAGGGATCTCCGGCCCCGATCTCCCAGTTAGTGCTGATTATTCCTTCGAGGTGGAATAATCAGCACATCCCCCTGACCCTGCAGGAAATACAGGGACGTGACCTGAATCGGCCCTGAATGTCCTGCAGCCTCGGCCTGCCCCTGCTCTGCCCAGAACCTGTCCCTTCCACCCCCCCCTACTAGCTCTCCCAATCCTGCTGCTCTAGCCGTGCAGGGAGAGTCAGAGGGGGAATAGGGGCAGGATGTGCGGCCCCACAAGCCATGATTCAGAATTGTGCCCTATGTCTAAGTCACACAGATATTCTTTTTTTGTTGTATACCTTTGAACATTCTATTAAAATATTATGATGACATACATTTTGAATATGTCCAATTATTTCTGAAGATATCGTACACAAGGGTGCCAATAATGTTGAACCACAACTGTAGCTGCTAACATCCTATCATCAGATCTGTCAGATAGACCCATCTGTTTGAAGTCTTGCTCTTCTGCTATGACTTCTGAGATTAATTAAGCTTCAGGTGAACAAGGTGTATTGGGGGTGTTAGATACACTTTTATTAGTATAAGCATCTACACCACTCCTTATTATATACAGAATTTAAAAGACCTAAACACAAGCTTTAAACTAAGATGCAGACAAAAGTCCAGCAGCGAGATGGGGGCTTTCTGGTCTTTTGCATTGAGTGTCACATGTATGATTTTCTCCCAGTTGTTGAGAGGTCTTACGTATGCACTAAGTGCAAGGAGCTCTTTGCTCTCAGGGAACAAGTCCGTTCTCTAGAGGCTAGAGTAGCAGACCTGGAAGACATAAGAAAGACAGAGAAGTACATGGACGAGACCTACAGGGATATAGACCTGAAGTCCCACCTCCAGTCTGGCAGCATCCCTGTTGCCATGGAGGAGAGAGGTCACGTGACAGGAGAGCATCACCCTGGTGTGGCAGGAAGTGATCCTGTAACTAAGACCTGTCCTCCAGGTGATGTAAAACCCTCTCGCACCAAGGACGTTTCTCCAGGGCCATGTCCCCATGAGAGGAGATTCAGGACAGCTGTCATAGTTGGTGATTCAATCATTAGGAATGTATATAGCTGGGTGGCTGGTGGACGTGAGGATCGCCTGGTAACATGCCTGCCTGGTGCGAAGGTAGCGGACCTCACGCACCGCCTAGATAGGATCATAGATAGTGCTGGGGAGGAGTCTGCTGTCTTGGTACATGTTGGTACCAATGACATAGGAAAATGTGGTAGGGAAGTTCTGGAGGCTAAATTTAAGCTTTTAGGTAGGAAGTTGAAATCCAGAACTTCCAGGATAGCGTTCTCCGAAATGCTTCCTGTTCCACATACAGGACCCAAAAGACAGGCAGAGCTCCGGAGTCTCAATGCTTTGATGAGACAATGGTGCAAAGATGAGGGTTTTGGATTTGTTAGGAACTGGGGAACATTCTGGGGAAAGGAGGGGCTCTTCCGAAGGGATGGGCTTCACCTTAATCAGGATGGAACCAGACTGCTGGCATTAACCTTTAAAAAGGAGATAGAGAAGCTTTTAAACTAGAAAATAGGGGAAAGCCGACAGTCGCCCAGGAGCGCATGGTTAGGACAAAGGTATCCTTGAAGGATACTACCAAAAGCAGTGAGGTTCCAAAAAAGAGTATAGTACCCCAAATGCCCTTGTGTAAGGTGCAGACAGAGCGTAAAGATTCCAAATTACCCATGCCTACCAATTGCCAGATTAATATTAATAAAATACAGTCTCTAAAATGCTTGTATGCAAATGCTAGAAGTCTAAACAATAAGATGGGAGAGTTAGAATATATAGCACTAAATGAGAGGTTAGATATGATTGCATTCTCAGAGACATGGTGGAAGGAGGATAACCAGTGGGACACTGTGATACTTGGATACAAACTATATTGTAATGATAGAACTGATCAAATTGGTGGAGGGGTTGCGCTCTATGTTAGAGAGGGCATTGAGTCAGAAAGGATTGAAGTTTCGCAGGGAACAAAATTTGCTGTAGAATCTCTATGGATTGAAATTCCATGTATGAAGGGGAAGGTGATGGCAGTGGGAGTGTACTATCGACCGCCTGGGCAGAATGAACAAATGGATGATGAAATGCTCAAAGAAATCAAGGAAGCTAACAAAAGTCACAGCAGAGTAGTAATAATGGGTGATTTCAATTACCCTGGTATCGACTGGGTCAGTGTTACGGCAGGACAAGCTAGGGAGATAAAGTTTCTAGAAGAAATAAATGACTACTTCTTGGAGAAGCTGGTTCATGAACCGACCAGAGGGGAAGCCATACTGGACCTAGTCCTTAGTGGAACGCCATGTCTGGTGCAAGAAATAAGGGTGTTGGGACCACTAGGCAATAGTGATCATAGCATGATCATGTTTGATTTAATTAGTGGAGGAGGGATAGTAAAGAAATCCACAGTACTACCTTTTAACTTTCAAAAGGGAGACTATGATAAAATGAGGAATATAGTTAAGAAAAAACTAAAAGGAGCGGTTGCAAAGGTTAAAGACTTACAGCAAGCTTGGGTGTTATTTAAAAATACTATCCTCGAAGCCCAGACCAGCTGTATTCCACGCATTAAGAAAAGTGGAAGAAAGTCCAAAAAACTGCTAGCATGGTTTAAAGGTGAGGTCAGAGAGGCTGTTGCTGCCAAAAAAGCATCCTTCAGGAAATGGAAAAAAGAGTCAAATGAAGAAAACTGGAAACAGCACAAGCACTAGCAAGTTAAATGCAAAGCATTGGTAAGGCACGCAAAGCGAGAATTTGAGAAGGAACTTTCTACGGAAGCAAAAACACGAAATAAAGACTTTTTCAAGTACATTCGTAGCAAAAGGCCTGTGAGAGAGTCAGTTGGGCCATTAGATGATAGAGGGGTAAAAGGGGCAGTAAGAGGAGACAAGGCTATAGCAGAGAGACTGAATGAATTCTTTGCTTCGATCTTTACTGAGGAAGATGTAGGGATGTTACCCAAGACTGAAGTGATATTTAAAGGTGATACTGCAGAGGAATTGAGAGAAATATCACTTCACCGGGAAGATATATTACAACTATTTGATAAACTAAATAGTAGCAAATCACCTGGACTGGATGGTATACATCCAAGAGTGTGGAAAGAACTGAAATATGAGATTGCGGACCTGCTATTGGTAATCTGTGAACTTTCATTAAAATCATCTGTAATACCTGAAGATTGGAAGGTTGCCAACATAACACCAATCTTTAAAAAGGGTTCCAGGGGTGACCCGGGAAATTACAGACCGGTGAGTCTGACGTCAGTACCGGGGAAAATGGTAGAAACCATCATAAAGAACAAAATTACACAGCATCAATGTTCCCTCTAATTTTCTGTAGGCTGTGTGCAAATAAAATATCAGCTGTGCAGCCTTTGAATGAAGGTTAAATTTTTGTGCGCCACATAACGATACTCGGAGTTATGTACTTTAAAATTTGACTGCACGACAGAATACAGTATGTACACCACATTGATTGTAATCAAATTAAATGAAAATAGAAGATTACGCAGAGGCAGAGCCAGCGGGATGGAAGGGGGGGAAGGGGAGTAGGAGGGGAATTGAAAATACTAACGTTGAATGTTAAAGGATTAAATTCATCATGGAAACGACAGAAATTGTATAAAGAATTAATGAGGCACAATGCTGATATAGTAATGTTGCAGGAGACACATTTACAGAAACAGCATGAGGCACTGGTGCAAACCCAGGGGATATAAGCATCGCCTATTCGCTTCTAATTTTAAAGAGAAAAAGAAAGGCGGGGTCGCAGTCCTCGTTAAGGGGGAAGCACAAACTGAGGTCCAACTGATATCCCGGGATAAAGGGGGACGATATCTCTTGCTGCGAGTGAAGCAGGGGACGGAATGGTTCTGTGTGGTGAATGTGTATGCCCCTACGGGAGCTCAAACCGAGTTCTGGAAAGATCTGAGAGAGCAGGTAGCGGTAATGGGGGAGGGTGTGATGCTTTGTGGGGGGGACTTCAATCTGGCCTGGGAGGTGGGGAGAGACACGACGGGCCACCGAGAAGGGAGGGGGAAGGATAGGAAGTATTATCAGAAATTTGTGCAGGAGAATGATTTGATTGATGTGTGGAGGATGCTTCATCCGGGCCGAAGGCAATTCACCTTCTACTCAGCAGCGCATGGGACGTATTCTAGATTGGATGCAATATGGGTAGGGAAGGAGTTAGCGGGGAGGATCACGGGAGGGGAAATAGAACCGATTACCTGGTCCGATCACGCCCCAGTGGTGGTACAAGTGCGGGTGGCAGGGGAAGATAAGGGACGACAATTTTGGAAATTGAATGAGGGTCTGTTGGAGGATGCAAGGGTGGTAACTGAAGTACGGAGTCTAATTCCAGAGTATTTTGGGCAGAATGGGGGAGGAGAAGTAAAAGAGGGAGTGATCTGGGATGCCTTTAAGGCAGTGGTAAGGGGGGTGTTCATTAAGTGGGGGGCACGTATTAAGAGGGAGAGGGCAGCATGTGAGGAGCAGTTGCGGCAACAACTTCGCGAGGCGGAGGAGAGGGATATGCAAGAGGGGGGAAGACGGCATAGTGGGACAGTCTTGGAACTCAGAGCCAAAGTTAATGCAATAGAGGCAGAAAAGATACAGTTTCGCCTACAATTGATGAAGCAGAGATACTTTGAAGGGGGTAACAAAGTGGGGAGATATCTCGCGAGGCAGTTGCAGAAGAGAAGAGAGTGGAATAGGATCTCTCAGATTAAGAGCAGGGGGGCAGGGGTGCGAGATGTTCGGCGCATTAGAGAGGAATTCGTGGCCTACTATAGCAATTTGTATAAGGCTCGTGAGGTGGGGTCGCGGGAGGATACTTTGGAGTATGTGAGAGGAGCTGGGCTCCCGGTATTGACGGCGGATGAGCAGGAAGGGCTAGATAGAGAAATCCAACCGGAGGAAGTCTTGAAGGCCATTAAGGAGTTAAAGGCCGGCAAAGCCCCGGGGCTCGACGGCCTAACGGCGCGCTTCTATAAACAGTTTAGCAGCCAGATAGTGCAGCCGTTGATTAAGGTGTTTAATGGACCACGCAGGGGGGAGAAATTAGCGGAGACCATGGGATGGGCTGGTATTACCCTCATCCATAAGGAAGGGAAGGATCCTCAGGAGTGTGCGTCATACCGGCCCATTTCTTTATTAAATGTAGATGCGAAGTTGCTGGCAACAGTGCTGGCTACTAGACTTAATAAGCATTTGGGGAAACTGGTACATCCCGATCAGGCGGGGTTTGTGCCGGGCCGACAGGTGGCCGACAACATACGGAAAGTGCTGAATGTAATTTGGTCGGCCCAACAGAAGGGGAGGGAGACTCTGTTGGTCTCATTGGATGCTGAAAAGGCCTTTGACCAAGTGTCTTGGTCATTTTTATACTCCGTATTGGGACAATTGGGGTTTGGGCCAGGATTTGTGCAATGGATAGGGGCTCTATATTATAGCCCAAAAGCATGTGTACGGGTAAATGGAGGTTATTCAGAGTTCTTTCCACTGGAACGAGGGACTCGGCAGGGATGCCCACTATCCCCGTTATTATTTGCGCTCTCCCTCGAGCCCTTAGCGGCGAGGTTGAGAGCCAATCCCGAGGTGGCGGGGGTTCGGGTGGGAAGTCAGGAATACAAAATCTCCCTTTTCGCAGATGACATTTTATTGACTATCACGAAACCCAGAGAAACGTTACAGGCAGTGATGAGTGAGATACAGAAATACGGTGAGAAGGCGGGTTTTCGGATTAATTGGGGGAAATCAGAGATATTAAGAATAGTAGGTGAGGAGGGGGAGCAACGGGAGTGGCAACGGTGTTTTCCCTTTAAATGGGCGCAGTCGTCGATTCGCTACCTTGGAGTACAGCTGGGGAGGAATTTGGAGGCCTTATATGCGTTGAACTATCATAAACTGGTAGCGCGGGTGGAGGAGCGATTACAGGGCTGGAGTCGTGGGTATTATTCGTGGTTTGGGAGGGTGGCGTCGGTGAAGATGATGCTTCTGCCCCAGTTTCTATTCCTCTTTCAAGTATTGCCTATACCGATACCCCGAAGAGCATTACGGCGGGTACAGCAACAGGTAGAGAGATTTATCTGGGGGGGAAGAGGCCACGGGTAGCGGCCAGAACGACGCAGGTGCCGGTGGGTGAGGGGGGGATGGGGATCCCCAACTTTAGTTTGTATTATGCGGCAGCGCAATTGCGAGCCGTCTATGCGTGGATGCGTGAACCCTATAAGCAGTGGGTCAGGATGGAGGTGGACGGGTACCGCCCAGGGGAATTAGAACGGATCGTATGGGAGGGGGGAGGAGACAGAGGTCAGAATCCGATAGTGCGACATACGCTGCAGGTGTGGAGAAGGCATAGGCGGCGGTTGGTGGGAGAAAAGAAATGGTCGCCAACCATGTCCCTGCAGGCCTGTTGTGCGGAAGGCATAGGCCCGAAGGCGGCAGTACTCCGGAGATGGGAGGCGCGGGGCCTGACCCAGGCTTCCCAGCTAGTGGTCGGGACACAGTGCAGAGAATTTGAGGGAATGCGTGATTTATACCGCCTAGGTGAGACGGATAGGTTCGCGTATCTGCAGATGTGCTCGGTGATTCGAAAAAAGGGACGGGAGCAGGTGGGCAGAGGGGGAGGAGAGTGGTTCGAAGGGGCCTGTTTAGGCTCCATGGGGCAACAAGGGATGCTCTCTAGGATTTATAGAGGCCTGATTGCCAGAGGGGAAAGGAAGCTGAAGTATATGGAAGAGTGGGAAAAGGATTTAGGGGTAGAGTGGGGGGTGGACGAATGGGAGGTGATAGTAATGGGTGCAGCTAGGTTTTCTATTGCCACATCCCTGCGAGAGAATGCCTATAAGGTGTTGACTCGCTGGTACCTCACACCGGAGAGATTGTTTAGGGCAGGAGTGCGTCAGACGGATGAGTGCTGGCGGATGTGTGGGGGGCGGGGCTCTTGGTTACATATGTGGTGGACGTGTCCAGTAGTGAGAGAGTATTGGCGCAAAATAGGGGAGTGCATTAATAAAATGGTGGGGGCGAGTATTGTGTTTGGTCCTGAGATGTGTCTTCTGCATAAACCGGATGGGAGGTGGGAAGGAGACTGGAGAATCATTTGGTATTGCGTGACAGCGGCACGGAGTGAAATAGCCTGGTACTGGAAGCGACCGAATCTGCCTTCCATAGCTAGTTTTGCAGGACGAGTGTCTTTCCTATATGCAATGTATAAAATGACGGGGGAGAGAGGGGGAAGAGGGGAACAAGTTGAGAAGCGGTGGGCGGGGGTTTGGAAATGGCTACATGAGGGAGGGTGGGGGGAGGGAGGGTTTGGGGGGGGAGGTGGGGAGGGAGACTAGGGGGTTAGAGAGGAATGAACCTTGCCAGTTTAAGGGGTGTAAGGGATAGTAGAACGGGGCAGGGTAATGCTATTCTGTACAATGTGATTGTGGAGAATCAGATTGTCCAGTATCCAGTGTGTATGCCATGGCCTTAGGACTACACAGGGGTATGAAAATGGGGGGACTGCAGATATGGATTTCTGTGCAAGCTGATAGCTAGCCCTATGGTATGAGCAGTGACAGGAATGGTTTGCTGTTTGTAAAAAGTTGATAGGATGATAGCAATGTACATGGAGAGGAAGTGTTTGATGTACGGGCGATGGTTGATAGTAATGTTATGGCAAAGTTGATAATGTATATGAAAAAGTTGCTAATAAAAACTTATAAAAATAAAAAAAAAAAAAAAAAAAAAAAAAAAAAAGAAAATAGAAGATTACTAAATGAAGCGGAAAATTTATAGTAATTACAATCACAACTTTTAAATTTTAAGACATCTGTGTTTTCTATCAGAATCAGAACCGTAATTTTTGTGCGCTGTTTTATAAAGTATGTGCGCTCGCTTGGCGAGGTGTGTGCGCGCGCACATGCGCACAGCTTAGAGGGAACAGTGCACACCATGTAGATAGTCATGGCCTAATGGGAGACAGCCAACATGGCTTTAGACAAGGAAGATCTTGTTTTACTAATCTGATATGTTTTTTTGAAGGTGTGCATAAACAGGTAGGCAAAGGTGAGTCGGTTGATATAGTGTATCTGGACTTTCAGAAAGCTTTTGATAAGGTCCCTCATCAGAGACTTTTGGCGAAACTAAAAAGTCATGGGATAGGAGGCAGTGTACTATTGTGGATCGGGAACTGGTTAAAAGATAGAAAGCAGAGGGTAGGGCTAAATGGCCAATATTCCCAATGGAAAAAGGTGAATAGTGGAGTACCCCAGGGATCTGTACTGGGTCCGCTACTTTTTGACATATTTATAAATGACCTGGAAAAAGGAATAACGAGTGAGGTTATCAAATTTGCAGATGATACAAAACTGTTTAAAGTTGTTAAAACCCAAGAGGATTGTGGAAAACTGCAGGAGGATCTGGATAAATTGGAAGACTGGGCATCCAAATGGCAGATGAAATTCAATGTTGGCAAGTGCAAAGTTATGCACCTAGGAAAGAACAACCCACACTATAGTTACACAATGCAAGGTTCCACATTGGGAACCACCACCCAGGAAAAAGATTTAGGAGTCATCGTGGATAACATGTTAAAACCCTCTGCCCAGTGTGCAGCGGCAGCCAAGAAAGCAAATAGAATGCTAGGTATCATAAAGAAAGGGATGGAAAATAAAACAAAGGATATTATAATGCCTCTGTATCGTTCCATGGTACGACCGCACCTTGAATATTGTGTGCAGTTCTAGTCACCGTATCTTAAAAAGGACATAGCATTATTAGAAAAAGTACAGAGAAGAGCCACCAAAATGGTGAAGGGGATGGAAGGCTACTCCTCTGAAGAGAGGCTACAAAGGTTGGGGCTCTTCAACCTGGAAAAGAGACGGCTGAGGGGAGATATGATAGAGGTCTATAAATTAATGAATGGAGTGGAGCAGGTAAACGTGGATCAATTGTTTACGCTATCAGAATATAGAAAGACTAGGGGACATGCAATGAAGCTACAGGGTAAACTTTTTAAGACAAATAAGAGAAAATATTTTTTCACTCAACGTGTAATCAAACTCTGGAATTTGTTACCGGAGAATGTAGTAAGGGCTGTTAGTGTAGCTGGGTTTAAAAAAGGTTTGGACAAGTTCCTGGAGGAAAGGCTGATAAACCACTATTAAAAAGGGACACAGGATAATCAATGCTTGACCCAGTACAAGCATTGTGGAACCTGTGTCTTTTGGGGATATTGCTAGGTACGTATGACCTAGATTGGCCACTGTTGGAAACAGGATACTGGGCTTGATGGACCTCGGTCTGACCCAGTATGGCATATCTTATGTTCTTATGTTCTTATGACTTCTAGCTATTAATGTTCTGTTCATTCTTTTGTTGCAGTCTGCTAGATGGACTGAGGGGTTGACTATTATTTATGTTAGGGTTTCTAATATCTCATATTGCTCGCTTTGCTATTTATTCTGACAGCCAAAATACTTGTCGAGTCACTTTTCTGCAGTGTGGAATTTCTACTACTGATTTACCCTTTTTTGTAACTGAGGATCCTCTAAGCATAGTCCATGACTCCTTGAATTCTTACAGTTTTAACCTCCAACACACACATCACCAGCTTTCCCTTGTACTTTATAACAGAACTTTCTTAATTTAAAATATTGATTTATTGGGTTTGCATTTGTGTACTATTAACACTTTATGGGTCTGTATTTATAAGACACTTGCATAAAGATACACACCATTTACGCATGTAAGTCACTATTTTAAAGGACTTACATGTGTGAATGTGCACATATGTGCATATATTAGGTGATCACTATTCTGTAAGTCTGATCATGAATAATTTTAGTGTGGGTGTGCACAGGTGACAGTTTGTGTAAAGCGTAGGCAGACCACAAATGTACCTGCATATAAGATGTGGGCTCGATATTCAAAGGGCTTAAAACAGGCAACTTTCTTAGTCACCCATGTAAAGGCCTTAACCGGGATTTTCAAAGGGCATCTACATGGGTAATGCCCTTCAAAAATCCCGGCTAAGTCCCTAATGCACCCCTATGCTATGTGCATAGCATCGGGGCATGTTACGGGCATTCCAGGGTGGAGCGGGGGTAGAGGAAAGGGCTACATGTAGCCCTCTGCACCTTACAGATAGGTGACGAGAAACCTTGCCAATCTTTAAGATACAGAGGCTATGCGGCTAGCATCGGAAATCGCTACTACCCGTGTACCCTCTGTGCTGCCAGGGTATCCTGGATTTTCACTTCCACAAAAAAATCCAGGTTATGGTGGTCGGCGGACAGGCTATGCACAACAGTCTCTCTGACCTCACCTTTAAACCATGCTGGCAATTTTTTTGACTTCCTTCCACTTTTCTTAAAGCGTGGAATACAGTTGGTCTGGGCTTCCAAGATAGTATTTTTAAACAACACCCAAGCTTGATGTAAATCTTTAACCTTTGCAACTGCTCCTGTTAGTTTTTTTCTTAACTATTTTCCTCATTTTATCATAATCTCCCTTTCAAAAGTTAAAAGGTAGTACTGTGGATTTCCTTACCCTCCCTCCTCCATTTATTAAAACAAACACAATCATGCTATGATCACTATTGCCAAATGGCTGCAACACCCTTATCTCTTGCACTAGATCTTGTGTTCTACTAAGGACTAGGTCTAAAATGGCTTCCCCTCTGGTAGGTTCATGAACCAGCTTCTCCGAGAAGCAGTCATTTATTTGATCCAGAAACCTTATCTCCCTAGCATGTCCTGCCTTTATACTCACCCAGTCGATACTGGGGTAATTGAAATCACCCATTATTATTACTGTGTTGTAACTTTTGTCAGCTTCCCTGATTTCTTTGAGCAGTTCATCATTCATTTGTTCATTCTGGCCAGGCGGTTGATAGTAGACTCCTACTGCCATCGCATTCCCATTCCCCTTTTTAAATGGAATTTCAATCCATAGAGATTCTACTGTGAATTTTGTTTCCTGCAAAACTTTAATTCTTTGTGACTCAATGCCCTCTCTAACATAGAGTTCAACCCCACCACCAATTTGATCTGCTCTATCATTATGATATAGTTTGTATCCAGGTATCACAGTGTCCCACTGGTTGTTCTGCTTCCACCATGTCTCTGATATTCCAATCATATCTAACCTTTCATTTAGTGCTATATATTCTAACTCTCCCATCTTATTTTCTAGACTCCTATCATTTGCATACAAGCATTTTAGAGGCTGTATTTTATTCATATTAATCTGGTTATTGGTAGGCAGGGGTAATTTGGAATCTTTAAGCTCTGTCTGCTCTGTACTCAAGGGCATTTGGGCTACTTTTGTCTTTGTTGGAACCTTTCTGTTAATATGTCTTAACTTCAATCTTTTGCTAGTATCCTTCAAGGATACATTGTTCAGAACCATCCGCTCTTAGGCAACTGCCGGCTTTCCCCTATTATCTAGTTTAAAAGCTGCTCTATCTCCTTTTTAAAGGTTAATGCCAGCAGCCTGGTTCCGTTCCAGTTAAGGTGGAGCCCATCCCTTAGGAAGGGCTCCACCTTAAATAAAATGAAATGAAGAGCAGACCAAAAAAGAGTCTCAAAAGATCATAAAACCTGCTGCCCAATAAGGAAAACAAGGCAGGCATCCTCCAAAGAGAAAAAAGATTGACTCTGCATAGCGCTCTTTCTTTTTCCTCCCTAAGCTCAGCATGAACTCTAAGGAGGGTACTCTACTCTTCTCTGTTGAGCCCCGGTTCTACAGTGGAGTCTTTCAGTAGAACCATATATCTGAGGAAGTGAACAAATCCTCCTTTCAAAACTCAGGTGAGGAGGCCTGTGCGAGCCGCAGAACCCATGTGCTTGCAGTGCTGGGTCTGAAGTCTTATCGCATGGTGCTGGGAGTATGGTGCTGGGAGAGTTACTTTGCTGCATAGACCTGAGGTGGCTGTTTAGTTTGTGCCCCAATCCCTCTTGTTTGATTGCAGGTTGGATTGATTGATTTATTTAACAATTTTTTTATACCACTCTATCCTTCAGTCAGAGCGGTTTACATTAAACCTTTAGTTTTTTGCGGAAGTCCTTGATAGCCACAGTCGACATGCTGTCTTCCGGTAGGGTGTTCCATAGTGCTGGGGCAGAGAGGGAAAGTGCTCTAGTGAATGTAGTCTGGTTGGATTTCTTTATTCCGGAGGAGTGACAATATTTTTATTGTTTGTTTTCTTGGGGCAGACGCTAGTGTCTTGATTGATCAGTTCCTGTAGAATATTTGCAGAGGATTTGTGCATGATCTTGAAGATTATTAGGATTGTTTTGAACTTGAACCAGGAGTGCATTGGGAGTCAGTGTAATTGGTAAAGTATGGGGGTAATGTGGTCTTGTTTGTGGGTGCTAGTGAGTATATGGGCAGCTGTATTTTGTGCCAGTTGTAAGGGGTGAATGGTGCTTTAGTGTAAATCTTGGCATATTGTGTTGCAGTAATCCAAGGTTGGTGTGACAATTTCTTGAAACATTGAGTGAAACAATTCTTGGCCGAGTAACGGTTTCAGAGTTTTGAGGAACTTCATCTTGTGGTAGGCATTTTCAGTAGTTTTCTTTATTTGAGACTGTAGTATGAGGTTTTGGTCTAGATGATGCCAAGATATTTGACTTCTTTTTGTACTTTAATAGTGTGGTGTAATAGGCACATTTCTTGTGGGGTATGAATGATGGGGCTCTGGTGATGACGTTTACTGCAAGGGGCTCTGTTGATGGGGCTCTGTTTTGTTGACGTTTACTGCAAGGTTGTTGGTGCCTAGCCAGCCTATCATTTCTTGCATACAGTTTGTTATGGGCAGGATGTCAGGATTTTGAATGTTGATTGGAGCAAAAGATCATGATATCATCAACGTATATTCTGTATTGTAAATTGTGGTGCTGGATTATTTTGCAGATGGGTTGTATGTAGATATTGAAGAGCATAGATGACATTGATGATCCTTGGGGGGTGCCCTGACTTAGGGTGAAGGGAGAGGATTTGTGCTTGCCACATTTTACTTGTTGTTGCCTGACTGGAACCATTTTAGTGTTGTGCCTTGTATGCCAATTTCCTGAAGACGTCGCAGTAAGATACTATGGAACTATCTCACAACAGGCCTGGCTCTAGTTATTGTCCCACTTGGTAGATGGTAGTGAAAATGGATGACTGAGTATGTTGTGGGAGGAGAAAGTAGGGACTGGATGAGTAGGGAAGAAAACATGGGCTTTGAGTGAGTGAAGGGAAATGAAAGTTTTAGTATGGGAGCTAAGTGAGCAGTGGTATACAGCATGGGGCGTTTCGTGAATGAGAAACAGAATGTGGGGGGCAGAAGCATGGAGGAGAGAATATGAGTGAGCTGGGACAAGGAATGTAGCAATGGGAAAGAATAAGAAAGGGAAATGCTCCTCTGCAGTGCTTAAAACATGCACCTTACAATTTGTTTTGCGTTGGAAATTAAATACCAGGCATTTGACTAGTCCTCAAATTTTGTTAGTTCACTTTTGGTTGTGTCTACTCCCTCGAGCATGTCCATTCCATTGCAGAATTTAAGTAGGTATTATTGTCCTGAACTGCTTTGATAAATACATTATTGCACAAATGATAAAATATTTGTCTCTTGCTAAATAATAAGAAAGATTTCTTTGAAGTATCCTTCACTTTGCAGTATGTGCATCTGAACCTATGTCCATTTCTTCCAAATGTTTCTCCAAGGAGAGAAGAAATGTTGTTTTTGATGTGTATGGTAGTTTAATGGGTAGTTTCTTGGTCTAAATATGCAATAGCTTGAGGCCATGTCTCCAGTCTCTTTCCTTAGTCCACCTAAGTCAAAACCACACAAAGAGAACATATCAACATCAAATCCCAAAGGCTTCCAGATTCAATAATCCATAAGGGTATCCTATAGATTGCAACTGGGTAATGGAAAAAAGGATCCGATTTATGTTTAATAACCTAATATAAATGGCCAGTTAACACATGTACATGACTAAAATGCCTAGATTTACACATGTTATTTATTGGGAGATCTAGGCTGCTTGTTATGAAATTACCACTTTAATCTACAATAACACTCCCCAATCCACAAAAAAACATTTCCATTTTCTGTCTCCTTGCAGCCGTTAATTTTTCCATAAGAACAATATGCCTAAGCCTCCCCTCAAACTCCCCCGCCGAGGGCGCCTCCTTCCGCTTCCACACCGCTGCAATTTCACATCCGGCGGCACACAAACAAGCCCTCACCTTTGGTCCTTCCCCTCCCATTGTCCCCCCCCCCCACCAGGATGATAAGAAGATGCCTGGCTGCATATCTACCCACACCCCCAACTTTCGTTGCATCCACTGCTGTATCATCCCCCAATAAATTTTAATCTTTGTACACCCCCACCAAATATGCCAAAATGTCCCCACTTCCCCGCACTCCCGCCAATACCCCGAAAACCCCCCCGGGTATATCCTATATAGTCTCTCCGGGGTATAGTACCACCGAAACAAAATTTTATACCAATTTTCTCTAATATTGCTCACCCACGGCAGCCTCTTCACTTGATCCCATATCGTCTTCCATTCTACCTGTGTCATTGTCACTCCTAACTCCTTCTCCCAGTCTCCCATATACCTAAAGTTCTGTCCCTGTTGCCCCCTCACCCCCTTATAAAGAACTGATATCATCCCCCTTGAACCTGTTTTCCAAACCATATAGCCTCCAACTCCGACAACTTGCTGGCCATCCTTCCCTTCCCCAATATCCCCTGCAGAAAGGGTACATAAGGATATCTATCCTGTACATAAGGATATCTATCCTTGTTTTCCAACCCATATGCCTCCTGCACCTCATCAAATGGAAGCAGCTCCCCCTCCTCTACCAATTGATAAAAACACTCCAACCCTTTATTAGTCCAATCATCGAAATACCTCCCCTCCCATCCTGGAGTAAATGCCCTCCACCCCCTCCAGGGCATCATCATAGAGAATGTCCCACCCCACTCCTTAGCCTCCCTCGTTCTAACTCCATCACACCCCCCCACCACATGCTGCATAGCCGGTGACCCCTCCCCTAAGTCCTTGTGCTCCTTCTGAGGTGCCCACAGCCAGGCCTCTAACCTACCTCCCTTCACCAAGGAGCGTTCCAAGGCCACCCATGGTTTTATCCCTCCCCCCCCTGCCAATCCATTACATTGCCGTGGGGGGGGGGGGGTATTTGAAAAATGTGAGTGGGGAGTTGTTGCTGTATTATGTTTGGATGAATAAAGATTTTAAATTTAAAAAAAAATGAAACATCAACAACCAGAGGGCAAAGGGGTATATCACAACTACCGATTAGGTTTGAATTAAAAATGGTTGGTAATGCAGACTAATTTTGGTAATAATACAAAAGAATGCAGATAAGGTATAGTTAAAGTGTTTATTATGGAAATACATTAGGATAGCAATAGGAGGTTGAAATATGGAATTATGGATACCATACATTTTGGAATGCATTGCTGTATAGGAATATTGGATGTTAGTTACTCAATGTATAGCGGATGGAATGCTATGGATATATGTATATGGTTATGTTAAGGAAATGTTGATAATAAAAACCTAAATACAAAAAAAATCTACAATAACATTTGTGTTAACATACTGGTGAATGTTTATATATAATTAAATCCCATTGATCTTTTGAAGTTTTCTTTAATACAAAGCCTTTGTGATGAAGCTCTTGCTCAATCTTATTCCTTTACCTCTTACTGTCTAAAAATGATCAGTAACATCATCTGATGGAGAAAATATTACAAGACATATTTAGGGTCTCTTTTACTAAATTGTGGCTTTTTTTGCCTCCAATACATGTTTTGAGTCAAAATCAATGCACATCTGATGCCACTGAACAGTGATAATTGTTGGGGGCATGGCTAGCATTCAACTCCTGGCAATCATAGTGGGTAACCTAATGCCACTTATTGAAGTGTCAGTAAGGACACCCATGCTAATTGCAACAGTAGCAGTAAATGCATGCTACTGATGTCCACGATAACTACAATGTGCAGTCAACACTCACTTTCCTCACCCAACCCCACCCAGAACCTGCCCTATTGCATGATGCACAATTAACGCATGCTTCAGTACTGACATGTGTGTTTACTGTATAATTTGCTTTAGAAAAAGGGCCCTTAAATGCGTCTTAGTACATTTAGCTAGAAGAAGATTTCATTACAGCAATATTTGACTCAATACCTCAGTAATTGGTACATTGTAATTCCTTGAAATAAGAAGCAACCTGATAGACATCAAGCCTCATAGAAACATAGAAACATGACAGCAAAAAAAAAACCATATGGCCTTTCTAGACTGCCCTTCCGTAACAACAACTATAATCCCCCTTTTTTTTCCTTTAGAGATCTTCTGCGTTTGTCCCATGCTTTCTTGAATTCAGATACTGTACTAGTCTTTAATACCTCTACTGGGAGACTAATCCAAGCATCTACCATTCTTTCCATAAAGAAATATTTCCACATGTTATTCCTGAATCTATCCCTTTTCACCCTCATCCTATGTCCCCTTGTTGCAGAGCTTACTTTCAATTGAAAGAGGCTCTCCTCTTGTTCATTTATGCCACAGAGGTATTTAAATGTCTTTACCATATCTCCTCTATACCACCTTTCCCCTAATGTGTACATTATTAGATCTTTAAGTCTGTTCCGATATGCTTTATAATGAAGACCACTAAACATTTTAGTAGCCACCCTCTGCACCAACTCCATCCTGTTTACTATATATATCCTTTGGAAGGTGTGGTCTCCAGAGTTGCACACAATACTCCACATGAAGTCGCACCACAGACTTACACAGAGGCACTATCACCTCCTTTTTTCTGTTGGCTATTCATCTCCCTATGCACCCAAGCATCCTTCTGGCTTTTACCATCACTGTTTCTACCTGTTTAACCACTTTGAAGCCCATTCTGTACTGTCCATCCCCCACCTGTTCGGCTTGCCAGAATCATGGCGTGCAGTGGTAGACCTGATTCTGATCCCGCGGGAGCTAGATGTAACCGCGTGAGCAGATTTAGGTCTACCGGCCTGGATGTGCAGGCTGTGCCCCGATTCTGGCTGGCTGGACATCCTGCACTTCCCCAGCTAGCCCAGCCTAGCTCCTGAATGCAGCAGTGATGGCATGGTGTCCTGTTGCCATGCCACCATGGCATCATTCAGGAGCCCCATTTCCTGGCCACAGACAAAGTTGTCTTTCCCTGCAGGCCAATTCCCCATCGGGCACGCCATGGCTAGAGTCGGCCTGCGGGGAAACCTCTGCAGCCCCTCAACGTTTCTTCGGGACCAGACTCTGGCCTCCCCCAATGTCTGGGGGACTTATTCCACCTCCTGTTTAAATGGCTGACCCCGGATGTACAGGGCTGACCATGAAATCAGCCCTGTACATCCAGGGTCATGGTGTCGCCCATGGCCCGCCTGCACACCTCCCTCAGCCCACCCCATCCTGCCCCTGTCCAGAGCTCCTGGCACATCTCCCCTATATGTGTGGGGAACGTTGGTGAGGGCTGACGGTCCCGGATGTTTAGCGGACATCCAGATGGGACGTCTAGACCCACTAAATGGTGGTCGGAATGATCCCCTTCAATATCATTAGAAACAATTACACCCAGGTCCTGCTCTTTTTCATGAACATAAGTACTTTGCCCCTACACTGTACCACTCCCTTGGATTTTTGCAGCCCAAATGTATTACCCTGCAGTTTTTAGCATTAAATCTCAGCTACCAAATTCTTGATCACTCTTCAATCTTTACCTAGATTCCTCCTCATGTTATCTTCTCCTTCCTTCATAGGGTGCTCAGTTTATTTATACATCATCTGAGTGGAAAGGTATCAAAGGTTTTACTGAAATCTAAGTACACCACATCTAGGGCTCTATCTCGGTCCAACTCTCTGGTTTCCCAGTCAAAGAAATTAATTAGATTTGTCTGACAAGACCTGTCTCTATTAAAACCATGCTGTCTTGAATTCTACAATCCATTGGACTCCAGAAACCTCACTAACCTCTATTTTAGCAGCATTTCCAATAATTTACTCATCACAGAGGTCAGACTAATCAACCTGTAATTTCCAACCTCATCCTTACATCCGCTTTTGTGTAAAGAGACCACATGTGCCTTTCTCCAGTCCTCTGGGACCATTCCTGACTCTAAAGAGCATTGAAAAGATCAGTTAGTGGAGCCGCTAGAATGTCCCCAGGTTCCTTCAATATTATTGGATGTATCCCATCCGATCCCATCACTTTGTCTACTTTTAAATTTACCTAGATTTCTCCTCATGTTATCTTCTCCTTCCTGGGTGTCTACTCTATTGCAGATTTTGGTATCATCCACAACAAGGCAAACCCTATTTGACAGCCCTTCTGCAATATCACTAACAAAGATGATAAAAAGAATTGGATCAAAGACAGATCCCTGTGGCACACTACAGTGGCATCCTTCTCTTCAGAGTAAACTCCATTTACTTGTACCCTTTGTTACCTCCCACTCAATCAATTTCTAACCCAGTCAGTCACTTTAAGGTCCATCCCTAGGGTGCTCAATTTATTTATATGTTGCCCCTGCGGAACTGTGTCAAAGGATTTACTGAAATCTAAGTACATCACATTTAAAGCTCTCCCTCAGCCCAACTCTCTGGTCACCCAGTCAAAGAAATCAATCAGATTTGTCTGACATGACCTGCCTCTGGTAAACCTATGCTGCCTCAGATCCTTCAATCCACTGGACTCCAGAAACCTCACTATGCTCTATTTTAGCAGCATTTCCCAAAATTTACTCATCACAGTGCTCAGACTAACCGGCTTGTAGTTTCTAACCTCATCCTTACTTCCGCTTTTGTGTAGAGACCACGTGTGCCTTTCTCCAGTCCTCTGGGACCACTCCCAAGTCCAAAGAAGCATTGAAAAGGTCAGTTAGTGGAGCCGTTAGAATGTCCCCAAATTCCTTCAATATTTTTGGATGTATCCCATCCGGTCCCATCACATTGTTTACTTTTAATTTAGCTATTTCCTCATGAACACAGTCTGAAAATCTTTCAAGATCCCCTTCACTTCTGTTCCTATTTGTGGGTGTTTTCTGAGGTCCTGCTCCTGGATCTTCATAACGTAAACACAGAACAAAAAATGTATTAAGCAATTCCTCTTTATCCTCAACAACGTCTACATATTCCTCCCCCTAAACCTTGATTCTGACAATACAACTTTTGCACTTTCTCCTCTCGCTAACATACGGCATCTGAAAAATGTATTTATTGTATTTATTTATTTAGTCTTACATACCACATTTCTGAGGATTAATGCGGTTTACATAGAAAATAACTTCAATATTACATGGAACGATATTACATTATAACAAGGTAAAGCTAGTATAACATGGTGAAAGAGCTATTAGATTAACTTGGACCTTCTCTTGGTGGACCTTCTCCACCCCACTCCAGCAAACAGAGCAAGGAGAGCATTCGCCACCAATACCCTACAGATCCCCAATGAAATAATAAAATGCACCCAGGCAACAAAGAACCAAGCCTTCAAGTTCTACGCCCCCAGCTGCTGGAATGCAATTCCAACAGACATTCAAGCAGTCACAGATCTTACCCAATTCAGAAAAGCACTAAAACACCACCTCTTTCTACTACACTACTCTGAACCCAATAACTCAATCCCACTCACCATGCACCTGGTCAGGAAGCTGTAAGTCACAAACGACTCATGTTAATATTGTTGATAACTGTAGATAACTGTAGATAGTTCCCCCCGCTGTAACCCAAGTTGCCTCCTCCCGTTTCATTGTAAGTGCATAACAGCATGCCGGTTATGCATAAATCTGTTGTATGTAAACTGCACAGATTTTAAATAGTGCGGTATATAAAAGCAATAAATAAATAAAATAAATAAATAAATAACTTTAGATGCAAGAAAGGATGCATGGAGACTAGGCTAACTCTATAACTTCAATGGATAACATATTGGAAGAATAAATATTAATATATTTACAATATTTACAGTATGAGCAAAGTGGCTTGATAGGCCTATATGAATGATAGACAGACTAACTTAATCTGAAGGGGCAGGTGGTGGGGAGTGGTGTTGAGGAGAGGTAAGGTATCTGTAGGTTGAGTTCAGATTAGGTTCTAGTCTGGCTGTAGGATCGTCAGGGTCAGGCAATACCTAACCCTGACAAAAAATGTCTTGTCCACCCCCCCCCACCCCACCCCCACCCCATTTTATTGCATTGGCTATTTATTCTTCTTTTTCTATCTTTGCTTTCCTGACTACTTTCGTAGCTTTTCTAAGATTTTCCAAATATTGATGCTTGTCTCCCTCCCTCTGTGATCTCATGTATTTTATGAAGGACACCCTCTTTTTCTTCATCTTTTCAGGTACTTCTTTTGAGAACCTTAGTGGCCTCCTTTTCCTTTTACATTTATTTACCTTTTTAACAAAAAAGGTTTGTTGCCCTTAAAATATCCCCTTTCAGTTTTGCCTACTGCTTTTCTATATCCCCCAGCTGTTCCCATCCCGCTAATAACTCCTTGAGGTATTGTCCCATCTTGGCAAAGTTAGTTTTACTCAAGCCTAAGACCCTCACTTTTGAACAGATTTTATCAGCCCTAGACCTAATACTGAACTACACCATCTGGTGATCACTGGTTGTGAGATGGTCTCCCACTATAATATCAGAAACACTTTCCCCATTGGTAAACACAAAGTTCAGTATGGAAGCTTCACATGTGGGTTCTGTTACCAGTTGCTGGAATAGTTCTCTCTGCAGAGAATCTAGATGACAACGAAGCAAGGATGCGCCAATTAACATCCATTATATGGAAATCACCTATCAGTAGCGCTTCTTCTTTCATGGCCTATGTCTTCTATTAAATCATCTTGCACTTATACTCCCTGTGAGGGATCTGCATATAACTCCAATGCAAATTGATTTTTCTTTCTCTTTTTCTAGTTTAACACACAGTACTTCCTCACTCCCATCTAAGAATTGTAATTCTATAGCTTTAATATTATTTTTAACATATAGTACCACTCCTCCTCCCCTTCTTCCTCCCTTATCCTTCCTGAATAAAGTATAGTCCATAATAATTATATCCCAGTCATGGTTGTCCATGAACCATGTCTCTGTAGCTGCCACAAAATCCCAGTGAGCCTCTTCCATTAAAACCTCAACATCTGGGATCTTATTTCCAATGCTACAGGCATTTATGCACACCGCTTTTAAAATGTTGCCACTTTTACCCATTTCTAGAGAAATATTTAATGTTTCACTTACCTAAGGCCTTTCACTTACCTAAGGGATTTCTTCACCCACCCCAACAAATCTAGTTTAAAGCCCTCATCAGTAGGTTAGTAGTCTGCTAAGGAAGACACTGTGACCCTTTTTGGACAGTTAGACACCATCTCTGCTCTGCAGCCCTTGGAAAATCATTCCATGGTCCAGAAAATCAAAAGACTCTCATGACATCATCCATACAGACATGCATTCATCTCCAGGATGTGAGCTTCTCTGCCTCATAAAAACATAAGATATGCCATACTGGGTCAGACCAAGGTCCATCAAGCCCAGTATCCTGTTTCCAACAGTGGCCAATCTAGGTCAAAAGTACTTAGCAGTCGCCCCAAAAGACACAGGTTCCTCAATGCTTGTATTGGGTCAAGCAGTGACATCCTGGGTCTCTTTTAATAATGGTTTATGGACCTTTCCTCCAGGAACTTGTCCAAACCTTTTTTAAATCCAGTTTCATTACACTTTGAGTGAAAATAAATTCTCTTATTAGTCTTAAATAGGTTGCCCTGTAGCTTCATTGCATGTCCCCTAGTCTTTTTATATTCTGATGACGTAAACAATTGATCTATGTTTACCCATTCCATTCCATTCATTAATTTATAGACCTCAGCCGTCTCTTTTCCAGGTTGAAGAGCCCTAACCTTTTTAGCCTCTCTTTATAGGAGTATCCTTCCATCCCCTTTACCATTTTGGTGGCTCTTCTCTGTACCTTTTCTAATAACGCTATATCCTTTTTAAGATATGGCAAACAGAATTGTGCACAATATTCAAGGTGTGGTTGCACCATGGTATGATACAGAGGCATTATAATATCCTTTGTTTTATTTTCCATTCCTTTCCTTATGATACCTAGCATTCTATTTGCTCTCTTGGCTGCCACTGCACACTGGGTGGAAGGTTTTAACATGTTATCCACGATAACGCCTAAATCATTTTCCTGGTTGGTAGTTCCCAAAGTGGAACCTTGCATCGTGTAACCATAGTTTGGGTTCTTCTTTCCTAGGTGCATAACTTTGCACTTGTCCACATTAAATTTCATCTGCCATTTGGATGCCCAGTCTTCCAATTTATCAAGATCCTCTTGCAATTTTCCACAATCCTCTTGGGTTTTAACAACTTTAAATAGTTTTGTGTCATCTGCGAATTTAATAACCTCACTCATTATTCCCTTTTCCAGGTCATTTATGAATATGTCAAAAAGCAGCGGACCCAGCACAGATCCCTGGGGTACTCCACTATTCACCTTTTTCCATTGGGAAAATTGGCCATTTAGCCCTACCATCTTCTTTCTATCTTATAACCAGTTCCTGATCCACAATAATGCACTGCCTCCTAACCCATAACTTTTTAGTTTTGCCAAAAGTCTCTGATGAGGGACCTTGTCAAAGGATTTCTGAAAGTCCAGATACACTATATCAACCTACTCACCTTTGTCTACCTGTTTATTCACACTTTCAAAAAAAATAACAGATTAGTAAAGGAAGATCTTCCTTGTCTAAAGCCATGTTGACTGTCTCCCATTAAGCAATGACTATCTACATATTGAGTAATGTTGTTCTTTATGATGGTTTATACCATGTTTTCTGGTACTGATGTCAGGCTCACCGGTCTATAGTTTCCCGTATCACTCCTGGAACCCTTTTTAAAAATTGCCGTTACATTGGCGATCCTCCAATCTTCAGGTATTACAGATTATTTCATTGATAGTTCAAAGATTACTAATAGAGGTATGCAATCTCATATTTCAGTTCTTTCAACATCCTTGGATGAATACCATCTGGTCCAGGTGATTTGCTACTTTTCAGTTTATTAAATAGTTGTAATACATCTTTCCGGTTTATCGTTATTTCTTTCAATTCTTCCACAGTATCACCTTTAAATATCACTTCCTTCATGGGTAACATCCCTATATCTTCCTCAGTAAAGACTGAAGCAAAGCTTTGTCCCCTCTTACTGCCCCTTATACCCCTCTATCAGCTAATGGTCCAACTAACTCTCTCACAGGTTTTTTTGCTACAAATGTTCTTTAAAAAGTCTTTATTATATGTTTTTGCTTCCACAGCAAGTTTCTTCTCAAATTCTCTCATTTGCCTGACTTATCAATGCCTTGCATTTAACTTCCCAGTGCTTGTGCTGTTTCCTGTTTTCGTCATTTGGCTCTTTTTTCCAATTCCTGAAAGATGTTTTTTTGGCAACAACAGCCTCTCTGACCTCACCTTTAAACGATGCTGGCAGTTTTTTGGACTTCCTTCCACTTTTCTTAAAGCATGGAATACAGCTGGTCTGGCTTCCAAGATAGTATTTTTAAACAACACCCAAGCTTGATGTAAGTCTTTAACCTTTTCAACTGCTCCTTTCAGTTTTTTCTTAACTATTTTCCTCATTTTATCATAGTCTTCTTTTGAAAGTTAAAAGGTAGTGCTGTGGATTTACTCTTCCATTAATTAAATCAAACGTGATCATGCTATGATCACTATTGCCAAGTGGCCCCAACACCCTTATCTCTTGCACCAGATCTTAACAGAGAGGCTTGAAGAGAACACTACCTGCATACAGTAATGAAGAAGCCCCTACTGAGCCCATGGAGATAGGGATAGTAGAAGATTCCACCTTAGAATCTGACAGGCAGTCTGAGCACATGACTCAATGTTTACAAGAAGAAAGTAAACAGAGAAAGTCCAGAGCCTAATGGACACGCCCAAGCTGTGACGTATCACCAAGCTTAGGGGTTAATGAGAAACACCTGCTCAGGGGAAGGGCAGAGCTAAGCCCTGAGAAACAGGACTACAATAATTGGTCATTAGCTTTAAAAGAGAGACTGAGAGAAACACAGAGGCAAGGAAGAGAGAGACCGGGTGAAGGTCCCAGTCAGAGACCAGGTCAAGAGAGAGCCATAGCAAGAGCCAAGGAAGCCAAAGTCGGAGAACCTGAAGGAAGCAGCACAAGAGATGTGCCATTCAGGAAAGGCAGGAGAAAGGAGAGACCTCCTAGGCAGGCTTGGAAAAGCTCAGAGGCTCCAGAGAGAGAGAGACGGTGGCAGGAAAATACTTATAGGTCTGAGGCAGAAGCCAGCAAGTTAAGAGAAAAGAAAACACACCCTGCCTGAGCCAAGAGAGCAGAGAATTCCTCCCTCCTTAAAGCCAGAAGGTAGGCTTCAAAGTTTGCCCAGCTATGAATCTAGTTTTAAAGTATTTCCTTGTTGTTGCCAAGAAATAGGAAACAGCCCAGGAAGCAACTCCAGAGTACAGGGTAGTTTCAAGCCCTGCTGTTTAGAATGGTATAAAGGGAAGATCCCTGAATGCCTAGAAGAAGGTTACTTTAAAACCCACGATAGCAGCTTACAGACACACCCAGCTAACGCTGAGCTGGAAGAGATGCAGATAGACTCTGATGTTTATGACTCAGCTGATATACAGATGGATTGCACCCTATGTATAGCTGACCATATTGAATCTCTGTGCTGAGCATTACTATAAGAGTGCTGATAAAGCGGCAAAGAAAAGGGGAACATTTTCCTTTGCTATCAGAAGCTGTTTGTTTGCTTTTGTTTTTGTGACGAGCACTGCACATTTGGAAGCCTGAGAATGAAGAGGCACATTTACCTTAGTTCTTGTATGCATTCCTCCTACCAAATATATGGAAAGTTGTCCTAATTTCATCTGCACTTAAGTTCTGTTGGGAGGGGAAATAAAATCCTTGTCATTTTTGCCTTTAACACTCGACTGCAACTCCTTCTTGAATCAGAGGGTAGAAAGGGGACTACCATCCCCACAAGGCATTGCAGGAGCAAATGCAGTGTCATACTCCCTGAAGATAGAATATCAAGGCAGACCAACCCTACTCACCCTAGGCAGTAGGCTGGCCTGATGACAATACCTATCTGCTTCACCCTCTGTCTCAGAGCCGTGAAGTCACTTTTGATATGCCCAGAGGGATACTTAGCAGTATCATTTATGCCGACATGGATTTGCAACATCGGATAATAGTCAGTAGGCTTGATGAATCTTGGCAAAGTCTCCATAATATCTCAGATTTTGGCACCTGGCACACAGCACACCTCTCTGCACATCAAGCCTGATCACCAGATGGATGACTCAGTACCTCTCAGAAGAGAATTACCAACCACCACTACCCTTTGCTTCCTTGTGGTCATTAATTCTGCAATGTTGCAGTGCTTGAGTTCTGGTCCTTCCCTTTCCTCGGATGTTTTCACCTTCTCCACTTCCAGGGCTGCATACTGGTTCTTCAGTTCAAGGATTTGAAGTGTTGGATGGTCAATTCTGCAGGCTTTAGTGACTTATGTAAAAACTCTTTTCATTCTGTAGCATCCCATCTTTACCTCTGTCAGAGAGCTTGGATGCTTCAAATAACATCTCATCGACATACTTCACACTCTCTCAAATGCTTCTCAGCCTTATCACCTCTTCTCTGAGCTCCTCCACTTGTTTCATGAGGGCTTCAGCTTGCAGGCATCTTGCATATGGAGATGGTCCCTCGTTTGGTATTGGGCTATTTGGCTGGACCAAGGCAGAAGCTGTAATGGGGACAACAACTTTGGCAACATTATTTTTCCCAGCTATCGTTCAGTTGGAAGAACTTTGGAACCTGTTGAGATAAATGAGAAATACCTACCAATGTACCTAATCAAAACTCCTTTAAGAATGACATATTGTTTACTTTTAGTAGATACCCAAATTAGGAACTGCTTGCTTTCTAGATTTTTCCTACCGGCCAATAAAAATTTGTTGTCTAAGTCAACAAGCTAATTGGGGAGTTGCACTATATAGCAAAAACTTTCACATGGGGTGGGTGGGAGCAGGGGTGGAAAGGGAGGGATCTAGCACCTGCAGGGTACTTCAGAGAGCTTGCCTACACTTTGAACTTGAAAGCTAGAGGAGAGGGAAACAACACAAAAAAATTCCCCTTTTTCAATACAGCAGAAAAAAATCTAGCTATTAAAAATGACAAAAAATACCCCAACAAAAAATGGAGCTCTTAGGCAGAGAGTTTGTATTCAAGAGCCCCACAGTATAACCTTGCTTGCAATGCAGACCATCTAGGACTGACATAAGCCTGGATGGTATTTGAATTGGAACAAGAAGGAATTTTCTTTAAAATTTTAAATTTAAGTTTAAGATCCTTGTGATTGTAAATAACTGCAGAGAAGACCAATGAAGTGATTCAGAAAGATCACAGGAGTCTATTCAGAGCATAGAAACCTATGGATTGATGATGTAAGGGAAATAACTTTTCACAAGATGCCTGAACCTAAATATGAAACTCATTGCTCTTTTATGCAGTCTGCATAATCTTTGCTTTTTTGTGAATATGGAGTCATACCTTCAAACAGGAATTGTCTTGCAAATGGACAGTCTACTGAAAAGCTGCCAATCAGCTGTCAAGATGTGCCAGTGTTCAATCACACGAGAAGACCATCCTAAGCAAAATCCATAAATATGCCATTTTATGTGAAGCCAGTACATGAATTAAGGAAGGAAAGGAAAGTCAGCGAAACTCAACACCAGCCACAATCTATGTATGGCTTAAGGTTCCTTGGACAATCTGATTATCTGATGATTTCTTGGTTAGGTATGCTTCAAGTCTTAAACTGAACAATTGGGGGTATGTTTACTAAACCATCTTAATGTTCCCGGTGCTAGTTGCAGCAATAATGTGACGGATGCCATATAAGGAGTGGACGTTTCGGTCTGAAGGTAGCAATCGTGGGTTATCGCACGATAAAGTACGCCGAGTCCATTATTGCGCGCTAGAGGGAGCCGTGCACGTTACCACGCGTTAACCTTAACTTTGTGTGCTGACCTGCTATCAGAGCAATAGAGGTGTAGCACACTGGTTAATATAATGACTGATGAAACAGGGGACATGAGTTCAATCCCCCAGTGGGTTTAATGAGTAAGGCTGTCTGAGGCATTACCCTTTGCTTTAAATCAGTGCTGTCTGAGGCATTTTCTTTTTTAATATAAATTAGTGATGCCAGCAAACACACTTTCACAGTGCCGTAACCTAAGGTGCCGCATAAGGCGCCCTATAAGGCACTCCAGAGGGCACATTATAAAGTGCACTGTCCGCCAATGCACCTTATAATGTTCCCTATAGGGCGCCTTATAAGAAGCCTTATAGGGCGCCTTATGAGGCACCTTAAGGTTACAGCACTGTGAGGGTGTTTTTGATGGCAGCACTAATTTAAATTAAAAAAGGAAATGCCTCAGACAGCCCTATCAAACAACACCACTGTGGGATCAAACCCATGACCTCTGTTCTACAATCAGGGAAGGAACCAGTGGGCTACATCTCTAGAGCTACTAACAAACCCCTGGCTGGCTACAGAAGGACTGCAGGTCACCACACAAACTGTCTGCTGTGGTTACCAGGATAGGGTTAACCCACCCGTACCCATGATGCACTGCACATGCAGATCAGCAGTCTACAGATGATCACAAGATGGAGTATGTACTGTGATGCAGCGGGCCCTCTGCTGGAAAGAAAAAAAGTTTTAAACTCTGAAAGAAAAATAAATTGCCTGCAATTTCCAAAGAACTTACCTAGAGGGAGCAGGAGAGCTAAGACAGAGACCACAGAACCACGCCCTAGTGGGCAGGACTCTTATTCCAAAAGCTCACATTTAAGGGCAGGCAAGCCAGAGTTTGGAGGCAAGCCAGAGTTTGGAGACAAGCAAGAGTCTGGAGACCAGCAAGAGTCAAGAGGCAAGCAAGAGTCAAGGGACTTGCCTGTAAGGAGATCATCTGCCAAAGCCTCATCAGCTGAGAGGAAAAGGACAGGCTGGGAGAAGAGAACCAGTCCTGAGAGAGAGAGGACAGGCCGAGAAGGCCGAAGCCAAGCCAGACCGGGCCCAGAAGCCCACAAGAGAACAGGCCTTAAGGGCCAGAGAAGGAAAGACTGGGAAAGCAGGAGGTATATTCCAGAGAGCACCGATACTGAAGGCAGCAGTCACGGTACGCCTCCAGCCTCACCCCAGAGAATCAAACACAAAGCAAAAGGTAAAACTTTTAACCTTTGTCATTGCATACCTGAACTTAAGCTAAGAGAAGAATCCTGGGAAGGAGATTCTCCATATAGAAGGCAAGAGCAGAAGCAAAAGTTAAAGGATAGTTTGTGCAACAAAAGGACTGTTAGAGGGAAACATAGAGATAATGTTTTTAAACCTCTTGAGCAAGCAATGCCTTTCTGGTATACAACCAAGCTGAACCGTGGGCCTAGACAGACTCCTAAGCTGTGGGAAACAGTAAGACTAAATCCCATGAAGGACACTTGCCCTGATACCTCAGAGCAGTCAGAGGAGGCCATGCAAGTGGAATCTGTGTATGAAGACAGTGATAGTCCCATGGAATGCACATACTGTGCTGGAAGCGAAATAGAGGCCTTCCAGAGTCATTGAGCGAAGGAAGCCTTTTTGCTGTTACATATTTGAATACTGTGAAGTTAACAGTGTTTGGTTATTTTATTTCTCACCTTTAAAAATCTGCTGTAAAGACTTATTTTGCCACGTACCGGAGTGTATATCCTTTGTTTTTGAACCCTTAGTGCTTAAAGGGGAAAATAAAGCCTGTTTTTTTCCCACCACTTTTGTGCAAGTCTGAATCTCTTCAGGAGTTGGTAACGAGGCTGACACAAGGCTCTGACCCACGACCCTCGCACCTGGCCAACCCTGATTACCATCATCTTAGTGACCCCCCCCCCCCCCCGGCTCCAGCCCTCCGGTGGAACTACTACACCGCCACTAGGGGGGTGCTGTGCGGCCGGGGGTGCGGCGTCACAGTACCCCCACAGCACCTCGGCCTGGTAGGGAGAGCTGACTGTGTGTGTTACTGGCACAGAGTAGCTACAGACCGACACATTATGGGGGTACTGTGCTCACCCTGAGGGCGAGGTGGGGCGCCCAGCACCAGGTCCACAGCACCTGTCTTAGCTGAGATAGACTATACTTCAGGTCGCCATCAGTGCCAGTGTGTGATAGGTAGTCCTTGCAGACACACCTAGGATACACCTGTGTCCATCCATATTTCCCAGTCATGTCTAGCCCTTGTGGACTATGATGCACCCAGAATAGTGCATATCCTGTGTGGGTGCCATGGTCACATGATTTAAGTGAAGGGGGGTGCTTGGACCCATAGGCGGATTATGTAGCACCACCCAACCCACCCTCTGGGGCTCAGGGTGGGGGACAGGATCTCCCAACAACAGATCCACATTCTACATCTCTGCAATGGTGGCAGTAGAGGGGACCATCAACCCCAGTCCTGCTGGGGAACAAGTACTCTACAGGCACTCAATGCAGATCTGTACGCATCCATAACACAATAGCAAACAGTAGGCCTGGAAATACTCAGCTGCCCCCACCACTATCTAACATTCTTCAGCAGCAAGCACAGTGAGTCTCCAGCCATACACATACTAACTGCAGACAGTCTTCAAGCTAGTCCATAGTGCATGTTCCTGGAGAAGATGTGTGTACCCAAAACTGGGATGTGAGTACACACACCAAGCAGATAAGTCAGTGATTGGGCCCCAGAAAAAAAGAACCCATAAATATCACTTGAGAGAAATACTACATAGCACTATGGGGGAACCTAGCCATGCCGTGGTCACTGTTCAGTCAGGGTGAGAGTGACCTCCCATCAGGACATGCTGTGGCCACCCTGTCCGTGCAGGTGGTGGCTGGGCACTACAATGTCCCAGACATTGCCCTATGCCTTGTGCAGATGCATCCTGCCCAGGCCACCCTATCCGGGCCATACCCACAGTACCTTGCTCCTCATTATGCACATTAGCAGGCTAACACTGGAAACAGTGCAAGCAGTGTGGGCTGAGTAAGGTGTAGGCAGACACAACACACTGGATAGAAGACACACACTCCCACACCTATGCCAGCATTGTGCAAATATAGAGTCTTTTGGCAGCCCTGGCCACCACACCAGTCCTGGGCACAGTGCAGGCATGGCTATGGTACGCAATACTGTTGGGATCTCTCCCCGGGGTGGTAAACACTGTCAGAAACCAAAACTGAAACACATTCCACAGATATCAGAAAGGTTGCTATGATGCAACTCTATCAGCAAATTGTGCTTAACTTAGGAATTGTTATCTGCCATCAATCATAGCAACCTTTTGATATATGTGTAACGTATTCCCAAGTTTAGGGCGGCATTGCTAAGGTATGCAAGTGCTAGTATTGGGAGATGCTGCTGCGTGCAGGGCCAAACAGCCTGACTCTCCATGAAGCTTTGGATAGTGGAGCCTATGGGTGTGGGTGTTTATGCCACTGGTGGCCGCTGCTCTAGGGCAGAGGTTCCCAACTCTGGTCCTGGTGGGCCAAACATTTTTCAGGTTTTCATGCTGTCCCTAATGAATATGCATGAGATATATTTGCATACAATGGGGGCAGTGCATACTAATGCAGCACAGGCATATTTATTAGGGACAGCATGAAACCTGAATGTTGTTTGGCCCTCTAGGACTGCAGTTGGGAAACTCTGCTCTAGGGATTGCACATGTTTATGGTGTCTATGCTCTGTAAGGTAAAATATAGGCATTTCAGGCATGTTTATTTTATCTGCAGTAAAGGTTCTGTCTTTATTACCATGGTTTAGTACTGGGTAAAATATGGGGAAAGGGTTGGCAGGAGCCACAGCTGGGACTTGAACTTGTGACCCTCTGCTCCTGAACACACTGGCTGTGTGTACTGCACCACACTGTTGCCACAGGGACAGTCTATTCCCTGGGGATACCATGACTGTTCGTCAGACAGACGCTGTCTGTTGCATTGCATGGCACCCACCTAAACGTGGCTAGGCCATGGTCTGCTGTGGGCAGATGCCACTGCCCCCTCCACCACCAGCACCCCTCCGCCACCATGCTACCATGCCATTATGCTGGTGGTGCTGGTGGTGCGCAGTCCCAGGCCATCCAGTATGCCGCTAGGCAGCTGCCTATGGTGTGGGTTCTCGGGTAGGGGTGCCTACATGGATATGCGCGCTTCCCCCCCCCGCCCCCGCACTGCCTGCCAATGTTATGTGCCCTTGGGGGTACCTGCTGGGTAATCTACCCTGTGACACTGTGGGACACACACTCATGCCCATGTTGGACCCTCGTCAGTTGATGTTTTGCTGCTTTACAGTTTCAGCATTCCTATGTGCCATCTAGGCATCTGCCTAGCCAGCACTGTGCCCCAGCTGGACCACAGCATGTGCCGCCTGCAGCCCCTTGTATCCCATTTACAGCATCAGTACAGTTGCCCTTTCCTACGTGCCCACTCTGCTGTTGCTGCACATGTGCATGCCATAACAAACCTGCCCAATCTAAATGACAGAAACCCTGATCAGCGCTATTTCAATGTGGGATCATTCACTTTGTAGGGGGACAGAGCATAGACCCTTCCAAACATGATATCTTAATGTATATGTTTTGTCAGTAGTGTTGCTTTATGTTTATCATTAATATCACTATTGGCCAGCTTGGTTATTGGGATTTTAGATGTGTATCTGGTCCTTTTATATGTTTATTTGCCTTTTTGGTCCCTGCACATGAATCACAACTATCACTCTTTTGGGTTTCCTTGCCTTTCATGCACTTTGCTGACTGAAATGGTTTCTCTTTCCTGCAAATGTGCCTTAATGCGAGGGTTTCACTGGCGTTAGTGTTCAGACCCTGATTTCACAGCGTTAGTGTGCCTGGAGCCTCTCCCCTCCCACTCTCCGCCCATTGACCCCTTCTCTCCGCCCTCTGGGAAGCCTTACTCCACCCTTCAGACCCGGATTTCACAGCGTTAGTGTGCCTTAACACCGCCGCTGCGTTATCGCTCGATAAGTGATGTTATTGCGCGATAATGTTACATTATTATGATGTGATAACGTCACTTATCACGTGATAATACCACCGCTGCGACGTTAAAACGGTTTAGTAAACATACCCCTTGGATTCTTCACTGCCCATGTTCTTTTAGAGGACTGACTTTGTACTCAGTAGATATAAGATTCACTTCTGATGGGACTTACACGCTATCAATCCTTGTTATAGATGCAGACATCAGTATTGTCTCCAAGAATAATTCATGTTAAACAAAAAGAACTTCAAATTCTGATGCAAATGCTATTTGCATCGAATTGAAAGAAAACATTAAATCTTATTTCAAGGCAAAAGCACTTTTGGACGGGTTTGCTGAAAATAATCACATATGGAGTCATTCTGAGATGCTTTTAGTGGGGATGGATGTCTGGGATGTATGTCCATCCTCGCCAAATGCCGAAACCATATCTCTTGCCCAAAGCTCCCTGCACGTACATAGGAGATGTATGGGGAGTTCTGGATGGGGGCAGTAGGGGGCGGGCTAAGGGAGGAGTGAGGGTAGGTGGTCGGTGGGGATGTGACCCCAGACATACAGGGCTGATTCTGGTTGGACCTGTATGTCTGGGGTCACAACATGTATGGGGACTTATTTCAACTTGGAGGTGGAATAAGTCCCCCTGGACGTCAGGGGATGGTGGCACAGGGCAAGGTCAGTGGGGCGAGGGGGTGCAGGAGCTTCCCTGCAGCCTGACCCTGCCTTTGGAAGGCCACATCGGAAGTTGGGCTTTGGGGAATGAACTTTGTGGAGGTGGCCGGGGTTTACCATGGCAACAGGATGCCATGGCATCGTGGCTCCATGCAGGAGCCAGGGCAGGCCTGGGCGATGAAAATCTTGAACGTCCAGTGGAACAGAATCGGGGGATAGCCTGTGCCTGTCCAGGCACAGGCCAGCTGTCTAGACCTAATTCTGATCTTGTGGGAACATCTAGCTCCCATCGGCTCAGAATCTGGGACTCGACTGGCCCATCCAGATCCTGGATGTCTGGGCCGGAAGGAGATTCCCCCTTCGGAATCAGGCCCATAATGAATTTCTAATTAGACAGGAGGATAAATTTGTTGAATTTACTGGTGTTACAACTGCTAACAACTGTTCTATATTTTCAGGAACAGTTGACATTTTGGGTCCCTTTTATTAAAGTGTGCTATGCAGTTAATGCGTGATTTGGCGCATGTTAACTGTATGCTAGCGGCAGCAGTAAGAGTTTTTTTGGGGGCATGATAATTAATGCACACTGATTTTTGCGCTAATTGCCAATTGTGCATTAGGGTGCTGAATGGGCAGGTAAGGCACAGAGAGAGGGCATGGTGAGCACATTGTAGTTAGTGCGGGTGCATTTAAATCCACCTCAACAGGTGGAACTAAGTGCACCCGTGGTCATAGCAGCATGCGTTGGAATACTCACACATGCATTAATTGCCATTAACACGCTGGCCATGCCCCTGACAGTTAATGTGAAGGCTTTGCACTTAATGTATAGTAGTTTTTGTGCTAAATGTCCATTTAAGTGCAAAAACCTAATGAACTTTAATAAAAGATCCCCTTTGTGGCAAAAAGGCCATGTTTAAACTCAGTTCTGCATGTAAGTCCCGTTCCCCTGGGTAGACTATGTTTAAGGTAAGGCATCACTTTTAAATTATGCAGAGAAGGGAAAAACTAGATGCAGTTGGGATTGGGATTCTCCAGCTACACGGCCCAAGGGGCTCACACACAATAGGATTGCGTCAAATCTAAAGGTTTACCGAAAATAGCAAAAGAACAAGAGAAACAGAAAATGCATTCCAGACTTTGAGTCTCTCTAAAATATACAATTCACAGCCCCGTGTAGGAAAAAATAGATATAGACAGAAAATATAAATTCCAGGTATCCCTTCTGGCTTCTTGTGCCTCCGAGACCTTCCTTGAATAAAAGTAAGCTTTGCTATTATGGTCACAGAATCCCTTTTGCAGTTGTAACTGTTGCACTCTTCAGTCCCTGAGATGTACTGAATATTCTCCAAAGGTTCACATTCAGCGTTTCACAAACCTCTCCTCCTCTAATAATCCAGTACAGCACATTGCTCAAGATTTCTAGCATACAGGAGAGAATTTGGTCAAATATATAACATGCAGAAGGTCAAGTTTAAGTGCCCTTCCTACTACAAAAGGAGAAATTGGAGACAGCTCTCCAGAAAGCAAGCCAACACACTTCTGCCTTTCTCCACTCGTCCAGGATGTTGAATACCTCTGGTGTCTATCTTGAGAAAAGGGTCCCACCCTGTGGGGATGGACTATTTATTTAATATCTTTTTATACTGTTTTTCTACTAGTCAAAATGGTTTACAGAAAACTCAGTGCTCACAAACAGAATAACTTAACAACTGTTGAAAGTTACAGATAATGCAAGTAATTAATAAGGGCAGGTTGACAATATGGGGATGCAGGTAAATTAGGATGGCATATGAGGAGGGGGAGAACATTGTGGGGCTTGAGTAAACTTGTGTGCAGTATGTACATTATGATAGCATGAGAGGTGAGGAGGGTATGTTTAGGTTATGTTGTTAGGAATTGGGCCATCTGAAAGGTGAGGATCCGCTCAATAAAATTCTAGCAACAGGTGAGTTTTTAGTTTGTTTTGGAATTCCTCCGTTGAGTTGATGCTCTTTAAGTGTTGGGGTAGAGCATTCCAAATCACTAGGGCATAAAGGGAGAATGCCCTTGTACAGGTCCTAACAGGTTGAGGGTGTGACATCTTCTTAGTCTGTTGTCTGTGGATTTGTGTAGCAGAGAGTGTAGAGATTCAGCAGATTGATTGTGTGCTGTTTTATGGGTGTTGAGCAGTACATTGCACTTGATTCTGGATAAGATTGGAAGCCAGTGGAGTTGCTTGAGGATTGAGGTGATGTGAGTTCTCAGGGAAGCACCTTGGATGATTCTTGCAATGGCATTTAGCACACGTTGTAGTGGGTATAGGGTGATCTTGGGCAGGCCTTGGTAGATGGCATGGCAGTAATCTAGAATGGGGATTGTGATGGCCTGGCAGACTGTATGGAAGTCACCTGCATCTAGGAGGGGGCATACGTTCTTCAGAATACTAAGTTTGTGATAGACAGCTCTGGTTGTTTGTTTTATTTGGGCTTGTGGCTGCAGAACCTGATTGAGGATGATTCCTAAATATTTGACCAATTTTGATAGTGACTGGGGACTTGAAGTTATTATCTCTTGTAATGTGTAGGATTTTGGTTTTATTGTAGTTGACGCTGAGGTTATGGGTTCAAAGTCAATGAGCTATAGCTGAGAAGCATTTAGATATGGGGAATAGTCAGGTCTGGCTGGAGTGAACGGTGTGAAGATCATGATTTATTTTATTTATTTGGTTACATTTGTATACCGCTTCTTCCAGTGATCAGTAGCGGTTTACATCACATTCAATTTTGGCACAGCAAACAATTTCTTACAAGGATCAAAGAATCTACATCTGGATTTTGGTGATTAGAAATTAAACAGCTTAGAGTATTTACAGTTGCATTTATGCGTTTGGTTTGTACAGCTTGTGTCATTTACAGATTCATTTATACATTGTGTGCTATAGTATGGATTATTTACATTGTGCACTATTTACAGTATTGTTTATTTACAGTTTCATTTAGCTAAACGCAGCTTGGTCTATTTACAGTTTCATTTAAACTAATTACTGTTTGTTTACAGACATAAGTTCTATGTGGCTTTTTTATGGTACGCTGAGCAAATGGTTTCTTTCTGAATTTAAATTACGTTGTAGTATTCTTGGAAAAGGTAGGTTTATAGTTTCTTTCTGAAATCTTGCAGGTCGTTGTTTGCTCTTAGTGTGTCCGGTAGCTTATTCCATTGCGTGGGCGCTACGTAGGTGAAGGCTCTGTTACTTGTGGAGGTCTTAGCTGTGTGGATGGAGGGTGGTACATGAAGTGTATTTAGGTTGTGCGTTCTTCTGCTTCTGTTATGCGGTTGCGTTGTGATAAGCGTGGAGAGGAAGGATGGTGCTATGTTGTGTATCAGTTTAAAAGTGGTTACTATTATTTTGTATCTTATACGGGCAGCAATAGGAAGCCAGTGTAGTTCCGTTAGAATTGGTGTGATGTGGTTGGATAGTTGTCTCTTCATTATGATCCTGACTGTGACATTTTGCGCTAGTTGTAGTATGTTGAGGGATTTTTTTGGTAGTCCTTGGAGGATGGCGTTGCAGTAGTCTAGGTGAGGTGTGATTAGCGCTTGAGCTATTGTTCTGAAGTTGGACTGCTCAATGATGTTGCGTAGAGGTTGGAGGATTCTTAGTTTGTGAAATATTGGCGATCCAGTAGTCTTAAGTGTTTTTCCATTTGGAGGTTTTTGTCGAATGTTACTCCTAGGTATTTTACCTCATCCTTGATGTTATATGAGTTATTGTTCATGGTGATGGTTGAGGGGGGGTTGAAATTTTGGTTTTTAGAGATGAACATTACTTCAGTTTTCTTATGGTTTATGGACATGTTTTTCTGTTGAAGCCATGTTTGCGCATCCTTGAGGTATTCTTCCAGATGGTTATAGTTCAGGTTGTTTGGGTCCATTTGAGAATATAGCATTATGTCATCCGCATAAATGTGGCAATTGATCTTGTGTTTCTGAAAAATCTTACAGATGGGTTTCATGTAAAGGTTGAACAACAGGGAGGACAACGCAGAGCCTTGTGGTATTCCCTGTGTTGGTGGGAAAGCCTCTGAAATTTCTTGATTGACGAGAACTTGTTGCATTCAGTTGGAGATGTAGGATCTGAACCATTTTCTTATTGTCTACTATGCCTTTATAAATTTTATCAAGCAGCACTAGCAGTAGGGTTTCCACCCCATGATATTGCCGAAAACCATATTAATGGTCGTCGAGTGCATTACTGGCCTCAATGTGATCTTGTAGTTGTTGCTGGGCTGCTTTTTCGATGGTCTTGGCCAGGAATGATATGCTTGAGATGGGCCGGTATGAGGATGGGTCATCCTTCTTGAGCATTTTGTTTTTTAGAGTTGGTCTTATGAGGGATCTTTTGAGCTCTGTAGGCATGGTTCCTTGATGTAGTGATTGATTTACTATGTGATTTATGTGGTGTGCTATTTCTTCTTTTGTGGCCTTGATCCAAGCTGCTGGACAAGGGTCTAATGGAGATGTAGTGGTATTCAGGCTCGTGATTATGCTTATTATTTGTTTGGACCAATGGTGCAGAAGGAGTCCCATTCCTCTTTGTTGACCACCATAGTTGTGTTTGGGTGTGGGGTGTAGTTCATGGTCTGAATTTGGTTGGGGTTTCTTTTTGGTGGTGGGTTGAATTTGCTGGCATAGTGGTCAGCTAAAGTTTGTGCATTTATATCATTGTTGGGGCCATCATCCTGGGCAGTATTGGTCAGGGATTTGACAAGTTTGAATAATTCCCTTGGTCTGTCTAATGCTTTGTTGAGTATTTTGGTATGATGGATTTTCTTTGCGGTGTTGATTTCTTCTTTGTATTTAGTGAGGCAAATCAGATATTCAGTTTTGCGTTCGGGGGTTTTTGATTTTCTCCATTCCTTTTCAAGTTTCCTGAGGTTTTTCTTCATTTTATGTAACGTTTTTGAGTACCAGGGCTCCGATTTAGATCTTCTTTTGGTTGCATTCATTGGAGTTTTCATATTTAGTATTGAGGTTCTTTCGACTCCCTCATTCCATTGGGTTATCAGGCTTCCAAGTCAGTGTTGTCCGTGCTAACGTGCTTTGCCAGGGCTTCTTTGTTGAATTTCTGGAACTTTTTTCCATGTTGAGTTTTTGTTCCAGTTTGTGGGGTATCCGGTTTCATCATTAGGTATACAATAAGTTGTATCAGATAATGGTCTGACCAGGGAACTTGCGTTATTTTTGGTGTCGTCTCTTTGCTCCCGTTGTGGTGGGTTACCTTGGGTAGGAATACCAGGTCAAGTATATTGCCCTTGTTGTGGGTGGGGTAGTGTATAATTTGTTTGAAACCAAGTTGGTCTAAGGCATCTAGGAAGGTGCTTTTATGTGTTGGTGGGATTGATGCAAGGTTGAAGTCCCCTAGAATAATTTGGTATTTTTTGGTTGCTGCTGTGCAGATTTTTTCCAGTGCGGCAGCAAGTGGTTCATGTTGTGGTGTAGGGGGTTTATAGATAGGACATATTATTTGAGTTTTGTTTTCCAGTTTGAGGATATCAATTCCATCGATAGCGTTTTGCGTGTTGTTGGTTAGATTTAATGTTTCTTTTGCAATAATTAGGACTCCCCCTCCTCTTCTGTTGATACGAGGACAGTTGTATATCCTGTATCCGGGTTTTTCCAGCTGGGAGAAGAGAACTGTGTCAGTGTCTGTGATCCAGGTTTCCATGATACATAGTATGTCCGGTTTTTCATCTGTTATGATATCGTGTATAATGTGTATTTTGTTCCTTATGGACCTGACGTTTATCAATATACATTTGTGGGGGGTTTGTAGGATTGCATTGGTTTGTAAGTTGGTGTTGATTTTTATATTGTTTGCCCTTGGGTGGGTTTTCTTTGCTTCTGCACTGTGTGGTTTATATGTCTTGCCACGGTGATTGGTGGTTGTTACTGGGTTTATTTTATTTATTTATTTTCTATTTACATTCTCTTATATACTGCACTATTCTGCATCAGTGCGGTTTACATTGAACAAACTGAAATTACATTGAACAGGGCATTATAACTTGGAGATAACTATTTTACAGTGAACATGGGCTATGGAGGGTTAAGTGGCTTGCCCAAGACCACAAGGAGCACCTGTGGGACTAGAAACCCCAGTCCTTCCGGCCCAAGGTTGCTGTCCTCTAGTGGGATTTGAACCCCCGACCTTCCGGCCTGAAGTACCTTGCCCCAACCACTAGGCCACTCCTCCACTTGAGTTGTATTGTGTTGCATGGCCTGATGGGGTATTGTATGGTGTGGATCTGGTAGGTGTAAATTGTATACAGTGGGTATGCATTTGTGTGTTGCCATTTGTATGCAATATAGTTAAGTGAGTGTGCCAGGCAAGTGTAAGTATGTACTGTCAGACCAAGAAATACTGCTATCATGATGTCATCGGCATATATTAAATAATTAATGTAAAAACTTTGGATGACTTTGCATAGCGGCTGAATGAAAATGTTAAACAGTATAGATGAGAGGGCAGAGCCCTGTGGGATTCCTTGGCTGAGGGGGGTGGGGGGGGGGGTTGTGCTACTATTTTTATTTGCTGTGTGCAGTCTAATAAATATGAGTAGAACCATTTGATGATTGTGTCTTGTAGCCTGATCTCTTGTAGTCTGTTGAGTTATAATTGGTGGGGTACAGAATCAAAAGCAGTGGATATGTCAAGGAACAGCAAGATGAAGCATTGGGAGAATTTTTCTATGCCTTTGACAAGAGTATCCAGCAATGAGGTTAGGAGGGTTTCCACACTATGCTGGAGGCGAAACCCTCCTATGTCTAAGAACATAAGAACATAAGATATGCCATACTGGGTCAGACCAAGGTCCATCAAGCCCAGTATTCTGTTTCCAACAGTGGACAATCTAGGTCATATGTACCTAGCAGTTTCCCCAAGAGACACAAGTTCCACAATGCTTGTACTGGGTCAAGCATAGATATCTTCGGTCACTTCTTAATAATGGTTTATGGACCTTTCCTCCAGGAACTTGTCCAAACCTTTTTTAAACCCAGCTACACTAACAGCCTTTACTACATCCTCCGGTAACAAATTCCAGAGTTTGATTACACGTTGAGTGAAAAAATATTTTCTTTTATTAGTCTTAAATAGTTTACCCTGTAGCTTCATTACATGTCCCCTAGTCTTTCTATATTCTGATAACTTAAACAATCGATCTACGTTTACCCGTTCCACTCCGTTCATTAATTTATAGACTTCTATCATATCTCCCCTCAGCCGTCTCATTTCCAGGTTAAAGAGCCCTAAACTTTTTAGCCTTTCTTCATAGGAGTATCCTTCCATCCCCTTTACCATTTTGGTTGCTCTTCTCTGAACATTTTCTAAAATCGCTATATCCTTTTTAAGATACGGCGACCAGAATTGCACACAATATTCAAGGTGCGGTCTCACCATGGAACGATATAGAGGCATTATAATATCTTTTGTTTTATTTTCCATTCCTTTCCTTATCATACCTAGCATTCTATTTGCTCTCTTGGCCGCCGCTGCACACTGGGCCGAGGGTTTTAACATGGTATCCACAATGACGCCTAAATCTTTTTCCTGGATGGTGGTTCCTAATGTGGAACCTTGCATTGTGTAACCATTGTTTGGGTTGTTCTTCCCTAGGTGCATAACCTTGCACTTGTCCACATTAAATTTCATCTGCCATTTTGATGCCCAGTCTTCCAATTTATCAAGATCCTCTTGCAATTTTTCACAATCCTCTTGGGTTTTAACAACTTTAAATAGTTTTGTGTCATCTGCAAATTTGATAACCTCACTCGTTATTCCACTTTCCAGGTCATTTATGAATATGTCAAAAAGCAGCGGACCCAGCACAGATCCCTGGTGTACACCACTATTCACCTTTCTCCATTGGGAAAATTGGCCATTTAGCCCTACCCTCTGCTTTCTATCTTTTAACCAGTTCCTGATCCACAATAGTACACTGCCTCCTATCCCATGACTCTTTAGTTTTGCCAAAAGTCTCTCATGAGGGACCTTATCAAAGGCTTTCTGAAAGTCCAGATACACAATATCAACCGACTCACCTTTGTCCACCTGATTATTCACTCCTTCAAAAAAACATAACAGATTAGTAAGACAAGATCTTCCCTGTCTAAAGTCATTTTGGCTGTCTCCCATTAGGTTGTGACTATCTACATGCTGAGTAATTTTATTCTTTATGATGGTTTCTACCATTTTTCCTGGTACTGACGTCAGGCTCACAGGTCTGTAGTTTCCCGGATCACCCCTGGAACCCTTTTTAAAAATTGGTGTTACATTGGCGATCCTCCAAGCTTCAGGTATTAGAGATGATTTTAATGATAGTTCACAGATTACTGATAGCAGGTCTGCAATCTCATATTTCAGTTCTTTCAACACCCTTGGATGTATACCATCCGGCCCAGGTGATTTGCTACTCTTCAGTTTATCTAATAGTTGTAATACATCTTCCCGATGTATCGATATTTCCTTCAATTCTTCCGCACCTTTAAATACCACTTCAGTCATGGGTAACATCCCTACATCTTCCTCAGTAAAGACCGAAGCAAAAAATTCATTCAGTCTCTCCGCTATCACCTTGTTGCCTCTTAGTGCTCCTTTAAGCCCTTTATCATCTAATGGACCAACTGACTCTCTCACAGGTTTTTTGCTATGAATTTACTTGAAAAGGTCTTTATTTCGCATTTTTGCTTCCACAGCAAGCTTCTTCTCAAATTCTCTCTTTGCCTGCCTTATCAATGCCTTGCATTTGACTTGCCACTGCTTGTGCTGTTTCCAGGTTTCATTGTTTGGCTCTTTTTTCCATTTCCTGAAAGATGCTTTTTTGGCAACAACAGCCTCTCTGACCTCACCTTTAAATCATGCTGGCAGTTTTTTGGACTTCCTTCCACTTTTGAATACAGCTGGTCTGGGCTTCCAAGATAGTATTTTTCAACAACACCCAAGCTTGATGTACGTCTTTAACCTTTGCAACTGCTCCTTTTAGTTTTTTCTTAACTGTTTTCCTCATTTTATCATAGTCTCCCTTTCAAATGTTAAAAGGTAGTACTGTGGATTTCCTTACTATCCCTCCTCCACTAATTAAATCAAAGGCGATCATGCTATGATCACTATTTCCAAGTGGCCCCAACACCCTTATCTCTTGCACTAGATCTGGTGTTCCACTAAGGACTAGGTCTAATATGGCTTCCCCTCTGGTTGGTTCATGAACCAGCTGCTCCAAGAAGCAGTCATTTATTTCATCTAGGAACTTTATCTCCCTAGCATGTCCTGACGTGACACTGACCCAGTCGATACCGGGGTAATTGAAATCACCCATTTTTATTACTGCGCTGTAACTTTTGTTAGCTTCCTTGATTTCTTTGAGCATTTCATCATCCATTTGGTCATTCTGGCCAGGTGCTCGATAGTACACCCCCACTGCCATTACCTTCCCCCTTTTATATGGAATTTCAATCCATATAGATTCTACAGCAGATTTTGTTTCCTGCAAAACTTTAATCCTTTCTGAGTCAATGCCCTCTCTAACATAGAGCGCAACCCCTCCACCAATTTGATCAGCTCTATCATTATGATATAGTTTGTACCCAGGTATCACAGTGTCCCACTGGTTGTCCTCCTTCCACCATGTCTCTGATATTCCAATCATATCTAACCTTTCATTTAGTGCTATATATTCTAACTCTCCCATCTTATTCTTTAGACTTCTAGCATTTGCATACAAGCATTTTAGAGAATGTATTTTATTCATGTTAATTTGGCTATTGTTAGACATGGGTAAATTGGGATCTTTAAGCTCTGTCTGCTCCATACTTGAGGGCATTTGGGCTACTTTACTCTTTTGTGGATCCTCTCTGGTTTTGGTAGTATCCTTCAAGGATACATTCTTCCGAACCATCCGCTCTTGGGCGACTGTCGGCTTTCCCCTAATATCTAGTTTAAAAGCTGCTCTATCTCCTTTTTAAAGGTTAATGCCAGCAGCCTGCTTCCATCCCGGTTAAGGTGAAGCCCATCCCTTTGGAAGAGCCCCTCCTTTCCCCAGAATGTTCCCCGGTTCCTAACAAATCCAAAACCCTCATCTCTGCACCATTGTCTCATCCACGCATTGAGACTCCGGAGCTCTGCCTGCCTTTTGGGTCCTGCGCGTGGAACAGGAAGCATTTCGGAGAATGCTACCATGGAAGTTCTGGATTTTAACTTCCTACCTAAAAGCCTAAATTTTTCCTCCAGAACCTCCCTACCACATTTTCCTATGTCATTGGTACCGACATGTACCAAGACAGCAGACTCCTCCCCAGCACTATCTAAGACCTTATCTAGGTGGCGCGTGAGGTCCGCTACCTCATCTATATCATCTATGTCTATCATCTATACGCTTGTTACACCTACTCAAGGAATTTCAGTGTTATCATATGGTAGAGGCCTCACCTGCAAAAGAAACAAAAAATAATAATTTAGTGCAAAGCAGGCCCAGAATGCACCTCAAAATAACACTTGAACTTTAACTATCCTCTTTAGATCTTGTAAATTTCTACATTCCAAAACGTCATCATTTCTGTGAATTCTGAATTCATGAACAAGAGTCTTGAGTTGTTTGGTTTTTTTTAACAACTGCTCTTGCAAAGTACCTTGGAAGCAGCTCAGTAAATATTTCCAAACATAGACAATGAAAATCTAAGACTGAATCCCATTGCTTGTAGACTTGGGCTTGCTGGTCACGCTGCCTTTCTTACATTCACCCCATACAGAGCAGTTAAGTTATTAGATCCAGAAGGGAGATTTTAGTCCATTCTGGAATTTCTGACAATCCCTTCCTGTTGCAATATGGAACCTGCAGCACTGATTCCAATGGATAGAAGCAGGAACTACAATTACCATACTGATTTAAGAAGTAAGGGCCGCTGCCCTGTTATCTTCGATGGTGAAAGTTAGGACAGACTTTAAAATTACAAGGGATAACCAGGCAGCTCCTAAATATTGCTGCTGTCTGGTATCCCCAAGATGCAGCCCCCAGAACGCCCCAGTGCTAGCCGGCTAGTATTAAGGTGCTTAGTGGGTGCACCCTCAGATATTCAGTGGCACTAACCGCATTAGCGCCACTGAATTTCCCGGTCACCATGATGAATGTGGCTAGCAGGTTTGTTAACCATGTTAATCACTTTGAATATTGGGCCCTAAGTTTAAAACCAGAACTGGCCATAACGTCTTCCTCCTGGAACAGGATACTTTGGCAGGCCTGCCCACACTTTATTCTGTTACAAAAATGTCGCCAGGACATTATTAAACTTATTTCTAAACATCTGCAACTCTTTTCAATAAGGCTGCCTTTTAGCCATATCATTTTCTCATTACAGTAAATTATGATCCAGATTCCATGATTCTAGGATTCAATGGGAATTCAGTGGAGATGACAGGGATTTTCAAAATTGTCCTGGATTTTTGGTTCAATTAGAAGTAGACAGATTAGGAGAGCAGAGGTACTGTCTATGATTCTGTCCATTTTAAGCCTGCTGACCCATGCATGGATCACACAATAAGGGGTATGTTTACTAAACAGTCCTAATGTTCCCAGCTCTAGTTGCAGTCATGAGTTCAATTCCACAGTGGTGATATGTGATTAGGCTGTTTGAGCCGATCCCTGCTAGATACAGCAGTCATGAGTTCAATTCCATAGTGATGATATGTGATTAGGCTGTCTGAGCCAATCCCTTTTCCCGCCTGAACAGTCAGACACATCTCAACAATCTGCAGTGTCCCCCAAAAAAACGCTCATCCCTGTGCCCTAACCTAAAGCACCTTTTAGGGCGCACCATAAGGCACATCATTAAGTGCCACGGCAACCAAGGCGGATCAGAATGTGGCCCAGAGGGTGGCACGAACGAATGGTACCCTCCAAGGCATCACATAAGGCACCCCAGAAGCTGTCCAAACCCAAGGTGTTGCAAAAGATGCCCCAAGGATGTTTAGGTGACTAAAGGAACGTTGGACAAGGGCAGTAAAGTGCACCAACCTCACAAGCATGAAATGTATGGGTCAAACACAGATGTAACCCTAACACTGCATAGAGCAGTAACGAAAGCCAATGAAGAAGTGATGTAAGGAAGTAAATGTCTGAGGTGATGGACCTGCCATATCTGCGAGCAGCCCATGTGGCAGCTGGTAAAGTGGACAAATATATCAGGGGCAGCTGTACCGATGCACAGGGTGATGGTACTGTAAAGTGCAACAATGACAGTGTGTGGCAGAGGATGGGAATACGTGTCCAGCAGAGGAGCCAGAGGTGGCAGGAGAAGTGCAATGACAGGATAGAGGAGTAGCAGTGCCATGCAGAGCAGACATAGGAGAGGCAAGAATGAAGAGCAGCGATGCAGAAAAGGGTGCCAGTGCAGGACATGGGGTAGCAGCCTGCACAGTAGGGCAGGACGCCACAGAGCTTGCAGACACAGATAGACTGACAGAAGGATGTTTGGCAACAGTGATGAGGGTATAATGTGCCAGCAGCACAGATCATCACAGATAGGACTGTAACAGGAATGCAAAGTACATGTGGACGAGAGGCATAAAATAATTAGAACAGAGAGGAGTTGAACCCACAACCAGTAGCACAAATGGCAATGCACAAACCAGTATGCTACAACACCAACATGAGTGTCATAGCAAAGGCTGCATACAAGAATACTGGAGGGCACCACACCAAAACACAGCTGGCTGCCAGGATAGGGCAACCCCAACAGTAACTAAGATGCAATGCACATGCAGAACTGGTGTGTACAGCTCATATCACAGTCAGTAATTTGGATGACAGCTACATATAAACACATATACACACACAAAATGAAATGTTATGCAGTGGACACAGCATGCAAAAGAGCAAAGAACCTAAACCCAATGGGCGGCAGGGGATGCTCAGTGGAGCAGGGCAAAATGGGGGATAGAACGGAAAAGGAGCATGTGAGACATGAATGTACAAACAGACATGGACTAGATCAGATCAACAACAGCAATGCCAATCCCCCAAGCCGACATGGACAGTACAAAGAAAGAGCCATATGTAACAGCTAATATGCGATGGATAGGCTGCATCGAGGGCATACTGTGGTGTAAAGTGAAGAGATGGAAGGGTGTGCGGAGAGGTGACTAATCGTCAGGCAGCTCCTGGTCAGGTTAGCACAAAACAAGGAACATGTGGGACTTGAACCTGCAACCTAGGGTATGCCAACACATGTCTGCAACCACTATCTCAAACAACCACAGCAAGCCCAACCCAAATATGTCCCCTCAAAGGGAATGTCAGTATGGAAACCCTTAGCACCCTGTGATGTGTCAGACGGCTGCCACATAGCCAGCTGCCACCGCATAAGGATGTGAGCACAGGTGGGCCATGTACATTACCAGAACATAACGAAAGACATGTGTTAGTATGGTCAAGCAGCAGCAGAGAGAAATGTGGGTCAAACACATACTTTTATTGTGGTCAAACAGTAGACATATCGTATATACCGCCTGTCATCATATCAAGGTGGATGGTTTACAGTGAACAAACTGAAAACACATTGAGCATGCCAGCTACCCACATGTCACCCCAAAGTCACTGGCATGTCTACAGATGATGGGCAGGAGAAATAATGTGCCGTAGCTGCATGGTGTTCACTATGCAGTTTCCCCCCACCCCCCACATGTTGCTGCCCGTCCCAGATGCCCTAGTCACATGTAGACACTAGGCAGTGCATGATGAGGGACCAACACACATCAGTCATGAATTGTCCCCCAAAACATATCCGTCTGCCAATACAGGTGGCAAAAGCCTGAAAAAGCATAAGTAACAACATACAAGCAAGTGTACACACAGATATAGATATATATGTCACAGCTGCCCCAGAATGCATGATATAGCAATGAAAGCGTCATCAATGTAACCCAAAGCAAAGGCCAATGCAAAATGAGGATAAGGTAACAGGTACAAGAGGCACATGATGCCAGAGAAGACCAAAAAAGGAACCTAACAGACATGCAGAGATATCACCATGCAGCAGGTCCCCTGCAATGGGTCTTGTGGATACATGAACCATACACATAGATCACGGTACATGGGATGCACAAATGGAGGACGAAAACGGACAATCACACTGCCACACTGCAAATGTCATGGGTGAAGGTGAGTGGCGGAATATCAGGGGATAAAGAGGACTGTGCAGACATGCAATGCTATGTTTGTAAATCAATGTACAGCAGCATGTCTGTATAGTAGCCAAACACAATGACCTGTAGATAGAGTGTGAAAGAAAGGAAAAACATGGGCCAGTACCCCGCACAGAAGCCACACTGCCACATGCTCTTGTGTACCAACATACTCAGTCACATGCACATGTACCGTGTATGGTGAACCATGACACAGTGATGCCCCACATGCACTGTAACTCCCTTGGTGAGGACAAACATCAATACAAAATGTTGGAGGCCATTAAACTGGTATGGTGGTAACAACTGTGTCATGTCCAAGTGCAGGGTAGGCCGACATATACCAGAGTACGCATACAATGTTGCCTCTGTGCCACACGCATGGCTGTATGCCCCCGTGACCTCAACAGATGAGGATATTGTGCAGTGCATGTTACACACATGGCCAACACACACTAACAAAATGTCAGATGGATGTAGAACATACAGCGACTATTCCAGTCCGTGATGCACACATACAGACCAGTACACAGTGTCCACAGTGCAAAGGGTGTCTGCAACCCCACATGTCCCATTAAGACTGTCCGTGAATCACTGGGCATGCATAGTCAAGTGTGATATCTCAATGTGCCACAGTACTCAAATGGTCATGTGTGTCTCGTGCAATCAACAGGACACCCAGCCAGCCCACCGTAACAACAGTGTGTTGGTCAGGCCTGTTATATGGAAAGTAGCAGTCCAACAGTAATGTTCATCATAGGCATGTGTCCCACTCACAGAGGTCAAACATCCTATGGTACCATCTTCCAGGAATAGTTGAATGGTGTTGTTGTGTCCTCCAACAGGTGGATGATGTCGCCCGCAGATGCACGTAAGTATATGTGCTGTGTGTGTCCACTGCCCTGTGTCAGAATAAGGACAAACACTGTCTTGATATGCTGGGCACATTGCAGGGAGTCAAACATCAGTACCGACGTAATTAAATGTCACACAGGCAAACATAACATGATCACAACACAGAACACTGTGCATGTTGTGGACATTTGTAAATGCAACTGCAGACGAGTGTGTCCCATGGATATAGTCATGTCCATGACCAAGTAACACAGGCGTATCACAGCTGCACCCCATGTCCATCAGCGTTGGTGCACAGAGACCCAACAGGAAAGGTCCATGAAACAAACAGCAAAACACAAACATATAAAGGCTGATGTTACACCCAAACGATCCAAGGTGCTACCTATTGTGTGTCTACAGCAAATGTCTGCTTGGGATCCTCACAGGCAGGCAAGGTCCACAGCACATCTCAGGCAGAGATACACACATGTGCAAGCATGTGATGGTCATGCTATTGTCCACTCACAGATGGTGCGACAAAAACAGGTACCCCACTGTGGCAGGCAGGATGGCATAGACAACACCTCACTGTTGATAAACAGGAAGCATACATGTGTGTCGTACCGTGCCAACCTAAACATACAATGTCAAATGGCATGTAACGTCAAATGTCAGTTTTCCACCAACACACAGCACCACAGCACAGAAGATCTGGAGCCATCCACCCCCCCCCCCCCCCCGCGTCATCTCCTACACACACAGATGACACACACACACAACTCGGGACACACGTCACAGACAGACATGTGTGCAGATGGCTAGCAGGGGTATACGATGTGCATGTCAGAGATGACAAATACCCACCCAGCAGTATACAGTCCTCAAATTGACCGGCCTCAAATTGTCTGTACAGTGCCGAATAACGCAGGATATAGGAGTCATGGGTGGACCCTGCAAACCGTGGGACCACATTCAAAATACGCATACCTGCATCACATACAACCTGAACATTCAGGGAGTGCTAGTGTTTGCAGTTGTAGAACACTGCCTCCCTGTCTCTGGGTGGGACCAGGGCAACATGTGTGCAATCAATAGCTCCCATCACGTGCGGTAACCCGGCAAATGCCTCAAAAGCCTGGGTCAGGGTCCCCCACGGTTGCCTAGTGTTGGGAAATGCAATGTAATTCCCAACCCGGCTGACCATGGCACGCAGTACTTGGTGGAGACAGCGTGAGAAGGTGGGGTGGCTCATGCCACCCACTGCGGCCACAGATGACTGGAAACAGCCAGAGGCAAAGAAATCTAGGGTACCAAGGAGCTTGACCAAGCCCAGTATGGCATGTGACCGACCAGTCAGGGGCTCGAGGTCAGGTATCAGATCCTCATATTCCCTAATAGCCTCTGTGCTCAGGCGGTAGAGGGAGATGACCTGGTTCTCACGCATGTCCTGGAGCTGGGCCCTGGGCCAGTAGAGGCGAGGCTGGCGAGCCTGCAACTCGGCACGCCGGCTGTGCCGTGCTGGCACAGCCCCTGCCTGGCCTGCCCCTACAGCTGCAGGTCAGTGTTGTAGTGGGCCTGCACCCCCACCCTGTGCCCCAGCCCCATGGACACCATCTCCTTCGTCAGGCAACCGCAAGCCCTGCACATCCCCCAGTGTACATGAAACAACCACAAAAGCCGCCATAGCAGACACTAGTAATCCAACCCCCCTCACCTCACCACCTCATGCTAACCCTGCCACTCACCTCCCCACCACACACCAACCCCACCGCACACCTCCCCACCACGCACCAACCCAGCCACACACCGCACCCACCACTGACCAACCTTGCCACACACCACACCCACCACACACCAACCATGCCACCCACCAACCGTGCTACCCACCTCCCCCACTACCCACCAACCCAGCCACACACCTCCCCCAACACTCACCAACCCTGCCACTCTCCACGCCTAACCTGCCTCTGACCCTCCGTTCACTTCACCACCAATAACGCTCGCCTTCAACCTCACTTGCCTGCACTAACCCCTCAGCATGTACCAGGTGTGCACATTCATATATGTTTGGACATCTGCACATGTGTGCGTGCATTGCACATGCGCAGAGGTGATGCGTAGAGTGCGTACGTGGAACCATGCACCGCACATGTGCAAGACATGTATGTGTCTGCACATGTGCTGCACCTGGATACGCGTAAGCCGTAACGAACGGTATGGTGTGAGTTGCCGCCACACATGCATACACTTCCAACACAAATACGTCACCTGCATGTGCATGTGTGTCGCCTGGTTCTGCGACCATCCCACAGGCGACAGGGGTCAGTGGAACCATGCACTGCACAACTGCACATGCGCAGACACGTACACATCTTGCGCATGTGTGATGCATGGTTCCACTATGCACTCTACGCATCTCCTCTGCGCATGTGCAATGCGCGCACACACGCGAAGATGTCCAAACAAACCATAAATGAATGTGCACACCTGGTACACGATGAGGGGTTAGTGCTGGCGAGTAAGGTGGAAGGCGTGCATTATTGGTGGTGAAGCAAACGGAGGGTCAGAGGCAGGTTATTCGTGGAGCATGGCAGGTTTGGTGAGCAGTGGGGGAGGTAGGTTGCTTGGTTGGTGAGTGGTGGGAGAGGTGAGCGGCAGGCTTGGTGAGTGCTGGGGGAAGTGGGTGGCTGGGTTGGTGAGTGGTGGGAGAGGTGAGTGGCAAGGGTGGTCGGCGGTGGTGGTGAGTGGCTGGGTTGGTGCATGGTGGGGATGACAGGAGGCAGGGCTGGTGAGTGGCTAAGATGGTGAGGGCTGGTGAAGGTGATGGGGGAGGGGACAAGGGCCACAGGAGGTCAGACAGGTCTGGGATGCAGAGGGAGGACAGGGAGAACAGCGACATGCTGTGGCTGCACATGATAGATGGGGTGTCTGGGGAAAAGCCAGGGCCACAGTCCCCAGGGAAGGGAGGGATGGGTCATCCTGAGTCCGAGGTTGCGGGTCCATCAGGTATGTCTGACCCCACCCAGGAGCAGCCTGAGGGGCATAACTCAGGCAAGCATAGGTGGACGCCTGTGCCAGATGGGGAGAGGAAGAGGGCCATATGATTCACCCAGCAGGAAAACCACAACCTGCTGGCAAGTGTCCTCGAACACTATGAGGAGCTGTATGGGAGCATGAGCTCATGCAGAACTGTTAGTGTAAGGACCCAGGTGTGGGAGGAGGTGCAGGGGGCCATAGCACAGGCTGGGGGGCCACCAAGGGACCTTGACAGCCTCCGTAAGAGGTTCAACGATATCAGGCAGGGAGTCCGTGCACACATGAATGCAGAACCCCGACATGCTAGCGGCACTGGCGGGGGCGGCCCCTTCATCCCAAGCCTCATGCCCCTGGAGAAGCAGCTTGCTGAGTGCCTAGGCCCAATCTACATACATGGCTGCTCCCTGGCGCTGGACACGGCTGACCCACAAGCAGGTATGTTCGAGACATGCAGCACACACACCGCTATCTACCATGCACACGCTTGGCATGCCATGGGCTGTTGCGGGCCCATGTCCTGGGAGCAGGTGTGGCCAAACCTAGAAAAACAGAATCCTGAGTCCACATTCCCTGTTAGTGTTTGTTCATGGAACATATATGGGCTAGAATCTAACCTCCTTCTCAACACCTTCCAGATATCTGTCTGACAACATGAACTATTTCCTACTACCTATTCATGCCTTGGGAAGATGTAGGCTGGGATATAGCTCAGGACGTCCTGGGTATATCTGAAATCTGGTGAGGACATCCAAGTTCTGGGTGTACACCACACATGCTCACTCCACGTTCCCAGTCAGACATGGATGTCCTCACCCCAGATGTGGGTTACAAAATGGGGCAATCTCTTCAAATGGGTTAGTTTTGTGCATCAAAAAGACAAGTAGCTCTTAATTTAAGACACAATTGGTCACCAAAATAATTACCTAAAAACAACTAGAAACGTCTTTATCTTTAGGCAAATATGACTTTAGGATGGCTTATACCCTGCATTTAGTGAAAAATTCACTATAGGGAACAGCTGATGCTCACATTACCACCACAGCTGTTCCCTATAGTGAATTTTTCACTAAATGCAGGGTATAAGCCATCCTGAGGTCATATTTGTCTAAAGATAAAGAAGTCTTGTCTTTTTGGTTGATTAAGTTCTTATACAGTTATTGTTTTAGTTTTGTGCATACCATGTGTGGTGGAGGAGGAACTGGGGGTAATTAAGGGGCAAGCAGCAGAGTTCCTGTCCCTAGGGCTGACCAAGTAAGAGAGACAGAGGAAAGCAAGGCGTACATAAACAAATATGTGTCCACTTTACAATGTGCACTCCGTCTGTCCTCTGTGTCTGTGACAACCCCATATCTACTGTGCACCTTGTTTCATCCCCCCCAGGTAACATCCAGGCCATCGAGGTGGCTGAGGAGGACATTAGTGGTGAGCCTGAGCCAGTGGAGGATGAGGAGGTGCCGCATGCAGAGACTGCCATCAGCGATGCCCCAGACACCCAATGGGCCGATGTGCTGCCTGAGGAGGTGGCCACCCAAGAGTACAAACAGTCACCCCAGCGGAGCGGGTACACAGGCACCACAATGGCTGGCGAGGGGCCCGAGGATGTGGGGGTCAGTCCCACACTGCCACCGCCAGGGCCATCGACTGCAAAAATGGGTGCAATGCATGTTGTCCTCCAGGAGCTGCGGGCACATACGGCTTTGGCACACAGGGATCCTGCAGGTAGGCAACTGGCAGGATGGTTGCATGTGCTGGTGTGTAACACCAACCCCCAGACACAGCGGTAGGGCCACACACATGCACGATAACAGTGGGCCTCCACACATACATATGCCCCCCTGGCCATGTCTGTGGTGTTTGGTGTGGTTCAGTGGGGAATGGACAGGTCATACACGTTGGGGTCTAGGCAACAGATGTCTCACAGGTCACTCTGTTCCCCTCCCTTACAGGCACTCACCAGGCACTGATTGCTATATGGGCAGAGATGCATGGCCAGCAGTAGGTACAGCGTGCCCAATGCCAGGCAGTGTGGGCCCTCACGTGGGCGGTGTGTGGGCTCCGCAGGGATGTCAGGGAGCACAGCCTGGAGACATGGCGGGACGTATCCTGTAGCCTGAGGTGGTGCCAGAGGCAGAAGCAGCAGCAGCAAGGGGTGTGGGGGGGCCCATGGGAGGGGGGGCATTGGCGGTCACACAGGCCATAGGTCTGTGACTGAATGTTGGACTTTCCACCAAATTGAATAACGCATTACCTTTGGTCACCGATGTGCACGTGTCCATTTCTGTGTCGGGGGTTCCCTGAGTGGGCTGGCCCAATTGGTGTTACCATGGTCACATGTGCCCTACCATGTCACAGGCTGGTAGGGTGTATGCACCAGCAGCAGTCATGACAGAGCGATCCATACATGCCCTGTGTTCCATGCACCGTGCCGTGTGTTAATGGCCATACATATGCCTGGGGTTACACCCTCCCTCCCCCTGACACCTTCTGTATATGTCTGCTTGTTCACCAACATTGTGGGGTATATCTCCCCTCTGTCCCTGCATATCATCCACATCAGACTATCTACATGGGTGACCCATCTGTCAGACACACAGCAGGGTCACCGTGGCATACTAACCGCACATGCTTGGCAAACAGACATGATGTACAGATATACCTAGCTCCTGTCAGGTGTTTACCCCCCTACAGCACTTGTAGTGAGCCACTGCCCCTTCACCCCACCAGACCCCATCTTGGTGAGACATACCGGCTAACGCCCTGTCAGACACGTGGATCCCCGCATACATCACATCTAGGCTATATCATGGGTACCACATATGTACCTCCTTACCATCCTATCATGTGCTGCATCCATGCTACAGACTGACTATCCGTGACAACATGCATGTGTCCATGTCTGTTGGATGGTGCAACACATGGTTATATCACAATGTCATCAGGGGATACATCCGGCATCACACATGGTGCTCCACACAGCTTGTTTTGGGGCAGGGTCAATGTATGTGGCACAAATACATACTGGGACATGCACACAAGTGTCACACTCACTACTACAGCATGTATGTACAAAGGACACATGACCATTGCAAGATGTGGCTGCCTACACAATGTTTTAATACAAATATGTGTTGGTAGGTGCCATACAAACCTTAAAATATACAACAGAACAACACCCCAGGCGGGTTAACATTAAAACTGTTTCACATTTGAGTTAGCCCAGCATGTACATCTGTCTCACACGTTAGTGGAGATACATTTGGCTATTAGGATTGCCACCTTTGCCATCTGTGCGTCCCCTTGACTACCTTGCAGACACTGAGAGATGGCCACAGATATATATGTTGATCACACACCAGGAGGCCCGCCGTGGGGGTATGGCTGGGGATGAGCCGTGAACATGCCATGATAATGCTGATGGCGCATTGCCTCAGCCATACCCTCAACAGAAGCTGTCAGCTGCCTGATGGCATGGCCATGGTCGCTCAGGGTCCGCATAACGGTGCCCATCGCCACACACACAGGAGACCCACACATTTGCCACCACATCCACACCATGTGGCTGTGGTCTGGGTGGTGGCATCTGCATTGGCCCTTGTGTGTGGCAATGTGTGGGGGTCCCACACCTGGCCTTACACCTTTGCCATGCACATGGGACAGATGGCAGGGGCCCCCAGTGCCCTGTGGTGACCTGCATCAGCCCTCAGGCACAGGTCCCCCTCCCCACCCTCCATGGTCCCCCCGCCCTGGCCGTTCCCCTCACTCTCCCCGCCACCATCCCTCTCACCCTTCTCGCCCTCCAACTCCACCTCCCCAGCACCCTCCTCCCACCCCTCCCCACCCTCCATGTATTCCTCCCCCACATTCATGGCATCCACTGCCGCTGCAGGTATGCCCTCTACATTGGTACCTCCATTCATCGTGGGGGGGGGGGCTGCACCAGGTGGTGTGGGTGCAGAGGTCCCCTCCCCAGCATCTGCATCCTCTGTGGAGAAAGCAGGTATGAACAGGGTGTCATGCATTTGTTATGGCACAGACACATTGTATGTGGCATCACAGGCTGCCATGCCACTGGGACATGGTGTGGCGCAATGCATAGGCTGGGACACTCACCGTCACCCCCGGCCATTGCCTCCCGCTGCATGCGGCGGAGGTATCCAGGGCAGTGTAGCCTCATCTCTCTGCCCTTCTTCCGTAGGTCCTCTACCTGGGGAGATAAGCAATGTTTGCAACCATTAGGGCTCTGTATCCCTGCCCATGGTGAACCACATGGAACACATGTCTGCGTGCAATGGGGGACACTCCTGCTATGAGCAGGAGGTTCCATACTAGCTGTTGGCAGATCTGCCTGCATGTGTGGGCGTGAGGCTGGGCATGTGTGGTGTGACACCTACATGCCCTGTGCACAGCCTCATACCTACCCCATGCCATGTCCCTGCCATCTCATGGCATGACATGACAGCAACATGGCATGTGGGGCGTTCCAATTCTGATCTACACGGGGTGTGACTCCATACCATCAGTGCAGTCCAGCACACACCTCGGTGTTGGGCAGCCTGTCCCACATCAACAGGAGCCATCACCATGCCGCCTGGATGCTGCTCCAGCCTCTGTGGTGCGGGCTCGGACACCTGGGGGTATGGGTGAGCTGGGTACCTGCACTAACATCAGCTACCATTACACCGGGATGCTTGGTGGACCACTGGAATCTGGTGTGCAGCCTCCTGGGGATGTGGCGGAGCTGGGAGCCTGCAACAGCAGCAGCAGCCATAACATCAGGATGACTGATATCCCTCTGTGTTGTGTGCTGGGGCCCCCTGGGGGTGCACCACAGCTGTGAGACGGCAATTGCAGCAACCACCATGACCCCAGGATGTGTACTGCACCCCTGTCATCAGGTCTGGGGGCCTCCCGGGGATAGGATGATGTTCCACGCATACACAGAAGCAGCTGCCATAATACCAGGATGTAGAATAGACCTGTGTAGTCTGGTCTTGGGCCTCCTGGGGTTGGGTCAGAGCTGGGAAACTGCAACAACAGCAACCACCCTAACGCCAGGATGGAGAACAGACCTGTGTCAGCTGATCTGATGCCTCCTGGGGATAAGGCAGAGCTGGGAACCTGCAACAACAGCAACCACCATAGCACCAGGATGGAGAATAGACCTGTGTAGTCTGGTCTGGGGCCTCCTGGGGTTGGGGCAGAGCTGGGAACCTGAAACAACAGCAACTACCCTAACACCAGGAAGGAGAATAGACCTGTGTAGTTTGGTCTGGGGCCTCCTGGGGTTGAGGCAGAGCTGGGAACCTACAACAACAGCAACCACCCTAACACCAGGATGGAGAATAGACCTGTGTCAGCTGGTCTGATGCCTCCTGGGGATAAGGCAGAGGTGGGAACCTGCAACAACAGCAACTGCCATAACACCAGGATGGAGAACAGACCTGTGTATTCTAGTCTGGGGCCTCCTGGGGTTGGGGCAGAGCTGGGAACCTGCAACAACAGCAACCACCCTAACACCAGGATGGAGAATAGACCTGTGTAGTCTGGTCTGATGCCTCCTGGGGTTGGGGCAGAGCTGGGAACCTGCAACAACAGCAACCACCCTAACACCAGGATGGAGAATAGACCTGTGTCAGCTGATCTTATGCCTCCTGAGGATAAGGCAGAGCTGGGAACCTGCACCAACAGCAACCACCCTAACACCAGGAAGGAGAATAGACCTGTGTAGTCTGGTCTGATGCCTCCTTGGGTTAGGGAAGAGCAGGGAACCTGCAACAACAGCAACCACCATAACACCAGAATGGAGAATAGACCTGTGTCAGCTGGTCTGGGGCCTCCTAGGGCTAAGGCAGACCTGTGACACTGCAACCGGAGCAACCACCCTGACACCAGGATGTTTGATACACCTCTGTGTGCAGGTCTGGGAGCCTTCGGGGCCAAGGGTGATGTTCCACACTTAAACAGCAGCAACTACCACACCACCAGGATGTATTTTACTTTGTTCAGTTATTTGTGTAAATATATACAATCAAGGATCATATTGAGCTCACTAATAATTAAAAGTTATGCTAGGCCATGGTACCAAGAAATATATTCATTGTTTATTGCTCTAAGGGCAAGCTACCATGAAAACTGATTTGTGTCAGGGCAGTTTCTCCAAATAAATTTGTTTTGTGCATAACATGGCAGTCATGAACTCAGTCCTAAACCAGGGTATGTGGAATATGATCTCAGACTCTCAAATTCATTGCTAATGCTTGGTGTAGTACTTTCATCATTGCATCACGCAAAAGAGAACCTGATTCTGGAGTTTGTATGATGCAACACATATGGGTAATTTGTCAATACTCGTATGTGCTTGGAAATTCCTCTTAATCAAGCCTATGACACCCAACACAATGGGAACTATTTTGGTATCTTTTTGCCACATTTTTTGTTCTCTGACTGCATTTTTTGGTAGTTTAAGATCGTCTCCCTCTCAAGTCAGTTCACAGTATTGCTTTGGACTGACACCTCTATAATCAATACCATTCTGGTGTTCTTCTCTGTTCAATTCTCACTAGCTTCCCTACATCCAGCTTTTTATCGGTCAGATTGGGAGTATTGCAGGTGACCGTAACCTCTTCATTCTGGCTTGCATCCGGGCAATTTCTCCAAATGGGTTAGTTTCTGTGTGCAGATGTTCATACTTGTGTATGATTAACTCCTGATATGAATTTTTCTTATTCCAGCTTAGATTACTGAAATAATTAAAGTTGCGTAGTGTTTCCTTCTCATATGTTAACTGATTCACAGCAAAGGGGTGGCTACATAACTAGGAGACTCATTATGTAAAACAACACCACAGAGGGAGGATCCATCATTATACACACTGCTGGGAGAGGCTTCACTCGTTTTGCATACAGTAATTTTAGGCATAATTCTGAAAATTATGAGTACATTCATTTCATATGTGGTAGCAAACACACAAAAGAGTTGAATTAGCAGTAGTCTGAAACTCAAGAGAGGTAGACTTCAACCCTAGCTAGTGTCCACTCACACATCTCTCTTAAAAATACAAGCAAATATCCCTTATCAGAAGCAAAGTTTAAGGTTTCTTTCATTCATTTATTCATTCGCCTCATGCTTGGATTGAGAAGAGTAAATGGGCATAACAGTTGCTGTTTGCAGCAGCATGGAAATCACCATTGCTAGGGTAAGTCAGGGTACTCCGCATTTGCAGTGCGGCTTAGATATTGATAAAGTCATCCTCAAACCTTTGATTCCTTTGGGGATTGTTATAGTGACATTTAATCTCAAGTGTGTAGATAATCTGGGCACATTATGCTGCAAGCAAAAGTCAGTTTTTAAAAAAATGTCAGTGCTTGTCTCAGTCACTTTTAGGATGAATGTCATTACTATACTATGCGGCTTTCACATTTATTTTGATCCGTAAGCCGGTGCGAGTGTATACAGTATTTGCTCATGTACTCTCCAGTCTTTCATAGCTTATTTTCCATGCTTTTAAGACTGCCCTTTGTAAACAGAAGATGGCAATAAAAAATAATTAATAATCCATTGATGTCTGCCAGTTCTGAAGAGGTTACTTACCTGGGGCTTTTAGACATTTCATTACCATCTATCATTACTGACTGCTCTGTGCCTTTGCAGAGTCATCACAATTCCACAGAGTTCCTGTAACTTCCACAATGCTTGCACCAGCTACTGTCTTATGGAGCAGGTTTTGCTGCAGCCATCTATTCTCATGGATCTTCTGCTCGATTTTGTATTGTGAGATGTTATTCTAGATTTAGCAGTACACGTTCTGCCCTTTACTCCTCGCATGCTTTTGCAGAGAACCATGGAGACGCGTTTTGGACTCCTGTTACACTAAGCAATATTACCACCATGTTAATAGCATGCAGCTTTATGACTTTGAAAAGAAAAAAAGAAAAGTCTGTGATAAATTTGTTCACCCGAGATCACATCTTAATGAGTTTGAGAAATGAACGCCTGCAAATCGAATTGTTGCTATCCACTGGAGCCTGAATTGTTCAAGAATGCTTGTCTGGTGCTTATTTCTTTAATTTGATTACTCATTTTTTAAAATAATGCTTATACATAGGTTCATTGTGACATACTTAGAACTATCATGGCATATGTTATTTTCAAATGGGAGAGACGGAGACAGGGCGAGAACTGTTAAGTCTCTCTGCAGTCTCTAACACAGTAGCAGAAAAGGAATCTGCACAGTATGTATTCATTTTTCTGCTAGGCTAGGCAGAACATCTTTAGATTATAGGCTTCTGAGTGTTCACCACTCCTGCCAGGTCACAGTCCCTTACTACTTAAATTGTTATTATCTAAGGCAGCCTTTTCTTCTTCAACCACTACTTTATAAAGGACTTGCATGACAAGAGCCAGGGATCTTTGAATGAACGGGATAGAGAACTGATAGACGTACTGCCGATCTCTCTCTATACACTCATATATATATAGAGAGAAAGAGAAATATATAGGTATAAAGAGCTAGAGATAGATAGGGATTTAGATAGAGATGTAAATATGTTTCAAGCACAATCTAGATCAGTTGCTCTCAGCCTTTCTTCTGTTGTAACACACCTGACAGATGTGTTTATGACAAACTGAACACTGCAATTTGCAGCTTAGCAAAAAAGAGCTCAAATATAAATTTATTGTGGTTAAAAATTATGCAGGAGAAACATGTTGGTGATGTCATTGCCCCACCTTCTCTAGTGTTTTATGGCCTTCCAGTCTATCTTGGTGCTACCTTGCTGCTCTTCGGGTATTTTACGGCCTTACAGCCAGTCTAGATGCTGTGCTGATCCTTGTTAGGTATTTTAGCAACAACTTGGAGCTGAGGGAGCTGAGGCCCCAAACAAACAAACTCCAAGAAAAACTGAACCTGGTACTGTGAGGGGAGGGGGGAGGAGGGGCACTACTGGCCTAACACCGTCAACAAGCCTTAAACTCTCTCTTCAAAGTACTTATCAAATTTCCATTACTGTAATTGTTAAGTTTGCTTGACTTTAAATGTGCCTTAGGAAGAGAGGTTTGTCTTTCTCAGTGCCTAAAGTCCATTACTCGGTGCCTTGAGATGTTCCTATTCTGAGGTGGGACTTTTCAACTTATCTTTCTGCTGTGTCGGCTCTTCCTCCAGTGTTCTGGGCTTTCACATTCAATTCATCCAAATGCCTCTTCCACCCACTGTTGTTGCTTTAAGGGTCTTTACATAAACTCTTTTTAGGGCCTTTACGTATACTCTGTTCTCTTTCTAAATCCATCAGTATCTTATTCCAAGTAGCCTGTGAAGTCTTTCCCCAACCTGGGGGAATAATCACCAGAAATTCTTATGCTAGTGCAAACGTCCTGAGCATTGGGACACCCATTTTCACGCACACAGCTTAGTTGACCTCATTCCATTGCTGTTCCCTGGGCTTGTGTGGCCTGTCTTGTTGCTGTGTTTGTTCTCCTCTCCTGATTTATGGGATTTCAGCCTATCCTGTAGCAGCAAAGCGCAGACAAACCAATAATACCAGGAGTCTGTTCAGAAGGTCCAAATCATTTATTTGTGCACAAGTCTCAAGCAGAATCAAATTCAAAATGGCTGAGCAAAGTTTTCTAGCATTACAACAACTTTTATAGACTTCTGTTCCATTCTAGGTATAGAAAAACACTTCATTGGTCCCGGTACTCTCCCGTACCTCCCGTACCCCTTCCATTGGTCCCGGTACTGATAAGATTATCCAATTATGTTCCTTCAGTGGGCTCGGCACCTGCATACCCCCCTTCTAGTCCCAATTACAATGGCCAGTTCATCAACTTGTTACTTTCATACTCTCAAGGCCATAGAGCCAATTTGTGCATGCAGGGGAGCAGGGCTCTGCAACTCATCTGTCAGCACTCCCAATTATATTCCTTGCAGATGTACTTTTCTTATCAGTAACTTTTAAACATATTTTTCTGTATTTTTCCATCTCTCAGTTTTGCTTATCTAAGTTAGTTTAGTACTCTTGCAGAGTTCTATCCTACAATAGCAGCATGTTGGGGGATGTGCAATTCCTATGAGCCTCTCCACAGGCTTCATTTACAGGTCAAGCGAGTTAGGCCTGCCTGCTTATGTCAGACACTGTGGATCACAGGCCTGCACCTGCCACATTCCCCCCTTTGATTAATCTCACCCTATTACTTAATAAGGTGTGAGAATTAAATCACCTTTAGAAGAATCACATCATGATTGAAGGATTACGACTAGGGCTGGCTCTATATAGGGCCATTATTTTAGTTGCGGTCTTCCGCTCTACTGTGCTGTCAATAGCATTATGAATGGAACGCATACAACATGGGATTAAACATGGTAATAAGAAAATAACAACAACAAGAATTAGTACTAAGACAATGAAAGTCTTAAATCCTCCCAGCCAGGAGAAAAGGTTAGCAAACCAGTTAGGGAATTTCAATGAGTGCCAAGTTTGTACTGGCACATAAGCATGTCTTTGCATATCTTTAGCAATTTCTTCAACTACTTGACCCTTATCATCTATTTTTAAACAACAATTGGTTAAATTCAGTTTACCACATACTCCTCCTTCAGCTGCTAACAAATAATCAAGTGCTAAGCGGTTCTGATATATAGCAGTGCGCATCTGAGTACTTTGTCTAGCTAAAAGCGTAAGAGCATGACTAGTTTCATTGGTTATTATTTCAACTACTGCTTGTAAGCGAATAATACGATTAATCATATAGATTGGAGTTCGATAACCATACATACCATCATCATTCCAAGTGGCAGGCCCATAATACTCAATGATTCTTTCTGGTGGCCAATCATCACCCTGCCACTTCTCCCACTTGCCTATCTGTAAGGCTTCTCTTTTCTGTCTTAGTGCTCTTTTGTGTCGGTGGGTAGTGTATACAGGGTATCCTAATTGTTCTCCATGTTCAGTGTTTAAAAGAAAGAAAGAAGGTCTGATGGTTCCTAAGACACATGCTCCTCCCCATTGTGGCAGGAGTTGTGCATACGCTCGGTTTCCACAGATCCAATATAGGCCAGGTGGGGCTTGCCAGGCATGGGCTTTGGCAAGGTTAGTCCATAAATCAGCAAGTTCAGGAAATCTGGCTAATGGGTTAGGAGGTTCAGGGTGTTTGATTCCTGACCACCATGCCGTCTTTTTGGTCGTGGCATTATAGTACTTCTGGCTAAGACAGACCAGCTGTCCTACCTTTTGGGTGAACTGGGGTCCAGTTCTGGCATAACAAAGACGTCCAACGATTGAGTGCGCTAACACCCATTCACTAGTAGTCTTGTGTAATTCAGTCTGATTGTAAATCAAAGAATAATTCAATTCTTGGGCTTCCCATGGCCACTGGTCTCCCATTTGGGTTCCACCACAGAAATAGCAATCTGAGATCTTAAGACTAGATACTACTGCTCCGGCTAATTCTAAAAATAAATTCTGTGAAGGATGAGGGATCTCAAACTTATTTACATGCATGGCTTCATAGAAGGTATTATGGATATGATATTTAGATGACTTGTGGGCTTGGGTATTCAATCTAATATACACAATGGTTCCTGGATCTATTGCCCATCCAGCAATACGTAAACCAAACTTGTATCCTTGTTTCCAGGCATAGGGATTGTTTATGCGTAAGTGTAAAGGGTTACAAGCATCTTTCTGACATTTATCATTTGTAGTTGGCTTAGTTAAAGTAGCCATTCGTTTATCTATCTTCTCGTCAACTATACCATTATTCCAGGTAGCATAAAAAACACATTCCCAATCCGGGCAATAGTAATCTGCTGCTGGGGCAGTACTGTAGCCTGGTTCCTTTTTACCTGTACACTTCCTCCATCCTGTGGCACCCTCTGGACACATATACTTATGGTCATTCCGATACGCTTTCTCCCAAGTACCACAGGTGGAATAACTATCTCGGTTAATGACATTACATGCATCAAAATTCAAAACAGCAGGTTTAGTAATGTCCTTAAGTGGTGGTGTAGCAGCTATTATAGGTCCATCTGCATCCTTCCATCGTATTTCCAACGTGTAATAGGATGGATTCTGATGCGGATTATAGCATGCTCTAATTTTGCCATAAGTGCAAATATTTAGTTCAGTGGTGTTATAAATACACCGAGTCACTTTTCCCTTGCAGGTATAGTACGAGTGGTAAATCAAAGTCTGAGTTACTTTCAGTCCAGTTCGAGTAGAAGTAATGCAAGCAGTGCATGGAGGTAAAGCATAAGTCAGTTCAAAACCTCCAAAGAAGGCAACCAAGGCAAAGCAAAAGTAAAGATGCATGTTGATGTTGATTGGAGTTCTTCTGAATCCTCAGCTTGCTGATCTTGATCACGGCGTTCTCTTTTCTTCGTCCCGTTTGCTAATGAAGCAATTTAACGGGTGCTGAGTGTTGATTGAAGATCCTCAGGTTGTCCAGTACACATTAACCAACTTTATTAGCAATTTCAGTTGGCTTGTGAAGTCTGGCTAATCAATGTAGTATCAAAGTAGTGTGCAGAATCACGCACAGATTGAGTTCGTTGAAACAAAACTGTTGCTGCATGGAAAACAGCAATCCTCTTCAAAAGACTTGGCTACTGCAAGGCACTGTGATAAAGTGTCTACGTTGCTGGTTGCCGTCTCAGAGTAACTCGCAAGGGTGCATCAAGATGCTGCTCTGCTGTCCACTGCTCAGGTTCAGGATCAGCGGCGGGCTTGACTCTGCTGTGGTGGATCCAGGCGTCGATCTCGGCTACCTTTACTGCAGTTGGGGTAGACAGGATGACGGTGTACGGTCCCTTCCAATGGGGTTCCAACGGTGTCTTCTTCCAATCTTTGATCCACACCGAGGTACCAGGCTGATAGGGATGCAAGGGTTCCGTCAAGTTGATAGGCAACTGGTCTTGGATCCACGCATGGAGAGTCTGCAGAACAAAACTAAGAGCTAGGAGTTCTTGTCTGGTTACTTCTGAACCAATTTGGGCTAAACTTCCTTTGACTCCCTGCACTATTGGTGGGGGTTTACCATACAAAACTTCAAAAGGGGAAAATCCTGTTGATTTTACAGGAGCTGAGCGTATTCTGAGTAAAGCTATCGGGAGCACTTGGGGCCACTTCAAGTGTGTCTCCTGACAAAGCTTGGACATTTGGGCTTTTAGGGTACGATTCATTTGCTCAACTTTCCCTGAACTCTGGGGTCTGTATGCAGTGTGGAGTTTCCATTGTATCTGCAAAGCTTTTGCTAACTGTTGAGTAACCTGGGAGACAAATGAGGGTCCATTGTCTGACCCTATTACTGCTGGAATTCCGAACCTAGGGACAATCTCTCTCATTAAAACTTTGGTAACTTCTCGGGCTTTCTCAGTTCTGGTTGGGAAGGCTTCTACCCACCCAGAGAAAGTACAAACTAATACTAACAGGTAATGGTATCCATTGGCTCTTGGCATTTCGGTAAAATCAATTTGGAGGTTGTGCATGGGGGTTACACCTCCTGACTGAACTCGAGGTGCCGTTATAAGGCCTTGCTTGGCATTATTTTTGGCACAAGTTAGACATTGACGTGCTACTGAAGCTGATATGGTTGTCAATAGAGGGATGTAAAAATGTGGTCTAAGTGCTTTTTCCATAGCACTTTTCCCATAGTGGGTGGCTTCGTGGAAAGCTTTGACAAAAGCTGGTCCTAACAGTTCAGGAATTACTATTCGTCCAGGGGGTTGACTGCCCTCTTCTGGTGGCAGCTCAATCCATCCATCTTTCAGTACTCCATCTTCCTTGTTACAGTAGTAATCTAATTCTTTGGTGGTATATCGTGGTGTCCATAAATTCAGAGGTACTGGAAACAATGCTGCTTGCATTGGCATAGCTTGTGGGGTAATCTGTCCTGTCATAGCTGCTTGTCGTGCTGAAGCATCTGCAAATCTATTTCCTCGGGCAACTTCTCCTTTTCCTGCTTGATGTCCTCTGCAATGCATAACAGCTACACGTGTTGGGGCCCAAACTGCATCAAGTAACATCAATATCTCGGGACCATACTTGACTGACTTCCCTCCGGATGTGATGAGCCCTCGTTCTTTATAGAGAGCTCCATGGGCATGCAGAGTGGTGAAGGCATATTTGGAATCTGTATATACATTTAGCACAAGTTTTTCTCCTAACAATAATGCTCTGGTGAGTGCTATCAATTCGGCTTTCTGGGCTGATGTGCCTGAGGCTAAAGCTGATGATTCAACTACTTCGTGTTGAGTGACGACTGCATATCCGGCACAGCGTCGTCCATCGAGGATGAGACTGCTCCCATCAACATAATAGATTTGGTCAGGATTGTCTATGGGCACATCTGTCAAGTCGGGTCGACTGGAGAACACAGTTTCCATGACTTCGATACAGTCATGTTCTGGGAGTTCTTCACTGATGGGTATCAAGGTGGCTGGGTTCAAGGCATGACTCACTTCTAGTTGTATCTGTGGGTTTTCACATAACATGCTCTGGTATTTCAACATTCGGGAATTGGTGAGCCAATAATTTGCTTTTTGTTCCATGAGGGCAAGGACTGCATGTGGCACAGTGACTCGTATGTTCTGTCCTAGTGTGAGCTTGTCTGCTTCACTCACTAATAGTGCTGTAGCTGCAACTGCTCTCAGGCATGGTGGCCATCCTTTGGCCACAGTGTCCAACTGTTTCGATAGGTAGGCTACAGGTCGCTCCCAATTTCCCAATTTCTGAGTCAACATGCCTAAGGCATTTCCCTGTGCTTCATGTACAAACAAGTGGAAAGGCTTGTGGACATCTGGTAGTCCAAGTGCTGGTGATGACATCAATTCTTCCTTTAACTTCTTGAAGGCTGTATCCTGCTCAAGTCCCCACTCCAGTGGCGACTTTTCTTCTCCTTTTGTGGCTTCATACAGTGGTTTGGCAATTTGGGCGAAGTTGGGTATCCAGATTCGGCAATATCCTGCCGCTCCCAGAAAGGCTCTGACTTGCTTTCTGGTTTTTGGGGTTGGAATTCTACATACTGCTTCTTTTCTCTCTCTACCTAGTCTTCGGCTTCCTTGGGTTATACGGAAACCCAAGTATTTCACTTCTTTTTGGCATAGCTGTGCTTTTGCTCTGGAAACTTTGTATCCAGCTTCATCTAGTAACTGCAAGAGATCTTTGGTGGCTAGTATACATTCACTTTCTGATATGGCAGCTATCAGCAGATCGTCCACATATTGGAGAAGCACTCTCTTCCCCGGGGCCACTGGATAGCTTGAAAGGTCTTGATTCAGTGCAGCACTAAAGATGGTAGGCAAATTTTTGAATCCTTGGGGTAATCTTGTCCAGGTGAGTTGGCCCCCTCTTCCAGAGATGGGGTCCTGCCATTCAAATGCAAACAATATTTGACTTACAGGGGCTAATCTTATGCAAAAGAATGCATCTTTTAAATCCAGTACAGTGAAATGGGTAGCTTCAGCAGGTATCAGTCCTAGAAGAGTGTAAGGATTAGGTACAACTGGATGTATAGTTTCAACTGCATCATTTACTCTCCTTAGGTCTTGCACTGGACGGTAATCATCTGTCCCAGGTTTCTTTACTGGCAAAAGTGGAGTGTTCCATGGGGATTGGCATACTTTTAGTAGGCCATACTCGAGCAATCTTTGCAAGTGACGATGAATGCCTTCAATTGCAGCTCTTGGGAGAGGGTACTGTTTGACGTGCACTGGTGTAGCACTTGGCTTGAGGGTTACAATTACTGGAGCTATATGCTTGGCTAGGCCTGGGGGACTGCCTTCTGCCCACACTCCAGGTGGTGCATGAATGTTCTTTAAAGTTTGTTCGAAATAGGTGTCTTGGATAGAGTCATCAATGTAATACCTCCATTCTTCTTCTCGGGGAACTGTCAGCAGCATTATTCCTGCTGGTTTGGCTTGGGGATTTACTGTCATTTGCATTTCTCCTTCTTCAGAGAAAGATATTTGTGCTTGGAGTTTGGCTAACATATCTCGTCCCAGTAGTGGCACTGGACATTCGGGCATGTAAAGGAATTGATGAGTTATTTGCTGTCCTCCTAGACTGCATATACGATTCTGAAGAAAAGACTTTGTAGCTTTGGCACCAGTTGCTCCTATAATGGTGACTGCTTTTGTAGAAAATGGGGCTATCTTCTTGTCTATTACTGAATGTTGTGCTCCAGTATCAACCATAAAGTCCATAACTTGGTCTCCTATTTGTATTCCGACCATAGGCTCCTGGAGACCTAAAGCAAACTTGGAGCCCGGTCTGTCCTAATCCACATCATTTTCATCATGGATCGCTGTGGCCAATGCTTGAATGGCTCCTCCTCTCTCTCGCTGGAATTGTTCTCGATTGGCTCCTCCGCGGTTTCGGGGATAGCCTCGTCTTTCTTCTCGCCATTGATGATTGCTGTCGTCATCTTGCTGGGCGTCTTCGAGTTGCGGGCACGTATCTCTCCAATGTCCTTCTTCTCTGCAATAGGCGCATTGGTTCACGCCTAGCTTCTGGGACCGGCCTCCGCCTTGGCCCCGCCCTCTTCCTCTGCTCCGTCGACTAGGGATACCTCCCCTTTTCTGTTCAACTATGGCCGCAGCCAAAAAATCAGCTTTCTTCTTCATCTTTCTATCACATTCTCTCTGCCTTTCATTATCACGATTCACATACACTTTATGAGCGACTTCCAGTAACTGTGTTGCATTCATGCCCGCAAACCCTTCTAATTTCTGTAATTTACGTCTAATGTCTGGTTGAGACTGGTTTACAAAAGCAGAATTCACCATACATAAACTTCCTGGTGCCTCGGGATCATAGGGAGTATACATTCTGTATGCTCCAATTAATCTTTCATGAAAGTCTGCTGGGCTCTCATCTACACCTTGGATAACTCCTGCAACTTTGGAAAGGTTCATAGCTTTTTGGCCTCCCCTTCTCAGGCCTTGTAAAAAGCCTTGGCGAAAACGGGCTAGGGCTGTGGATCCTTCCTCTGTATTTGGATCCCAATGGGGGTCTTCATTCAGGAATTCTCTCTGGGCCGCTTCCCGATAGTCTATTCGGTCCAGCCCCTGTCCCGGAGCTACAGGGTTATCTGCCATCCACTCAATAGCTGCTTTTCTAATTCGTGTTCGCTCTTCTGTCGTGAATAGAGTGGTCAGGAGCTGGCGGCAATCTGGCCAGGTGGGTTGGTGGGTTTCCATAATAGTAGTTACTAATTCTGTCAGCTCCTGGGGCTTATTAGTATAGGAGGCATAATGCGACCTCCAATTTAATAAATCAGTTGTAGAGAAAGGGATATACACATAAGTTAAGGGTCCCGCTACCACCTCCTCATTATCGTTCTTTATAGGTACTCCCGGGACTTGCCGTAAAGGCATCATTTTGGCGGTAGCTGTCTTGTGGGATCTAAGGGTTGTTTTCGTAACTGTCTTTCCAGAGGTCACTTTCACTTTTTCAACAGGTTTCACTTTGGGTGTACATTTTACTGGCACGCTGGCACTGGCAACCACTTGTACGCTGTCATCCTCGCTCTAGGCATTTTCATTTTCTTCCTCCTCTACCTCTACATCTGACTCGCTTTTTATAATATCGTCTTCTTCAGCTAATTCCTCTCTCTGCCCTCCGGGAGGTGGGTCAGGAGTTGGGTCCCGCACCGGCTGTCTCTGGGGCTCTGGGGCAGGACGCCGGGCTACTCTTATCGGACCTGGGGTTCGAGGCTGTCGGGGAATTATCTCTGGGGAATCAGGATCTACCAGGATGGGCTTCTTCCTGGACTTCTTATCCTGCTCTTTCATTCTAGGCTGTTCTGTTTTCTGTCTAGAATCTGTTTTAGCTAACATTATTCTGCACTGTTCCTCATAACAGCGCTGCGCCCAGAGGGGCGGATCTTCACAAATACTTAACCAGGAATCTATATAGGGGTACTGATTGGGGTGCGCTATCCGCACTCTACGGTGTACTAACTGAATAATTTCTACATTGAACGTTCCCTCTCGGGGCCAGGTGGGGTCTAGATCGGGCCACTCCCTAGTACACAAAATCTGCAAACGGGCTGCTGTCATTTTAATACCATAATCTCCAGAATATCCCTCTTTAAAATGTGCGATCATACATTCTAATGGAGTGTTTCTAGTAGACCCCGCCCCTCCCATTTCGATGTGTGCGCGCCGTGGGTAAGGGCGGACCGTGGGTAAGGGGTCCTCACGGCCCTGGAAACGTATAAGGAATACAAATAACAAGACAAGACGACAATCGCTTCCCCCTTTTCGCGACCTGAACGCGGTCGCCCGGTCAGGAAATGCGCTACTCAGGGGTCCGCCTTCACTTGGTCCGTGCTCCCAGACCTCTCATTCACACTTCAGTCACACAATCATGCTAGCAACGTATCCCAGAATGCATTCGTTTCTATCTATTCTGACTAGTCTTACCAATTTCCCAATTACAAAAAGGATGGGGGTTTCACCCGGCGAATACCCATGCGGGGTTACTCGGCCCTTCCTTGAGAGGTGATCAGGCTCTCTTACCAATTCCCAATATCTCGAGATTACAAATTCCAAATTCCAAGTTCCAATGGCAGTACTGCTCTTTCTATTTCTGTCTAGACACCAAATCAAAACTATACTCACCGGATCCGGTCCTCAAACTTCCCAAGCAGGCGCATGAGTTGGACCTCGGACTCCCCTCACTCGGGTTCAAGGCGTTGGCTCCAGCCGGGCCCGGCACCCGCCGAGGTCCGACCAGCTCCCTCCGATACAAGGGACCGGCGGCGCCAGGGAGCAGCCCTCGTCGGAAGGGCGCGATCCCGGCAGGACCAAGCCTATAGAGGCGGAAAGTCGTGGTATATTGCCCTATATACACTTTGATTCCACAACTTCCCGGCCAACGCACCAAGAATATGTAGCAGCAAAGCACAGACAAACCAATAATACCAGGAGTCTGTTCAGAAGGTCCAAATCATTTATTTGTGCACAAGTCTCAAGCAGAATCAAATTCAAAATGGCTGAGCAAAGTTTTCTAGCATTACAACAACTTTTATAGACTTCTGTTCCATTCTAGGTATAGAAAAACACTTCATTGGTCCCGGTACTCTCCCGTACCTCCCGTACCCCTTCCATTGGTCCCGGTACTGATAAGATTATCCAATTATGTTCCTTCAGTGGGCTCGGCACCTGCATACCCCCCTTCTAGTCCCAATTACAATGGCCAGTTCATCAACTTGTTACTTTCATACTCTCAAGGCCATAGAGCCAATTTGTGCATGCAGGGGAGCAGGGCTCTGCAACTCATCTGTCAGCACTCCCAATTATATTCCTTGCAGATGTACTTTTCTTATCAGTAACTTTTAAACATATTTTTCTGTATTTTTCCATCTCTAAGTTTTGCTTATCTAAGTTAGTTTAGTACTCTTGCAGAGTTCTATCCTACAATAGCAGCATGTTGGGGGATGTGCAATTCCTATGAGCCTCTCCACAGGCTTCATTTACAGGTCAAGCGAGTTAGGCCTGCCTGCTTATGTCAGACACTGTGGATCACAGGCCTGCACCTGCCACAATCCCAGTGTTGTCTTGGCATTCTTCAGGTGTTTTAAGACTTTCCATCTAATCTAAGTGTCGTATTAGCTCTCTACCAATGCTTCCAAACTTTCCAACCAATGATATTCCTGCTTTCACCTGCTCACACTGCCTTGGGCTTGTCTATACAATGACGGTGCTGCCGTATCACTCTGCCAATGCTTTGGAATCCTCCTAACAATGTTGGTGCCATTTTAGTCCTCTGAAAGCTCCTTCCAGTTCTCCCACCAATTTCAGTACTGCTTTGCCTTCATCTACCACCTTGGGATGTTCCTTCAACTCTTTGTGTCACTTTTTCCATCTGATGGTAGTTTGTTATCTTACTGGCACTGTAAGTGACCTTTGCTCCTATTTTGGTGCTGTGGGGTGTTTGTGACACTCTTGATGGCTTGCAGTGCTGTTGCCTCTGTTACAGATGCCTGCCAGCAAGTTTGAAGCCAGTTTCATTGAAAATGGATGGCAAGCCTCACTGTTACATTGTGAATTAGCTTACCACAAAGACTTGAATGGCAATTAATGAGACAAATACACACATAATTCCGTGTATAAGAACTATCTGAATGGGGTCCAAGGTTGAAGATTAATGGACACAAACTGATGGCCTTCTCATCCCTAACAAACAGCATTGAGAAGGCTAATAATTTTATTACCATGCCATTTTAGGGCTTGATGCACTAAAATATTTTTCTTATTTTCTTTAAATGGGAAAAATGCTAAGGGGTCATTCTGAACTCTTTTTAGCGGGTCTGGACGTATGATCCGGACATCCAGATCCGCTAAACAGCCGGACAGCCTGCCGGGGACAGAGTGCCCTGTATGAACAGGCGATTTGTATGGGGAGCTCTGTTCATGGGAGGGATGGGGCTGGACAGAGGCAGAGCAAGGGCAGGTGTTGGGTGGAGAGCAACCCCGGACATACAGGGCCAATTCTGAGGTTGCCCTAGTGTCAGCCACAGATTAGGGGGACTTATTGCTCCTCGGAGGTGGAATAAGTTCTCCTGGATTTTGGGGGAACACGTCACCGGGCAGAGACGGAAGATAAGGGGTGCCGGGGATCTCCGTAGCCCAACCCTGGCCACGGGAGGCCAGATCAGAGGTAGGCTGCGGGGAAAGTACGATATCACTGTCAGCTGGGAATTGCAGCTCCTGAATGGAGCCACAGTGCTATGGCAACGGGATACCATGGCAATGCAATTCCATTCAGGACCCTGGCTGAGTTAGCCAGGTATGTCGGCTGGGCACACCTATACCTACTTTGCTATTTTATAAAATACACACTTACATCATGACTCTACCTGTGCTCTGATCAAACTTTGCCCCAGAACATGCCCACACACAGGCAGCGTAAAAGCATATGACTTCTTGTCACAGTGCATACTTTTACATGTGGAATCCCTCTGTCTTTGGTCTGTAAGCTTCTGCATTTGCTTTTACTATTGTAACACAGTATACATTTTACTCAAGAATTTAAGTTCCTGTAAGTTTTGGAAGATAATTAAATTCTATAGAAAATGATCATTTAATGAAATACTTGTGCAAAATAGGCATTATGAGAGGTTTGTTCTTAAGGGCTAAATTTATAGATATGGCAAAAGATATTCTATTTCAAAAATAAAGAAACATATGAAAGGGAGGAGTTTAAATGCTTGAAACCTTTAGGGGCTCTTTTACTAAGCACCATTAACCAGTTAACATGCATTCTAGCATTCAGTAAGTGGCTGTGATTAGCAGTAATGTGCGGGCATGCTAACTACTGACCGCTAGAATGTAAGTTAGCTGGCACGCATATGCTAATGTGGAGAATGGGTGGTTAAGGGCCCAGCGTGATTGCCATGTCAATGGTGCTCACATTAGTGTGTGAGCACCATTAACATGGCAATTAGCATGTGTGCACCTAAAGATACCCAGATGCACCTGGGTTAAGTGTACTGCACGTTAACTACTAGTGCCAGAAACATGCAGGCCAGGCCCCTGACAGCTAACGGAGAGGCTTCACAGCTAACACGCATTACAAATGCACATTAAGTACACAGTCTTACTGGGCTTTAGTAAAAGGCTCACCCTAGTCATTCTCCACTTTTCTCAATTTTTTCCTTGCCTTTTGCCATCAAAATGTCAGTGAATGGGAAAAACAGATTTCACAATTAACCTTCAGAGGATTTGGATTATTTGTTATCCAGCACAGGACTGATGAATTTATGGAGCAACAGGTGCATCAGAAGGAAGAGCCAGTTCCTGCTGCACTTTCAACTGAGGGAGGGCTGAGTCTGCTTGGAGAGGAGCTTTCATTGAGCCCTCTCCTGATCACCTTCCTCTATGGATAAGAGGGGTCAATGCATTGAGCCGGGGGGTGAAGAGAGTACCAACTGATGACATTACTGCCCAAGCTGTGGATGTGGAGAAAGGATTTCATGTTTGTGGTACACAATGAAGAGGAAACAGAGGATATGAATAGAAATTTTCTGGCAGAGAGCTCCAGTTCTGTTGTCTGGAAGAGAGGAAAGTAGACCAACTATTTCTACTACTTATCATTTATATAGTGCTACAAAGTGTACGCAGCGCGGAACATATAGATGTGAGAGACAATTCCTGCTCATTGGAGCTTTTACAAGTGCAACAAAGAGAACATTTTGCTTCAGGGCCTCTAGAGCCATGGTTCGTATACTTCATCCTCCTCTTGTTGAAACAGTGGTTGTGACTTTGGAAATGATATGGGATGCTGGTTCATTTGGAATCTTCTACGAATAAATGATCTCTTGATGTGAATTCCCTATCTAGAAAATAAAGATTTTAGGCTAGGTTTAAGCTGAATTTGGAAAGGGTATAAACACTGTAAAAAGACCTAGAGAGTTTTAAGTCACTTAATATTACTTTGATACAAGAAAAGGTAACCTTAAACAGGAAGATGGAACCTTGAAAATCTTGCAAGATGCCTAATATCCAGGTCCTGAATTTTTCCAGGATGTTGGGGATCATCACTTCAGGACCTATATAAGAGGTGTATGCTACATGTGTTCAAAATTTCTTCTGAGACTACCACCTGTGGGTAAGATCTACTTCCTTATGGGAGACATATTAATTGACAGAATCTATGTCAAAGGGTAATTAGTGGACTGGGACAATCAACCTGAATTTGATGACTTTTTCTCCTCTCAAACTCTTCTGGATCTATTGCAATATGGCTTTCATCCTGTATATTCAAAGTATCCAGTGACCTGCTCTTGCCAAAGTATCCAGTGACCTGTTCCTGGCAAAATCCAAGAGCATGCACTTGAGCCTCATCCTTCTTGACTTTTCTGATGCTTTTGACACTGTTGACCACAGTCTTCTCCTTGATACTTTGTCCTTGCTTGGTTTTAAGAGATCAGTGTTATCCTGGTTCTCTGCTTATCTCTCCCATTTGCACTTTTAGTGTTTGTACTGGTGGATTCTCCTCTACTGCTTATCCCGCTCTTAGTTGGTATACCCCAAGGGCCTGACTAGGTATAGAGTTCTCTCTCTCTATACCTAGTCTCTTGGTGCACTCAACTACTCCCATGATTTGCAGTACCATCTTTACACTGATGACTCTCAGATCTACCTTTCTACACTTGAAGTCTCCCCATCAATACTGGCCTGGATCTCTGCTTCCCTATGTGGCATTGCTGCCTGGATGTCTCACCACCATTAGAAATTGAACATGGCCAAAACCAAGCTTCTTATTTTTCCCCTTACACCCACCTACCCCCTTCCTCCTTTCTCAGTCTCTGTGGATAACGCTGTAGTGGGATTTGAACCCAGGTGTCTCTCTTTGTGTTTCAGCCTGAACTACTCTGTTGCCAGAATACTTCTCTCTAACAGTGAGGTCTTAAAAGCAAAATTCTATCACATGGACAGTACTGGTTTCTCTAACAAAGATGTGCTAATTGCATTTTAACATTTATAAAGAAAAGCTTGTATACCAAATGCTGTACAGATTCAGGTTTGTGTTCTTGCTGCTACCAAAGGGTTATTTTTAACAATCAGTTCTAAATAGTCTGCAATACACACAAAAGCATTGCACTGCTTTGTAAGAAAAAAAAACTCGGGCAGGGAGAGAGAAAGCATTTTTCTTTTGTTTTCCAGGGTTCCTGCTTTTGCAGATGTCAGCATTAAGCAGAAACAAAACACATTTCCGGAGTCAGTCACACACTCTGCTTCCGCTGATGTCATCAAAAAGCAACACTGTCCATTTCCGATGACACCCTATTTCTGGTGATGTCATTTCCGATGATGTAGGCTGGGAGTGTGGTTGAGGGTGGGAGGACGTGGGTGTGGCACAATCCCGAAAGTGGGTGCTGATTGGCTGACGTCATCCTTGGGGGTGGAGTGGGGGCATGTCAGTGGGGGTGTGGCCAGGTCTGGGGTGTGGATGGGCGGAGCTAGCTCACCATTCATTTCTATGGGAGGGGGCATGACCAGAGGCGGGGCATACACCGGATGTGAGCGCTGATTGGCTGCTGTCCTCCTTATCTCACCTGTCAATCAGTTTGACAAGTAGTGTACCCATTATACTACTGCTGGGTATTGGGAGAATGAATGGGGATTGAGGATGGAGGGGTGAAATTTGAGTGGATGGAAAAGGAATAAAGAAATAAATGGAGGAAAGAGCAAAAGGGGAAAGACCAGTATGTTAGAGGCAGATGTAGAGAGAGAATGGAAAAAACTAAAAGAGAGAAGAAAGGACAAATGGACAGCAGACAATGACACGAAGAAAGCAGAAGAAAGTGACTGGTGCAATTGCGACTGAAAAATAAAAAGCCCAAACAACAAAAATACTATTTTATTTTGAATTTATTAACTGGAATATGTCATCTCTGGGAAATGTGCATCACTAATATCTTTGTGTTTTGTTTAACACAAGAGGAAATTAATTTATAGTTTTATTTCTCCAGTGTTGTTTTACATTCCAAGTTTATTTTTTGGGGTTCTCAGTTTAATTATTGTCTTCATATTTCTAAGTTGTGATCCTTTGTTCTATGTTTTGTGACAGTCTGTGTTTTACATGTGTAACTGAGTTATGGTATTGTATTCATGTAGTTTCTATGTGACAGTCCCACTTGTTCTCTTTCCCAAGTAGGAGATGTATTGGTGTAATATTTGTAGTGTCGCCTTTTGATAGGTAGGGTTTGGTGCTTTGTGAGTCCTGGTAGTGCTGTTATGATACGGCGGGTTTGCTATGGGTTCTAAATGAGCAGGGTTTATAGCACGTCCTAATGTGCCTGGCAGTTGGCACTGAATTATAATAATATAGAAATCTGGTAATCTCTTCTTTATCCTCACTGCCCATGCAAATGGTATTCAGACACTCATTAAGAGGCATGTTTACTAAACGTTAATGCACATTCACAAATGCTAATATGTGCTAAGTGCCTAAGGTGCCGCATAACCTAAGGTGCCGCATAAGGCGCCCTAAAAGGCACTCCAGAGGGCACATTATAAAGTGCACTATCCGCCAAGGCACCTTATAATGTTCCCTATAGGGTGCCTTATGAGGCACCTTAAGGTTACAGCACTGTGAGGGTGTTTTTGCTGGCAGCACTAATTTAAATTAAAAAAAGGAAATGCCTCAGACAGCCCAATCAATTAACACCACTGTGGGATCAAACCCATGATAGCTGCCTCCACAGCCAGTGAAGTAACCAGTGGGCTACATCTCTATAGCTACTAGCAACCCCCTGACTGGCTACAGAAGGACTGCAGGTCACCACACAAACTGTCTGCTGTGGTTACCAGAATAGGGTTAACCCACCCGTAACCATGATGCACTGCACATGCATATCAGCAGTCTACAGATGATCACAAGATGGGGTATGCACCCCCACAGCACCTTGGCCTGGTAGGAGGAACTAACCATGTGTGTTACTGGCACAGAGTAGCTTCAGACCGTCACATTGTGCGGGTACTGTGCTCACCCTGAGGGTGGAGGTGGGGCGCCCAGCATCAGGTCCGCAGCACCTGACTTAGCTGAGACAGGCTATGCTGCAGGTCACCATCAGCGCCAGTGTGTGATAGGTTGTCCTTGCAGACACACCTAGGATACACATGTGTTCATCTGTATTTCCCAGTCACATCTAGGCCTTGTGGACTATGATGTACCCAGAATAGTGCATGTCCTGTGTGGGTGCCATGGTCACATGATTTAAGTAAAGGGGGGTGTTTGGACCCATAGGCGGATTATATAGCACCACCCAAACTTTCCTCTGGGGTTCAGGGTGTGGGACAGGATCTCCCACCAACAAATCCACAATCTATATCCTGCAATGGTGGCAGTAGAGGGGACCATCAACCCCCAGTCCTGCTGGGAAACAGGCACCCAGCAGGGCAGTCAATGCAGATCTGTACACATCCATAAGGCAATGGCAGGCAGACAGAAGGCCTGGAAATGCTCAGCTGCACCCCACCACTATCTGACAGTCTCCATCTATGCACATACAAACTGCAGACAGTCTGCTAGCTAGTCCATAGTGCATGTTCCTGGAGAAGATATGAGCACATACACACCAAGCATACAAGTCAGTGATTGGTCCCCAGAAAAAAAACAACAGAAATATCACTTAAGAAAAATACTATGTAGCACTATGGGGGAACCTGGCCATGCCGTGGTCACTGCTCAGTCAGGGTGAGAGTGACCTACCAGCAGGACATGCTGTGGCCACCCTGTCCATGCAGGTGGTGGCCGGGCACTACAATGTTTCAGCCATTGCCCTATGCCCTGCGCAGATGCATCCTGCCCAGGCCACCCTGTCTGGGCCATACCCACAGTACCTTGCTCCTCATTATGCACATTGGCAGGCTAACACTGGAAACAGTGCAAGCAGTAAGGTGTAGGCAGCCACAACACACTGGATAGACAGACACACACTCCCACACCTATGCCAGTATTGTGCAAATATAGAGACTTTTGGCAGCCCTGGCCACCACACCAGTCCTGGGCACAGTGCAGACATGGCTATGGTACGCAATACTGTTGGGGTCACTCCCCGGGGTGGTAAACACTGTCAGAAACCAAAACTGAAACACACTCCACAGATATCAGAAAGGTTGCTATGATGCAGCTCTTTCAGCAAATTGTGCTTAACTTAGGAATTGTTATCTGCCATTAATCATAGCAACCTTTTGATATATGTGTAATGTATTCCCAAGTTTAGGGCAGCATTGCTAAGGTATGCAAGGGGTAGTATTGGGAGATGTTGCTGCGTGCAGGGCCCAACAGCCTGAATCTCCATGAAGCTTTGGATAGTGGTGCCTGTGGGTGTGGGTGTTTGTGCCCCTGTTGGCCGCTGCTCTAGGGCAGAGGTTCCCAACTCCGGTCCTGGTGGACCAAACACTGTTCAGGTTTTCATGCTGTCCCTAATGAATATTCATGAAATACATTTGTATACAATGGGGCGGCGCATACTAATGCAGCACAAGCATATTTATTAGGGACAGCATGAAACCTGAATGGTGTTTGGCCCTCCAGGACTCTGCTCTAGGGATTGCACATGTTTATGGTGTCTGTGCTCTGTAGGGTAAAATACAGGCGTTCAGGCATGTTTATTTTATCTGCAATAAAGGTTCCGTCTTTATTACCATGGTTTAGTACTTGGTAAAATATGGGGAAAGGGTTGGCAGGAGCCACAGCTGGGACTTGAACTTGTGACCTTTTGCTCCTGAACACACTGGCTGTGTGTACTGCACCACACTGTTGCCACAGGGACTGTCTGTTCCCTGGGGATACCATGACTGTTCGTCAGACAGACCCTGTCTGTTGCATTGCACGGCACCCACATAAATGGGGCTAGGCCATGGTCTGCTATGGGCAGATGCCACCAGCACCCCTCCGCCACCATGCTGCCATGCCATTATGCCGGTGGTGCTGGTGGTGCGCAGTCCCAGGCCATCCAGTATGCTGGTAGGCAGCTGCCTATGGTGTGGGTTCTCGGGTAGGGGTGCCTACATGGACATGCGCACTTCCCCCCCCCCCCCCCGCACCGCCTACCAATGTTATGTGCCCTTGGTACGCTTTGTCAGTAGTGTTGCTTTATGTTTATCATTAATATCACTATTGGCCAGCTTGGTTATTGGGATTTTAGATGTAGTTTTGCTCCTTTTATATGTTTATTTGCCTCTTTGTTCCCTGCACTATCACTATCACTTTTTTGGGTTTCCCTGCCTTTACTGGACATTGCTGACTGAAATAGTTTCTCTTTCCTGCAAATGTGCTTTAACACGAGGGTTTCACTTGTGTTAGTGTTCAGACCCGGATTTCACAGCGTTAGTGTGCCTGGAGCCTCTCCCCTCCCACTCTCCGCCCATTGACCCCTTCTCTCCACCCTCTGGGAAGCCTTACTCCACCCTTCAGACCCGGATTTCACAGTGTTAGTGTGCCTTAACGCCGCCACTGCATTATCACACGATAAGTGACGTTATCGCGTGATAATACCACCGCTGCGACGTTAAGTCGGTTTAGTAAACATACCCCTAAATCTCCAAAAGAGACCATGTAAAAACAAGGTCTCTAAAATCCCTCAACCTTCCTCAGCCACAAGGGCAATTTCCTTACTAAACAGAAGTTTCTCCAAGTGAGAAGGGTCAAGAAATACGTATTTCACCCCCAGCAGTGTAACAAGACACTTACAGGGAAATCTTAAATAAAAGGTACCAGAAAGACCCAGTACCCGAGACCTAAGAAGCAAAAAAGCCTTCCTTCTGACTTGGGTAACTCTGGAGACATCCAGGAAAATTTGAAGTTTCCCACCACAAAAAAAATAGCATTTTTATGTCGAAAATAACTCATTAATAAAGCTTTATCACCATCATTCAAAAGGGAAACAACTAAGGTAGCTCTAGTAGTTATAATATCGTGTGAATCCTCAAAAAAAGCTGAGAGAGAGAACTCCGGACTAATCTCCAGGATTCCCTCCCCCCCCTCCCTGTTCCGAGGAAGACCGCACTCTTTTATCGGGAATAGAAAACAAACGTGAAATCACAGTTACACAGGCATTTATACAGGGCTGTAAACCATGTAAATGCTTTTCGAATATCGGGCCCACAGTATTTAAAGATGTTTGAAAGTGGGAGGTACTGTGGTACCGCAGAGCCTATTCATGGAGAAAAAAGGGTTTTAAATCCTGAAAAAAGATTTTATCATCAGCTGCAATATTATGAGGAGCCCAATAGAGGGAGCAGGAGTGACCTTCCAAGGCCCAGAGAACTGCACCTCAGAGCTGATGAGGTAATGCAACCTAACAGCCAATGGAGAAAAGGGGGAGTTCCCCTGAAGAAAGGCTGGGAACTTGAAAAGGAGGAACTAGGACAAGTTAGAGAGAGAGACCAGGGAGAGAGAGACCAAGGAGAGGCATACCAAGGAAGGCCTACCAAAAGGAGGCATATCAAGAAGAGGCTTATCAAGGAAAAGCAGACCACGGAGAGTCACACCACAGAGAGCTTCTGGAAAGGAACCAAGAAGGAGAGCACCATAAGGAGTGTCCAGAGCACCAGAGAGGAAGGAGTTCCTGGCAGGAGGGCATAGTGAATCCGAGGCCACCGAGTTCCAGGAGTCCTTGGTTGAGAGGTACTGGAAAGAAAGGCACAAGGGGAGAAATAAACCCCAGAGTTTGGTGTGAAGAACCGGCAGCAGTAAATGCAAGACACAGTAAGCATTATCTGAGCCAGGATGAAGTCTTTGCTGCAAATGGTAATATTCCTTATTCAAATGGTAAAAGGTGTGAATGTGAGAGAGTGGTGACTCTGCATGAAGGCCAGCTGGAGTGTGAAAAGCCTATTGCTCAAGACAGGCTGAACTACAGCAGGACCAGGCCGTGGGACTCAACTAAACAAGGTAAAATACCTTTTTATTCTGATAAGCAATATAAGTTAAGAAGAAAGGAAACACAAGATACTGGAGTATATCCTCCCTATCAAACTGTTGGTGAAACAGGGCACAAGCCCTTGGTAAAAAGACTGTATAACATAAGGCAGCCTGCAAGGGGAAGTAACTGCCATAACAAACACTCACATGGGCGCGGCCCTGACTTGAATGCTGAACATTGGAAGCTAGTAAATGTGTTATATGAGAAACCTCAGTACACTCCTCAAGAGTTTACTGACACTGATTCACAGCTGTCTGATACTCAGCCCATGCAGGTGGAATTCAACGAAGACCCACCTGAAACCCCGATGGACTGTAGCTACTGTCAGGCAGGTAGCCTAAGGTCTGTGCATGAAACATAAAACAGTGAACAGCAGCGAATGCCTGTAAAGTTTGTTTATGCCAAGTACTGTGAAGCAACAGTTAAACAAAGCAAGTGTGAATATATTTTCTTTTTGTTGCCTGAAGCAAGGTTTCTTTCAGTTTGTTGAAGTAGTCTCCCATAACTTGAACCATTGTGCTTAAAGGGAAATAAAGCCTTATTTTCCCTACATTCTGGCTAGTGTGTTCTCTTGAACTTTGGCCCCCGGTAGGTCCTGGGAACATTACCAAGACCTCTTACAGAAGGACCAAATTCAAAATATATAAAAAACTCTCATGTCCATCTGACCTGCCCATACCAACCATGGCCTCTGGGGCGGCAGCATGACAGTACTTAATCCTATTTAAAATTATTTAAATTTATTTCATACATTTATGTTAGTTTGCCAATAACCTGTACAATTACAACATACTCATATGAATGCAAATTTTATGTAGTACATAGAAATTGGAATTGAGACATCGAGGTCAGCGGTATTTTAAAAAAAGGCTCTACTAAACGTGGAGATTTTTCTAAAATACATATAAGAATGTGTGGGAGTGCACATGCATTTGCCAATACATGGAGCTGAAGAATCCATTTTAAAATCTACATGTGGGAAAAATCAGGGCAGGCAACTTAACTACTAAATTTGCAAGAACCACACTACCACATGTAAGCTGGTATTTTGCAAACCTATATGTTTAAATGCTACCAACTAACTATGTAGGCCACTATCTTTAATTCATTTCAGTTTGGATGTGGAACCCCCTCAGGCCTAGACCAACCACTAGACAAACAAAGCAGTTGCCTAGGGAATCAGCTTCTGTAGGGCGAGAAAGAGAGGGCTTTCAAAGCTAAACAGTGGATTATGACAGCCAGGGAGGAAGTAAGGCTTAACGTTCACTTAGGGCACCAACACCTTGAACTAGTTCTGAGTCCAGGCCAAACCCCTCTTAATCCATCCCATAAAGGGCTACCCAAAATGATCCCTTTTTAAGAATCTATACATGCTATGGGGCAGCTGTAATCCTTCCGTGGGCAGTTTTGGCCATAACATGCAGTCCCTAGATGAAATGGAGAATAGACAGAGGTCCCAATGCCAGGTGAAGGACCGGTTCCATGTGCAGGGTGCCTGCATGCTGAAGCTCTCAGGAAACAAGTGGAGGAAATCAGAGAGGAGGTGGTGAGGCTGAGGAGCATTCAAGACAGTGAGAAGTACATTGATGAGATGCTTCTTGCAGCAACCACGCTCTCCAGCAGAGGAGAAGATGGTTGCCTACAGAATGATGAAGGTTGGACACAAGTCAACAGGACCTGCAGAATCACCAATCCAATTTCTCCAGCCCTTGAATTGAAGAACCATTATGCAGCCCTGGAAGTGGAGGAGGTGAAAGCATCCCTGGAAAGGGAAGAATCAGAGCTCAAGTACCCCAAAGTTGCAGAATCAGTGAACACAAGGAAGCAAAGGGTAATGGTGGTTGATGATTCTTTTCTGAGGGGTACTGAGGCATCCATCTGCCGACCAGACTATGCTGTCTGCCAAAATCCAAGATGTTACGGAGAGTTTGAAGAGACTCATCAAGCCCGCTGACTATTACCCAATGTTGCTAATCCATGTCGGAACAAATGATACTGCCAGGTATCCCTCTGAGCGTATCAAAAATGACTTCATGGCTCTGGGACAGAGGGTGAAGCAGATAGGTGCACAAGTGGTGTTCACTTCAATTCTCCCTGTTGAGGGTAAAGGCCAAGGCAGAGAGGCTTGCATCCTGGAGATGAATGCATGGCTGCGTGGATGGTGTCATCAAGAGCATTTTGGTTTCCGGGACCATGGGAAGCTGTTCCAAGGGTTGAAAGGAGAGATGGCGTCCATCTGTCCAAGAAAGGTTGACGCATCTTCAGTAGTCGACTAGCTAATCTACCAAAGAGGGCTTCAAACTAAATTCATTGGGGATGGGTGAAGAAAGCCCCCAGGTAAGTGATACTTTAAATATATCTTTATGGAAATGGGTAAAAGGGGTAACATATGGAAAATAGTGTGTATAAATGTCCGTAGCATGGGAAATAAGATCCCTGATGTTAAAGCTTTGATGGAAGTGGCCGACTTGGATTTAGTGGCAGTTACAGAAACATGGTTCACAGAAAACCATAACTGGGATGAAACTATAGCAGGCTATACTTTATTCAGAAAGGACAGGGTAGGAAGAAGGGGTGGAGGAGACACACTATATGTAAAAACTACTTTTAAAGCTTTGGAATTACAGAGCTTAAAAGGGAGAGAGGAGGCATTGTGGGTTAAACTAGAAAGAGGGAAAGAGAAATCTATTTGCATTGGCGTGATATACAGACCTTCCTCACAAGAGGAAGAGGTGGACAGAGAGTTAAATGAAGACATACACAGCATTGTTAGGAAAAGGGAAGTGCTACTGATAGGGGATTTCAATATGCCAGATGTTGATTGGCACATTCCTGCTACAGTATCATCTAGAAGTAAGGAGAACCTGGATTCTCTACAGGGAGAACTATTCAGGCAATTGGTAACAGACCTCACACGTGAAGGGGCCATACTGGACTTGGTGTTTACCAATGGTGAAAGTGTTTTTGATGTTATAGTGGGAAATCATTTTGCCTCCAGTGATCACCAGATAGTGTGAGTCAGTATTAGGACTAGGACGGTTAGAATCCATTCAAAAGTGAGGGTCTTAAACTGTAGGAAAACTAACTTTACCAAGATGGGCCAGTACCTCAGGGAGTTGTTAGCGGGATGGGAACAGCTGGGGGATGTAGAAAAACAGTGGGCAAAACTGAAAGGGGATATTTTAAGGGCAACTGACCTTTTTTGTTAAAATGGTAAATAAAGGTAAAAGGAAAAGGAGACCGCTATGGCTTTCGAAAGAAGTAGCTGAAAAGGTGCAGAAAAAGAGGGAGGCCTTCATGAAATACAAGAGATCGCAGAGAGAGGAAGACAGACATCTATATTTGAAAAAACTTAGAGAAGCTAGCAAATTAGTCAGGAAAGCAAAGATTCAAAAAGAGGAGGAAATAGCCAATGCAATAAAATGGGGGGATAAGACATTTTTCAGATATGTTAGTGAGAAGAGGAAGGAAAGAAGTGGTATTGTCAGACTCAAGGGTGAAGGGGAGGAATATGTAGAAGCTGATGAGGATAAAGCGGAATTGCTTAACAAATATTTCTGTTCTGTGTTCACAGATGAAAAACCAGGAACAGGAAATCAGAAAACACCCACAAACAGGAACAGAAGCGAGGGGCATCTTGAACAATTTTCAGAAGACTGTGTTCGTGAGAAGCTAGCTAAACAAAGTAGACAAAGCGATGGGACCGGATGTGATACACCCTAGAATACTGCGGGAAGTTGGGGACATTCTAGCAGCTCCACTGACTGACCTTTTCAATGCCTTGTTTGAGTTGGGAGTGGTGCCAAAGGACTGGAGAGAAGCTCATATGGTGCCTTTAGAGAAAAGCGGAAGTAAGGATGTGGTTGAAAACTTCAGGCCGGTTAGTTTAACTTTGGTGGTGAGTAAATTATTAGAAACGCTGTTGAAAGAGAAAATAGTGAGGTTTCTGGAGTCCAGCAGATTACAGGATCTGAGGCAGCATGGATTCACCAGAGGCAGGTCTTGTCAGGCAAATCTAATTGATTTCTTTGACTGGGTAACCAATAAGTTGGACTGGGGGAGAGCCCTAGATGTGGTGTATTTAGATTTCATTAAAGCCTTTGACACCGTTACGAACAGGCAATTTATAAACAAACTGAGCACACTAAGGATGGACCCTAAAGTTACTGCTTTGGTTAGAAATTGGTTGAGTGGGAGGCTACAAAGAGTTCAGGTAAATGGAGCTCACTCTGAGGAGAAGGAAGTTACCAGTGGTGTGCCCCAGGGTACTGTCCTTGGTCCGATTCTTTTTAACATCTTTGTTAATGATATAGCGGAAAGGATGTCGGGTAAGGTTTGCCTCTTTGTGGATGATACCAAAATCTGCAAGAGATTAGACACCCAGGAAGGTGTAGGTAACATGAGGTGGGATCTAGCTAAGCTTGAAGAATGGTCTAGAATTTGGCAGATGGGATTTAATGTTAAAAAATGTAAGGTCATGCATTTGGGCTGCAGCAACCCAAGGGAGCAATATAGTATAGGGGGTGAAGTACTTTTGTCCACTAAAGAAGAGCAGGACCTAGGCGTGGTTGTGTCTGATAATCTTAAAGTAGCTAAACAGGTAGAAAAGGCAACAGCAAAAGCTAGAATGATGCTAGGGTGCATACGGAGAGGAATGGCTAGCAGAAGAAAAGGAGGTGATAGTGCCTTTGTATAAATCTTTGGTGCGACCTCATTTGGAGTATTGTGTGCAATTCTGGAGATCACACCTTCAAAAGGATAGAAACAGGATAGAGTCAGAACAGAGGGTGGCTGCTAAAATGGTTAGTGGTCTTCATTATAAAGCATATGAGGACAGACTTAAGGATCTTAATAAGTACACCTTAGAGGAAAGGCGGGATAGAGGTGATATGATTGAGATGTTTAAATACCTCCATGGCATAAATGCACAGGGGGAGAGACTCTTTCAATTGAAAGCATGTTCTGCTTTGAGGGGACATGGGATGAGGTTGAAGGGAAATAGATTCAGGAGTGATATGTGGAAATATTTATTTACGGAAAGAATGGTGGATCCGTGGAATAGTCTCCCAGTGGAGTTGGTAGAGATGAGGACAGTATCTGAATTCAAAAAAGCATGGGACAAACATAGAGGATCTCTAAAGGAAAAAAGGGGGCTGTTGTAGTTGTCAATATGGAAGGACAGACTAGATAGGCCATGTGGTCTTTTTCTGTCATCATTTTTTTCTGTTTCTATGTATGTTTCTAAATTATTTTTAATAACTTGGCCATGCCTCCACCATTCCCTGTTCAGATTTGGATGTCCTCATGCTGGGGATATCCACAGGCCAGGCTTCTAAAATGGTTCTGAAGACATCTCTGTGCTAGTTTACAGACGTCCAAAGCATGAAGAGGGCTGCCAAAATATCCCCCATAGATTATGTGCTTATTTCATCTAGAGCTTTACACAAGAGATTAATGAAGCAATTTACCTTAATCTCACTTCATTTATTTTCATCTCAAAAAAGCAATATAAAAGTGACGTTGCAGACTTAATTGTCAACACTTATATATTTTTTTTCAAAATGGCCTGCATAAATGTGGACATGCTGGCACTTACACGTGGAATTTGTGTAAGTGTGAGAACTTCCATGGGGAAACTGATAAATGGGGGATGCTAATTTTTCCTATGTGAAGATGTGTGAAATGGCTCCTCTCACTGTGTATGTCTGCAAAACTACATGTGCACTGGCACGTCTTTATGCCATATTTTATAAAAAGATCCATATTCAGCAGAGCCTATGTAAAACACTGCTGGACTTGAGCAAATCCCAATCTGGACGTTTCAAGTCCAGTCTCAATGTTCTATGTAAAACAGTCTTTATTATATTTTATTTCATTGAATTACTCTTGCCAGCCCAACAGAATGTTTGAGTATTGTTCCATTAAAATCTCCCCTCCCCTCCCCCTCCATGTGAAAGACACACAGATTCAGCAGAGATACCCAAACTCATACATACTGTACACACACATGCGCGCACAGAAGGATTGGAAATAATTCCATGAGATATGCTCTGCATGCTTTCTCCAGTAGTCAGGGCCGGCCCGTCCATTGAGCAAGAATGTTTTTTGCACAGGGCCCCGCGTTTCAGGGGGCCCCGCGCAAAGAACATTCTGCTTTTTTCAAAATTAAATTTAAAAAAAAAAATGCTGGCTGCTACCGCTACCGCTGCCGCCGTGGCAACAGCAGAATGGACTGTCCCGCGGGGCCCCCTCTTCCTGGCTGAATCCCTCCCTCCCTCCCTCCATGACGGCTGAGCCCCTCCGTGCCGGCTTTGAGAGTCGCGAAGGGAGAGTGTCTCCCTCACGTCTCTGTTAAGCCTGCAGGGGCAGATGGGAAATTTCCCATCAGCCCCTGCGGGCTTAACAGAGACGCGAGGGAGACACTCTCCCTTTGTGACTCTCAAAGCCGGCACGGAGGGGCTCAGCCGTCATGGAGGGAGGGATTCAGCCGGGCAGAGGGGACCCCGCGGGACAGTCCATTCTGCTGCGGCGGCAGCGGCAGCGGTAGCAGCCAGCGTTTTTTTTAAAAATTTAATTTTACTTGAGCCGATGGGGGGGGGGGTTAGGACTGGTAATGGGCTATGGGGGGGCTAGGACTGGAAATGGGCTGGGGGGGTTAAGGCTGGAGGTGGGCTGGTGGGGTGAGGACTGGTAATGGGCTGTGGGCTGTTGGGGGGGGTAGAACTGGTAATGGGCTATGGGGGGTTAAGACTGGTAATGGGCTGTGGGCAGATGGGGGCTGTCAGGTAATGGGCTATGGGGGGGCTAGGACTGGAAATGGTCTGGGGGCTTAAGACTGGAGGTGGGCTGATGGGGTTAGGACTGGTAATGGGCTGTGGGCTGATGGGGGTTAGGACTTATAATGGTCTATGGGGGGGTTAGGACTTATAATGGGTTATGGGGAGGCTAGGACAGGAAATGGGCTGATGGGGAGGGGTTAGGACTTGAGGTGGGCTGATGATGTTAGGACAATTAAAGTGCTGTGGGATGTTGGGTGGGTTATAACTAGTAATGGGCTATGGGGGGGTTAAGACTGGTAATGGGCTGTGGGCTGATGGGGGCTGTCTGGTAATGGGCTATGGGGGGGTTAGGACTGATAATGGGCTATGGGGGGCTAGGACAGGAAATGGGCTGATGTGGAGGGGTTAGGACTTGAGGTGGGCTGATGTTAGGACTGGTAATAGGCTGTGGGCTGATGGGGGTTTAGGACTGGCAATGGGCTATGGGGGGATGACTGGAAATGGGTTGATGGGGTTAGGACTGGAAGTGGGCTGATGGGGGTTAGGACTGGTAATGGGTTATAGGGGGGGCTTAAACTGAAAATGGGGTGATAGGGGGTTAGGACTGGAAGTGAGTTGATGGGGGGGGCTAGGACTGGTATTGGTTTGGGGGGTTGCTAGGACTGGAAATGGGCTGATGGGTGGCTAGGACTGGAAATGGGCTGATGCAGGGACTAGAAGGGAATGGATGCTGGGTGAGGCTGGAACTAGAAGGGAGCTGATGTTGGGGGAGGATTAGAATGGGATGGGGCTGGAAGAGTAAAATGCAGAAGGGAAAAATATTTTGTGTGGGAGGGATAAAAAATCTTCTTTTGGCCGGGTATTGGGAGAGTAAGTGGGGATTGAGGATGGAGGGGTAAAATTTGAGTGGATGAAATAGGAATGAGGAAAGAGCAAAAGGAGAAAGATTAGTATGTTAAAGCAGATGTAGAGAGAGAATGGAAAAAAACTAGAAGAGAGAAGAAAGGACAAATGGACAGCAGACGATGGAGAGTTAGCAGAAGACACGAAGAAACCAGAAGAAAGTGGCTGGAGCAATTGCAGCTGAAAAAAATGCACAAAAGGTAGAAAAATATCTCTTTATTTTGAATTTATTAATTGGAATATGTCAGCTCTGGTAAATGTGCATCATTAATGTCTGCGCTTTGTTTAGTACAAGTGCAAATTAATGTATAGTTTTATTTCTACAGTGTTGTACATTCCAAGTTTGGCTTTTGGGATTCCCAGTTTAATTATTGTCTTCCTGTTTCTAAATTGTGATTACTTGTTTGGTGATGGTCTATGTTCTGCATGTGTAACTGAGCTGAGGTGTTCTGTTTATATAATTCCTATTTGACATTGCCACTTGTTCTCTTTCCCCAGTAGGTCATGTATTGTTGTTCTCTGAAATGTATTGGTTTAATATTTGCAGTGTTGCCTTTTGATTGGTAGAGTATGGTGCTTTCTGAGTCCTGGTAGTGCTGTTAGGATATGGCGGGTTTGCTATGAGTTCTAAATGGGCAGTGTTTGTAGTAGTTCCTAATGTGTCTGGCAGTTGGCACTGGATTATAGTAATGTAGAAATCTTTTAGTCTTTCTTTATCCATACACTCATTAAGAGGCACATTTACTAAAAGTTAGTATATAATAACATTATGCAAATATTTATGCAAATGAGGCCCCTTATGCAAATGAGGCCCCGCACCGAGTCTCCGCACATGGCCCCGCACCCCCCTTGGGCCGCCCCTGCCAGTAGTTGTGATTTACTATCTCGAAACTAGAAAAATCAACATGCACATTTTTTATGTTCTTTTTCCCTTACTTTCCCTGATCATTATTTTTGGTCTTTTATTTTACATTTTCAGGATATGCACTGATAAATGATTTAGCTTTTTGAATGAAAATAGATTTTATTGGATTAGTTCCCTTAATAGGAAAAAATCATATATTCAAACATCAGTACTCAAGAATAGCATATTAAAAAAATTAATTACAAAGAAGTGTCAGAATTATATTGCATATAACTCTGAACATAAAATATTGCCTTTACCCAGAAGGAAAAGATGCTTGATTCTACGTTTGATTCAGAAGCATATTCTGAAATATTAGAATTTACCATTGCTGCAGTCATCAAGGTCAAATATTGAATGATGCAACATAAAATCATCCATTCATTATATTGCAGTCCTTGCAAATTGTGCAAAATGCATCTGATGGTCTGAGATGTTTGCTTTATGGAGGGTAATTTTAAGCATGACCAAATAGATGTACAGCTCATGGGTAACGTTACACATGAAGTTTGTACTAATTTTCAATGTGAAGGTGTTTTTTTCCGAAAACATCCCTAACATTTACATTACTTATGAAAATTGCCTGAGAAAAAATACCTGCATGCATTTACACTTATTACGTTGCATGGTTGCATTTTCAGTGGGAAGATACAGGCATGAATTTGAAAAATGAAAATGCAAGCGTATTTCCAAGCTGTGCTTCAGCTCCATCAGGAAGATGTTGCACTACTGCAGGTACAAGTATACCTAATGGTGATAATTATATATGTCTTTATCTTTATCTTTATTTAGGAACTTAATATACCGCTCATTGCATTAGCGTCTGAGCAGTTCACAATTTGCATAAAAAAGCTGCTTAGAAAAAGAAAAAGAACGCCAAATTTGTTACAGGACAGGCAGAAGAGGATGTAAGAACAAGAAAAAGAAACAGGAGAAAATCAGATAGAAGGGGATTACCGGGGGAGTGGGGAGAGATGGGAGGGGGGTGGGGGAAGATCAAAAGCTGAGCAGAAAAGGTGAGTCTTTAAGAAGGCTTTAAAGGTTTTGAAGGAGGGTTCCAGGCGGAGGTCCGGGGGGAGCGAATTCCAGAGACGGGGACCGAGGAAATGGAAGGCAGAGGAGCGTGTGGATTCGAGGTGGGCTTGGGAGGGGGAAGGCAGGATCAGGCAATTTGCATGGATTGGGCGGAGGGAGCGGTGAGGAGTGTGAAGGTGGATCAAATCGGCGAGGTAGAGGGGAGTGCCGGAATAAATGGATTTGTAGATGAACGAGAAACTTAAATTGTGCACGAAATGGGATCGGAAGCAAATGTAGACATATGAGAAGGGGGGTAATGTGGTCAAAACGGGAAGAGCAGGTAAGGATACGGGCTGTGGTATGGTGGACTCTCTGTAGGCGTTGCAGTTGGGATTGGGGAAGACCAGCCAGGGAAACATTACAATAGTCAAGGCGGGTGACAACAATAGAAAGGAGAAGGGTGGTCATAGATGAGAAAGAAAGGACGGACAGAACGAAGCTGTCTTAGGGTGGAGAAACAACGTTGGACGACAGAGGAGATGTGAGCTTTGAAAGACAAGGATGAATCAAGGATCACACCGAGGTAACGCAAGGATGTTACGAGGGGAATAGGGGAAGAAGAAAGCATGGGGATGAGAGGGGGGGCAGGACTACCAGCGGTGAACCAAATGGCTGAGGTCTTATAAAGGTTGATGTGCAAGAAATTGGAGGAAAGCCAGGAAGCCACGGAAGAAAGACAGTTGTTGAAAGGAGCAATGTCAGGGGAGGCTGAGTCTGTGTGCTAGAGAAGAAAGATATCATCAGCATAGTAGTGGACAGATATACCGTGTTGCTGCACCAAGAGAGTGAGAGGAGCGAGAAAGATATTAAACAGGAGGGGTGCGAGGACAGACCCTTGGGGAACACCACACAGGAGGGGAGTGGAAGGAGATGATGAAGGGCCTGAGGTAACCAAGAAGGGACGGCACGAAAGGAAAGACCGAAACCAAAGGAGCACAGTGCCGGCGAGGCCGGCATCGTGTAAGCGTGAAAGAAGAGTGTGGTGGTCGACGAGATCGAATGCAGCAGAAAGGTCAAGGGAAACGGCAAGGGTGAAAAGTCCACGGTCGTGGGCAGTGTGTAGTTCGTCAAGGAGAGTAGGACAGATTCTGTGCTATAACCAGGACAGAAACCAGATTGCCGTGGGTGCAGAGCTAGGAAGGCTTCTAGGTGGGAGGAAAGTTGAGAGAAAACAAGTTTTTCTAAGATCTTAGAAAGGAAAGGGAGATTAGATATAGGATGCCAGCTAGAAGTGGAAGAAGGATCTAGAGAGCTCTTTTTCAGAATAGGATGGATAATGGCATGCTTCCAGGGAGTAGGAAAGATACCGGAGGAAAGGCTATTATTAATAATGGAAAGAATATAGGGGGAGAGGGCCAAGGAAGACTCTAGGAGCCAGTGGGAGGGAATGGGGTCAGAGGAACAGGAGGTTTTACGAGCAGAAGTGAAAGCTTTGGAAAGATCAGAGGCAGAGATAGGCTCGAAGGAGGACCATTGATGAGAGAGAGGAGTATTTTATCATATAACAGTATAATAAACACACATTATTCAAAAATACTGAAGATACATCAAAATATGTTGATATTAATGTTATATTTAATATTATATATTCCTTCCATTGGCAATATTATTACCAATTTTCTTAAATTGCAAAACGTGAAATGACTAAAAATCACATAAACAATACATGAAATCTAAAAACTCATTCACTCATACATTACAATTGCTAAAATACACATCAATGCTCTTTCCCCAATATCTTCATACCCAATACATAATACATAGACGAAAGAATAAATTCAAATGTATACATTAATTCACATTAGTTTATACAATATACATGCTTAGAAAAAAAACACACAAACATTACAATATCATTGACCCTGGGGAACATATTTTGATGTATCTTAAGTATTTTTGAATGATGTGTGTTTATTACACTGTTATATGATAAAATTGATGCTATTTATAAAAATTTGTTAAATTAATGTGTGTTGCATTGTGTTTTTTGATATTTATTTATGTGGGGTCTGCATAAGTTGTGTTTTATTCTGGCCAAAATGTTCAATGAAAAGGTAGGTTTTGAGGTGAGAAAGGAAAGAAGATAGATCTGTAATGTTTCAGGGTATAGATCTAGAAGGTAAAGCACTATCACCTTGTTTTTTCTGCTGGCCATTCCTCTCCCTATGCACCCAAACATCCTTCTGGCTTTCTACATCATTTTTTCAACTTCTTTAGCCACCTTAAGATCATCAGAAACAATCACCCCTAGGTCTCACTCTTCTTCATGGACAGAAGTACTTCACCCTCTATACTGTACTGCTTCCTTGAATTTTTGCATCTCAAATGCACAACCCAGCAGTTTTTAGCATTAAATCCCAGCTGACAAATTCTTGACCATTCTTCGAGCTTTACATTTTTCAAGCTCCCTCCACATGTTTTGTACAGTTTCTTGGGTGTCTACTCTATTTCAGATTTTATTATCATCTGCAAAGAAACAATCCTTTCTCAACAGCTCTTGTGCAATATCACTTACAAAAAAATGTTAAAAAGAATCAGACCAAGAACAAAGCCTTGCAGCATACCACTGGTAATATTCTTCTCTTCAGAGTGACCTCCATTTACCTGCATTCTTTGTTGCCTTCCACTCAAGCAATTTCCAACACAGTCAGTCACTTTAGGGTCCATCCCTAGGGTACTCACTTTATTTATAAGTCATCTGTGAGGAGCAGTGTCAAATCTAAGTACATCACATCTAGGTCTCTCCCTCAGTCCAACTCTCTGGTAACCCAGTCAAAGAAATTATTCAGACTTATCTGACAAGTCCTGCCTCTAGTAAAACCCTGCAATCCCTTGGAGTACAGAAATGTAACTAGTCTCTGTTTTAGCAGTGTTTCCATTAATTTACTCACCACACAGATTGGACTAACCAGTCTATAGTTCCCAACCTCATCCTTACTTCCACTTTTGTGTAAAGGGATCACATGCGTTCTTCTCCAGTCCTCTGAGATTACTCCCAATTCTAAAGAAGCATTGAAAAGATCAGATAGCGGAGCTGCTAAAACTTTCCTAAGTTCCTTCATTACTCTCGCATGTATTGTATCCCATCTGGACCCATAGTTTTGTCTACTTTTAGTTTAGCTATCTCCTCACGAACATAGGGGTATGTTTACTAAGCAGTCTTAACGTGCACCCGGCGATAGTGTGCAGGCTGCCATAAAAGGAGTGGGCGTGTCTGTCTTAACGTAGCAAAACGGGATTTTCGTGTGATAACGTGCACTGAGCACATTATCAGGTGAGACACCACTAAGCACATTAAGGCGCGGTAATCTTAAGTAGGCGTGCTGACATCTAAACACAGAAACAGAGGTGTAGCACAATGGTTAATACACTGACTGATGGTACTGGGGACATGAGTTTGATCCTCCAGTGTGTTTAATGAACAAGGATGGCTGAGGCATCTCCCTTTATGTTTAAGTAGTGCTTTTTGAGGCATTGTAGTATTATTTTAAGTAGTGCTGCCAGCAAACACACCCTCACAGTGGCATAACCTAAGGTGTCGCATAAGGCATCCTATAAGGCACTCCAGAGGGCACATTATAAAGTGCACTGTCCGCCAAGGCACCCTACAATGTCCCCTATAGGACACCTTATAAGGTGCTTTAGAGGGCACCTTATAAGGCGCCTTGTAGGGCGCCCTATAAGGTGCCTTATGGGGCACCTTAATGTTACAGTACTCTGAGGGTGTTTTTGCTGGCAGCACTAATGTACATTAAAAACAGACAGTGCCTCAGACAGCCCTATCAAATAACCCTATGGTAGGCTAGAACCCATGACTTCTGGCTCCACAGGCAGTGAAGTAACCAGTGGGCTACAGCTGCTAACAAGCCCCTGGCTGGCTACAGAAGGACTGCATGTCACCACACAAACAGTCTGCTGTGGCTACCAGGATAGGGGCAACCCACCCGTACCCATGATGCACAGCACATGCATATCAGCTGTCTACAGATGATCACAAGATGGGGTATGCACCCCACAGCACCTCAGCCTGGTAGGGGGTGCCGACGGTGTGTGTTAGTGGCACAGAGTAGCTACAGACCATCACATTGTGTGGGTATTGTGCTCACCCTGAGGGTGAGGTGGGGCGGCCATCACCAGGTCCGCAGCACCTTCAATTGCTGAAATAGGCCATGTCGCAGGTACCCATCAGTGCCAGTATATGTGATAGGTAGTTCCTGCAAACACACCTAGGGTACATTAGTGTCTATCTGAACTTGTCAATCAGGTCTGACCCTTATGGGCTATGATGCACCCAGAATAGTGCATATTCTGTCTTTGTGCCATGGGAACATGATGTAAGTGATAGGGGGTGTTTGGACCCATAGGCAGATTATGTACCCCCTCTCAGGCTCAGGGTGGGAGATAAGATTCCCCCACCAACAGATCCACATTCTACGTCTCTGAGGGGGGAGGGGGCCGGGGGCCATCAACTCCAGTCATGCTGGGGAACAGACACCCTACAGGGCAGCCAATGCAGAGCTTTATACATCCCTAAGGCAATGGCAGGAAGACAGTAGGCCTAGAAATGCTCAGCTGACCCCCACCACCATCTGACATTCACCAGCAGCAAGCACAGGGAGTCACCAGCCACTGCACCCTGCAAGGTGTTCCAACCATACACATATAACTGCAGACAGTCTGCTAGCTAGTCCACAGTGCATGATGCTGGAAGAGATGTGAGCACACCCACCAAGCAGATAAGTCAGTGACTAGACCCCAGAAAAAAGAACCCATATATTTCACTGAAAAGAAATACAATACAGCACTATGGGGGAGCCTAGCCATGCCATGGTCACTGATCAGTCAGGGTGAGAGTGACCTCCCAGCAGGACATGCTGTGACCACCCTGTTGGTGCAGGTCATGGCCGGGCACTACAATGTCCAAGCCATTGCCCTATGCCCTGTGCTGATGCATCCAGGCCAGGCCACCCTGTCCAGGCTATACCCACAGTACCTTGCTCCTCATTATACACATTGGCAGGCCAATACTGGCAACAGTGCTAGCAGTGTGGGCTGAGGAAGGTGTTAGCAGCCACCACACACTGGATAGACAGACACACACTCCCCACACCTATGCCAGCATTGTGCAACTATAGAGATGTTTGGCAGCCCTGGCCACCGCACCAGTCCTGGGCACAGTGCAGGCATGGCTATGGTATGCAATACTGTTGGGGTCACTCCCCAGGGTGGTAAACACTGTCAGACACCAGACCTGAAGCACACTCCACAGACATCAGAAAGGTTGCTATTATGCAGCTCAATCAGCAAATTGTGCTTAACTTAGGAATTGCTATCTGCCAGTAATCATAGTAACCTTTTGATAGCTGTTTACCTTATTCCCAGGTTTAGGGTGGCATTGCTAAGGTATGCAAGTGCTAGTATTGGGAGATGCACGCAGGGCCCAACATCCTGCCACTCCAGGAGGCATTGGATAATGGAGCCTGTGGGTGCGGGTGTGTCTGCCCCTGTTGGCCGCTGCTTTAGGGCAGAGGTGCCCAAATCCAGTCCTGGTGGGCCAAACACTGTTCGAGTTTTCATGCTGTCCCTAATGAATATGCATGAGATACATCTGCATACCATGGGGGCGGTGCATAGAAATGCAGCACAGCCATATTTATTAGAGGCAGCATGGAACCTGAATGGTGTTTGGCCCTCCAGGACTGCATTTGGGAGACTTTGCTCTAGGTAATGCGCATGTTCATGGTGTTTGTGCTCTGTAGGGTAAAATGTAAGTGTTTTGGGCATGTTTACGTCATCTGCAATAAAGGTTCTGTCTGTATTAGCATGTTTTAGTAGTGGGTAAAATATGGGGACTGGGTTGGCAGGAACCACAGCTGGGACTTGAACCTGTGATCTTCTGCTCCTGAACACACTGGCTGTGTGCACTGCACACCGTGTCGCCACAAAGACAGTGCATTCCCTGGGGATACCATGACTGTTTGTCAGACAGGGCCTGTCTGTTGCAGTGCATGGCACCCACCTACACAGGGCTAGGCCATGGTCTGCTGTGGGCAGAAGCCACTGGCCCCTCCACCACCAGTACCCATCTGCCACCATGCTGACATGCCCTTCTGCTGGTGGTGCTGGTTGTGCGCGATATCAGGCCATCCAGTGTGGGGGTAGGCGGCTGCCTATGGTGCAGGTTATGTGGTAGGGGTACCTGCATAGCTGTCCACGCTTCCCCCCAGTGCCGCCTGCCAATGTTCTGTGCCCTTGGGGGTACCTACTGGCTACTATCCCCTGTGACATTGTGGGAGACACACTCGTGCCCATGTTGGGCCTTCATCAGTTGCTGTCTGGCTGCTCTGCTGTTTCAGCATTCCCATGGGCCACCTAGGCATCACCCTAGTCCGCACTGTGGCCCAGCTGCACCACAGCATGTGCCGCCTGCAGCCCTCTGTGTCCCCTTTTCCAGCATAGCCTGTTCCGACATGCCAGCCCTGCTGTTGCGGAACATGTGCACGCCATAGGAAACCTGTCCAATGGAGAGGGAAACCCTGATCAGCGGAATTTCACTGTGGGATCATTCACCTTGTATGGGGACGGAGCATAGACCCTTCCAAACTTCATATCTTTTTTTTGGAGCTTTCTCTGGAGTGTTTTTTGATGTTTCTCATTATTATCACTATTGGCCAGCTTGGTTATGTTTTTTTTCCATTTTGTTCAGGTCATTTTCAATGTTTATTTGCCCTTTTGTTCCGTGCATATGTATCACACTTATCACTTTTTGTAGGTTTATCTGGTTTTACTGTACATTGCTGACATAAATGGTTTCTTTTCCCTTTAAATCTGCTCTAACGCGAGGGTTTCACTGGCATTAGTTTTCAGCCCCGGATTCCACGGCATTAGTGTACAGGGAGCCTCTCCCCTCCCACTCTCTGCCCATTGACCCTCTCTCTCCACCCCTGGGAAGCCTTCCTCCGCCCTCCGGAGCCTTTCTCTGCCCTCAGGGCTCATTTGCACCGCTGCGCGCATTATCGCGTGCTAAGGTTGTTCAAGATCTGACTCATTTCCTATTTGTTAATATTTTATGAGGTCTTGCTCATAGACCTTCATCTGTGAATACAACACAGAGTTTTTGTTAAGCAATTCTGCTTTATCCTCATCAGCTTCTATATACTACTACTACTACTGAACATTTATATAGCACTAGAAGATGTACTCAGCACTGCATAGATACATACTGTATAAAAGATTCCCTGCTCATCAGAGCTTACAATCTAGTTAAGACAGACAATAAAGCAGCTGTAGACATGGGAAACATCTAGGGAGAGATCAGGAAGAGAAGAGGTGAGTTTTCAGCCTGGATTTGAAAAGTGGTCAGAGAAGGTGCCTGACATACAGAATTAAGTAGTTCCAGGCATAAAGAGCAGCAAGGTGAAAGGAGCAAAGTCTGGAGTTAACAGTAGAAGAGAAGGGCATAGATAGAAACAATTTGCCAGAAGAGCGGAGTTCACAAGGAGGGGTGTAGGGAGAGATACAGTAAGAGAGGAAAGGTAGTGAGGAGCTGCAGAGTGAATGCACTTATAGGTCAGCAGGAGAAGTTTGAACTGGATGAGGAAACAGATAGGAAGCCAATGAAGTGACTTGAGATGAGGGGTAATATGAGCATGATGAGGCTGGAAGAAGATTAGCTGTGCAACAGAGTGCTGAACAGCTTGAAAGGGAAAGAGATGATTCAGAGGAAACCAGCAAGGAGAAGGTTACAATAGTCCAGATGGCAGGTGACTAAGGAGTGGATAAGTATGTTAATAGTGTGTTCAGAAAAGAAAAGGTGAATTTTGTTAATTCTGTAGAGAAAGAAACAGCAGGTTTTAGCTATCAGTTAGATATGTGTGTGGAGAAGGAGAGAGAGGAGTCAAAGATGACCACAAGGTTGCGAGCTGAGGAGACAGGGAGGAGTAGAGAGTTATCCACAGAGAGTGAGAAAGGAGGAAGAGGAGAGGAGGGTTTAGGGTTGAAATAAGAAGTGTAGTTTTGGCCTTGTTCAATTTCAAGCAGTGGTGAGACATCCGGGCAGCAATATCAGAAAGGCAAGCAGAGATCCTGGCCTGGATTGCCAGAGAGATTTTGGGTGTAGAGAGGCAGATCTGGGAGTTATCAGTGTAAAGATGGTACAGAAAATGATGGGAACAGATGAGTACACCAAGGAATTGGGTATATAGAGAGAAAAGGAGTGGACCCAAGAAAGATCCTTGGGACATACCAACTGAGAACATGATAGCAGTAGAGGAGGATCCACCTGACCAAACACTGAAAGAGTGATGGGAGAGATAAGAACAAGGATAGCACAGAGTCCTTAAAATCAATCACCCCTAGATCCCACTCTTCACCCTCTATAGTGTACTGCTTCCTTGAATTTTTGCATCTCAAATGCATGACCCAGCTGTTTTTAGCATTAAATCTCAGCTGACAAATTCTTGACCATTCTTTGAGCTTTACATTTTTCAAGCTCCCTCCGCATGTTTTGTACAATTTCTTGGGTGTCTACTCTATTTCAGATTTTATTATAATCTGCAGAGAAACAATCCTTTCTGAACAGCTCTTGCGCAATATCACTTACAAAAAATGTTAAAAAGAATCAGATATCAAGGGAAAGGTTATGGTCAACAGTGTCAAAAGCAGCAGAAAGGTTAAGAAGGATAAAGGATAAGTAAAGGCCCTTGGATTTTGCCAGGAACAGAACACTGGAGACTTTCGCAAGAGCAGTTTCAGTAGAATGTAAAGAATACAAGTCATACTGTAGAGGATCTAGAAGGGCTTGAGAGGAGAGAAAGTCAAGGCAACAGAATTGACAGTGAACTGCACATTTAAGTAGTTTAGAAATGAAGGGGAGGAAGGAGATGGGTCGATAGTGCGAAAAACTGGAAGAATCTATTGAGGGTTTCTTGGGAAAAGGAGTGATCACAGCATGCTTGAAGACTGCAGGGAAAGTTGCAGTAGAGAGCAATAGGTTGAGAATATGAGAGATGGAAGGGACTATAGTGGAGGAGATGGAGCTAAGGAGATGGGGGGAAATAGGATCAGAGGAGCAGGTAGTGAGTTTGGATGAGGAAAGAAGGTGAGTGGTTTCCTCCGCAGAGATCTTAGAAAAGGAAGAAAGGGTAGCAGAGGTAGGGGGAATTTGGGAGTGAAGAGGGGGAGGAGGATAAGTAGCTGTCCTTGTGCGAAATTGGAGTATGATCTTGTGGATTTTGTCATGGAAGTAGTCTGCCGGGGTTTGGGCAGAAAGGGAGGGAGGGGTCAGAGAAGGAGGAACCTTGAGGAGAGAGTTAAGAGTTGTAAAGAGTCAGCAAGGGTTAGAGGCACGAGCGTTAGTCAGATATACATAATAGTCTTGTTTGGTGAGTGCTATGCTGACTGGAAAGAGACAAGAATGAATTTGAAGTGTAGAAAGTCTGCAAGAGTGTGGGATTTGAGCCAAGCACGCTCAGCTGAGCGGGCACAGAAATGCAGATAGCGGGTAGTGGAAGACAGCCAGGGTTCAGATACAGTATGTCTCACAGGACATGGCATGGTGGAGCAAGAGCAGAGGAGAGTGCAGTGCTATAAGAAGCTGCGACCTCATGAACAGACTCAGATGACATAGTGGAGGAAAAAAGATGATAAAACAGTGGAAGAGAGAGCCAATGGGTCAATTGCATGAGAATTTCTAAAGAGGTTGGAGGAGACACGGTGAGGTTGAGGCGATGAGTGATGAAGAGCGAAGCTTAGTAGGTGATGGTCTGATAAGGGAAGAAGTAAGGTACAGAGGTTTGAGGGTAAGCAATTAGAGAAGAATACAAGGTCAAGGCAGTGGCCTTGCTGGTGAGTAGGGACAGTAGAGCACCGTCCCCCACTTCTGCTCTAAGCTACCCCCCCTGCTTCAAGCTGCCCCCACTGAGCTGTGCTGCTGCCCCCCACTCCCACCGATTCCACCTGGGGAGGAGGTGGCAGCGGCCACCTAGCTTACCTAGGGGTATGTTTACTAAACAGCGATAACGTCACAGCGGCGCAGTTAGCGCGCAATACGTAACGTTATCGCACGATACATAATGTTATCACGTGCTAAAGTAACATTATCGCGTGATAGCGTGAGGTTTTGCGTGATAACATCACCTGCAGCGTTAAGGCACACAGAGGGTGGAGTAAGGCTCCCCAGAGGGCGGAGAGAAGGGGGTCAATGGGCGGAGAGTGGTTGGGGAGAGGCTCCAGGCACACTAACGCTGTGAAATGAAGGTCTGAAAATTAACGCCAGTGAAAACCTCGCATTAGAGGCACATTTGCAGGAGAGAGAAACCATTTCAGTCAGCAATCTTCAGCAAAGGCAGGGAAACCATCAGAATATAGAAGGACTAGGGGGCATGTAATGAAGCTACAGGGTAAACTATTTAAGACAAATAGGAGAAAATATTTCTTCTCTCAACGTGTAATCAAACTCTGGAATCTGTTACCGGAGGATGTAGTAAGGGCTGTTAGTATAGCTGGGTTTAAAAAAGGTTTGGACAAGTTCCTGGAGGAAAGGTCCATAAACCACTATTAAAAAGGGACCCAGGATATCAATGCTTGGCCTAGTACAAGCACTGCAGAACCTGTGTCTTTTGGGGAAACTGCTAGGTACGTATGACCTAGATTGGCCACTGTTGGAAACAGGATACTGGGCTTGATGGACCTCGGTCTGACCCAGTATGGCATTTCTTATGTTCTTATGTTCTTATGTTAACCAAGAAAGGTGATAGTAGTGATACATGGGCAGCAACAGCATAGTGCCCAAGTACAAAAGGGCACGACGGTGAGGCTGCAAATGGAGTACAAGGGGCTGCAGGCGGGGCATGCAGTGGGGCAGCTTGGGCACAGGATGGACTAGGCAGATGCCTAGGTGGCACATAGGAATGCAGAAACTGCAAATGAGCAAGCCAGCCTCTGACCAAGGTCAAACATGCCCACGAGTGTGTGTCTCACAGTGTCCCAGGGGACAGTACCCGGCAGGTACCCCATAGGGCACATAACATTGACAGGCGGTGCCGGAGGGAAGCACAGATGTCTATGTAGGTACCCCTACCCCAGATCCCACACCCTAGGTGGTGCTGATGGGACTGCGCACCATCAGCACCACCGGCATAAGGGCATGTCAGCATGGCAGTGGAGCTGTGCTGGTAGTGGAGGGGGCAGTGGCATCTGCCCACAGAGACCAAGTCCAAGCCCTGTTTAGGTGGGTGGCGTGCAGTGCAACAGACAAGGTCTGTCTGAAGAACAGACATGGTGTCCCCAGGAAATGACCCACCTCTGTGGCAACAGTTAGGTGCAGTATACACAGCCAGTGTATTCAGGGGCAGAAGGTCACAGGTTTAAGTCCCAGCTGTGGCTTCTGCAGACCTTGCCCCTATATTTTACCCTACAGAACACATACACCATAAACATGTGCACTGCCTAGAGCAGAGGCCAACAGGGGCACAAACACACACACCCACAGGCTCCACTATCCATATCCTCATGGAGAGCCAGGCTTTTGGACCCTGGGTGGAGCAGCAGCCACCACTACTACCACCTGCATACCACAGCAATGCCATCATAAACATGGAAACACACTCCATATATATCAAAAGGTTGCTATGATGAATGTCAGATAACAGATCCTACATTCAACACAAATAGCTAACAGAGATTCATCATAACAACCTTTCTGATATATGTGGAGTGTGTTTCCTTTCTGTTTGTTGTCCGACAGTGTTTACCACCCCGGAGAGTAACCATAACAGTATTGAGCACCTTAGCAATGCCTGCACTGTGCCCAGAACTGGTACCAGAGCTGCCAACCACCTCTCTCTTCATACAATGCTAAAATAGGTGAAAACGGGTGTGTATGTCTATCCAGTGTTTTGTGGCTGCCTACACCTTACTAAGCCCACAATCCTTACACCAAAACTACTCAAATCTATTAGACAACTTTTTGGTGGTGGTGAGAATCCAGGAGGAATGTGACACATTCTATCTACCCTTGTGATGTCTAGGACATCTGTACCTTGCCCACTCACAATCTTAAATGACAGAGGTGTGAGGCAGGGGTCTCCAAATCCAGCCCTGGAGGGCCACAAACCAGTCAGGTTAGCAGGATATCTCTAATGCATATATATCTCATGCAGATTCATTAGGGATATCCAGAAAACCTGCAGGGTTGCGGACCTCCAGGACTGGATTTGAGTAGCTCTGCCTTACACTGTTTCCAGTGTTAGCCTGCCAATGTGCATAATGAGGAACAAGGTACTGTGGGAATGGCCCAGACAAGGCAGTCTGGGCAGGATGCATCTGCACAGGGCATAGGGCAATGGCTGGGATATTGTAGTGCTTGATCACCACCTGCACGGACAGGGTGGCTACAGCATGTTATGCTGGGAGGTCAGTCTCACCCTGACTGAGCAGTGACCATGGCATGTCTAGGTTCCCACATAGTGCTATGCAGTGTTTCTTTCAAGTGATATTTTTGGGTTCTCTTTTCTGGGGCCCAATCACTGACATACTTGTTTGGTGTGGGTGCATACAGTTCCTCCAGTGCTATGCACTATGTACCAGCTAACAAAGTGTCTGCAGTTAGCATGTGTATGGCTGGAGCACCTTGCAAGGGGTGATGACTGAATGTGCCCTCTGCTGGTGACAATTGGGGGAGGGGGAGACAGCTGTGCTTTTCCAGGCCTTCTGCCAGTGCCCTTTGTGATGTGTACAGATCTGCATTGACTGCTCTGGAAAGTGCCTTTTCCCCAGCAGGACTGGGGTGGTGGTCCTCCATACTGCTTCTTTGGTGGAGTGTAGATATGTTGGTGGGAGAGCCTATCCCCCACCCTGACCTAGTTAGGGTAGAGTGGGTGGTGCTACATAATTCACTTTTAGGTCCACACACCACCCTTCTCCTATCACATGTGACCATGGCAACCACACAGAATATGTACTATTCTGGGTACATCATAGTCCACAAGGGCTAGACATAACTGGGAAATACAAATGGGCACATGTGTACCCTAGGTGTGTCTATAGGGACTACCTATCACACACTAGCACTGATGGAGAACTGCAGCACAGCCTATCCCAGCTAAGCCAGGTGCTGCGGACCTGGTGTGGGGCGCCCCACCTCACCCTCAGGGTGAGCACAGGAACCGCACAATGTCATGGTCTGTAGCTACTCTGTGCCAGTAACACACACGGCCAGTTCCCTCTACCAGGCCGAGGTGCTGTAGAGGTGCATACCCCATCCTGTGATCAGATGTAGACTGCTGATCTGCATGTGCAGTGCATCATGGGTACGGGTGGGTTTACCCTATCCTGGTAACCACAGCAGATAGGTTGTGCGGTGACCTGCAGTCCTTCTGTAGCCAGCCAGCAGCATGCTAGCAGCTGTAGAGATGTAGACCACTGGTTACTGCAATGACTGTGGAGACAGAGGTCATGGGTTCAATCCCACTGTGGCCTTCTTTAATAAGGCTGTCTGAGGCTTTTCCTTTTAATTTACATCTGTGCTGCCAACATGAACACCCTCACAGTGCCGTAACCTAAGGTGCCTCATAAGGCACCCTATTATGCACCCTATAGGAAACATTATAAGGTGCCTTGGCAGACAGGGCACTTTATAATGTGCCCTATGGGGTGCATTATAGGGCACCTTATGAGGCACCTTAGGTTACGGCACTGTGAGGGTGTTTTTGATGGCAGCACAGATTTAAATTAAAAGGAAATGCCTCAGACAGACTTCTTAAATAGCACCACTGCAGGATCAAACTCATGATCTTGCAGTAACCAGTGGGCTACATCTTGATAGCTTTTAACACAGCGCTGGCATGAACTTAGGGTTAACGCACGTTAACAAGCCAAGGCACCCACTATCGCGCGATACAGATTCCTTGCTACCTTCCCTCTGGAACACCCACTACCTTATATGGCATTCTTCACATTAACGCTGCAACTAGCGCCGGTAACATTAGGGCGGTTTCGTGAACATACCCCCTAGTGGACAGATTGGCCCTGCTTCACTTTTTAGTCCAACAATACCACTTTGGCACTTGCTCCTCTTGCTGACATATCTGAAAAATGTTTTAATCTGCTGTTTCCCTGCATTTTGCATTCTATTTGTATCTTTTCCTGACTACTTTCCTAGTTCTCTTAGCTTTTCTAAATATTTATGATTATCTTCCTCTTTCTGAGCTCTTGTATTTTATGAAGTCCACCCTCTTTTCCCTCAGTTTTTCAAGTACTTCTTTCAAGAACCATAGTGGCTTCCTTTTCCTTTTACATTTTTTTTTCCGAACTGAAAGGTTCGCTGCCCTTAAAATATCCCCTTTCCGTTTTCTCTACTGCTTGAAAAGTCATGCTGCACTTGCTAAGCTTAATGGATAATATGTCATTACCAGACTATCATACTACTGAATTCTTACCACAGTTGTCAAACTTCAGCCTGCTCAAAAGTTATAAGAATCTGAAAATAAGGTTTTAAAATACAAATGTATAAACATACATTATACAGGCATGTGAAAGTTTGGAGGCACAGTTTAAAATTACTCGTTTTGACAAAATATAATTAACAACCACTTTAAATGAAGGTAATTTTGAATTCTCTGTTAACCCCAGAAGATTATTTAACACCTGACTGATAAGTTGCTGAAGATATGTAGTGTAGCATTCAATGACTTTGAATTTAAATGATAGAGTGATGTTTCATAAAGACAATTTTTGTTTGTACGAATTAACTAAACTAATTTAAATTGCTGATATTATTCTCACACAAACTTGAAAATGGTTTAAACTATACTATAGTTAGGATGACTGTAACAGAGCATACTAGTCATGTACCAAAAAAAGGGACAGAAAACATCTCCGCGGATGATATCATAAGTAGAAATTATTGGCAGAAGCTAACTTCCGTTTTCTTTGGGTCCTTGTGTATGGGTCTTTGGAAAAGAGGGAGAGGATGGAGTCTATTTTGGCCTCAGCTAGTTGTAGGGAATAGCCAGTCAGTGAGTTTAAAAAACAGACTGCAGAGGAGGACTGCAACTGGATGTGGTTTAGGGTAATGTTGGCTATTTGTGAAGAGGACAGGTTTTGCTTGTATTTAGACTTTCATGAGACTGTTTAGAGTTTAAGTTGAACTCATGTACCAAGATATATTGAAATAGAAACTAGAAACCGCTGACTAAAACTGCTCTTGGAAGAAAGGAGAGCCTCTTCTCAGTGTACTCAGGACTAAAACTGACTGTACAATATGCAAACCTTTGGTGTGACATCTGATGTAAGTAAAAATGCTACTTGACACTTTGCTAAGCCTATTACTGGAGATGGCCAACTTCTGGCAGCCTGGGGCACTTCCTGGAAGAGGTCCTTCCAGAAATCTTGAAAGTCCTCTTTCTCTTGTTCCCCTACCTTTAGGATCATGTAATTAAGATCACTAATGACCCAAAAGTCACTGATTCACTAGCATTTGAGAAGAACAGAGCTATGTAACATAGGGGTATATTTACTAAACTGCGGTAACGTAGCAGCGGCTACGTTAACGCTCGTTAGGTAATGTTAATGCGCACTATGTAACGCTCCTTTTACACTAAAGCGGGGAACTGAAGGGTTTAAAAGTACCGCAAATGAAAACCTGTCATTAGATGCACATTTGCAGGAGAGAGAAACCATTTCAGTGTCAGCAATGTACAGCATAGGCAGGGAGCCCAAGACAAGTGATAGTAGTGCTCCATTTGCAGCAACAGCATAGTGCCCAAGTATGAAAGGCCACTATGGCGATGGTGCAAATGGGTCATAGGGGGCTGCAGGCGGGACATGTAGCGGGGCAGCTGGGGCACAGAGTGGACTAGGCGGGCACCTAGGTGGCACATAGGACCATAGAAACTGGAAATCAGCAAGACAGCAGCTGACAAAGGCCAAACACAATCCATCTACCTCTACCTGGTCCACCCGAGCTAACAGTTGCCAGGGCAAAAAAAAATTTGGAGGAACATTTAACAAAGTATTTTGAGGGCACTGAGCTGACATCCCCCCAGCCAACCCTCCCCCCAAGCGGAAGGGACATACTATTGGCAGGTGGTGATGGGGGGATGTGAGGATGCTCATGTATGCCCCCTGCCCCAGACCCCGCTCCATAGGCGATTGCCTACCTACACAGTGGATGGCCTGGGACTGTGCACTACCAGCACCGACAGCATATGGTCATGTCAGCATGGCAGGGGGTGTGTGTGCCTGTGCTGGAGGGGGCAGTGACACCTGCCTGCAGTGGACCTAGGCCATGCCCTGTACCAGTACGTGGTGTGCAGTGCAAAATAAAAGGTCTGGCTGAGGAAAAGTACAGGCAGCTCCAGGGACTACCATGCATCTGTGGCAACAGAATGGTGCAGTACACCCAGCCAGTGTATCCAGAAGCAGAGAGTCACAGGTTCAAGTCCCAGCAGCAGATCCAGCAGAGCATGTCCCTATATTTTGCCCTACAATGCAGATACAACAGCAACATGTGCAAAGCCCAAAGCAGCGGCGAACAGGGGTACAAACACCCACTCACACAGGCTCCACAATCCAAAGCTGCATGGAGAGTCAGGATGTTGGCCCCAGAATTGAGCTGCAGCTATCACCAGAGCACTACTACTACCTCCTGCACAGTTTATCAATGTCGCCACTGTGATCAGGACCAGTGTGGTGGACAGGGTTGCCAATCACCCCTATCTTTGCACAATGCTGCAATAGGGTTGTGTGTGTGTGTGTGTGTATGTCTATCCATTGTTCTGTGGCTGCCCACACCTCACTGGGACCACAATGTCCTACTGTTGCCAGCATTAGCCTGAATATGTGCATAATGAGGAGCAAGGTATTGTGGGTATGGCCCAGACAGGGCGGATTGGCCAGGATGCATCTTCACAGGGTGTGGAGCAATGGCTGGGACACTGTAGTGCCCGACCACCGCGTGCATGGACAGGGTGGCCACAGCATGGCATGCTGGGAGGGCACTCACTCTGACTGAGCAGTGACCATGGCATGTCTAGATTCCCACATAGCACTCTACACTGTCTACCGCCAGTGATACTTTTGTGTGCATAGTGCTGGGGTATGAATCACTGAGACCCTTGCTTGGTGTACATAGTTTCTCTGTGAGCATGTCCTATGGACTGGCTAGTGGACAGTCTGCGGTTAGACTGTGCATGATTGGAACACTTACAAGGTGCTGTCTGCTAGTGCTTGGCAGATAGTGGTGTGCAGCAGTTGGGTTTTTCCAGACCTAAACCCAGCATTACTGCTGGTCTGCCACTACCCCAGTCACAGATATGGCTCTGGCTCTGTGACTTATACCAGCAGAATGGAGGTTGCTTCACTGGGACAGGACAGGCCACTGACCCTTACCTACAAAAAGGGTGATTGTGGGCTCTTTGGGGTATGTAGCATATACTACTTTGACCTATAAAGGCACTGCTACACAAACCTCATGCAAGTCTAGAAACCCCTCTGCTGTGATAACAGGTGCCCATGTCAGCCAGAACCTAACACAGAGTACACACTAATCTGGGTGAGGCCTGGACCCAGAAGGCCACATGTGACTACAGGATACAGATGCACTGCAAGGAACACATGTCACATACTGGTAATGATAGGGATGTACAGCAGGAACTATCTCTAGTACCACATGTACTGCGGACCTAGTGCTGGGCACCAATCCTATCCCTCAGGGTGAACACAGAACCTGCACAATGGCATGGTCTGTAGCTACTCTGTGCCAGTATCCCGCACTGTCAGTTTGTCTTTCCAAGCTGAGGTACCGGAGAGGTGCAGACTCCATTTGGTGATCAGCTGTAGACAGCTATTCAGCATGTGCATTGCATCATGGGTACTGGTGCAGTTACCCTATCCTGGCACTCAGATCAGACAGTTTGTGTGGTGACCTGCAGTCCTTCTGTACCCAGCCATTGCTGTGCCATGTACCACGGAGGTATAGCCTACTGGTTAGTACAATGCCATTCTCAGCAGTGTTCAAGGTTCAATTCCTCATTGTTCCCTCCTTTCATGCCTGTCCTACTCAAATAGTTTGCATGCCTGTAACAGTCATATTTTTGAACATCTGTGCTGCCAGCCCATAATACCCTTGCCACAATTGCCAACATTCCTTCGGTCCGTCTATCTGCATCTGTCATCTGTGTAGAGTCCTGTCTGCCTGTGCAGGCTGCCACCCCATGTCCTGCACTGCTACCCTTTCCTGCATTACACCTCATCGTGCTTGCCTCACCTGTGCCTGATCTGCATGGCACCACCACTCCTCTGTCCACCCATCATTGTAACTATCCTGCCACCTCTGCCTCCACTGGGGAACACGTATTCCCATCGTCTGCCACCAACTGTCTTTCCAGTACTTTACATTTACCTGTGCTGTGGTACAGATGCCCCCACCATGTTTTTCAACAGTACTGGCAGCCACATGGGATGCCCGCAGATATGGCAGGTCCAGCGGCTCCCAGCTCTCCCTCCTTCACTCCCCTGATCATTGCATTTCCTCAGTGCTCTATCTAGTGTTAGGGCTACATCTGTCTCTGTGCCTCACAGATCATGCATGTCATCCTGAAGCACCTTGCAGCCCTTAGGGCACAATAACCTAGAGCACCGTAACCTTGTTTGGCCACCTTACCCTATGGTTCCATAGCCCAGGGTGCCTTCTATGGTGCCTTGTCCAGGGGTGCCTAATACGGCGCTTAACCTAAGGAGCCCTACGGGGCGCCTTACAAAGCACCTTATGAGGCACCTTACAAGACACCTTATAAGGCACCTATTTATTTATTTATTTATTTAACCATTTTTATATACCGTCTTTCTACAAATCAAGACGGTTTACATAAAACATTTTGTGGCAGTATGTTTCAACTGTTTACATAGAACAAGTTAACATGGATAAATAGGTAAACAATATAATCTAATTAAATGAACAATGAACAACTATTTACAATGGTATATACAGAGATATCACATGGCTGCATAATAGATAATTGAGAAGGTAGGGGCGGGAAGTGGATGTAAAACGTAGGTACTAAGGTGGTAGGGAGAAATGTTCGAGGAAAAGATGAGTTTTTAACTGCTTTCGGAACTCAGAATGGTTTTGACAGTTTCGCAGCTCGTGAGGAAGGGTATTCCATAAAGATGGAGCATAGAGGGAGAAAGCCCTGTTACAGGTAGATTGTTTGGAATGTCTTTTAGTTGAAGGGATGGTCAGTTGGTTTTTGGTATTGGAGCAGTGTGTTCTTGTGTTATTGAGGAAGGAAAGGAGTGGGGAGAGGCATGGAGCTGACTCGCTGGAGATGATTTTATGTGTAAGGGTAAGCACTTTGAATTTAACTCTGTATTGAATGGGGAGCCAGTGGAGATCATATAGAACTGGTGTGATGTGTGATCGTCTGGGGTTGTTGGTTATGAGCCGCGCTATCGTGTTCTGGGCTAGTTGGAGCGGTTGTATGGTATTCTTGGGAAGGCCGTGATAGATGAGGTTACAATAATCAAGACAAGGGATTGTGAGGGCCTGACAGACAGAACGGAAAGAGTCAGGGCTTAAAAGAGGTTTGAGGTTCCGGAGGGTACGTAGCTTTGCGTATATTGTATTGGTGGTTCTCTTTATTTGCTCAGTGAGGGAGAGGTTCTGATCAAGGATAATACCAAGATATTTCACTTGGTTTTTTATAGTGAGTGTGAGATCGCCAATAGTAATGGTTGGAGGTGGGGTGTATGAGGTATTGGAAAATACCTGAAGAACCTCAGTTTTGGATTGATTAATTAGGAGGTTGTGCTGGGAGAGCCAAGATTTTAGGCTGGTTAGGCATTCACTTAGTTTAGTAACTAAGTGAATGCCTAACTAAGTGAATGTCTAACCAAGATCATGACAACTGGCATAATCAACAGGTTCATCGTTGAAGGAGAAGAAATTGAAATTGTGAACAACTTTAACCTACTTGGATCAACTATCAATAAAGAAGCAACAAACAGTCAAGAAATCAGTTGATGTGGAAAACTCCAAGGCACCTAACAAGGCACCTTATAAGGTACCTTACAAGGCGCCTTGTAATGTGCCTTGTAAGGTGCCTTGTAACGCGCGTTAGTCTAAGGCGCCTTGTAACGTGCGTTAGCTGATATGGATTGCTGTAGCGATGCACCACCCGTGCCTTTATATGGGCATCTGTACCTTTACCACGGAACCTAACACAGGTGACATTACCACAGTTTAGTAAACATAACCCATAATCACATGCTCCCTCCATAAGAACATAAGATATGCCATACTGGGTCAGACCAAGGTCCATCAAGCCCAGTATCCTGTTTCCAACAGTGGCCAATCTAGGTCATATGTACCTAGCAGTTTCCCCAAAAGACACAGGTTCCACAATGCTTGTACTGGGTCAAGCACTGATATCCTAGGTCCCTTCTTAATAATGGTTTATGTACCTTTCCTCCAGGAACTTGTCCAAACCTTTTTTAAATCCAGCTACACTAACAGCCTTTACTACACCCTCCGGTAACAAATTCCAGAGTTTGATTACACATTGAGTGAAAAAATATTTTCTTTTATCAGTCTTAAATAGTTTACCCTGTAGCTTCATTGTATGTCCCCTAGTCTTTCTATATTCTGATAACGTAAACAATCGATCTACGTTTACCCGTTCCACTCCGTTCATTAATTTATAGACCTCTATCATATCTCCCCTCAGCCGTCTCTTTTCCAGGTTAAAGAGCCCTAACCTTTTTAGCCTTTCTTCATAGGAGTATCCTTCCATCCCCTTTACCATTTTGGTTGCTCTTCTCTGAACCTTTTCTAAAATCGCTATATCCTTTTTAAGATACGGCGACCAGAATTGCACACAATATTCAAGGTGCGGTCTCACCATGGAACGGTATAGAGGCATTATAATATCTTTTGTTTTATTTTCCATTCCTTTCCTTATGATACCTAGCATTCTATTTGCTCTCTTGGCTGCCGCTGCACACTGGGACGAGGGTTTTGACATGTTATCCACAATGACGCCTAAATCTTTTTCCTGGATGGTGGTTCCTAATGTGGAACCTTGCATTGTGTAACCATAGTTTGGGTTGTTCTTCCCTAGGTGCATAACTTTGCACTTGTCCACGTTAAATTTCATCTGCCATTTTGATGCCCAGTCTTCCAATTTATCAAGATCCTCTTGCAATTTTCCACAATCCTCTTGTGTTTTAACAACTTTAAATAGTTTTGTGTCATCTGCAAATTTGATAACCTCACTCGTTATTCCTCTTTCCAGGTCATTTATGAATATGTCAAAAAGCAGCGGACCCAGCACAGATCCCTGGGGTACACCACTATTCACCTTTCTCCATTGGGAAAATTGACCATTTAGCCCAACCCTCTGCTTTCTATCTTTTAACCAGTTCCTGATCCACAGTAGTACACTGCCTCCTATCCCATGACACTTTAGTTTTGCCAAAAGTCTCTGATGAGGGACCTTGTCAAAGGCTTTCTGAAAGTCCACATACACTATATCAACCGACTCACCTTTGTCCACCTGTTTATTCACACTTTCAAAAAAACATAACAGATTAGTAAGACAAGATCTTCCTTGTCTAAAGCCATGTTGGCTGTCTCCCATTAGGCCATGACTATCTACATGCTGAGTAATTTTATTCTTGATGATGGTTTCTACCATTTTTGCCGGTACTGACGTGAGGCTCACCAGTCTGTAGTTTCCCGGATCACCTGGAACCCTTTTTAAAAATTGGTGTTACATTGGCGATCCTCCACTTCTCTATCAAAGCTGATACTGGACTAAAAGCTGATAAGGGGCATATCTTATAGATTTATTCCAACTAAAATCATTCATCCATATTTTTAGGATAGGTAATGCATATTTTTGTTCATCTGAAATTAAATCAAGAAATGAAGGAATCTACCAATAGGACACAGCATATCTTGAGTTTTATTTATTTAGCAATGCTTATATACCACTTTTCACCAGGTCAAAGTGATGTACATTCAGGTACGGTATATAGTTCCCTTGTCCCCAAAGGGCTGACAATCTACTTTTTGTACCTGAGGCAACTGAGGGTTAAGTAGCATACCCAAGGCCACAAGGAGTGCCTGTGGGACTAAAAACCTCAGTCCCTCCTCCAGAGGGATTCAAACACCTGGCCCTTGGCAACTTGCCCAACCACTAGGCTACTCCTCCCTCAACTATTCTAGTAAATAACACAGATATGGTTACCAGATTTTTGAAAAACAAATATGGGACACCTGGGCAGAACTGAGATGGGCTGAGGGGGGGGGGGGCAGTGGTGCTCCTCCTCAGACATCTTTTCCCCATATATTTCAAACTGACCAATCTAGTAATCTGAAATTTTAAAAAAAGATAGTAACAGTCCTTTGAGTTATACGCATGCATACATGCATAAATGCTTAAATTTTATTTCATACATATAGATAAATATTCTATATATTTCTGAAATTCCTCCTCTTTTTGCAGAAAAGACGTTAATGTTTACATTTTCTCCTTCCAGGATTGAGAAGACTGCATTAGAGGGGTATGCAGGAGAAGCAATGTGCTTTGCCTCTGTCCCCACTGAGACTTGTGACAGGAGGTGGTTTTAGTCTATAGAATCAAGGACACTACCTCAAAATCAAGGACATCTGGTAACCTTAATAAAGACCAGAACTACACACAATATTCAAGGTGCAGTCTCACCATGGAGAAATACAGAGGCATTAAAATATCCTTGTCCCTCCCCCCCCCCCCCGGGCCATCTCTATCCCCTCTTCATTTCCTAATCCTTCCCACAACCTCTGTCACCCTTCTCTCCTTTTCTAAGATCACTAAGGAAGAAGTCACACATCTTGTTTCCTCCTCCATACTTACTACCTGCTCCTCTGAAACCATTCTCACTCATCTACTAAACTACATCTCTTCCACTGTTGTCTCTTCTATCTCTCATATCCTCATCCTATCACTTTCTACCGCAACTGTTCTCACAACTTTCAAGCATGCTGTGGTTATACCTCTCCTTGATCTTACCTGTTCTTCTAATTATCAACCCACCTCTCTCCTTCCCTTTATTTCTAAATTACTTGAATGTGCGGTTCACCACTGCTGTCTTGACTTTTTCTTTGCACAGTGCTTTCTGGATCCATTGCAATCTGTCTTTCACCCTCTACATTCTACTGAGATGGCTCTTGCCAAAGTCTCCAATGACTTGTTCCTCGCCAAGTCCAAGGGCCTTAACTTGATGCTCATCCTTCTTGACCTTTCTGCTGCTTTTGACACACGATCATCACCTTCTCCTCAATATCCTGTCCTTGCTTGGATTTAGGGGTTCTGTCCTGTCCTGGTTTTCTTCTTATCTCTCCCATTGCACTTTTAGGGGGATGTTTACTAAACTGCGGTAATGTTACATAACGCGTGTTATGTAACGTTAACGATCGTTAGCGCATCATAACGCGCGTTATGATGCGCTAACGATCGTAATGCTCCGCGGCGCGGTAAAACACCGCAGAAGGTGGAGAGAGGGCGGAGAGAAGGGGTCAGTGGGCGGAGAGAGGCTCCCCTCACACTAACGCGCTGATTTTCAGAGCTGAATTCCAACGCGAATGAAAACCTGCCGTTGAATGCACATTACAGGGGAGAGAAACCATTTCAGTGTCAGCAATGTACAGCCCTGGCAGGGAAACCAAAAAAAGTGATAAGTGTGATACATGTGCACAGAACAAAAGGGCACAGAAACACTGAAAATGACCCCAACAAACTGGAGAAAAAAAATAACCAAGCTGGCCAATAGTGGTATCACTGAGAAACATCAACCCCTCCCCCCCCCCCGAGTAAGCTCCATAGAACAGATATAAATCGTGGAAGGGTCTATACTCCGTCCCCATACAAGGTGAATGGGCCCACAGTGAAATAGCGCTGCTCATGGTTTTCCCCACCATCGGACAGGGTTCCTATGGCATGCACATGTCCCGTAACATCAGGGCGGGCATGTTGGAACGGCAACTGGACAGATGCCGGAGAAGGGGATACAGAGGGCTGCAGGCGGCACATGCTGTGGTGGAGGTGGGCCACAGTGCGGACTAGGGTGATGCCTAGGTGGCCCATACGAATGTTGAAACAGCAGAGCAGCCAGACAGCAACTGCTGAAGGCCCAACATGGGCACGATTGTGTTTCCCAAAGTGTCACAGGGGATAGTACCCAACAGCTACCCCCAAGGGCACGGAACATTGGCAGGCGGGGCTGGGGGGAGCGTGGACGTCTATGCAGGCACCCCTACCCCAGAACCCACACCATAGGCAGCCGCCTACCTGCACACTGGATGGCCTGAGACTGCGCACCACCAGCTCAACCAGCAGAAGGGCATGTCAGCATGGTGGCTGAGGGATACTGGTGGTGGAGGGGGCAGTGGCAGCTGACCAGAGCAGACCGTGGCCTAGTCCTGTGTAGGTGGGTGCCATGCACTGCAACAGACAGGCCCTGTCTGACCAACAGTAATGGTATCACCAGGGAATGCACCATCTCTGTGATAACATGGTGGTGCAGTGCACATAACCAGTGTATTCAGAAGCAGAAGGACACAGGTTCAAGTCCCAGTTGTGGTTTCCACCAACCCAGTCCTCATATTTTACCCACTACTATAACGTGCTAATACAGACAGAACCTTTCTTGCAGATGAAGGAAACATGCCCAAAACACCTACATTTTACCCTACAGAGCACAGACACCATAAACATCCACATTACCTAGAGTAGAGCCTCCCAAATGCAGTCCTGGAGGGCCAAACACCATTCCGGTTCCATGCTGCCTCTGGTAAAGATGCCTGTGCTGCATTTCTATGCGCCACCCCCATGGTATGCAGATGTATCTCATGCATATTCATGAGGGACAGCATGAAAACCCGAACAGTGTTTGGCACCACAGGACTGGAGTTGGGAACCTCTGCCGTAAAGCAGCAGCCAACAGGGGCAGACACACCCGCACCCACAGGCCCCATTATCCAAAGCCTCCTGGAGAGGCAGGACTTTGGGCTCTGCGTGCATCTCCCAATACTATCACTTGCATACCTTAGTAATGGCACCCTAAACCTGGGAATATGGTACACATCTATCAAAAGGTTGCTATGATTACTGGCAGATAGCAATTCCTAGGTTAAGTACAATGTTCTGAGTGAGCTGCAGCATAGCAACCTTTCTGATGTCTGTGGAGTGTGCTACAGGTCTTGTGTCTGACAGTGTTTACCAACCTGGGGAATGACTCCTACAGTATTGCGTACCATAGCCATGCCTGCACTGTGCCCAGGACTGGTGTGGTGGCCTGGGCTGCACAATGCTGGCATAGGTGTGGGGAGTGTGTGTCTGTCTATCCAGTGTGTGGTGGCTGCCAACACCCTCCACAGCCCACACTGCTAACACTGTTGCCAGTATTGGCCTGCCAATGTGCATAATGAGGAGCAAGCTATCGTTGGAATAGCCTGGATAGGGTGGCATGGCCTGGCTGCATCTGCACAGGGCATAGGGCAATGGCTCAGATATTGTAGTGCCCGGTACCACCTGAACAAACAGGGTGGCCATAGCATGTCCTGCTGGGAGGTCACTCTCGCACTGACTGAGCAGTGACCATGGCATGGCTAGGTTCCCCCATAGTACTATATAGTTTTTCTCTCATGGGATCTTATGGGTTTTCTTTTGGGGCCCAATCACTGAGTTATCTGCTTGGTGTGTATGCTGATATTCCTGTTCTGGGTACATGCATCTTCTCGAGGACCATGCACTATGGATTAGTTGGCGGACTGTCTGCAGCTAGTATGTGTCTTGCTGGAACACCTTGCAGGGTGCAGCGGCTGGAGGCCTACTGCTGGAGAATGTCAGATAATGGTGGGGGGCAGCTGAGCATTTCCAGACCTGCTGTCTGTCTACTATTGCATTATGGATGTGTACTGCTCTGCATTGCCTTCCCTGTAGGGTGTTTGATCCCTAGCAGGACTGGGGTGATGGTCCCCTCTACTGCCACCATTGCAGGGGGGTAGGAAGTGGATCTGTTGGCGGGAGATCCTGTCCCCCACCCTGAGCCCCTGGGTGGTGGTATGTAATCTCCCTGTGGGTCCCAGCACCCCCATTCACTTACATCATGTGACCATGGCACCCCCACAGGGTATGCACTTTTCTGGGTGCATCATGGTCCACAAGGGCTAGGTGTGACATACAGATGAACACAGGCATATCCTAGGTGTGTTTGCAAGGACTACCTATCACACATTGGCACTAATGGGGACCTGCAGCATAGCCAGCTAGGTGTTTGTTAGCTGCTCTAGCCCACTGGTTACTTCACTGCCTGTGGAGCCAGAGGTCATGGGTTCAAAACCCACAGTAGGGATCATTGATAGGGCTGTCTTAGGCATTGTCTATTTTTATTGTATATGAGTTCTGCCAGCAGAACCACCCTCAGGGTACTGTCACCTTAGGGTGGCTCATAAAGCGCCTTATATGGTGTCGTATAGGGGACATTATAGGGTTCCTTGGCAGACATCGCACTTTATAATGTGCCCTATGGAGTGCCTTCTAAGGTGCCTTATGTGGCACCTTAGGTTACGCCACTGTGAAGGTGTGTTTGCTGGCAGCATTATCAAAGTACAATTAAACTTCCTCACAGCCCAATACTTAACCCTTTCCAGGCCAGGCCCAAAACTTTCAGGATCCAAACTTCTGCCTAAATATTTCTATCAAATGGTATATAATACATGACCATGGCAGAGGGAACGTCACTATTGGAACATATTGAATAATACGGGTACAATTTTCCTAACATATGCAAACATTAACCCAGCTGCAGAATGTGGATTAAAATATTATAGTAGGCTTTCAAAGGGTTACACATGATGCCTCTGCCAGCCTTATTCATTAGGCACACTGGGGAATCAAACCCATGACCCTTGTACCATCAGTCTGTGTAGTAACCATTGTGCTACAGCTCTGTTTCTGTATTTGGATGTCTGTGTGCCTTTCTTAAGCTTAACGCGCAGTAACGCACCCTGTAACGATTGTTGCTGCGCGGCGCCTTATAACGCGCGTTATCGGTAACGATGTACCGCCCATGTCCTTTTTTGGCATTTCTTCCCTAACGCGGCTCCTAACGCGAATCACACTAACGCAGTTTAGTAAACATACCCCTTAATGTATGTTCTGATGAATCTTCCTCTGCTCCTATTCTGCTTTCAGTTGTGTACCCCAGGGCTCTGTCTTGGGACTTCTCCTTTTCTCTCTCTTCACTCAGTCCTTTGGTGCATTCATCTCTTCCCATGGCTTTCAGTACCATCTCTACACTGATGACTCTCAGATCTATCTCTCTGCATCTGAAATCTTTCTAAGAATCCAAGCCCGGATCTCTGCCTGCTTATCTAACATTAGTGCCTGGATGATTCAACACCATCTGAAATTGAACATGGCCAAAATTAAGCTCTTCATCTTTCTCCCTAAGCCCACCTTCCCCTTTCCTCCTTTCTCTATTTCTGCGCATATCACCTTACCCCTCCCTGTTTCCTCGAATCGCAAACTTGGGGTAATCTTTAACTCCTCCCTCCCTCTCCTTCTCCAAAAACATTCAACAGATAGATAAAATATGTTGCTTCTTTCTCTATAACGTTGGCAAAATTTGTCCCTTCCTTTCTGAACACACAGAGAAAGAGGTGTGACCCTGGGAGGAACTGAGGAAAGCATGGAATTGACCTCGGAAGAGAATGCCCTACTAAATAAAAGAACTTTCACTCTGTGCATAGTGGGAGTAACATTTTTTGCAGTTCCTTGTGTTTCACAGACTACCTCCTCATGCTGTGTAAATGGAACTAACATATTAAAGGAGCAAATCAACAATAAATAAATATGGTGTCACCAATCTGATATCCCAATCATTATATAAACTTTATTATAAATTTCTAACAGTATGCTTCTGTATTAATAATTATATAATAAATAATATCACTCAGTTTATATTCATACCTCACTGAGTGATATTATTATATTATTGATACGGGAACATACTGCTAGAAATTTGTAATAAAGTTGATATATTGATTTGAGTATCAGCTTGGTTAGTTGATCTGTATGAGTCAATGGTGGAGTATTTTATATTAGTACTGGATATTAAAGGAGCATGCAGAAGAGGGTTAGTGGCGAGTGATAAATTCAAGGAAGGAAAGGTCAGGATCATTGTAGCTACTAACTTGTGTTGCCTACATGTGGAATAAAAAGCAGCCCAAGTGCATTTAGAGACATTTCTCTGGCTACTAACTTATACTATCTGTTGGTGGAATTAAGAGCAATCCAAATGTGTTTAGGGAGTAATTTTATAAAGTAATGTATACCTTATGCAGTAACATGCATGCCTACTTTGCCTGTATTTTAGTAATTTACATATGTATGTGGAAGGGATGTGCAGGCAAAAAAAATCTGTTTGGTTAATTTCCTGTACCATTTACATTTTTTTTGTTTTATGTCTTTTTGTTTTTATATATTTTCATTTTAGGGCAACTTTGCTAATTAAAGAAGTGGCTGTACCTACTGCTCAAAACAAAACCATAGCTGAAAAGTCACAAACTGGCCTCAAGCTACTGACCAGTCAGCAACTTTGGATTACAAAGCAGGAGAAGTGACCATATCACCAGGCTGATCACCACTAACTGGCCAACCAGGATCTGGATTAAATTTGGTAAATGTTTCTGACAGTATACTTAGACATGATTTTACAGAATTTCTGGCACAAGAACATGGCGACAGAAAAGTCTTCAGAGTAAGAGGTATGTTTACTAAAACCCCGGTAATGTGCGGGTGCCATATAAGGAGTGGGCGTGTCTGGCTGAAAAAAGCAAAACCGGGATTATTCATGCGCTAAAGTGCGCAGTGCCCATGTGCGCCCCGCACATTAGTGCATGAGAAAGCTGCGCGGGAGGCATAAGTGGCGCGCTGATGTGCAAGCAGAGAAGCAGAGCCACAGCACAATGGTTAAGACACTGACCAATGATACAGGGATCAGGGGTTCAATCACCCACAATGCCCAATGAAGATGGCTGGCTGAGGCATTACTTTAGGAGGCATTTAAATAATGGGCAGCATAAGCTAGTGTGCTGATGTGTCTAAGGCAGTGTGCTATTGCTTTAGGAGGCATTTTAATATTGAACGGCATAAGGCAGCACGCTGATGTACAAACACAGGAGCAGAGCCACAGCACAATGGTTAAGACACTGACCAATGCTGCAGGGATCATGAGTACAATCCCCCACTGTGCCCAATGAAGAAGGCTGGCTGAGGCATTACCTCTTATGGGTAAGTTTGCTTTAGGAGGCATTTTATTTTCTATTTTAATTACTACTACTAGCAAACGCACTCTCAAAGCGTGTTAACATAAGGCGCCCCATAAGGCACATGTTAAAGTGCACTGTCCGCCAAGGCACCCTAGAATGTTGCTTTTAGGGCGCTTTATAGAGTGCCGTATGAGTTACCGCAAGGTCACAGCAATGTTTTTGATGGCAGCACTGTGCAGTTTAAGGATTGCAAAGCATAAGTAGGTGTGCTGACATGCAAAGAGAAGCAGCAGTGTAGCACAATGGGTAAGGCACTGACTGCTGATACAGGGGTCATGAGTTTGCTCCCCAGTGTGCCTAATACATAAGGCTGGCTGTGGCATCAGCTTTGCAATGTACATATTTTTTCCTGCAGCACTTTAGTTGTATTTTATTAATTGCTGCCAGCAAACAGGCCCTCAAGTGCTGTAATTGAAGGTGCCGCATAAGGCACCCTATAAGGCACTCCATAGGGCACATTATAAAGTGCACTGTCTGCTACGGCACCCTAAAATGTCCCCTATAGTGCACCCTATAAGTTGCTCCACAGGATAACGTATAGTGCACCTTATATGGACGGTAACCATAAGGTAACCTATAGGGCGCCCTATAAAGCGCCCTCTGAGGCACCTTATGGGTACAGTACGATGAGGGTGTTTTTGCTGGCAGCAATAATGTACATTAAAAAACAATAATGCTTTGGGCAGCCCCATCAAACAACCCCACTGTGGGTTTGAACCCACAACCTCTGGCTCCACAGGCAATGAAGTAACCATTGTGCTACAGCTCTATAGCTGTTAGCCAGCCCCTGGCTGGCTGCAGAGGGAGTTCATGTCACCGCACAAACAGTCTGCTGTGGTCACCAGGATAGGGTTAGCCCACCCGTACCCATGATGCACTGCACATGCAAATCAGCTGTCCACAGATAAACACAAGATGGGGTATGCACCCCCACAGCACCTCGGCCTGGTAGGGGGTACTGACTGTGTGTTTTACTGGCACAGAGTAGCTACACACCATCACATTGTATGGGTACTGTGCTCACCCTGAGGGTGCGGTGAGGCACCCAGCACTAGGTCCACAGCACCTTCCATGGCTGAAAGAGGCCATGCTGGAGGTCCAATAGCAGTGTTAATGTGTGAGATAGAGATATCCAAGGTGTTTCTGTGGAAACTACCTGTCTGTCTCAATCAGGTATAGCCCCTTTTTGACCCCTAGGAGGATAATGCACCACCACCCTCCAGGGCTGAGGGTGGCAAACAGGGTCTCCCATCAGCCAATCCACATTCTACCTTCCTGCAATGGTAGCAGTAGAGGGGACCATCACCCCCCAGTCCTACTAGGGAACAGACACCCTACAGGGCAGTCAATGCAGCTCTGTACACATCCATAACACAATAGCAGACAGACATTAGGCCTGGATATGCTAAGCTGCACCCCACCACCATCATTGGATATTCTCCTGCAGCAAGCCTTCAGCCAGTGCACCCTACAAGCCACTCCATCAAGACACATACCAGCTGCAGTCTGCTAGCTAGTCCATAGTGCATGTTCCTGGTGGAAATGCATGCACAACAAGCAAATAACCCTGTCTGTGTAGGTGGTGGCCAGGCACTAAAATGTCCCAGCCAGTGCCCTATGCCCTGTGCTGTTGCATCCTGTCCAGGTCACCCTGTCCAGGCTATACCCATGGTACCTTGCTCCTCATTATGCACATTGGCAGGTCAATACTGGCAACAGTGCTGGCAATGTGGGCTGTGGAAGGTGTTTGCAGCCACCACACACTGTATAGACAGACACACACTCCCACACCTATACCAGCATTGTGCTACTATAGAGGAGTTTAGCAGACCTGCCCACCACACCAGTCCTGGGCACAGTACAGGCATGGATATGCTACGCAATACTGTTGGGGGTCACTCCCCAGGGTGGTAAACACTGTCAGAGACCAGACCTGAGGCACACACCACAGACATCAGAAAGATTGTTATGATGGAGCTCAATGAGCAAACTGTGCTTAACGTACGACTTGCTATCTGCCAGTAATCATAGGAAACGTTTGATAGGTGTGTACCGTATACCCAGGTGTAGGGTGGCATTGCTAAGGTATACAATTGCTAGTATTGGGATATGCACGCAGGGCCCAATGTCCTGCCTCTCCAGGAGGCAGTAGCCAATGGGGCCTGTGGGTGTGTGTGTGGGTGTGGGTTTGTCTGCCCCTGTTGGCTGCTGCTTTACGGCAGAGGTTCCCAACTCCAGTCCTGGTGTGCCATACACTGTTCGGGTTTTTATGCTGTCCCTCATGAATATGCATGAGATACATCTGCATACCATGGGGGTTGTGCATAGATATGCAGCACAGGCATCTTTATTAGAGGCATCATGGAACCTGAATGGTGTGGGGCCCTCCAGGACTGCATTTGGGAGACTCTGCTCTAGGTAATGTGCCTGTTTATGGTGTCTGTGCTCGGTGGGGTAAAATATAGGCGTATTAACCATGCGTATGTTCTCTGCAATAAAGGTTTGTCCTTACTATCAGGGTTTAGTTGTGGGAAAAATATGTTGGCTGGATGTAGCCCCAGCTGGGCTTTGAACCTGTGACCTTCTGGTCTTAAAGGCACTGGCTGTGTCTGCTGCACCACTGTCTTAGCACAAAAGCTGTGCATTCCCTGGGGAGTCCATGGCTGTTTGTCAGACAGTGCCTGTCTGTTGGTGTGCACTGCACCCACGTGAAGGGGGCTAGGCCACCGTCTGCTGTGGGCAGCAGCCACGCCCTCTCCACCAACGGTACCCCTCCGCCACCATGCTGACATGGCCTTATATTGGTGACAGCATCACAGCTGAATGATATGTGGCCCTCCAGGACTGCATTCAGGGGACTGTGGTCTAGGTAATGCGCATGTTTCTGGTGGCTGTGCTCTGTAAGGTAAAATAGAGGTGTTTGGACCATGCTTATGTTATCTGCAAAAAAGGTTGGTCTGTACTATCATGGTTTAGTGGTGGGTAAATATGGGGATTGGGTTTGCAGGAACCCCAGCTGGGACTTTCTGAACACACTGTCTGTGTTCACTGCACCACACTGTGGCCACAGAGACAGTGCAGTCCCTGGAGATAGGAAACCTGGCCAAAGGAGTCATAAACCCTGCTCTGCACATTTTCACTGTGGGATCATTCACCTTGTATGGGGACGGAGCGTAGACCTTTCTAAAATTCATATTTCTTTTTTGGGGCTTTCTTGGGAGTGATTTTTGATGTTTCCCATGACTATCACTGTTGCCCAGCTGGATTATAATTTTTTAGAATTTTGTTGTGGTCATTTTAAATGTTTATTTGCTATTTTGTTCTGTGCACATGTATCACACTGCTCACGTTTTGTAGGTTTCCCTGGTTTTGCTGTACATTGCTGACAGAAATGATTTCTCTTCCCTTTAAATCGGCTCTACTGCGAGGTTTTCACTCGCGGTATTTTTTTGATCGAATTTCAGCCCCACTCCTATGCGGGGAGCCTCTCCCCTCCCACTCTCCTCCCATTGACCCCGTCTCTCCGCCCCTGGGGAGCCTTCCTCTGCCCTCCGGGAGCCTTTCCACGCCTCTATCGCTCATTTGCGCGACGCGCACATGAGCAGGCCCGTTAGTGCGGCGCGCACGTGTGCGGGGCACAAAAACGCATCATTAGCATGCGCTAAGGTACCTTAGCGCATGCTCAAGTGCGCCCCGCACAGTAGCGCGGTTTAGTAAACATACCCCTAAGTCTTTAGACCAGGAATCAATAGACTCCCAAGGCAAAAAATCCAGGAATGGTTTCACATAGAGTTGCAGACCTACACATGTTGGGCCAATCAAACAGGAAAGAGCACCAGAAAAAAAAGACAAAGTTAAAAGCAGGCTAAAGTCAAATCCCCTTGTGACATAATAGCTTATCCTACAAGCTGCCTGCTTTCTAACCAAAAGGCCATTGGTTGAAGTCCAGCTTGTGATTTGGGGGAAAAAATGTTGGGATTTTTTATTTGCCTGAAACCTCTAGTGAACTGTCAGCTGTTATTTATTTTTGTTTGTTTGGGAAGCAGCTATAGCTACCTCTTTAATTAAAAGAAATTGCTCTAAAATGAAAATATATAAAACAAAATGACATGAAACAAAAACTGATTACAACAAAACACAATTAAGAACATATGGCTAAGAACAGATCCCCTGCAGAGGTAATAGTTTCTCCTGTAAGACGTGTGATTTCTTACCCAACGCTCCAGGGTTTAAAGGCAGTTACCAACCTATAACCACCCTGTGAGAAAAAAATAAAAAAATCAGAGCTTCGTATTTTTTTCATGTTCTGTTTAGATTAGAACGATATGAAAAAACATAAGAAATATTGTTGGTATTTCCCATGTCATTTTAAATGAATGAATATCCCTAGTATGTGGTCACATATGTATGTTAATGGCCTCTGATAAAATACCGACCAGCATAAAGTATCCATTTCGCATGATGCCACATATTTTGTCGGTAGGAATGTATATATAGAGAAATTAGAGCATAGGTGGAGCACACAGGTGCACATGTAGATTATAGAATACTACTGCTGCTCTTTGTGATCTTGAGCAAGTCATTAAACCTCCTTTTGATAAAGTGCAAACTTAATCACAAGCCCTCCAAAGACAGAGAGATAACTTCCATACCTGAATGTAACTCACCTTGTACCACTATTGGAAAGGCATAAGCTGTTGCTGTTTTTGTTAAGTGCCATCGAGTCAGTGTCGACTCATGGTGACCCTCTGGATAGTTGTCCTAAACTGTGTTTGGTCTTCAGTCAGGCAGCTCATTGTTGACAGAGTGGCACCCGTAGCTGCTGTATCGATCCATCTCATTGCTGGCCTTCCTCTTTTGAGTTGACCTTCTACCTTGCCAAGCATGATATCTATCTCTAATGATCTCTCTCTTCACATAATGTGTCCAAATTATGAAAGATGAAATCATGTCATCTGAGCATCTAAAGAAAGCTTAGGTTTGATCTCCTCTAGTACCAACTGGTTCGTTCTTCAGGCAGTCCATGATATACATAGTATTCATCGCCAGCACCATAATTCAAAGGCATTAATTGTCTTCCTGTCTATCTTTTTCACTGTCCAACTTTCATATCCATATGACATTACTGAAAATACCATGGCTTGAACGACACTAAACTTTGTATGGAGAGAGACATCTCTGCTTTTGAGAATCTTGTCTAGGTCCTTCATAACCATTTGGCCAAGAGCAATGCTTCATCGGATTTCTTGACTGCTTGTTGTTTCTTTATTGAGAGTTGATCCACGTAGGTTAAAATTCTCCACTATTTCGATTTCTCCACCATCAACAATAAACTTATTGATTTTGTCAATTGTCAGGATCTTTGTCTTCTTTACATTAACATGCAAGCCCATTTTAAGACTATGGGGTATGTTTACTAAACTGCGTTAGTGTGATTTGCGTTAGGAGCCGCGTTAGAGACAGAAATCCCAAATAAGGACATGGGCGGTACATCGTTGCCGAGAACGCGCCAAGAACGTGCGTTACAAGGCGCCATAAATGAACGAGCGCTACAGGGCACGTTACCATGCATTAATCTTAAGAAGGCGCGCAGGCATACAATCACAGCAACAGAGCTGTAGCACAATGGTTACAACACTGATTGATAGTACAGGGGTCATGGGTTTGATTCCCCAGTGGGCCTAATGTATAAGGCTGGCTGAGGCAGCACCCTTTATATTTAAGTTGTGATTGGTGAGGCATTTGACATGTATTTTAATTTGTGCTGCCAGCAAACACACCCTCACGGTGGCATAACCTAAGGTGCCGCATTAGGCACCCCATAACGCACTCCATAGGGCACATTATAAAGTGTACTGTCCGCCAAGGCACCCTATAATGTCCCCTATAGGTCACCTTATAAGGCTGTGAACAAAGCCCTGGCTGGCTGCAGGACTGCACGTCACCACACAAACTGTATGCTGTGGTTACCAGGATAGGGTTAACCCACCCATACCCATGATGCACTGCACATGCAAATCAGCAGTCGACAGATGGGCACAAGATTGGGTATGCACCCCCACAGCACCTCGGCCAGGTAGGGGGAACAGACCGTGTGTGGTACTGCCACAGAGTAGCCACAGACAGTCACATTGTGCGGGTACTGTGCCCACCCTAAGGTTGAGGTGGAGCGCCCAGCACCAGGTCCACAGCACCATTCATGGCTGAACTATGCCATGCTGCAGGTCCCCATCAGTGTGTGATAGGTAGTTCCGTTAGACACACCTAGGATACATCTAGTGCCCTGCTGTATGTCCCGGTCATGTCTAGTCCCTATGGGCGATGCTGCACCCAGAATAGTGCATATCCTGTGTTGGTGCCATGGTTACTTGCTGTAGGTGAAGGAAGGAAGGAAGGAAGGAAGGAAGGGAGGGAGGGAGGGAGGGAGGTGTGTATGGACCCATGGGCAGATCATGTACTACCACACAACCCACCCTCTGGGGCACAGGGTGGGAAACAGGATCACCCACCAATAGATCCACAGTCTACCTCCCTGCAATGGCAGCAGTAGAGGGGACCAGCATCCTCTGTCCTGCTGGAGAACAGACAGAGCAGTCCACATCCATAACGCAATAGCAGACAGATGGCAGGCCTGTAACTGCTCAGCTGCCCCCCCACCATTATCTGATATTCTCCAGCAGCAAGCCTCCAGCCTCTGCACTCTGCAAGGTGTTCCAGCAAGACACATACTAGCAGCAGACAGTCCACCAGCTAGTCCATAGTCCTGGAGAAGATGCATGTACCCAGAAGGGGGATGTCAGCATACACACCAAACAGATAAGTCAGTGATTGGGCACCAAAAGAAAACCCATAAATATCACATAAGAAAAGCACTATGGGGGAACCTAGCCATGCCATGGTCACTGCTCAGTCAGGGTGAGAGTGACCTCCCAGCAGGACATGCTATGGCCACCCTGTCCGTGCAGGTGGTGGCCAGGCACTACAATTGCCATTGCCCTATGCCGTGTGCAGAGGCATCCAGGCCAGGCCACCCTATCCAGGCTATTCCCACAGTACCTTGCTCCTCATTATGCACATTGGCAGGCCAATACTGGCAACAGTGCTAGCAGTGTGGGCTGTGGAGGGTGTTGGCAGCCACCACACACTGGATAGACAGACACACAATCCCCACACCTATGCTAGCATTGTGCAACTATAGAGGTGTTGGGCAGCCCAGGCCACCACACAAGTCCTGGGCACAGTGCAGGCATGGCTATGGTATGCAATACTGTAGGAGTCACTCCCCAGGTTGGTAAACACTGTCAGACACAAGACCTGTAGCACACTCCACAGACATCAGGAGGGTTGCTATGATGCAGCTCAGTCAGATAATTGTACTTAACCTAGGACTTGCTATCTGCCAGTAATCATAGCAACCTCTTTAAAGATGTGTACCATATTCCCAGGTTTAGGGTGGCATTACTAAGGTATGCAAGTGATAGTATTGGGAGATGCACGGAGAGCCCAAAATCCTCCCTCTCCAGGAGGCTTTGGATAATGGAGCCTGTGGGTGTGGGTGTGTCGGCCTCTGCTGGCTGCTGCTTTATGGCAGAGGTTCCCAACTCCAGTCCTGCAGTGCCAAACACTGTTTGGGTTTTCATGCTGTCCCTCATGAATATGCATGAGATACATCTGCATACCATGGGGGTGGCGCATAGAAATGCAGCACAGGCATCTTTATCAGAGGCTGCATGGAACCGGAATGGTGTTTGGCCCTCCAGGACTGCATTTGGGAGGCTTTGCTCTATGTAATGTGGATGTTTATGGTGTCTGTGCTCTGTAGGGTAAAATGTAGGTGTTTTGGGCATGTTTACGTCATCTGCAAGAAAGGTTCTGTCTGTATTAGCATGTTATAGTAGTGGGTAAAATATGAGGACTGGGTTGGCAGAAACCACAGCTGGGACTTGAACCTGTGACCTTCTGCGGGTTCTGGGGTAGGGGTGCCTGCATCGACGTCCACGCTCCCCCCCAGCCCCGCCTGCCAATGTTCTGTGCCCTTGGGGGTAGCTGTTGGGTACTATCCCCTTTGACACTTTGGGAAACACACTCGTGCCCATGTTGGGCCTTCAGAAGTTGCTGTCTGGCTGCTCCGCTGTTTCAGTATTCGTATGGGCCACCTAGGCATCACCATAGTCCGCACTGTGGCCCAGCTCCACCACAGCATGTGCCACCTGCGGCCCTCTGTATCCCCTTCTCCGGCATCTGTCCAGTTGCCATTCCGACATGCCCGCCCTGATGTTGCGGGACATGTGCAAGCCATAGGAACGCTGTCCGATGGTGGGGAAAACCCTGAGCAGCGCTATTTCACTGTGGGCCCATTCACCTTGTATGGGGACGGAGTATAGACCCTTCCACGATTTATATCTGTTCTATGGAGCTTACTCGTGGGGGAGGGGTTGATGTTTCTCATTGATACCACTATTGGCCAGCTTTGTTATTGTTTTTTTCCAGTTTGTTGGGGTCATTTTCAGTGTTTCTGTGACCTTTTGTTCTGTGCACATGTATCACACTTATCACTTATTTTAGGTTTCCCTGCCTGGGCTGTACATTGCTGACACTGAAATGGTTTCTCTCCCCTGTAATGTGCCTTTAACGGCAGGTTTTCATTCGCGTTGCAATTCAGCCCTGAAAATCAGCGCGTTAGTGTGAGGGGAGCCTCTCCTCACCCACTCTCCTCCCACTGACCCCTTCTTTCTGCCCTCTCTCCAACTTCTGCGTTGTTTTACCGCGCTGCGGGGCTTTACAATCGTTAGCGCATCATAACGCGCGTTATGTAACGTTAACGATCGTAAGCGCAGCATAACGTGCGTTATGCTGCGCTTATGATCGTTAACGTTACATAACGCGCGTTATTCACGATTACCGCAGTTTAGTAAACATACCCCTATGTTCCTTGATCTTGAGAAGCAAATGTTTCAAATCATCTTCACTTTCAGCTAGTAATGTAGTATCATCAGCATACAGAAGATTGTTGAGTCTTCCAACAATCTTCACACCTCAGTTGTGTTCATACAGTCCTGCTTCTCTGATGATTTGTTCTGCATATAAATTACACAGGTAGGAGGAAAGTATGCAGCCTTGTCGTACACCTTTGATAATTTTAAACCATTCTGTTTCTCCTTGTTCCATTTGAACTGTTGCTTTTTGATCAATGTAAAGGTTTTGCAAGAACATAAGGCATAAGCTACATACAAATAAATAAACCACATCAATAAATGAAACAATACTATTATTTATGAAAATACTAGACAATTTGAGTTGTGGACATTTGTACCAGCTCTGGGATTGTATAAATGTTGTCACTCTAATTTAAGGAGTGATTTCTGCCTCTTATGCTAATAGATGTCTCATATTTTTATAAAAAATAATTACTCATGGCACTTGTTATAAAATTCCCCTTATAAAAAAAATGGGCATTTACCTTAATTCTAGGGCATTTTGTCTATTGAGACATTTTCTTTTGAGCAGAAGACTATGCTTGCTATAACTTTGGTTAAATACATTTCTATGGTGTTCTTTCAGGTACACAAGAAAGTAGTTCCACCTCCAGTTGAAATGGCATCCCAGAACACTTCAAGCCTAATTGGAAGCCACCAGAAGAGGGCAGAGAGGTATTATTGAGCGTCCTAGCCAAGTGCACATAGAGTGCACATTATATTGCACTCATTTGATCGAAAAATAAATATTTCTGTTACTAGAGAAATTTGAAGTTATGTCCAAAACTAAATCAAGCACTTGATAATCGAATAGGTACAGTAGAATCACAGTAAAAACAAATTCTCGGGGAATTCCAGGCACCTTTCTGTAACATCTCCTAGGCAGCAACTTCCCATCTCCTCCTGTGTTACTAAGGTTTACTGGGGATACTTATATTTATAAAACTAAACCTAATATATTTAATGTACTTTGTTCACCTGAAGCTTAATTAATCTCAGGTCATTAATGTATGTCTGATGAGGATAAACAGCTGCACCTGAGAGTGAATATGGCACCTCCTTTCCTTTACGAGGTTTAAGCACCTATAATGCTACAGTTATCCCAGGAGTGGGTGGGAGTCGGGGAAGGAGGGAAAGAAGACCTATTAAAAGCTGGCTGCTACACAGTACCCTGTCCTTCTAAGGTAATCTATGACAAATTTCCTGGGTGATTCACACAGTCCTTGCTTGGATAGAGGGAGTCTTTCAAAATGCCCCATTGATCTGTCACTTGGCTTTAACATCTATTTAAAACAATTTCACAGGTCTTTTGCCCCCTATCTAGAAGGCCTCTTTGTAAAGGTCTCTAGAAACAATTTATTGTTCAAAGAATACTGACCCTGTTTTTCCTTTTATGCTAAGTTATACTCTGATTTGATTTCAAATTAAAGCTCTTTGCTGATGCTAGGCCCTGACTGATTTAACAAATACACTGGATTCTAATTTAGACAGATTAATCAGCTTTAATCTAAAAAATTCCTTTTCCCCAAGATTTAGAAAAATTCCCAGAAGTAAATACTTACAATTGCAGATCTCTCTTGAGAGGTAGTAGTCCCTTTTTGTAGTCCTTCAAGACTACTCCTCCACGCCATCTGATAGTACACATCAGTATTTGGAAACTTCATGTACATGTGCCAGAGGGGACATACGTTTTGCTTGCAATTAATACACCCTTCTTAATACTCTAATCATTGTATCAGAAACTTTATTCCAATGCTTGCAACAACTAATTTCCTTTAGGCCTTCATCTCACTGTAGCTCTGTCACTTCTGAAACATATGGTACCCAACACTTCTGCAGCTTCAGAAATAGAGCATTTATTCATAGAAACAAGTGGGTTGCTTTGCTAACTCCAAAGACAGAGTTCTTGAAAATGCATTTCTCTTACAATACAACTTTTTTAAAGTTGCCCGTTTCATCACACAGTATAGACAGGTTCCCTCTGCAACAACCTTGACAGATGAAGAATGACAGTAAAGACTTCTTTTATGTCCTCGCTACTTTTTGGCCTCCTTCTTTTCACACTGTCTTCTTGGATGAACTGTCACATTTTCTTTCTGAAATCTCCCTAGTTTATTCTCCTCTTGTCATAATTGGTGACTTTAACTGTCCCTCTGCCCATGATTCCCATCACTTTTTCTTCACTTCATGACCTACCTCAGGTTCTTGCAATTGATTTCCTCTCCTATGCATTAGACTGGTCATAACTTGAACTTGTTTTTAATTCCTTCTTCTTTTTCTTCTGCGCCTTCTCATTCCCCTTTCCTTTATTTCCTTTCCTTCTCTCCCTTCCTCTTTCAGTCCTCACTTCTCATAGACATGTACCCATAATCTTTGATCAGCTCACTCAGCAGTTGCCTGCTCTCCCTCTGCTCAGTGGATGATCAGCTCTCCTCCTGGTCTCAGTATGTCTTCTTCATTGGACTCTAACGCTTCTCTCTGTCCTCAGCCCCCTTCATCTCATTCATGGAACCCCTAGTTTCATGATGGGGTCACTCTTCTCCATCACCATCTGTGCCATGCTGAGCACCTTTGGCACATGCACCACTCTCCTAGCAGTAGGTGCCATTGGAAGGATTGCTCCATTTCATATTGGCAGGCCTGCCATTCTGATCACCCATCCTTTATTCAACACTGTCTTTCTATTGCTTCCAATAAACCATGTAATCATTTTGCTACCTTGAATCAACCAGCTCCCTCTTCTACTCCTGGTTCTGTTTCCATCTACCTTTCATCTCCTATGCATTCTAGCAGTTCCACTGACTAACCTCTTCAATGCCTCGTTGGAGTTGGGAGTGGTGCCAAAGGACTGGAAAGAGGCTCATGTGGTGCCTTTACACAAAAGCGGAAGTAAGGATGTGGTTGAAAACTACAGGCTGGTTAGTTTAACTTTGGTGTTGAGTAAATTATTGGAAACGCTGCTGAAAGAGAAAATAGTGAGGTTTCTGGAGTCTAGTGGATTACAGGATCCGAGGCAGTATGGATTCACCAGAGGCAGGTCTTGTCAAACAAATCTGATTGATTTCTTTGACTGGGTGACCAGGGAGTTGGACCGACGAAGAGCCCTAGATGTGGTGTATTTAGATTTCAGTAAAGCCTTTGACACTGTTCCTCACAGGAGACTTATATACAAACTGAGAACCCTAGGGATGGACCCTAAAGTTACTGTTTGGGTTAGAAATTGGTTGAGTGGGAGGCAACAGAGGTTACAGGTAAATGGAGCTCACTCTGAAGAGAAGGATGTTACCAGTGGGGTGCCCCAGGGATATGTCCTTGGTAAGATTCTTTTTAACATCTTTTTTAGTGATATAGCAGAAGGGCTGTCGGGTAAGGTTTGCCTCTTTGTGGATGATGCCAAAATCTGCAATAGAATAAATACCCAGGAAAGTGTAGATAACATGAGGAGGGATCTAGTTAAGCTTGAAGAATGGTCTAGAATTTGGCAGCTGGGCTTTAATGTTAAAAATTGCAAGGTCATGCATTTGGGCTGCAGCAATCCAAGGGAGCAATATAGCATAGGGGTGAAGTAGCTGTTATGGAAGGACAGACTACATAGGCCATGTGGTCTTTTTCTGTCGTCATATTTCTATGTTTCTATGTTTAAATACCTCCGTGGCATAAATGTTCAGGGAGAGAGCCTCTTTTAATTGAAAGCAAGTTCTGCTACGAGGGGACATGGGATGAGGGTGAAGGGAGATAGATTCAGGAGTGATATGCAGAAATATTTCTTTACGGAAAGAGTAGTGGATCCGTGGAATAGTCTCCCAGTGGAGGTGGTAGAGATGAGGACAGTAACTGAATTCAAAAAAGCATGGGAAAAACACAGAGGATCTCTAAAGGTAAAAAGGGGACTGTTGTAGTTGTTATGGAAGGACAGACCAGATAGGCCATGTGGTCTTTTTCTGTCATCATATTTCTATGTTTCTATGTTTCTAAGTACTTTTGTCCACTAAAGAAGAGCGGGACCTAGGTGTGGTTGTGTCTGATGATCTTAAAGTGGCTAAACTAAGAATACTCCAACCACTACGTAACATCATTGAGCAGACTGACTTCCTGACAGTAACCCAAGCACTGTTCATGCCTCACCTGGACTACTGCAATGGCATTCTCCAAGGACTACCCAAAAAAACCCTAATCATACTTCAAATGGCACAGAACATCAGTGCTCGAATTATAATGAAAGTGCGTACCTCTGGCCACATCATGCCAATACTGATTGAACTCCACTGGCTCCCTATTCATGCCCACATAAGGTATAAAATAATAGTAACAATATTTAAATTGATCCACAGCATAGCCCCGTCATACCTCTCCACACTCATCACAACACAACCCCCCCAACAGGACCAGGAGGACACACAACTTAAACACTTTATGGGGTATGTTTACTAAACTGCGTTAGTGTGATTCGCGTTAGGATCCGCGTTAGCGGCAGAAACCCCAAATAAGGATATAGGCGGTACATCATTACCGATAACGCGCGTTATAAGGCGCTGCGCAGCAATGATCATTACAGGGCGCGTTACTGCGCGTTAAGCTTAAGAAGGCGCGCAGACAACCAAATACAGAAACAGAGCTGTAGCACAATGGTTACTACACAGACTGATGGTACAAGGGTCATGGGTTTGATTTCCCAGTGTGCCTAATGAATAAGGCTGGCTGAGGTGTCATGTGTAACCCTTTGAAGGCCTACTATAATATTTTAATCCACATTCTGCAGCCGGGTTAATGTTTGCATATTTCAGGAAAATTGTACCCGTCTTATTCAATATGTTCCAATAGTGACGTTCCCTCTGCCATGGTCATGTATTATATACCATTTGATTGGAATATTTAGGCAGAAGTTTGGATCCCGAAAGTTTTGGGCTTGGCCTGCAAAGGGTTAAGTATTGGGCTGTGAGGAAGTTTAGTTGTACTTTAATAGTGCTGCCAGCAAACACACCCTCACAGTGGCGTAACCTAAGGTGCCACATAAGGCACCCTAGAAGGCACTCCATAGGGCACATTATAAAGTGTACTGTCTGCCAAGGCACCCTATAATGTCCCCTATAGGACACCATATAAGGCACCTTATAAGGTGCTTTATAGGGCGCCGTATAAGGCGCTTTATAGGGCGCTGTATAAGGCACCCTAAGGTGACAGTACTCTGAGGGTGTTTCTGCTGGCAGCACTAATATACAATAAAAAAAGACAATGCCTAAGACAGCCCTATTGATGAACCCCACTGTGGGTTTTGAATCCATGACCTCTGACTTCACCGGCAGTAAAGTAACCAGTGGGCTAGAGCTGCTAACAAACACCTGGCTGGTTAGAGGAGGACTGCACGGCACCACATCCACATTCTGCTGTGGTCACCAGGCTAGGGTCAACCCATCCGTACCCAGGATGCACAGCACATGTAAAACAGCAGTCTACAGATGATCACAAGATGGGGTATGCACCCCACAGCACCTCAGCCTGGTAGGGGGTGCCGACGGTGTGTGTTAGTGGTACAGAGTAGCTACAGACCGTCACAGTGTGCGGGTCCTGTGCTCACCATGAGGGAGAGGTATGGTGCCCAGCACCATTCTCACAGCACCCGGCTTTGCTGAGATAGGCTATGCTGCAGGTCCCCATCAGTGCCAATGTGTGATAGGTAGTCCTTGCAAACACTTCTAGGATATATCTGTGTTCATCTGTATGTCACATCTAGCCCTTGTGGACTATGATGCACCCAGAAAAGTGCATACCCTGTGTGGGTGCCATGGTCACATGATGTAAGTGAAGGGGGGTGTTGGGACCTACAGGGAGATTACATACCACCACCCAACGCACCCTCTCGGGCTCAGAGTGGGGGACAGGATCTCCCGCCAACAGATCCACTTTCTACCCCCCTGCAATAGTGGCAGTAGAGGGGACCATCACCCCAGTCCTGCTAGGGATCAAACACCCTACAGGGCAGGCAATGCAGAGCTGTACACATCCATAAAGCAATAGCAGACAGAAGGCCTGGAAATGCACAGCTGCCACCCCCCCCCCCCCCGCCTATCTGACATTCCCCAGCAGCAAGCCTCCAGCCACTGCACCCTGCAAGATGTTCCAGCAACACACATACTAGCTGCAAACAGTCTGCTATCTAGTCCATAATGCATGGTCCTGGAGAAGATGCATGAATCCAAAACTGGAAGGTCAGCATACACACCAAGCAGATAAGTCAGTGATCGAGCCCCAAAAGAGAACCCATAAATATCACATAAAAAAAATACTATAAAGCACTATGGGGGAACCTAGCCATGCCATGGTCACTGCTCAGTCAGGGTGAGAGTGACTTCCCAGCAGGACATGCTGTGGCCACTCTGTCCGTGCAGGTGGTGGCCAGCCATTACAATGTCCGAGCCATTGCCCTATGCTATGTACAGATGGACCCAGGCCAGGCCATCCTATCCTTGCTATTCCCACAGTACCTTGCTCCTCATTATGCACATTGGCAGGCCACTACTGGCAACAGTGCTAGCAGTGTGGGCTGTGGGGGGTGTTTGCAGCCACCACACACTGGATAGACAGACACACACTCCCCACACCTATGCCAGCATTGTGCAGCTACAGAGGTGTTTGGCAGCCCTGGCCACCACACCAGTCCTGGGCAGAGTACAGGCATGGCTATGGTAAGCAATACTGTTGGGGTCACTCCCCAGGCTGGTAAACACTGTCAGACACAAGACCTGTAGCACACTCCACAGACATCAGATAGGTTGCTATGCTGCAGCTCAATCAGCAAATTGTGCTTAACTTAGGAATTGCTATCTGCCAGTAATCATAGCAAACTTGTGATAGCTGTCTACTGTATTCCCAGGGTTAGGGTGGCATTGCTAAGATATGCAAGTGCTAGTATTGGGAGATGCACGCAGGGCCCAGTGTCCTGCCTCTCCAGGAGGCATTGGATAACAGAGCCTGTGGGTGCGGGTGTGTCTGCCCCTGTTGGCTGCTGCTTTATGGCAGAGGTTCCCAACTCCAGTCCTGGTGTGCCAAACACTGTTCGGGTTTTCATGCTGTCCCTCATGAATATGCATGAGATACAACTGTATACCATGGGGGCGGTGCATAGCAAGACAGCACAGACACATTTATTAGAGGCAGCATGGAACCTGAATGGTGTTTGGCCTTCCAGGACTGCATTTGGGAGACTCTGCTCTAGGTAATGCACATGGGTATGGTGTCTGTGCTCTGTAGGGTAAAATGTAGGTGTTTTGGGCATGTTTACGTCATCTGCAATAAAGGTTCTGTCTGTATTAGCACGTTGTAGTAGTGGGTAAAATATGAGGACTGGGTTGGCGGAAACCACAGCTGGGACTTGAACCTGTGACCTTTTGCTTCTGAATACACTGGTTTTGTGCACTGCACCACCATGTTTTCACAGTGATGATGCATTCCCTGGTGATACCATGACTGTTGGTCAGACAGGGCCTGTCTGTTGCAGTGCATGGCACCCACCTACACAGGGCTAGGCCACGGTCTGCTCTGGGCAGCTGCCACTGCCCCCTCCACCACCAGTAACCAGCGGCGTCGACGGGGGTGAGAGCGGGAGCTCCCCCTTCCTCCCCGATTCCACCAACGATCAGCTGTTTGAACGGCATGAGGACAGCCGTTGCCAGCAGCTTCAGTGAAGCAGCGGCGTCGACGGGGGTGAGAGCGGGAGCTCCCCCTTCCTCCCCGATTCCACCAACGATCAGCTGTTTGAACGGCATGAGGACAGCCGTTGCCAGCAGCTTCAGTGAAGCAGCGGCGTCGACGGGGGTGAGAGCGGGAGCTCCCCCTTCCTCCCCGATTCCACCAACGATCAGCTGTTTGAACGGCATGAGGACAGCCGTTGCCAGCAGCTTCAGTGAAGCAGCGGCGTCGACGGGGGTGAGAGCGGGAGCTCCCCCTTCCTCCCCGATTCCACCAACGATCAGCTGTTTGAACGGCATGAGGACAGCCGTTGCCAGCAGCTTCAGTGAAGCAGCGGCGTCGACGGGGGTGAGAGCGGGAGCTCCCCCTTCCTCCCCGATTCCACCAACGATCAGCTGTTTGAACGGCATGAGGACAGCCGTTGCCAGCAGCTTCAGTGAAGCAGCGGCGTCGACGGGGGTGAGAGCGGGAGCTCCCCCTTCCTCCCCGATTCCACCAACGATCAGCTGTTTGAACGGCATCTGCCAATCACATCGGGGCAGCAACGGATTTAAAAGACGCCATTACAACGGCGCGCCCGCGCCTTGCGGGCCCGCGCCTAAGGACCACGCCAAAGGGCCCTTTGGCGTGGCCCTTAGGCGTAGGTCCGTGGGGTATCAAGGAAATGGCTGATCTATGTTGGTTCTGTTTGTTGTTTTGCTTTGTGTAGTCAATTATAATGTAAGGTATGTATTGTATTTCCCTATGTATGTGTCTATGTTCTGACAATCTGATGCTTGTTTCCCTACCTTTTTGTGTAACTTGTGCTGTATTAACCGCTTTGATTTAAGGAAAAGGTGGGATACAAAACTTGTAATGTAATCTCTGTTGTACATGTGTCATGTATTGAAATGTATTGTATTGTACTGTGGCCGCTTTGATTGAAGGATAAGGCGGGATATAAAACATGTTAAATAAATAAATAAATAAATAAATAAATGCCACCATGCTGACATTCCCTTCTGCAGGTGGTGCTGGTGGAGCGCAGTCTCAGGCCATCCAGTGTGCGGGTAGGTGGCTGCCTATGGTGCGACCTCTGGGGTAGAGGTGCCTTCATAGGTGTCCACGCTTCCCCCCAGCACCGCCTGCCTATGTTCCGTGCCCTTGGGGGTAGCTGCTGGGTACTATCCCCTGTGACACTGTGGGACACACAGTCGTGCCCATGTTGGGCCTTCAGCAGTTGCTGTCTGGTTGCTATGCTGTTTCGGCATTCGTATGGGCCACCTAGGCATCACCCTAGTCCGAACTGTGGCCCAGTTGCACAACAGCATGTGCCGCCTGCGGCCCTCTTTATCCCCTTTTCCGGCATCTGTCCAGTTGCCATTCCGACATGCCCGCCCTGCTGTTGCCACACATGTGCACGCCATAGGACATCTGTCCAATGGAGAGGAAAACCTTGCACAGCGCAATTTCACTGTGGGCTCATTCACTTTGTATGGGGACGGAGCATAGACCCTTCCACGATTAATATCGTTTTTTTAGAGCTTTCCCGGGGGGGGGGGTGGGGTTGATGGTACCCATTAATATCACTATTGGCCAGCTTGGTTATGTTTTTTTTCCAGTTTGTTGAGGTCATTTTCAATGTTTATGTGCCCTTTTGTTCTGTGCACATGTATCACACTTATCACTTTTTTTAGGTTTCCCTGCCTATGCTGTACATTGCTGACACTTAGATGGTTTCTCTCCCCTGAACTGTGCATTTAACGGCAGGTTTTCATTCGCATTAGGATTCAGCTCTTCAGACCAGCGCGTTAGTGTGCAGGGAGCCTCTCCCCACCCACACTCCGCCCATTGACCTCTTCTCTCCGCCCTCTCTCCACCTTCTGCGGTGTTTTACCGCGCCGCGGAGCTTTACGATCGTTAACGCATCATAACACACGTTATGTAATGTTAACGCTCGTTAGTGCATCATAACGCGCGTTATGATGCGTTAACGATCGTTAACGTTACATAACATGCGTTATGTACCATTACCGCAGTTTAGTAAACATACCCCTATGTGTCCCACAGAACATACGCAACACCAACAACATCACTAGTAACAGAGTTCTCACATACACAGCGCCAGCCCGATGGAACAACCTACCGCATGCACTAAGAAGCAACAATGAGTTAAAAGATGTCCGGAAACACTTAAAAACCTATTTATTCCAAGATTATTACAATTTGACCTGATGCAACAGCACTACACAAATGACCCAAAGCACAAACCTCTGATACACAACATGTAAATATGTATATAACCTTCCAATGACCTACTGTACAATTATAATTATGTGTTATGCATATGTAAATTTATTGATTGATTGATTGATTTATTTACAGTCTCTTACATACCGCACTATTCAGCATCAGCACGGTTTACATGGAACAAAAATGCTCAGTACAGTTAACACGTATGAGTTTACAGATAACAGGGCAAAAAACTTGGATAACAGGGGTAAACTATTTACAAAACTTGTTACATACAGTCATATGAACAGGAGAGTTTCATAGAAACATATGCACCACTAAGGGTTAGAGTATCTGTCTAAATGCGTAAAATGACCTACTGTGCAATCCTAATCATGTGTTATGCATATGTAAATGTATAAAAAAGATTACTATGTGAAGTGTTCAATGTAAACCGCTACTAATCGCTGGAAGAAGCGATATATAAATGTAACCAAATAAATAAAATAAATTAAACAGGTAGAAAAGGCGACAGCAAAAGCTAGAAGGATGCTTGGGTGCATACGGAGAGGAATGGCTAGCAGAAAAAAGGTGATAGTGCCTCTGTATAAGTCTTTGGTGCGACCTCATTTGGAGTATGGTGTGCAATTCTGGAGACCACACCTTCAAAAGGATATAAACAGGATGGAGTCAGTACAGAAGGTGGCTACTAAAATGGTTAGTGGTCTTCATTATAAAGCATATGTGGACAGACTTAAGGATCTTAATATGTACATATTAGAGAAAAAGTGGAATAGAGGTGATATGATAGAGACGTTTAAATACCTCCGTGGCATAAATGCACAGGGGGAGAGCCTCTTTCAATTGAAAGCAAGTACTGCTATGAGGGGGCATGGGATGAGGGTGAAAGAGGATAGATTCAGGAGTGATACGTGGAAATATTTATTTACAGAAAGAGTGGTGGATCCGTGGAATAGTCTCCCAGTGGAGGTGGTAGAGATGAGGACAGTATCTGAATTCAAAAAAGCATGGGACAAACACAGAGGATCTCTAAAGGAAAAAAGGGGACTTTTGTAGTTGTTGATATGGAAGGACAGACTAGATAGGCCATGTGGTCTTTTTCTGTTGTCATATTTCTATGTTTCTATATGCCTCTTTATTCTTTGACAAAATTTCCTCCCTCTATCTCCCCCCTCTCCTGCCACCTCCCTCCCATTTCTCTATGCTCAACCATCCCCTTTCACCTTTCCCTCCCCCCTGTCCTCTGGTACTACAGCTTAGGCAAGGTGGCTTTCATGCTGGACACAGCACAGAATCTCTACTGACCACTTTATTGTACAAAATCTGGTTCGCACTGGACCATTATAGTTTTTTTTATCTTTCTTGTGCTTTTAATATCATTTACCACTCTCTTGATCTGTAGGCCATGAAACTGGTATTTATGGCACCATCTTCCAGTGGTTTTCCTCATTGCTCTTCCAAACGGTCCTTATTTCTTCTTACCCCAGGTGTCCCTCAAGGGTCCCTTTTGGTTCCTTCTTTGGTCAATATGTTCTTCCCCTTACCCTTTCTGATACAGTCTTTTGGCTATAGCCCCCACCTATGTGCTGGCAACTTTCAAAGCCTTTTTCCACTCACCCTTCCAATTTTGACCTCTCTCCCCTTCAATCCTGCTTGGACTCCATCAATCGTAGGTTCCAGGACAATCCATTAATCCCAAATGCTACAAAGTGTGATTCCAAATGTTTTTCCTCCCCTAACCTTTTTTGCCTTCTATCACTCTTTCTTGCTCTGTTCTTCTCCACTTTTGTTTCATGACTCCATTAAGACTCTGAACTTCATTCTCAGTTCCTCTTTCTTTTAATGATCAAATAAATGATGTTTCTATGTCTTGCTTTTTCTCCCTTTACCACATCCATGTTGCCCATTCCATTTTCATCTTTCTCAACTACAGTTACACATCATGACCCTTGTGAATTCCTGGCTCAATTACTGTAACTTTCTCTACTATGGTCTCCCCCACTATTCTAAACAGCTTCAGCTCATACAGTCCACTGCTGTTAAGCTTATCTGGCTCCTCCTGTTTGAAAGTTCATTCCCGCCCCTCATCTCTCTCCATTGTCTTCCTATCTCTGTCATAATGAAGTTAAAGATTCTGATCCTTGCTCACCATGCTTACTATGCTGCTTCTCTACCCCCTTCTTCTTTCCTAGTTCCGATCATTAAGATTCCTTTACCCCCAAAAAGAGATCACATAAAGTAAGTAGGAAAGCAAAAGTATCAGAAAATGAATTTTTAAATATTTTAAAGTAAACAATTTAATATGAAAAAAATACATTTTCATATATTATGCAAATATTTTCCTAATTCATGCAGAATTTGTAATCCCTTACTACAGAATTTCATAACAACTGCAGCAGGAAACCATGAGGTGTGGCTGTAAGTCAAGAATTCATCAAAGAAAGCCCTGAAAGGCTTAACCTTTTTAAAGGGAACATCTGTATGTCATCAGCAGTAAGGGTAAAATTCATAAAAGGAAAGAAGATAGGCATTAGGAGAGTTATTTTTTGTGGAATCACATGCATAAATCACAGTAGTTAAGTGATTTACCTGTGTTAATGGGCCTTTATGACTACTTTAGCAAGTCAGTATTTTATAAGTATGCATGTAGGGCCAATGGTGCACACCTTTAGGGCGGAGCATAAGCAGAGCAGAACATTGCACATGTAAATTATCAGATACTGTACTATAATTTATGTGCCTTTATGACATCTAAGCTTGGGCATTTACACCAGCCATAAGTTCAGTGTAGGTGATGACAGCTAACGTGCATGTTTTCGAACACTTTCCCATTTTATAAAATAACGTAAGTGTGTGCTTTATAAAATAGGAGTGCAATATGTGCAGGAAGTTAACTATGTGGGACTTTATAAAATTACCCTCAACTTTCATTCTTGGACACTAGTTTACCTGGAGCTGCATGTCACACATTTGGGGGCATAGGCCTTTAACCAGCCCGTTTCACACTCACATAGTTATATGGAAACTATCTTGGCAGCCACTGGGCATAGATTCTGTCTACGCATTCCCTGCAGTGTGGGTGACCCAATTAAAAATGAGGCCCAGTGATACCCACCCTGCAAATAGTCTTAAGAATATTCTAAGAATCTGTTGGGGCTTTCTGACATTACATCTACATTTTAGAGACAAGCATTTTAAAAATGCATACACATTAGGGAGGGAGGAGTGGTCTAGTGGTCTAGTGGTGAGGGAGGAGTGGTCTAGTGGTTCAGACAAGGTACTTCTAGGCCAGAGGGCCAGGGGTTCAAGTCCCACCTGGGGACAGCAATCTCAGGCTGGAGGGACTGGGATTTCTAGTCCTGTAGGCACTCCTTGTGGTCTTGGACAAGCCACTTAACCCTCCATTGCCCATGTTCCCTGTAAGTATTATGTGATAAGGAAGCTTATCATAGCTCAGGAAGGAGCTATGGAAAAGGTGAAGTGACTCTGAACAAGCAACCTGTCAGTTCTGGTAGAAATAAGAAAACAGAATTTTCCCATAAAAGACTACCAGTCCCAGAATGCACCAGGTTTCCAACTGCCATTAGAGGAGTTGAAGTGGGGAAACGTGTGTTCAATCAGGAGGGCTATGAGGTAATCCCTAAGCACTCATCTCAAAGGGCAGGGCCTGATTCAGCACAGCTGCGCTGTGCTAGGGTGGAGCACTCATCAAAGCAGAATAAAGGTAGAGTTTATTCTACAGAGAATTATCCTCATCCTCAGTTTCATTTGGGAGATCCTCAGGATCAGCTTGGAGATCCTCATCTTGGACATCTTCATCATCTGGAGGATCATCAGAAGCAGAAGCCAGAGCGGACGGATAGAGAGGGCAAGAAACCCTTTGGAAGAAAGAAGAGAAAAGCATTTGGGAGGTCTAAAGGAGTCCAGAGCAGTACGTATACTGGGAGACATTCAAAAGGCCAGCATACACCATTGGACTGGGGAAAGCCAGAGGAATGGTGCTGCAGAGCTAGGAATCTCCAGACGGTACCTGTGAGGGAGACGGCTGCACGTGGAAGGGACCCTAGGACCCGTGCCAGAAGGTATGTGAAGAGAGATCCAGTGTCCAGGGATCTGGATTGGAAGGCTGGACATAAAAACTGGACTACATACTGGACAGGCTATTTAGAGAGGAACTCTAACAGTAATGGAAGCTCAGGTATGACCACTGATCTATGCCCTAGCTATAACCTTGAAAGACAGCAGAGAAACAAGTATTCTCCTGAAAGTGCTCCATTGAGAAATTCCTCTGTGCCAATCCATGATATTGAACCCATGATTGTTGAGGAAGGGGGAGAAGTCTTAGATATAGGCTGTGAATACATGGATTGCTCTCTGTCTAAACTCCTTTGGTAATTTACTGTTACAAAGTACAGCAACCATCACAAAGAAATACAAACTTGTTCTTTAATCTACTCAGAAAAGCTCCTGAGTAGGATTTTGGGCCCCGCAGTAGAAAGCAAGCTAGCTAAGGGGTTTCAGCTGGATAACTGCTAGCAATTGAGCCTTACCTAATTGCTTGTGAGCTCTGAGGAAATCACTTCTGAGTCTATGTGTGAAGATATAAGAAGTTAACCTGAAAAGAACAGTTTTTCCCTTCTTTGTGGGTTTTGCTTGTTGTTTGCAGCACTGCTAAGAAAATATTAGCTAGAGCCTACAGAAAAGACCAGTTTGTTACCAACCAGGTCTTTATTCCTTTCATTTGATTGCCTGACAAATTCAGCTGTTGTTTTCCTGATTTTGTTTTTCTAAGTTTAACACTGAAAGCAAGTATCCTGTTTTATGTGCTACCAAGCATATCTGTGTTGGGAGAAATAACCCCATAAATAAATATCTTATTGGCTTTTTACTCAAGCACAACTAATTATTGTGAGCAGCTGTGTCTGGTGTGAATGGACTGCATTTCCCACAATCCCTTGCAAATCATATTGATATATGCACTTGCCAAGACTGTGAACATTCTCACCCAGGCAGCCGTCTGACAATTAGCATATGTGTCTCACATCCCCTCATGTTAAATGTATCCCCCAATTGACCACTTTGACCCAGTGAAAAGCAGGATATAAATACAGCTAAATAAATAAACATTATTCAAAAATCTAAAAGGAAAACATAATCCCTCACAGATACCAGATGGCCACAATGTTATGTCTATGTTAGAGAGTGTTTTTCTTTTTAGGGGTGATTTTAAGTGTAGACATTGCTCTGTTGTTCCATCACCCCTTCTGATAAGACTTTTTTTAATCCCAGAGATGGTTGCATTTCAAATTGCAGCATTTCACCATTGGGATTCACCATCTACATTCTAAAATGCCCAGGTGACAGTACTTATGTTGGACAGATCACAAGGACATGTATATTGGATATCACTAATAGTTAAAGTTGTCTTAAGCAGAATCATTTAGAAGCTCCAATGATTGCACACATTTGAGATTCGCTTTGTTTCATCACTGGAGACCATGGGGCATATTTATTAAAGTGTGGCAATAGTTGGCATATGTGTCAGCATATGCTAAGCATGTGCTAAAAGCACGTAGTGTGGCAAAAGTCCTGTGATAATTTATTTATTTATTTATTTATTTTATTTACATTCTCTTATATACCGCGCTATTCTGCATCAGTGCGGTTTACATTGAACAAACTGAAATTACATTGAACAGGGCATTATAACTTGGAGATAACTATTTTACAGGGAACATGGGCTATGGAGGGTTAAGTGGCTTGCCCAAGACCACAAGGAGCACCTGTGGGACTAGAAACCCCAGTCCTTCCGGCCCAAGGTTGCTGTCCTCTAGTGGGATTTGAACCCCCGACCTTCCGGCCTGAAGTACCTTGCCCCAACCACTAGGCCACTCCTCCACTGTTTTGAGCATAAGGGGGTGGGACTGGAGCAGGTTCAAGGCAAATTGTAGATGTGTTGGCTGGTAGCAGATAATGAACAGAATGTTGCCAAACGCTATTGTAAGGACTCAAGAGGTGTTGTGAAGTACAGCTGCACTACCGGCAGGCTGGTAGCATAGGCGTGTCCAGCTCTGTAACAAATGTGGTGTGATGATGCTCCAGCATACCCTTTGGTAGAGCCCCCTGATCAAACCCACCCTAGCACATGTTCCCCAATCAACCCCCCCCCCCCCAGCACAGACTCCCCCCAGTCAAATCTCCCCTGGGATAGACCTCCCTTGCTCTGCTTCCCCATTGCACCAACAAACCCCCAATCATACCCCAAGCATCCCTCTCACCAACCACCCTCCTGATGAGAACCTACCACCCAAGCACTACCTCTCTCTGAATTCCCTCTCAGGACACCCCATCCCCTGGAAATGAAAATGATTCTTAAGACTAAGTTGACTCCCCCTCCTAACAAAAAAGACCCCTGCAACACACAATGGCCTATATCTGACCCCTCCCCTACCCTCCTGAGCCCTTCTCCCCAGGTCTTACCCGGGGCATTCCTTGTCTCTAATGGTTTTCTGGGCAGGAACAGCCCCCTCTGCTTGCAAACCAGCTGGTGAGGCTTCCAAAATGGTGGCCTTCCTCCCCCAGCAGTAGTCTCGCAGTACTACCACAGGCAGAGAAAGTGGTTCCTATGCGATAAGTATCTGCATTGTGTGATAAATGCAGAGCATGCCTCTTGCATTTACTGCATAGGCTTTGCATTTACCTCTCTTAACATTGGACGTTTAGGTGCAGTAAGTGCAAAACACTGCACTTTAGCAAAGATGAAACAGGAAGGCACATTTCACAATGGGATGTCCAAGTACAATCTGGGAAATGAAAGCCAGAGCATCTGAAAAAAAAGCAGGCATGAGCAAGTTCAAGCATAAAATTCGAAAAAATGGATGTCCCCATATGTACATGTATCAAACATCTATATAGATGTGCCCAGGATAGCTTTTCAGAGCCAAGGTGTCAGATAGCAGTGTGGGACCTTGTGATCTAGGGCTAGTCACTTAATGTTCCATCTTCTCTATACTCTCTGGATGTTTTAAGGTGAAAACAAGCACTTTCTTGATGCCTATTCATGCCTGTAGCAGGTATAAACATTGATGTGTCCGCAAACATTTCTGAGATCAAACTGGGACATGTAAGCAGGTTGCCACTCCCTCTGCCGCACTCCTGTGCCTACTTGGACATCCCTGCACCAGAGACATCTGCAAACATCATTTGTGGAATGGCTATGGTGACGCGTTCTTGCGCATGTCTTCAGATGTCCAAATCATGACTAAACTTTCTAAAATGACCCTCTAGGTCCCTTAGAAACAGGGGTGAATTACTGGTTGGATTCCATGGAACCGAGTGGTCAAATATTAATAGTGAGTGGTCACATTTTTTAATAAACTTTTTATTTTATTTTATTTTTTAAGTTTGCAAATGAACAGCAAGAAATACATGCTTAGAGATGTGAGTCAAGGAAATATACATGCAATAAGCACCAATATAATCAAAAGAAACAAAAGCTCGTTAATCCATTATAAGAGGGAGATGTGGGTTATCAGAGATCCTCTAAGAAAAAGACAAAGGAAAAACAAGTGGTTACAAGTAGGCCCATTCCCACCATTCCATAACGAGGATTAAGATCCCAAATCCTGTGGGGGAGTATGGACAACCACTCTCCTAGCCAAAATTAAAGCTGTTAAGTGCTTTGGGTCAAAGAACAGAAATCTATTGCCCTGACAAATTATCAAATATTTACAGGGATAATGCAGACGAAAACTAGCTTCAAGTTGCAAAACGTTGGGCTGGAGCAATAGAAACTGCTTCCATCTCTTTTGGGTGTTTCTGGCTACATCAGGAAACATACGTATCTTAGAATTCATAAACAATACTTCTTTATGTTCAAAAGCCTTCCGGTCAGTCCAAAGCCAGTTGAACCATCAAAGTAGCATACTGAACCACTTCCTCTGTTGTTTGCTTGAGGAATTCAGTAATATTAAGCATTGTGGAATTCAGTAATATTAAGCATTGTGGAACTTGTGTCTCTTGGGGAAACTGCTAGGTACATATGACCTAGATTGGCCACTGTTGGAAACAGAATACTGGGCTTGATAGACCTTGGTCTGACCCAGTATGGCATATCTTATGTTCTTATGTTCTTATCCATTTCAGAGGTCTGCACATCATCGAAGGAAATTTTTCCAGAGGGAATATAATATATATTAATAACAGGAGGTACAGACTGCTCTGAACAAGATTTAGTAAAACAAGAATGGTGTCAGTCATTATGAAAAACATTAGATGGTCCAAGGGAAGACAGATAACTGAATCAAAAAGTGAGAGAGGACTGACATTTTGAAATAATGTACAGGGGTGGTGGCAAAATACCCTCTGAGATTAGAGAATAGGAGAGTTTGACCAAGAAGCTATCAGAATTCATCTGCAACCATCACTATAATGGTACAGGAGAATGAGAACAGGTTAAAAGTTTTGAACACAGGGTAGCTAGTGTTTCAGTGTTACCAGAGCGAATCCATATCTCAGTGAGGACAAGTAAGCGAAGATAGCTGGTTGACAACAAACCATTGATAAATGATGACTTGTTGACAGATGAGTGGCAGTTTCATAATGGACAAGTCAGAGAAATTGAAGCCAAATGAAGCAGACCATAGGAAATACTGACAAGAGAGAGTATGTAGAAAGATATTTGAAAATATGTCTTCCAGCTGAAACTATTCAGCCTAATATCAAAAGATAAATCTTTCAAAAGCATCTCCACAAATCTTATTGCATATGAATAGACAAAAAACAATTTCTTCTTCCTATCACGAGAGTCCAGTGTGGGATTTTAGACGCCCATCTCTTGTATGTGTCTATAATCAATCCTGAGTCTCAGTAGGTAATTTTGTTTTGCATTGACCTGTATAAAACTGTTAATGCACTGAAGTACTTTTTAAGGTTCAAATACTGATTTGTTTTTCAAGTGCAAATGTCTGGAATTTCAGCGCTGATAAGATCAATGTCTGGGTTTCCAAAATGCCCATCATTCCCAAACCTTCACAGTTTCCACTCTCCAGCATAAACATTGTTTTGTTTAAACTCACAATTCAATGTCACTGACAACATTTTAAAAATTTGCAGAAAAGTAAAACAAATAACAGCATTTTTACAATCATCTTCTAAAAATAAAATCACATTTATATTTAATCCAATGAGAATCCTCATCGACTCTTTGGGATACTGAATTAGCCTGAATCCTAAAGAAGACAACAACACAGAGGAAATATCACACTTACTATTTTTAGATGACCTCAAGCTCTACCGTTCCAGCCACTAAGAATTAGCAGAACAGCTCCGTGTAGTGAAAAGCTTCTTGGATGATATCGGGATGACTTTTGGTCTTGGCAAATGTGCAAAGGCAAACTTTGTTAGAGGAAAATTGACTAAAACAGAAAACATCACCCTGACTGAGGGCTGTGACATAAAGGAGCTTGAACAGGAAAGTTTACAGTATCAGGCTCATTCCATTCCGGATGTTTGACCGGACATACAGAGGGGGTTGCGATTCTGATCTTGTGGGGCACGTCTAGCCCCCCAGGATCAGAATCGCAATCAGTCATGTACGTGCAGGTCAGGATTGCAATTCATCCCGGTCTGCATGCACACGACAAGCCCGACTAACTCAGTCAGGGCTTTTAAATGAAGCCGCAGTGCTATGGCACCACAGCTCCATTTAAAAGCCGCGATGCTGGCCACCAGATAAAAGTGCTTTTTCCCCACAGCCTGACCCCCAATCTGGCCTCCTATGGCCAGGGTCGGGCTGTGGAGAATGTCCTCTGCCCCCCCTCCCCCACCCAATCTGTGCCCTGGCCACACAAAAAAACCCATCCATGTCGCTGGCCCTGGACACCCAGGGCTGGTGACCACCCACCGCCTTCCCAGACACCGCCAGTGAGCCGCCCCTTCTCCACCCCCATCTAACTTCCCCACACAACCAGCGGAGAGGTTAGACACTGGCAGGGGAAGACATGAATAGCGAGAATTCATGACACAGAATCAGGCCCTATATAAATATCTAGGAGTAGAAGAAATAACAACAATCAAGCAGAAAGTCAAGTAAGAAAAGATCACTAAAGAATATTACAGGAGATTAAAATCATTTTTGAAAAGTGCTTTAACATCACTGATTAAGATGAACTCTCATACAGTATACTTTTAGGACTGTAGACTGGTTTCTTAAAGAATCTTGAAAAATTGGATGCACAAACAACAAATTCCTTCATGCCCATCAGGTAATTTATGAAAATAAGGGGTATGTTTACTAAACCGCGCAATTGTGCGGGGCGCACTTGAGCGTGCGCTAAGTTACCTTAGCGCACGCTAATAGTGTGTTTTTGTGCCCCGCACACGTGAGCGTCACACTAACGGGCCCGCACAAGTGCGCGGCGCGCTGATGTGCGATAGGGGCGTGGAAAGGCATTCCAAGGGCGGAGGAAGGCTCCCGAGGGGCGGAGGGTCAATGGGTGTAGAGTGGGAGGGGAGAGGCTCCACGCACAGGAGCGGGGCTGAAAATCAACCTAAAAAATACCGCGAGTGAAAACCTCGCATTAGAGCCGATTTAAAGGGAAGAGAAACCATTTACGTCAGCAATGTACAGCAAAACCGGGGAAACCTACAAAACGTGAGCAGTGTGATACATGTGCACCGAACAAAATTGCAAATAAAACCTGAAAATGACCACAACAAAAATTCTAAAAATTATGATTCAGCTGGGCAACAGTGATAGCAATGGGCAACAATAAAAAACACTCCCAGGAAAGCTCCAAAAAAAAGAAATGATTTTTGGAAGGGTCTATGCTCCGTAGTTGTTCCCTTACCATAGACGTAGGGGATCCCGTGTTCTGTGGGGTTTCCCTGTGCTATTGGTCCTCTCATTATGGGCGTTCCTATATTTGGCCTCTTTTTGAAAGGATATCCCTGACGTCATCGGCCATTCATCTTGGCGTTTTTTGTCAGTTACAAGGCAAGGATGGACGCACTTCTTTATATCGTGGGAACTTGATACAGAAGCATTAGCTTCGAAACGTGCACGTCATGTGTGATTGATCAGATAAGTGTGGTTTTTATATTTTTGTGAATAAGGAACGAAAAAAACATTTTGAATAAAAACGGCATCTACTGTGTGGGAGCAAGTGGAATTTCCCTCTTCCTCCTGTGGTTTATGCCTGACAAAGATTAAATTGGTACTGTCTATGGGGATTAAGGTGTTCTTGATATTTGGATTCTATTTTGTTGGAATACTGGCTTTGCTGGGTCTTGTATTTTGTTTGAGCCTTACGTCTTAGGCACACTGGGGAGCAAACTCATGACCCCTGTATCAGCAGTCAGTGCCTTAACCATTGTGCTACACTGCTGCTCCTCCTTGCATGTCAGCACACCTACTTATGATTTTCATTCCTTAAACTGCACAGTGCTGCCATCAAAAACAGTGCTGTGACTTTGAGGTAACTCATATGGCACCCTATAAAGCGCCCTATAAGCAACATTCTAGGGTGCCTTGGCGGACAGTGCACTTTAAAATGTGCCTTATGGAGCGCCTTATGTTAACACGCTTTGAGAGTGCGTTTGCTAGTAGTGATAATTAAAATAAAGATAAAATGCCTCCTAAAGCAATCTTCCCCATAATAGGTAATGCCTCAGCCAGCCTTCTTCATTGAGTACAGTGGGGGATTGAACCCATGATCCTTGCACCATTGGTCAGTGTCTTAACCACTGTACTGTGACTCTGCTCCTGTGCTTGTGCATCAGCGCGCCACTTATGCTTCCCGCGCAACTTTCTCATGTGCTAATGTGCGGGGCGCACATGAGCGCATCGCACATTAGCGCATGATTAATCCTGGTTTTGCTTTTTCAGAATGAAACGCCCACTCCTTATATGGCACCCGCACACTAGCGTGCCGCACACAATACCGGGGTTTTAGTAAACATACCCCTAAGGGTTAAAACTCTAACCAAAGAAAAAAACTCTGTGCACAGAGATGTAGAGAGTGAGCCACGCCCTAGCTCCATGGTGACCAGGGGAGGTGACAAGGGAAGCCTGGGGGTGGAGTCTGAGGCTATAGGGCAGCCCCAATCATATAAGCAGAGAGAGTCTTCCAGAGAAGGAGGAACGAAGGGGCGAACGAAAGGAGGAGGAAGAGTGAAAGGAGAGAGACCAGGAAGAAGGAAAGCAGGAGGAGATCGTGTCCGTGGGCGGAGTCCAGGAGGGAAATCCTCTGAGGAGGAGACGTTCCCTAGCAGGCTGGACACTAGCAGAGAATCTTTTGAAACTACAGGAAGTAAGGAGATTAGGAGGACACGTGTAAGAGAGAAGTGCTCTATCAGAAGCCGCAAAGGAGATCCTTATTGTATGCAACATTCAGACAACTCAAGCCCTGAAGGAAGCCTAGCTGGTAGGAAGAGTACAGTTGGCTTGGAACGCAGGAGAGTTGATTCTGGGGGAAATGCTGGTGGAAGGCAAGGAACAGGAATTTCTGTGAGAGAGTCTGTGGAGAAGGTTCTACCTGTGGCACAGCCTGAGAGAAGACAGATTGCTGGGAACAAGGTGAGCCCCTTGCAAGTTTTAAAAGGTTTATTAAAAAAGAAAGATCTCCTATATCCTTCCCCTGCAACTCAGCGTAGTGAGGATTCCCAATGGGAACAGGTTTTGAAATTGTTGGAGCAGTTAAAACCTGCCGTTAGAGACGCTGAGGCCAGCCAGGTGCTAATTAAACCAAATGAAGAAAGTATGGAAGTAGAAGAATGCCTTTCAGAAAGTGTATGTTCTGATGTTGAAATGGATTGCTCTTACTGTGTGAGTCAGAAGAATTAAAAGCTGTATGGTTTTTAAAAGTAGTGAAAAAGCCAGAAGCTTTGGAAAGTTTATGACCTGCTGGAAATTTGGTTAATTAAAGCACTAATGTTGAGCTAGTCAGACAGGCTCAAAGAAGGCTATGAATGTTGGAAGTTAAAAGCCAATATTTGCAATTTGAAAGTAAAGAATGCCAATGTCTTTAAAAAGGAATGGTACACGGGTTTAGCAGCTTGTAACCAAGAAGCCAAGGTGCTGTGCAGAGCCCTGAGTGATACAGATTTGTGCTATACCAAGCCTGGGAACTAAGAATGTAATCTTGACTGAAGGCAAGGTTTATTGCTTGGTTTAAAACAAGTTGTTTGAAACGGCTAATGCCTGAACTGTGCTGTAAAGTTTGTTTTCCTTTTTGAATGGAGAAGTATCCCATTTTTGTTCTGGTTATATCTGAACTGCTGACCAAGAAGTTCAATGGTTAAGTAGAAAATAAAATTCCTGTTACCTTTGAAACCCTCGGCTGTTTTGGTTCTTACCACACAACTGCATTATTGAGAAGCCTCAGCATTGGGAATTCAGGTGATAAGAGACATAAAGAGGTACGCTCACTACATATAGGCAGCCACCTAACCCGTAGAGGGCGCTACACTTTATAGTTCCTTTTTTTCCTTTAGAGATCTTCTGTGTTGGTCCCATGCTTTCTTTAATTCATATACTGTCCTGGTCTCTACTACCTCCAGTAGAAGACCATTCCATATGTCTACCTCTCTTTCCCTAAGGAAATATTTCCACATATTTGTCCTGAGTCTATCCCCTTTCACCCTCCTCCTATGCCCCCACATTACAGAGCTTTATTTCATTTAAAAGAGGCTCTCTTCCTATGCTTTTATATCATGGAGGTATCTAAATGTCTCTATCATATCTCCTCTCTCCCATCTTTCCTCCAAAGTATAAATATTGAGATTTTTAAGTCTGTCCCTGTATGTCTTATGACAAAGCCCACTTACCCTTTTGGTAGCCGCCCTCTGTACTGACTCCATCCTGTTTATATCTTTTTGTAGGTCTGGTTTCCAGAATGGCATATAATACTCCAAATGAGATTTCACCAAAGACTTATACAGAGGCACTATCACCTTCTTCTTACTGCTGGGCATTCCTTTCCCTATGCATCCAAGTATCCTTCTGGTTTTGCCATTGCCTTTTCTACCTGTTTATCCACTTCAACCCTCATTTGATCTGCAGCTTGTCCTGCTGTGAGGGCTTGTGTGCATCAGTGATGCTGAGGGCTAAGCTATCGGTAGCTTAACTACTGACAGGGTCTCCCAAGATGGACAGGTCACAGCTGAGGTGCCAGAGAAAGACAAACCATCCATCTGGGCAGCAGCAGAATGGGATGGTGTTGGCGATGAAGGATCAAATTTCTGTGACAATGGCAACAGCACTAGAATTAAACTGTGCGGAAGAAAGGCCTGGCAATCTACTTCCATATCTTGCCATGAAATCCAATGGATAGTGTGATAGTGACAGCACTACCGATCAGATGGAATGGGAAAATAGTGAGCAGTCTGCCTTTAAAAGTAAGAGCAAGCCAGGTTCCCATAGCAACAGAATGCTTTCAGCTAGAACGGAGCTCAGCCATAGTGCTGACGTAAAAGCTGAATGCAGCTTTGATGACTTCCACCTGAGTAACCAGAGGGGTGTGGCTGCAGGAGGAAGCCGTTTTAAACCGGCTTCAGAGTCAGACTTTAACTCAAGGAGTGCAAGGAACTCAAGTAACTCAAGGGACTGGAGGAGGTCAGGAGACTCGAGGAGTTCAAGGCGTTCAAGGACCTCAGGATTAGAAGGAGGAAAGAGAAAGGAAGGCACAGAGAAGCCTCGACAGCAGTCTGAGCCACTCAAGCAGCAAAGGTACACAGGAAAGCCACAACAAGGGAAACTTGGGAACCCAGGTCAAGTTGAGAAAGATTCTGGAAGGTCAATTTCCTTTAACCCTGAAACACTGGAGGCAAAGCCTCTGTGGAAGCTACCCGAGGGCAAGGTAAAACAGTTTGCTTGCACGAGAGGAGAAAGCTCTGAGTACAGAGAAGCCATTGCCAGTAAAGAAGGTACATCTGCATTATTTCCTAACCAGAAGCTTGCTGAAGAAATAGTACAGCAGTTAAAGGCTAGTGCCAAAAAGAGCAGAGATAGCATGGCTCTGAAAGCTGCTCATATAAGAAACATTCTTACCAAATGCTTTGAACCAGACATAAAGGCTGTAGTGAAAAGTTTAAGTAAGAACCAGTTTCCTGCCTTAGAAGAAGACACTGCTAATGAGAGGGACGACTTCATAGGGCAACTGCAAGAAGTTATCCACGAGTTGCAGTCTAAAAGTTCCCCAAAGCAGCGCTACAATGATTACAGTGAGGATATGATTATCGACCCAGAAAACAAGTCTGATATATTGGAGAGTTGTGAGATGGACTGTTCTCTGTGTAAGATTGACCATTTGGACTTACGTTAAAAGCCAACTTTGTATGAGGAAAATACAAAGTTGTTCTGCCTTTGTATTTGCTGTGAAGAAACAGTTTATTACCTGCTTTGTTTTCTGACTTTAATTTGCTCCTGATTTTCCTACTGTTTTGCCGTGCCATGTTTTGAGCCATTGAACCCATGTGCAAGGGAAGAATCCCCAAATAAAAATTTATCTGTTTAAAAAAAGGACCCTCGTGCCACAACACATTTGTTGAATAGCTACTTAAACTACAACTCCCAGCAACCCTTGCTGCTATAGTAGTAATAAGGACGCTTGAAAACATATAAGAGGTCGACCTCGCCATAGAGTCATCGGCCCTAGGCGGGGGAATAGGACAATAGTCACAACAAAACAAATTGTACTATAGTGCTGGAAGATGAGACCCCCAGGTCTGAAAACACTCAACTGGCTACTGGGGAGGAGCTGAAGACCTTTCAGAGTAAAGCCAGCATTTATGATGTGGTTGGATCAAAGCTCTCGGGACATCTGACTGCTGATGTGGCTGTGCATGAAATGAGAGTCAGAAGCTGCAAAGATATCTTACATATTGGGACATGGAACATACGAAGCATGAATCAAGGGAAGTTGGAGGTGGTCAAGAATGAAATGGAATGTGTACAACTCGATCTGTTGGGTGCCAGCAAACTGAAATGGACTGGCATCGAGCACTTTGCATCTGATGATCACATGGACATGAAAGACAAAGAAGAAATGGTGTTGCATTTATAATTAAGAAGAAACTTGCAAGAACTGCAATGAAATACAATTCAATCAGTGAATGCTTAATTTTTATTTTTCTATGAGGAATGCCCATCAACACAACTATAATTCAAGTATATGCCCCAACAATAGTTGCAGAAGAGGATGAAGTTGATGAGTTCTATGAACAAGTACAAGATGAAATTGACAGAACATGCATGGGTGACTGGAATGCAAAAGTTGGCAACAAAGAAGAAGGAAAAGTGGTTGGAAAATATGGACTTAGCAACGGAAATGAAGCTAGAAAAAGACTATTCTTCCCAAACACCTTCTTCCAGCAACATAAATGGCAACTGTACACTGGGATTCGCCCAATTGATTGTACAAAAATCTAATTGACTACATTTGTGGAAGTCAATGATGGAAAAGCTTTATAACATCAATAAAGAAAAAACCTGGAGCTGACTGTGATACAGATTACCAACTTCTAGTATGCAAACTCAAGCTATAGTTGAAAAAGAGCAAGCTACTCACGAATGCAGCAAAATATGACCTTGAGAATATACCACTGGTATTTAAAGACTGCCTGCAAAATTGATTTACTGCTTTAGATACAAATGACAGAGCTCCAGAAGAGTTATGGTATGGCATCAAGAAGATTGTGAAGGAAGAAATTGAGAAGTCTCTACAAAAGGTAAAAAAGCAAAAATGGCCAAAATGGAAGACCGAAGAAACTCTGAAAATTTCCCAGAAACGCAGAGAAGCTAAAGCCAGAAGAGAAAGAGAGGCAATCACAGAACTCAACAGAGATTTCCAATTTGCAGAAAGACAGGACAAGTACTATAATGACACATGCAAGGAAATAGAAGCAGAAACTATTAGAGGAAGAACAAGATCAGCTTTCCTAAAGTTACAAGAGTTAAAGAAAAAATTCCAGCCTTGAATTGGAATGTTACAAGATGCTTAAGGATCCATGTTGAATGATGCTGAGAAGATGATGAAAAGGTGGAAGGAATATACAGAGTCATTATACAATAAAGATCAAGTGGACCAACAGCGTTTCAACCTGTACCTTACGATCAGGAACCATTAGTGATGAAAGAAGAAGTCGAAGCAGCATTGAAAGCCCTTTCAAAGAACAAAGCATTCCCACTGAAGTATTATAGCAAACAGATGCAGCTGTTACCATACTTACAAGGCTCTGCCAGGAAATTTGGAAGACAACATCATGGCCAACTGACTGGAAAAGATCTGTGTTTATACCAGTACTAAAGAAAGATGATCCAAATGACTGTGGAAATTATCACACAATCGCTCTGATCCTACCTGCCAGTAAGATTCTACTCAAAATTATTGAGCAGAAACTATGATTATATCTGGAACAAGAACTGCCTGAAGTGCAAGCAGGGTTCAGGAAAGGGCGAGGAACAAGAAACATCATCGCGGATGTGATATGGATCCTTGAAAAGACTAAAGAATACCAAAGGAATATCTTTATGTTTTTTATTGACTACAGCAAGGCTTTTGACTGTGCAAACCATGAGAAACTCTGGGCCACATTAAGAAGCATGGGTATACCAGAACACCTGACTGTTCTCTTGCACACCTTTACCTTGATCAAGAACAATTTAAACGGAACAATGAGAAACAGAATGGTTTAAAATCTGGAAAGGTGTACAACAAGGCTGCATACTTTCCCATTACCCGTTTAATTTATATGCAGAACAAATCATCAGAGAAGCCTGACTATATGAAGACCACCGAGGTGTGAAGATTGGTGGAAGACTTATCAACAACCATCACTATGCTGATGATACCACTTTACTGGCTGAAAGTGAAGACAATCTGAAAGATTTGCATCTCAAGATCAAGGAATATAGTCTTAAAATAGGCCTGCACCTTAATATGACGAAGACAAAGGTCCTGACAACTGGCTAAATCAATAAATTCATCATTGATGGAAAAGAAATTGAAATAGTTGACAACTTTAAGCTACCTGGATCAACTATCAACAAAGAAACAACAAGCAGTCAAGAAATCTGACAACGCATTGCTGTTGGCAGAATGGTAATGAAGGACCTAGATAAGATTCTCAAGACCAGAGATGTCGTTCTCCATACAAAGATTTGACTTGTTCAAGCCATGGTATTTTCAATAATGTCATATGGATACAAAGGTTGGACAGTAAAAAAGATAGACAGGAAGAAAATTGATACCTTTGAATTATTACTACTACTAATGTGCAGTTGTATAGCGCTACAAGATGTACGCAGCGTTGCACAGATATAGACACTAAACACCTTTTGGTGCATTATTGGGGCTCATTTTGTAAAGGCACACAGGAGTCTATGGGGCATGTTGACTAAAGATTAACGTGCGCTAAGTAAAGTTAATGTGCATTAAGTGCGGCAATGGCTTATAATGATGAATAGGCAGTGGCAGCACTTAAAGCGCATTAACCTTTAGTAAACATACTCCCAAGTTGCCTTTAGGAAATGGACTTCAAATAGTTGCATTTTTGGACTTCTCATATAGGCATCTTGTTATTAAATTACTCTGCATGTTTTCATGCCAGACATTTATGGGCTCTGAAAACTCAAGTCAAAGCCTATTTTAAAGAGCATTTGGGATTTAGCACCATTGCAAATGTTAGATGACTTAGTTCGCTAGGCAGGGGGAGTTAAGATAGTGGTGGTTTGACTTCTCTGAAGTGCGCGTGTTTCTTGAATGTGGGGAAGAATTGTAAGGGTGGGGGTGGTTTGTTGCCTTCTCACCCCCTCTTACCTCTACGCTGGTTACTTCAGGAGTTGTTGGTCCTTTGGACTCTTATGTGCTTTGTGTGCCTCAGAATCTGGCATATTCAAGTGAGGTAGGCCGGGCTGCAGTTTGGCCAGAGTTGGAGGGCTCAGTGATTGCTTTAGCATCATCTCTCTCCTCTAGCTTGAGGTCAGTGTCAAAAGCACTCTGCTACCAGTATTCACCTGAGGGAATCCTGAGATTGGCGTTGACCCTGGAGCCAGGGGCGGCCCGAGGGGGGTGCGGGGCCATGTGCGGAGACTCGGTACGGGGCCTCATTTGCATAAGAGGCATCATTTGAATAAATATTTGCATAATGTTAGCATACACTAACTTTTAGTAAACATGCCTCTTAATGAGTGTATGGATAAAGAAAGACTACCAGATTTCTACATTACTATAATCCAGTGCCAAATGCCAGGCACATTAGGAACTACTACAAACACTGCCCATTTAGAACCCATAGCAAACCCGCCGTATCATAACAGCACTACCAGGACTCACAAAGCACCATACGCTACCTATCAAAAGGCAACACTGCAAATATCAAACCAATACATTTCAGAGAATAACAATACATGAACTACTGGGGAAAGACAACAAGAGGCAATGTCAAATAGAAACTACATAAACAGAATACCTCAGCTCAGTTACACACGTAGAACATAGACTGTCTCCAAACAAAGAACAAGGAATCACTTTTTAGAAAGAGGAAGAAAATAATTAAACTGGGAACCCCAAAAGCCAAACGTGGAATGTACAACAACACAGTAGAAATAAAACTATAAATTAATTTCCTCTTGTACTAAACAAAGCGCAGACATTAATGATGCACATTTCCCAGAGCGGACATATTCCAGTTAATAAATAGATAGTTTTCTACCTTTTGTGCATTTTTTTTTTCAGTTGCAATTTCTCCAACCACTTTCTTCTGGTTTCTTCGTGTCTTCTGCTAACTCTCCATCATCTGCTTTCCATTTGTCCTTTCTTCTCTCTTCTAGTTTTTTTCCATTCTCTCTCTACATCTGCTTTAACATACAAATCTTTCTCCTATTGCTCTTTCCTCCATCTTTCTTTATTCCTTTTTCATCAACTCAAATTTTACCCCTCCATCCTCAATCCCCACTTACTCTCCCAATACCCGGCCAATTGTAGATTTTTCTTCCCTCCCACACAAAATATTTTTCCGCTTTCCATTTCATCCTCCCAGACCCATCCCATTTGAATCCTCCCCCAACATCAGCTCCCTTCTAGTTCCAGCCCCACCCAGCATTCGCTCCCTTCTAGCCCACGCATCAGCTCATTTTCAGTCCTAGCCCCCCATTAGCCCATTTCCAATCCTATCCTAGCCCCACCATCAGCCCACTTCCAGTCCAAGCCCCCTCCCCATCAGCTATTTCCATTTCAAGCCTTTCCTCCACAGTCCATTTCCAGTCCTAGCTCCCTCCCCTCACAGCCCATTTCCATTCCAAGCCCCCCTCCCCATCAGCTATCTGCAGTTTTGGCCCACCCTCCACTCAGCCCATTTCCAGTCCTCGGAATCTCACATACCATTTCCAGTCCTAACAACTCCCCCCCACAGCCCATTTCCAGTCCTAGTAACCCCTCCAACTTGTTTTCAGTCCTAAAAACCTCCCACAGCCCATTTCCAGTCCTCGGAATCTCACATCCCATTTCCAGTCCTAGGACCCCCCCCCCCAGCCCATTTCCACTCCTAAGAACCCCCACAGCACATTTCCAGTCCTAGGAACCCCCCCAGCCCATTTGCAGTCCAAGCACCCCCCTCCCCTCCCAAAGAGTCCCGCGGCTAGCTAAGAGGGAGCCGGAGAGGCCCCGGCTCACCTCTACAGTTGCCGAAGTGAAGCACACCTTTTCTCTTCACTTCAGCAGCTATACTGACATTTAGAACGCTGCCACGCTGAGGTCAAAGGTGACTTCCTGTTTCCCGCGATCAGCGTGGCAGTGTTCTAAATGTCAGTACAGCTGCCGAAGTGAAGGGAAAAGACGCTCTTCACTTCAGCAGCTGTTAGAGGGAGCCGGGGCCTCTCTGGCTCCCTTTAAAGCCGCCCTGCCTGCCGATCTTCAATGAAGGATGTTGTTTGCATGGGGCCCCCTGAAACGTTGGGCCCTGTGCAAACAACATTCTTGCTCAATGGACAGGCCAGCCCTGCCTTGAGCAGGGGGGTTCATCTGAATTGAGAAGGTCAGGACTGGAGGGAGTGCAAGCAGAGGATTTTCTTGCCCTGGAACAGCTTTGCACAGAGGAACTCACGGCGCTGTCAAGTGTCAAGTGAAGGACCAGCAAGGAAGGATCTCGCTGGTGAAAGAGGACGTGTGACACCAGCAAGGATAGAAGCTGCCCTGCCTCAAACAGGTTCTACAGTGGCTTTCTCTTTGCAATGTCCAGCAAATGTCAAACTAGAGTCTATCCAGCATGCCACTATGTCTCTGCAGAAAGTTTTACTACCCCAGGTTTCCTCACTGGCATTGAAGGTAACTAACACTGTGGCTGTGGTTGAACAATTGGAAAGTAAGGTGGCTATGGCTCAAGTGATAGCTGAAGAGACACAGAGTGGAGTTGTTGCATTGGAAGAGCAATCTGAAGATTATAAGAACATTTTTGCCTTTGTACAGGTTAAGTTGGAACTTTTGGAGACTTTGTCCTGGGCCAACGATTTGAAAGTGATTAACTTTCCTCGAGTGTCAACAGTAACAGCAAGGGACATGTTCAAGGAGTATTTGACTGATATTTTGGGAGTTTCACCTGATTTAATTACTCCTCTTGTTAAGGTTTATTATTTACATAAGGCCAAGTCATCATCAGCCTCTGCTATGATAGGGGTCCAACAAGTGGATTCTCTGAATGTAACAGAATTGTTGGAGACTTCATATCAAGAATCACTAATGCCATCTACCATGTTAATAACTTTTGCATTATCATCCGATAAAGATTGATTGCTTAAGTAATTTTTTTGAAAAAGGAATCTTCTGTTTCATTTGTTACTAATATGTATTTATCCTGATTTGGCTAGGGACACCCAGAAGTGTCGCAGGAAGATTCTCCTGCTACTCCTTGAGGTTTTGCAAATGGGAGGGCTCTTTTTCCTGAAACATCTTTGTAAATGTTTAGTGAAATATCACTCTGTTGCTTATAATTTTTTATGAGTTTTCCCAGTTGACTACTTTCATAAATGCTAGGTGTTTCGAATCCTCTATAGACTCTCTACTTGAATCTTTCATGTTTGGTATTGCAAAGATAGTTATATACTCCTACCCTTGTATTTGTGGGCTAGGGTGAGCAGACATACATATCTGTATTCAGTGTCTACCTTTTGGATTGCTTATGCACAATATGTTTCTGTTGGTATGCTCTTTTTCTGTACGAGATTGTTCATGTGAACTTTCTTGGAATTAGTGTAAAATTCTATAAATATTTTAAAAAAATGGCTTGGGTCTTTGTGTGTATGTTTTGTGGGTTATTCATTAATTCAGAACATTGTCACACAGTTAAATGAAACACTTCAATGGGTTCAATCCTTGATTGCCAATTTGAATTATGCATTATGTATTACTTCAACGGGAATAGCTTTGCTTATGTTGAATACCCATGGCTACTGCAGGGAATGACAGTAAGTAGTTTAGAATAGTTTATTAATATACTGCTTTGCCACTTTCTGAAAAGAACAACAAAGTGGTTTACACTCCTATGAGAAAAGCCAGAAATAGGAAATTCAAATGCAGATTTATTTTTCAGATTCCTTTTCTTTGATTTTCACTAATTTAACCTGTGGCAGATGCAGGATAAATATTCCACTGCTGCACAGACCTACTAGAGTTTTTGGAAAGGGGAAATTCCATTGGATCACCCTTGAAAATTAGCTTGCAAGACCATGAGTATTTTGTGAGCGAACTAACGGGGGATCCACTTGGAGGAGATCTGGATTTCTGTAATTGAAAGGGTTTGGATGTTGAAGGGGTATTTAGAAGGGGGAATTGATGTTTGGAGGAAATTGCAGGTAGGGGCCTGGATGCCAGGGGGGAGATTGTGTGCAGAGTAATTGATGTTGGGGTGTATTGGATGGGAACTGGATGTCAAGGGGAGTATTGGGGAAGGGGTGTCTGAAGCTAGGAGGTGATTGGGAAAAGCTGGTATTGACCTTTCTTTCTGCCCATTTGAGCAGACACTTATAACTGTCTTGAAGCAGGTATAAATACCTAGGTCTACAATTTTATCTATTGACATATATTCCCCTTTCAAAATGAGGAACACACGCATTGAAAATTTAGTACTATCCAAATCTCCTCGCTTTCTACATCCTAACCATACCTCCTTCAACTCTCTGTGTGTGTGTTTGTGTGTGGATCACCACATACAGGGCCATAGCAAAGGTTGTGCGGGCAGTGCAGCCTCACAGGTTGCAAGTATGGAAGGGGCACTGGCATTGTCACTAGGGCTTCCAGGAAGGCCAATAAAATTGAGTTCCTGTGTACGGCTGGGTGGGGAAAGGGCACCCCAAAATGCACTGGTACAGTTCTAGCTTGCTAAGGACTTGACCATATAAAAATAATGACTCTCTAAAATTGCTATTTTGATGTGTAGGGAATTTATGGGCCTGATATTTTAGCCCTACTAAAGTGTCTAGTTGTCACCATCGAATGAAAGACATGGAAATTCAATGCCTTATTCAGCCACCGGCATTGCATATCTGTGTCAGTGGAAGGAAAAAAAGCTAACTGAGGAGCGGTAATTTTCAGTTGCTGGTTGATTAGCTTTGGTGGCGAAGGTAGGCCAGTCTTTCAGGGGTCTAACGTTCACTGCTTGGTGATAACAGGGCAGTGGCTCATCCCTCTGGAAGACCCCAATGCTAATTAGTTAGCACTGGGGCATGCAGCAATAGCATTCGTGGATATTCAGCGACACTAACCTCGTTAGTGCTGCTGAATATATCGATCAGCGAATTAACGTGGTTAGCAGATCTCCTAATCACATTAATCACTTTGAATAGCCCCTCTACATTTTTAAAATTCACTATTTACATATGGGGATGCTTCTACAATGATCTCTCAGTGTGTTTGGTCTTTTCAAAAGGCAATTGATAACATCTGTCGTGAGAAACTCTATAGGAAATTAAATGGCATACAGTTGTGGTCAACATTATTGGCACCCTTGCAGTTCAACCCCTTAATGTCCGATCTCTCCTAAAAAAAAGTGGCCAGTGAAATGACTTTGGACTATATATGTACACATATTTGACACATAAAAGAATCAAATAAAACAAGACCAATTAAAAAAGGAAATACTAGGAAATCAAATAAAAATTGGGAAATTTCCAGGACATGATTATTTATAAATTTTGCTGAAAATTCTACCTTCCCTTGCCTATCTAATAAGATTACTACCAACTCTATTTATTGTCGGATCACCTACCATGAGAGGTTTCCCTCTCTTGTAGTGGGTCCTTCTTTTTAATCAGTATATAAAAGAAGCTGAAAACCAGTCTTCCAACGCGGGATAAGCACCCACAAGAATGCTCCCACTGAAACTTTAAATTTTAATCCACACTACGCCGTACTTCACCAGTCTGAGAATGGTTGAAAAAAATCGCTGTATGTAGATTCTTATCAACCATCCACAGATGAACAAACTCTTCTCCTGCCAGCGATATTAAAGAAAAAAAGTGAGACTCCCACCATGACATAAAACAGCAAGCTCAAATTTCATAACTGCTTGTTTTACTTAGCTGAGATCAAACCAATGATAGCTGCCAAATCACAAATTCTTAATCAGGTACTGCAATGTGTTTCAAGCTTTGCATTTTCTTAGCCCTTTCTCAAGCAATGTAGCCTGATTGTATTTCCTGTTCCAATTTTGTTCTTCCTGACTGAATCAACAGCACCAGGGTTGAATTTGAATAATTAGGCATCTGATGAATACTTTTTTTTTTTTTAGTGCCATCAAGTCAGTGTTGACTCATAGCAACCCAGCTATCTCTGGGTTTTCTTGGCAATGTATCACTGGAAGTAGATTGCCAGCCTTTTCTTCTGAGGCAGTAGAGGGTAAAGTGACTTGCCCAAGGTCACCAGGAGTGCCAGTGGGAATCAAACCCTTGATTTTCTGGGTACTAGATAGTTGCTATAACCACTAGGCTACACCTCCACATGAATACTTAAGAAAATGAATTTGAAAAAATAGAAAATACATTCTAATGTAATGACCACCACTCAACTTCTGAATTTAAACCATGGGATGATGTGGATTGCAATTGAAAAATCCAATGTTGTTCCTTAAGATATAATCTGCTGATCCGATCCCCACCAAGTGGAGAAACGGGAACTTCATCAAGTATTAACCATCTCAGGTCTGCAAAGGAATGTATCTTTTGGAGATAGTGAGATACCAATGGGGCTGACACTACTTGTGAATGAATGAGAGATCTATGTTCCTGCAAGCGTTTCTTAATGGGTCTAGAAGTCATGCCCACATATTTCAATTGGCAAGGACTCCCACCATGCTGTTTTATGGTATGGTGGGAGTCTCATTTTGTTTTCTTTAATATCGCTGGTGGGAGAAGAGTTTGTTTGTCCTTGTATGACTGATAAGAATCTACATACAATGATTTTTTCAACCATTCTCAGACTGGTGTAGTAGTGTGGCGTTGATTAAAATTAAAAGTTTCAATGGGAGCATTCTTGTAGGTGCTAATCCTGCATTGGAAGGCTGGTTTTCAGCTTCTTTTATATACTGATTAAAAAGGAAGACCTATTATAAGAGAGGGAAACCTCTCATGGTAGGTGATCCGACAATAAAAAGAGTTGGTAATAATCTTATTGGATAGGCATGGGAAGTTGGATTTTCAGCAGATTTCACCTTAATTTATAGATATTACATGCAGTGATTTTTTGGGTATTATATTTCATTAAGACATAATTATTGGCACCCTTATAAACAATTCAAATCTGTTTGAAGAGAAGAACCACATTCCAATAGCAGTAAAAATAGGTGCACCTGTGATGAATTGTCAGTATTCAAGACGAATCAACCAATGAATGATGGTTCTAATGTCTAAAATAGCCACATTCACTCCCTGTTCCATTTTCACAATGGTAAAGACAAGAGAGCTGCCTCAGGCCATCAGAAAAGCCATTATCACCAAACATCAAACTTCAAAGGAGTACAAGGCTATCTCCAAAGACCTTGGGATTACTGTGTCTACAGTTCGCAATGTTATTATGAAGTTTTCTGCTCATGGAACTGTCAAGAACATCCAAGGACGTGGTGGGAAGAGGAAAACTAATCTAAGAAGTCTTCGAAGGTTAGTTCAAACTGTAGGAAAAAAACACCATGTACAACATCCAAAAAGCTTAAGGCTGACCTGGAGTAATCTGTACTGGTGGTTTTAATCCACACCGTACACTGTGCACTAAACAAAGAAGGATATCATGGGCGAAGGCCAAGGAGGACCCACTGCTCAAAGACAGACATAAAAAGGCATGCCTCATCTTTGCCCAAACCCACCTTAAGAAACCACAATCCTTCTGGGAAAATGTTCTATGGACAGATGAAACCAAACTTGAGCTCTTTAGCAATGCAGACCAATGATACATTTACAGGTGAAGAAATGAAGAGTATAAGGAAAAAACACCCTTCCTACAGTTAAATATGATGGAGGTTCCATAATGTTATGGGGCTGTTTGGCTGCTTCAGGAACTGGAGGCCTGGAACATATTAAAGGAATCATGAATTCAGATGACTACCAAGGTATTTTGGAGCAAAATGTGTTACCTAGTGTCAGAAAGCTAGGTCTGGATCAAAGGTCATGTATCCTCCAGCAGGACAATGACCCAAAACATATATCCAAAAGTACAAAAGAATGGTTAAAAAGGAACAAATGGATTGTTTTAAACTAGCCAGCAATGAGTCCTGATCTCAATCCAATCAAGAATCTGTGGAAAAAGAGCTGAAATCTTGTGGGTGCTTATTCCATTGGTTAAAGGAATCCTGGAAACATTCATGAGCTGGAACAAATCACAGCAGACAGATTTAGGAAACTTCTAGATGGCTACAAGAAATGTTTGGAGGCTGTCATCACTGCCAAGGGTTGTGCAACCAAATATTAGTGAAGGGTGCAATTAATCCTATCCAGATCATATTTTGTTGGGTTTTTTCTCAGAAATTACTACATCTAAGTTGTACTGCAACAGCAGCTATGGGAGTCACTCTGTCAACAATGAACTGCCTGACTGAAGACCGAACACGGTTTATCATAACTACCAGAAGGTTGCCATGAGCTGACGCCAACTTGACGGCACTTAACAACAACAAGTTGCACAGACATCTTTTTTTGTTGCATACCTTTGAACATGCTGTTAAAATATTATGATGATATACAGTTGGAATATTTCTAATTATGTCTCAAGATTTTGTACATAACATACCTAAAATGCAAGAATGCCAATAATATTGACCACAACTGTACATGTATTTTTTTAAAACAAGTAAATTTCTTTTCAAATACATATATTTTCAGCAATCCTCTTTGATGGATAGGATTGCTGAGAATCAGCTTATAGGATGTGGTCTGGTAACTGGTTAAAAGATAGGAAACAAATGAACTGAATGATCATTTTTTCCAGTAGAAAGAAGAAAATAGTGAAGTGCACCAGGGATCTTTACTAGAACCAGTGTTATTTAATGTATCCAAAAAAGCAGTGATCCAGCATAGCCTGTTGTGTGAAGAAGCATAGCTGCTGTCAAATTTTTGCATTCGGCAGAGGATCTCGCTGAGAATATATAGCCAAAGCCCTTCCAAGTGGCCATCTAAATAGCCTCATTAGTAGAAGCACTTGGAAGTTGTTAGAAACACTGTGCAGCTTCCGTATAGCATATAACACCATGATTAAACGTGTAACCTGAAACCTGGGGATTCAATCTCCAGTAGATCCTGGCCGATTTTATTGCTGTGAATGATCTGGCAATCTTAGCTCTCAGATATCCTGGGACAATAGCATTCAATGTGGAAAACATCAGGCAAAAGATTACCAACTTAATTCTCTTGGCAATTGCAACTCGTATAACTGTGCTAGCAATGGGATGTCTTGCCTCAGAGCTTGCTGGTCATAATTACTTTTGTGATTCTGAACAAGGTCGGTGCAAGAATATTGGGCAGCCTAGGAGACCTTCATCTTTACGCCCTTTCCCCTACCTGCTATTGTGATAATTAATCTCAACAATTATAATCATTGAAATGCCATCTCTCCAGCAATAATCTTGTACAAATGCAAAATTGGATTAAACTTTCCTTAGTATATATGTGCACTCACTCTCCCTCTAGATAAAAGAATGTGCTGATTGCTCTTTGGATTTATTGTTTTGCTTTGACTACTACTCTTTGTTACTTCTCAGAAGCTGCTTCCCTAGGTGATCGCCTAGTCTTGCCTAGTGGTTGGGCTGGCCCTAATTCTGAATTATATGCAACTTCCTTAAACAGGAAATTTGAAGTCCTATATAGATGGAATGATAACAGAAATGATTTAGTGTTATAGTTTTCAATAACTACTCTTAAACCCTTGTCTTAAAAACAACTTTAGTTGACTCACTGGACAGTTCTGAATAATGCAAGTTTCTCATCACTGCTACCAATTTTAGTGATGAATCCACTATGACTCCTAATCTTTTAACTTCTGTTTTTGCTTGAAGAATTGAGCCATTGCATTTAAACTCTAACAGGTTCATTAGGCAAGGTAAGCTACCATCCCAACAAATCTTTTTCGTGGTCTGCATTTTGTTTAAGGCTATCACTCGTTATCCAACTCACCATTGCAGGGCTCCCATTATGAAAATACTCCAAAGACTACTACCAAAATAGGCTTAAAGCTAGGAAACTCTGTATGCCATCAGTATGTATGTTTATCTCCATTAATGATTACTGTATTCATTTTCTAAAAGGGCAATGAGTGAGATTGTCAAATTTGTATTTGACAAGGTTAAAGTAGTATTCAAACACAAGTTGAAAAGTACACTCTTATAGCCTGACATAATGGTATGTTTCCCCTTCCCTCAGGGTTGGGTCCTGGCGGAATCCAGGCAGACCTCATCTCTGATAAAGGTTTATAAAATTCTGAGTGATGCAGAGAAGTTTAATAGTTAGTGATCATTTACTCTCTCAAATAATACTAGGACTAGGGCACACTTCATGAAAGTAACTAGAAACAATTTTAAAACAAAATTAAGAAAACATTTTTTTCAGTCAATGCACAATTAAGCTGTCAAATTTGTTACAGGAGAAAAAGGTCAGAACTAATAGCACAGCTGGATTTAAAAAAAAACACATTTCTGGTGGACAGGTCCATTAATATGAATTAGCCAAGCAGGAAGAGGGATCAACATCTGCTATGTCTGAGAAGGTGTAAAAAGTAGGGATCTACTAGGTCCTGGGTTTGAACTCCCAGTCCTTGAGGGCCACCAACGAGCCAGATTTTTAAGATATCCTGAATAAATGTGCATGAAAGAGATTTGCATATAATGGAGGCTGTGGGCATGCAAATCTTCCATGCATATTCTTTAGGGATATTCTATAAACCTGGCTCGTTGACAGTCCTCAAGGATTAGAAATGAAGACAAAGGTTCTAGGTACTGTCTTTCCAAGTGGCTTGGTTTAGGCAGTATCAGAAAGAGAATTCTGGCCTCCATGGATTACTGGTGTGATCTAATATGGTACTTATTAGATCCATTAACCTCTCCCTCAAAGGTTAGCCTAGAGTAAACTGAATCAAGAACAAAGGGAATGTTTACCAATCTTGGAGCTCAAGAGGCAAACAATGAAGTGAAATGTAGAAAGCAGAAATATACTCTGGGGATTTCATTTTGCTCATTGTCCATTGGCTTGATATTATGGATATTATTTTAGCTACACCAAAAATTAGTTTGTGCTATTGTCCCAGCAATCAAGGAACAATGGGGCATGTTTACTAAGGCGTGCATCAGTAGCACGCCAAGTATCACCAAATTAGCATGGATGCTTATGCTAATTTTGGGGGGGCACATGCATCTAGCCCCCTGCTGATAACATAATGTTAATGTGTAGCACTGTGCTAACCAGCATATAGGTGCACTTATCGCCACTCATTGAGGTGGCGTTAAGTGCACCCATGCTCCCTGCAACAGGCATGTGAGCTAGCTGTGACATGCTGCTAATTCCCAAGTTACACCTTGAACCTACCCATTCCCCAACCAATCGTACCTTACTGCAGAAATTTTAGTATGGCACCCTTAGCATGGGTCAAACCCTACGCTAATGGTTAGCACACCTTAGTAAACATGTCCCAAGGTTTCCAGAATCCCCAAATAAGCCATCGAAGCTCTGTAAAATAATTCTGCATGCAAGGTTCCCAGTCCTGCTCACTTTTACTCAGTTGACAAGTGCATAAACATGTACAGTCTATTCATTCCTACCTATAATCAATAATTCATTCCTTGAATAACTCCATAGAAATGATAATGATTATAAATAATTGCATTTGCTTCTCAATTTAAAATAAAATCCATACCCGTTTTCATCAAGTGGCAATCACTAATGCACCTCACTTAGCTGAGGATTGATTTAATTCTGGCAGGTCTTTGATATCACTAAATTGTGGTAAACAAATACCATCCATATTAAGCAGAATGTTGTACCATATGAATTGATCTCCATTGATGTGAGGTTACTAAAAAAAAAAAAGAAAACAGTTGCATGAAGGCTTCCTTTAGACAAGCCATTTATCTTGGCTGCCTATCTGCACTATGTAAGTACTGTGTAGGCAATCTCCCCACCCTCCATGAATAGAATAGTAGTGGTTATAATTATTCAGTTCCATAGATTCTGTTCACTTTTGTTATATTTGCTATCCTAAATTAATGTCAATTTTGGCACATTTCATATTTTAATTAATAATCTAATCCCTCGGAGGTAGTTAGACATAGATTAACCCAGTTTTTATGCTGTTTATATTCAGGTATCTGATCATCGTGTATCCAGTCTCCCATTCCTAACTTTCATTCATACCACTGTGCAATAAAAATAATTTTAATAGAAAATATGAATCAATATGCAATGCTGTGGAATAGAGGAGCAGCCTAGTGGTTTGCACAATAGTCTACCTCCCAGGAATAGTGGGTTCAAGTCCCACTAGTACTCCTTATGGCCTTGGACAAGTCACTTTATCGTCCATTGCCTTGGAAGAAAAGGTCTAGCAATTTACTTTTGGTTATACCGTGCCAAGAAAACCCAGGGGCTGCTGGGTTGCCAGGAGTCAGTATTGCCTTGAAGGCACTTAAATACAACAATGCATTTTCTTTTTAAATCTATACAGTAAGAATGAATTGTCCTTCTTGGCTTGGATTTGTGAAATGAGCACTTTTCTGATACCTATTTCTGCCCTGAAGAAGGTACAGACCTGTTAGTAGACAAGTCAAGATATGCAGATTCCCGTCTGAAATCATGCATCTTTTTTAAGATTACCCAGCAAGACCAGAGTTCAAATCCCACTGACACTGTGGAGTGGCCTTAGGCAAGTTACTTAACCTTTCATTGCCTCAGGTACAAATTTAGATTGTAAGCCCTCTAGGGACAGCAAAATAACTACTGTACCTAGATTGCAACTTGCCTTGAGCTACCACTGGAGAGACATGAGCTAAATACTAATAAATGATTTTATTTACCAGTTTACATGTATTTACCTGATAAAAATGTTTTCTTTCATAAGAAAGTCTGAAAATGACAAAAAGGTAAAAGATTTTTAGCAAAAGATCTTGATCTTTTCAAAACTTTGTTGAGAAACATAATTATTGCCATATCAAGGTACTTATTTGATAGTGAAGCTTGTAGTTGGAAACCCTGTTGAGAAAAGAGGAAAAGGGAAGATTAGATCCCCAATAAAGTACATCCTGTGTTGTGTCTTGTTTTTGTTTTGTTTTTTTTAAATCACTGCAGGCAGGAGAGGGTCTGTTGGTTCTCTCTCTCCGGTGCTGTGCCCTTCGTTGCTGCTTCTTTTAGCTGTCCTTTTTTTTTTGTCAGGAAGTGACATGGAGACCTCGGTGGCAGAGAGCCACTGAGGAAATGTTCTGTTTTGGGGTGGGTTTTTTTTAGTTCAGTACCGCCAAGGAAACTGAAACTGAAAGTAAAAATAAAGAAACTAAGAAAAAAACACACATGAGTGAGAGGAGCAAGGGAGAGACACAGCTGGCTGGCTCCACGGAAACAGAAGACTGGAGAGGTTGTAGGGTGTGCAGTCGGGCGGGAAGGTGCTAAGGGAGAGCCGGTACTGGCGCTGTCACCCAGACAGTACTCTGGAGTGTGCCTGCATCACCCCTTGCTTAAATACGGAGAATTCCATCCTCAGTCTTTTTTGGAAGGAAATATTTAAATGTGCTTAAATTCTTCTTTTGGGTCTGGTTCTTAAGACCTGTACAGAAATACCAAATAACGCTTCAAGCTAGCTGGAGGTGTGTAACCATTTCTTATCTGCCTGTCCTAGATTCTCCTTGCTACCTCAGGGAGATGCCTTGACAAGATAGGATTACTGATTTTTATAAATGATATCCTATAGAGGGATGAGATTGGAGGGAAGAGTGGGAGGGTGTTTTCCCTTAATTTGTATAGGCTCCAAGTGGTAGCAGTAACCGGGTAAACGGACCCGGCGCTTCCCCTTCAGAACCCCCCCCCCCCCAGCGCCCCCAACCCTTTCCAGCCTCCCCCTTCCTCTGAACAGAATCCATTGACAAGGTTCTTGGATAACAATTGGCCGCAGCTTTATTTCCAAACAAAACTCATTAACATCCAACCATAATACATATCCCAACAAACCCCAGCGGAGTGATGTGTCGCCAGCCATGCATTAGCAAAGCGACCCCGCCTCCACTCCGGCCATGGTCCCACCAACGGCCAAGTTCCTACCGCCCCTATCCAACTTCGCCATATTACTAGCAAAAGTCTTCCAGGGGCTGTCCGGGTCGAGGGGCACCCCGCCCCCGCCCCAAGTCGCCTAAGGATCTGGACCCCGGAAACCTCCGGGATCCCGCCACCGGCACAGGCAAACCAACTACCTGTGCCGCCCCCCCCAACCGGAAGCTGCGACCAGTGAACCTTATCGAGCACCACCCGCTCGAGCCCTTCTTGCCAGTCGTTCAGGAGAAGATCTGTCCCCACTGGTGGTAAGTGCACCCCGTCTTCCCTAAACAATCCTGAAAATGAAACTTCCACCCAGGGATGCTGAACTTGGAATCCCCCGTGCTCACAAACCCATCTCCCGATTTGTCTGTTAATCTCGGTCAGACCCCGGGACCATCTCCTCTGATCCCAGCACGCCGGCCGTGGGATAATGTCAGACCAAACCAACACTACACCTGCCCACATGCGGAGCACCACAGCCAAATCCCTTTGTGCCGTCCTAATCAACCGCTTGCATGACCAAGCAGCCAGATCATTGCCCCCCAGATGCACTAGCAGAATTGCTGGCGGATTCCTGATGCGTCCATGGTGATGAAACAAAGGCAGCATCTGGGCCCACCGCAGCCCACGCTCGCCCAGCCATGAGATCACCACCGCTGCCGGATCCAGGCCCAGATTCGGCCCGATAGGCCTCACCTCCGCACGCTGTACAGCCCAAAAAACGAAGGAGTGGCCCAACATCCAACAGCCCCGCTCACACAGACCCCCCCCCCCGGCGGACCCGTCAAAGACGCACATAGCCCTCGAACGCCCTAGACCGCCACCTGCCGATACTCCTTATCTGCTCACCCGACAACCCCGCAGAAGCTGCGCTCGTCGCTGCCCCGATACGAAAGGAGTGAGCCGAAAATTGTCGTGGATCCTCGCCAAGCCGCCGCAGCGTCAGGCGCAATACCGCCGTAACCTGAAACCGCGTCAGAGCTCGGGAATCCTTGTGTACGAAAAGACCCCCTCACCCATGGGGCGCTCCTTCAAATAGCCCCTCATGTTGGCCACCGGGCACGTAAGCCCGCCCGTCTCCCTCAATCCAACCCACAACCCTTGTCCTTTCTGGTCAGTTTTGGACCTTGCTAACAAGACGCGCATCTGCGCGCTTTCCATCCAAAGATGCCGCCGGCGCAAACAATTCCCCAAACCCATCGCCGGCGAATTCGCCACCAACTCGCCCACCCGAAATGCCCCGAAAAAGTCCAGGCAGAAGACAGCACGAAACAGCCCTACCTCGTACCACGAGGACGCCACCCCCGCCAGTGCCCCCCAAAGCCTCCCCAGTAATTCATGGGTAATCGGGTGCCTCCGATCACGCGAAACCGGCTGAGACTGCTCCCATCCCTGGAGTAACCGCCTCGCCAAGAAGCCCCACCCCACGACCTCTAACCCTGCTGCTTTGGCAAAAAACCCGAACCCCGCCAAATGAATCCGCACCGCCGATCTCGTGACCCCCCGCTCCTTCGCCTAGCCCACATACTCCCCCAGCAACTGATCTGGCACCGGCCCCCCCACCCACCGGTGCGCATGCAAAAAAGCCTGCACTTTCTCGCAACCCCGCCGATACGCTTCTCAGGTACTCCCCGCCACCGAACTCATCAGGAGGCTTCTCATTGCCGCAGGCCAGTGCTCCACAGTCTCCAGGGGACCCCAAGCCCCTCCTCGTCGGCATCCGGCACCAACTGGCAAAACCGCTTCCACTGCAAATGGGAAAGAGCATCAGCAATCTCATTAGCATGCCCTGGGATATGTCGCGCTTTTAGATCGACATTCAAACGCAAACAAGCCAGAACCACCCACCGCATCAGAGACGCCACCTGACCACAGCGCGGTGAATAACGATTGACAACATTGACCACCGCCTCGTTGTCACACCACCACCGCACACGACAGTTGACCACCCTATCCGGCCACAACTCCAATACCACCAAAATCGGAAAGAGTTCCAAGAACGTAATATTATTGACCAACCCCTCCTCAACCCAAGCCTGCAGCCACCTATCGGCACACCATGACCCGCCGAAATAGATACCCAGCCCCACCCCTCCGGCCGCATCAGTATGTAACTGCAAGTCTTCACTAGATACCTCCAACTCTCGCAATACGGTGATCCCGTTGAACTCTCTCAAAAAGACATTCCACACCTGCAAATCATCCCGCATTCCCCGAGACACCCGGATACGGTGATGAGGCTTCTGCACCCCCGACGTCGCTGCAGACAGCCGCCGACTGAAGACCCGCCCCATTGGTATAACCTTACATGCAAAATTGAGCGATACCAGCAGCGCCTGCATCTCCCGCAAGGTGAGCCTTGACGAAGCCAAGGCATTGGCCACCAACACCCGCAGGTTCGCCACCTTGTCCCACGGCAGCCTCGCAACCATGTCCATCGAGTCCAACTCCACCCCCAAGAAAACCAGCTTCGTCTTCGGGCCGAACATCTTGCCCTCCGCCAGAGGCACCCCCAACTCGCCGGCCATTCGAAGAAAACCATCCAACAACTCACTACAGTTATCCGACTCGGCCCCGCCAACAAACAGGAAATCGTCCAGATAATGCACAACCGCCGAGCTGCCCACTCTCTGCACGACAAACCAATGCAAAAAGGTGCTGAACTTCTCAAAATAAGCACACGACACCGAACAACCCATCGGCATACATTTGTCATAATAATAAGCACCCTCAAATTGGAAACCCAGCCACCTAAACGCCGACGGATGAACCGGCAACAAGTGAAACGCCGACTCTATATCCACCTTAGCCAGCAAAGCCCCACGACCAGCCCGGGAAACGAGCTCCACCGCCCTATCAAATGAGGCATACCGCACCGTACAAAACTCCCTCGGGATAAGCTCGTTCACTGATGCCCCCAACGGATAAGACAAATTGTGAATCAGCCAGGGGACACCCTAAAATTCGGAAACGGCGGTTGCGAGAATGGCCCCGCTATCCGACCCAGCTTTAACTCAGCCGCTAACTTCTCGCGTGGCACCCCCGCCCAACGCCGCATGCTCGGGGAATTCCACGCCACTGAACCTGCTACCACGCCTTGAACAGGAATCACAAAACCAAACTGAAAACCTAATTCCAACGTTAACCTATCCCTCCTCCTAGGGTACCTCCACAGCCAACGGCGCAACACCGGCACCCGAATCGGATAGGGAGCCACCTCCACACTGACACCCCTACTTGGGACTGAGCCCCGAGGGCGACCCGGCAACTTTCTTAACACATTTTGTCGCCGAGTGGGGACCCCCACACACGGAACACGCGTGCCGGAACTTACAGTCCGGAAAGGGGCACATGGACCTATTATATCTCCAACACACGTCGCCGGCCCCCGCCGGGGCCGGCTTCGCCGTCCCAGCAGAGGCCCCACTCTGAAAGGGATGCCCCGCCCCACCGGCAGCCCCTTGCCCTGCCTTACCCCCCCTCTACTCCCCCGCCCGGCTTGACCGACATCTGGGTTAACCACAGATTAATGTCCTGTGTCCCCCAATGTAATAACCGATTTTCCTCCATTTTGTCCCGAAATTTTTCGTCATAATTCAGCCATGACCAGCCGTCGTGCGCTTGCGACGCTTCCAGAATCGAGTCGGCATAAGCAAGCAAACTGCCATAATGCTCCAGCCACTGATGCCCCCACACACTTGCCAGCCGCAGGAACTCTCTAATCCAATTTACCATGTTGCGCGAGACCTTGCGAATCCGCCCAGCCTTTTCATCCTCCCTGCGCTTCTTTTTGCTATCCCCCGAACGCTTCCTACCCTCCAGCAAACGAAAAATATCAATATACTTCCTCTTCTTAATTTTTCGCCGCAATTTCTTTGGAACACCTTCCCAAAGTTTAGATAAGGCCGTGAACGAGGCCGAACCTGCACTTGTCGCACCCGACGCACCGCCCTCCGCCGCCACCAACCCCGTAGCGCCCTCCGCCGAAGACTCAGAACTATCCGACGAAGATGAGGATGTCGAGTCAGAGCTACGTCTATGCCGACAGGCCTGCTTCCTCCTCTTTCGCGCCCTCGACGCCCGCTCCACACGCGACCTCTGCGCCTCAAGCTCCCCTGTCCCAGCCTCCGAATAGTCACCCGCCCTGCCTCCAACCGCTGCTTCCGTGGACGCCGCCGGTTGCCCAGCACGAGGATCCTCCGCCCGCTGGTGCACACCGGCTCCGTGCGCCTGGCCATCATCGCTCGTCGCCACACCAGGCACGCCGCCATGGACTCCATACTCGCCACTCCATGCAAATCGACAGCAGGAGGCACCCCTCGCTGGGTGGCCAAAAACGGCACCTGTGGAGACAAAAACAGGGAACAGAGAGGAGAAAACCCCGGAGACCAAGGCTGCCAGGCCCCCAACCACTCTGCCCTGGAAGACCCCTGCCCACCTGACAACCACTGCTCCCATACTCCTGGCGAACCTGGTGGTACACAACCACCCTGCACCAACACAAAACCACCAGGGGTGCCCATGCCAGCTCCACCCTCTCCAAGCCTGCCCATATCCCAAAACCCCCCCGCGGCTGCCCCCCATCCAGGCCCGCGCCACCCCGCACCCGCATCCCCCGCTGCTAACCCCCCAGCTGCCTCCCCACCCCCTACCCAAGCCCGACCCCCGACAGGTGCCGGCATTGAAGCCGCCGGCCTCCCTGCCGCCCGCTGTGATCCCCCCCTCTCCGACAGCCTGGCCACATGTGCTTCGGCCATGCCACCAGAGCCGAAGCACATGCCTGCAACCTGGACCCTGATTGGCTCCGCTCGCCCAATCAAGAGCGAAGCCCATTATTTTCAAATGTCGCACATGGCATTCGCCGCCCGCGCGCCTCCGACCCCCTGAACAAGAAGGAGCAGGGTCCCTCGCCGGGCCGAGCACCAGGTTAAGGGTGGGCGCCAGGACTCTGCCCGCGCCTAAAATTTACTGAGAACATGTTTTCTTTTGCATAATTCCCAGCTTTCTGTATTCTTGCAATTCATGAATTCTCAGAGTTACCAATTTAGGGCGCTAGTTAGTAAGGTGAGCTAACATTAATATGCATTACTTCACTGTTAGTGCATGTTATTAGTAACTAGGTCCCACTGAATAACATGGGACCTGTACTAAACTAACACACATTATGGTGAACTTATGCGTGTTAATGCTAGCACAACTTAGTAACTAGTCCCCTAAGGGGTATGTTTACTAAACCTTCTTAACATGCGCGCTGTGCAATTAGCACGCACTAAGGTACCTTAGCACGCGCTAATTATGCTTTACGGGGCAAAAATGCGCTTTACTGCACGCTCACACGCGCAGCAGCGCAAACGAGCGCTGAAGGCGTGGAAAGGCTCCTGGAGGGCGGAGGAAGGCTCCCCAGGGGCGGAGAGAAGGGGTCAATGGGTGGAGAGTGGGAGGGGAGAGGCTCCCCGCACACTAACGATGTGAAATTCGAGGCCAAAAATAACGCAAGTGAAAACCTTGAGTTTGAGCTGATTTAAAGGGAAGAGAAACCATTTCTGTCAGCAATGTAGAGCAAAACCAGGGAAACCTACGAAAAGTGATAAGTGTGATACATGTGCACGGAACAAAAGTGCAAATAAACATTGAAAATGACCCCAACAAAATAAAAAAAAAATCATAATCAAGCTGGGCAATAGTTATAGTATTGGGAAACATCAAAAAACACTCCCAAGAAAGCCCCAAAAAATAAATATGAATTTTAGAAGGGTCTACGCTCCGTCCCCATACAAGGTGAATGATCCCACAGTGAAATAGCACTGATCAGGGTTTCCCTCTCCATTGGACAGGTTATCTATGGCATGCACATGTTCCACAACAGCAGGGCGGCATGTCGGAATGGGCAACTGGACAGATGCTGGGAAAGGGGATACAGAGGGCTGCAGGCGGCACATGCTGTGGTTCAGCTGGGGCACAGTGCGGACTAGGCAGATGCCTAGGTGGCACTTAGGAATGCTGAAACTGAACAGCAGCCAGACAGCAACTGATGAGGGCCCAACATGGGCACGAGAGTGTTTATCACAGTGTTACAGGGGATAGTACCCTGCAGGTACCCCCAAGGGCACAGAACATTGGCAGGCGGTGTTGGGGGGAAGCGTGGATGCCTATGCAGGCACCCCTACCCCAGAACATGCACCATAGGCAGCCGCCTACCTGCACACTGGATGGATTGAGACTGCACACCACCAGCACCACCAGCATGTCAGCACGGTGGCACAGGGGTACTGGAGGCGGAGGGGGGCAGTGGCAGCTGCCCAGAGCCGACCATGGCCTAGCCCTGTGTAGGTGGGTGCCATGCACTGCTCTGTATGACAAAGAACCATAGTATCTCCAGGGACTGCATTGTCTTTGTGAGCACAGTGTGGTGAGGTAAACACAGCCAGTGTGTTCAGGAGCAGAAGGTCACAAGTTCAAGTCCCAGCTGGGGCTACTGCCAAACTAGTCCCCATATTTTACACGCTACTAAACCGTGATAGTAAGGACAAACCTTTATTGCAGAGAACATACGCATGGTTCAAACGCCTTTATTTTACCCCACCGAGCACAGACACCAGAAACATGTGCATTACCTAAAGCAGAGTCCCCCAAATGCAGTCCCGGAGGGCCACAAATCATTCAGGTTTTATGCTGTCTCCAATATAAGGTCATGTCAGCATGGTGGCGGAGGGGTACTGGTGGTGGAGGGGGCAGTGGCAGCTGCCCAGAGCAGACCATGGCCTAGCCCTGTGTAGGTGGGTGCCATGCACTGCAACAGACAGGCCCTGCTGGACAAACAGTCATGGTATCACCAGGGAATGCACAGTCTCTGTGGCAACACGGTGGTGCAGTGCACACAACCAGTGTGTTTGGAGGCAGAAGGTCACAGGTCCAAGTCCCAGCTATGGTGCCTGTCAACCCAGTCCCCATATTTTACCCACTACTACAACATGCTAATACAGACAGAACGTTTATTGCAGATGACGCAAACATGCCCAAAACACCTACATTTTACCCTACAGAGCAAAGGCACCATAAACAGGCGCATTACCTAGAGCAGAGTCTCCCAAATGCAGTCCTGGAGGGCCAAACACCATTCAGGTTCCATGCTGCCTCTAATAAAGATGCCTGTGCTGCATATATATGCACCACCCCCATGGTATGCAGATGTATCTCAAGCATATTCATGAGGGACAGCATGAAAACCCGAACAGTGTTTGGCACACCAGGACTGGAGTTGGGAACCTCTGCCATAAAGCAGCAGCCAACAGGGGCAGACACACCCACACCCACAGGCTCCATTAGCCAATGCCTCCTGGAGAGGCAGGACATTGGGCCCTGCGTGCATCTCCCAATACTAGCACTTGCATACCTTAGCAATGCCACCCTACACCTGGGAATACGGTACACAGCTATCAAATGTTTGCTATGATTACTGGCAGATAGCAATTCCTACGTTAAGCACAGTTTGCTGATTGAGCTCCATTATAGCAACCTTTCTGATGTCTGTGGTGTGTGCTTCAGGTCTGGTCTCTGACAGTGTTTACCACCTGGGGAGTGACCCCACCAGTATTGCGTTCCATATCCATGCCTGCACTGTGCCCAGGACTGGTGTGGTGGCCAGGGCTGCTAAACTCCTCTATAGTAGTACAATGCTGGCATAGGTGTGGGAGTGTGTGTCTGTCTATCCAGTGTGTGGTGGCTGCAAACACCCTCCACAGCCCACACTGCCAACACTGTTGCCAGTATTGGCCTGCCAATGTGCATAATGAGGAGCAAGGTACCATTGGTATAGCCCGGACAGGGTGGCCTGGCCAGGATGCATCTGCACAGGGCATAGGGCACTGGCTGGGACATTGTAGTGCCCGGCCACCACCTGCACAGACAGGGTGGCCACAGCTTGTCCTGCTGGGAGATCACTCTCACCCTGACTGTGCAGTGACCACAGCATGGCTAGGCTCCCCCATAGTGCTACATACCATTTCTCACATGTGATATTTGTGGGTTTTCTTTTGGGGCCCAGTCACTGACTTATCTGCTTGTTGTGTATGCTGACATCCCAGTTCTGGGTTCACGCATTTCCACCAGGAACATGCACTATGGACTAGCTAGCAGACTGTCTGCAGCTGGTATGTGTCTTGATGGAGCGCCTTGCAGGGTGCAGCGGCTGAAGGCTTGCTGCAGGAGAATATCAGATAGTGGTGGGGTGCAGCTTAGCATATCCAGGCCTAATGTCTGTCTGCTCTGGCGTTATGGATGTGTACAGAGCTGCAGTGACTGCCCTGTAGGGTGTCTGTTCCCCAGCAGGGCTGGGGTTGATGGTCCCCTCTACTGTCACCATTGCAGGGAGGTAGAATGTGGATCTGTTGGTGGGAGACCCTGTTTACCACCTTCAGCCCTGGAGGAGAAGGAGGAGGGTTGTGGTACATAATCCTCCTAGGGGTCCATAGGGGCTACACATGACTGAGACATACAGATATATCCAAGGTGTGTCTGCAGAAACTACCTATCTCACACATTAGCACTGCTGGGGACCTGCAGCATGGCCTATCTCTGCTGTGGACCTGGTGCTGGGCGCCCCACCTCACCCTCAGGGTGAGTGCAGTACCTGCACAATGTGACGGTGTGTAGCTACTCTGTGCCAGTACCACACACGGTCAGTTCCCCCTACCAGGCCGAGGTGCATACCCCATCTTGTGTTCATCTGTAGACGGCTGATTTGCATGTGCAGTGCATCATGGGTACGGGTGGGCTAACCCTATCCTGGTGACCACAGCAGAATGTTTGTGTGGTGACATGCAGTCCTTCTGCAGCCAGCCAGGGGCTTGCTAGCAGCTGTAGCCCACTGGTTACTTCACTGCCTGTGGAGTCAGAGGTCATGGGTTCAAACCCACAGTGGGGTTATTTGATAGGGCTGTCCAAGGCATTATCTATTTTTAATGTACATTAGTGCTGCCAGCAAAAACACACTCAGCGTACTGTACCCATAAGGTGCCTCAGAGGGCGCCTTATAGGGCACCTTATGGTTACCGTCCATATAAGGTGTACTATACGGTATCCTATGGAGTGACTTATAGGGTGCCCTATAGGGGACATTATAGGGTGCCATGGCGGACAGTGCACTTTATAATGTGCCCTATGGAGTGCCTTATAGGGTGCCTTATGCGGCACCTTAGGTTACAGCACGTGAGGGTGTGTTTGCTGGCAGCAATTAATAAAATACAAATAAAGTGCCGCAGGAAACAATACTTACATGTCAATGCTGATGCCTCAGCCAGTCTTACATATTAGGCACACTGGGGATTGAATTCATGACCCCTCTATTATCAGTCAGTGCCTTAACCATTGTGCTACACAGCTGTTCCTTTTTGCATGTCAGCGCACCTACTTAAGATTTTCATGCGTTTAAATGCACAGTGCTGCCATCAAAAACAGTGCTATGACCTTGCCGGGCCTCATAGGGCACCATATATGGCGCCCTATAGGCCACCCTTTACGCAACATTGTAGGGTGCCGTGGCGGACAGTGCACTTTAAAATGTGCCCTCTGGGGTACCTTATGGGGTGCCTTATGCAGCACCTTATGTTACAGCGCTTTGAGAGTGCATTTGCTAGCAGCAGTAATTAAAATAAAATTAAAATGCCTCATAATGCAATATTACACATAAATGGTAGTGCCTCAGCCAGCCTTAATCATTGGGCAGCCCTGTTTCTCTGTTTGCACATCAGTGCGCCTGCTTATGCTTCCCGCGTGCGTTACTCGTGTGCTAATGTGCGCGGCGCACAAGAGCGCGCAGTGCACAAGAGCACACGCGCTAATCCCATTTTGTTACTTTAAACTGAAACGCCCACTCCTTATATGGCATACTGCAGACTAACGCGGCGCGCACGTTAAGAGGGTTTAGTAAACATACCCCTAAGTCTTTTCAATGAAAACTGAGGGAATTTTGAGAGAAAAAGAATTTGACCAATATACAGTAGTAGTTGGTCAAAAATTAGGAAAGCGCACTTCTAGCCTACACATCAAACCTACATCAATCTAATGATTTAGATATTTTATATTTCTTAGTAAGTTGACACACAAGGTAACATACAGTACAGTGAATGTCATCATGTCTAGCGCAAGTATGCCCACAACAGCATATGCTCTACGTTGCTTTACGGTGTCTTCTTGCTGTACCCGCTGTGATCACTAAAGCATTAGCTGATATTTAAAGCCAGTACTCCAATAGTGTGTTATTAGCAAGATGAGAATATGGGGCAGAGGGGAAAGAGTAGGAAGGGCTTCTATTTAGTGGTTCAGGAAACTGTTCATTTCATCTTAATTTGGGGAAATATTGCATGTAAACATCTTATATTCTGTATATTTTGTGTCATACTGCTAGCTAGTGGTTGTGCTAATGAACTCCAGTATCATTAAAAACACAATAATATTGCATTATGGGTGAGCAGGGTGTCCCTTCCTCCCATTGGGTGCAGCATGCTTTCCATTTCCTAATTCATTATGCAAGATTAGTCCTAATTACTCACCCCTAGAAGAAGAGCATAAGGGGGACTTAGTTGTTTACACTGAGCAAAAAATGTCCATGGTTTATACAAAGGCTCCGAGTTGAGCTTGCAATATTTAATTAATTAATTAATTAATTAATTAATCAATTAATTAACAGGTTTTGTATACTACTTTTGAACTAAAATGGTTTACACAGAACAGCAAACAAACTTAAGTGAGTCACAGGTTACATAGAACATAGGATAATGTTAACTTGGAATTAACAAAGTGAGCAGGGATTAAACAAGTGTCTTTGAAGAGGGTGGAACAATTCCTGTGGTGTGGTGTGGTGTTAAGAGATTACATTTGTCCCATAGTCACACTCGAATAGCGAGCACCTCAACATTAGTAGTAGTCAACCAGACAAGCCCCCGCAACAGGCATCCCCAACAATGTAAAACACCAAACAGTATCCGTTCTCATTACACCTTCTCATTACACCTCCTATGTATATAGTTTACCCTGTTCTCCAAGTTCCATTTCCTGTTAAATGTAATGACCAGTGTCACCAGCAGGAGTTGGACTGTGGCCTAAGCTAACAGCCAGACTGCTGGGTCTGACCTTTCTTGTAGAAAGTTGTAGTTGTGAGTCAAGTGGTCAGGTTTTTCAAAATGATTTTTATTCCCCTCCCGGGGTTGGATTTTCAAAAAGGTTATAATACAAAAAACTCAGGATACAACCATACTTCTGGTAAACTGAAGAAAACTTAAACATAGCATCTTGCTTCAACAGAACTCATAAATCACAGTATAAAGTTTATCCGATATGCTAGCTGTCTCTTCTTAGGTTTCTCAGCACTCACGAGGCACTCTTATCCTGGCTTCAGCATAAGGAGGAAACCATATCGGATAACAACAGCGTACAATCCATGGCTTCATCACATGGGCTTTCAATACCAGCCTCTGTAATCATAGGCTCACACTTTGCTTTATCATTTACAGTATTTTCATTAGAACAGAAAGTATGCACCTTTCTTAGTCCCGTATCTCTATCAGTGCTCTCTGAACAGCCTTCTTCACAGCAGGGCAAATAGCTGTCATAAAGATGGTAATAGCAGGAAGGAGAAACACCTTTCTCTGAGTAAGCTTTATCCTTAAAACTTTTAAACTTCCTGCCTTTTACATTTGGCTGTAAACCATAACACTGTTCTCTTCTATTATGTGAAGATTTCTCTCTTGGAAATCTTTTGCAGGGTTTCACTGGCACACACTCTTCAGGGTCAGACATACACACATCTTCAATAGCATTTCTTTCCCTCTCTACGGTTTGTAACTGTTTTAAGCTGCCATGCTTTTCAGATACATATGGTTTGCCTTCCACTGCCTCCCATTCATTCAGCACAGCTCGGTGCTTAGGAAATTCAAGCTGCGTCAGAGGTAAGTGCTTCTTACAGCTGACCTCTCTGTGTGAAACTCTCCCTGTTTCTTTCTGTGAATTCCTTTGTGGCTTCCTGCTAGAAGTTCCAGGCAGTTCTGACTCTGTGTCTGTATTTCCTGAATATTCTGAGCTTTCTTCTGAGTCTTGCAAGTCTCTCGTGTCTTGCAAGTTTCTCGTGTCCTGCCAGTCTAACTCTGACTGCACTGAGCATTTTTTATACAGCTTCTTGGGCGTTCCCTTGCACAGGTGACAGCCGTTCTCATCAGCAGCTGGGGAATGCTTACTAGCTAGGCGTGACTGCAGACCTCGTGTCTGAGTTTGTTTACGTTGCCTGTGGTAACTGGGAACCTTGTGACTAGCCTGCCTGTCAGAATCTAAACTGCAAACAGCAGATTTCTGTGCTTCTGAGGCAGAGGGCAGATCTTCCATGTTACACCAGACATATGTAAATTGTCGGATGTTTCTGTTCCATGTAAACCGCGCTGATTGCAAATAGTGCGGTATATAAGAAATGTTAATAAATAAATAAATAATAAAAATAGTGTTCAATGAAGAGGTGTGTTTTTAGTAGCCTTTTCAGGTCCTTTGTTGTCTGAGCTGCTCTTATGTGTTCTGGGAGGGAATTCCATATTGAGGGTGCCAATAGAGTGACGGCTCAGTTGTTGGTTTGTTGGATGCGTTTTGCTTTTAGTAGTGGTATGGATAGTAGGTTTCAATTTATAGATATTCTCATTCTTGTAGTAGGGGCCCTTCTGAGTAGGGAGTCAAGGCAGGGGGCTTATTGGTTCTGTATAATCTTATGTTTTATCCTTTGGGCTATTGGAAGCCCATGCAAACTCTTGAGTGTCGGTGTGATGTGTTGATATCTTGAAGTGCATGTTATAATTCTGGCAGCAGTATTTTTCACCAGCTGGAGCATGCACAATGCATGCTTTGGTAGGCCCTAGTATATGTTTCCGTAATCTATTTGCGGTGTGATGATGGCCTGGAAAACTGTTCTGAAAAAGTTGTGATGGAGTATTGGTCATAGGTGTTGGAGAGATCTCATCTTGAGGTATGCAGTGCTTGCTAACTTCTTGATGTTGGAGAACATGTTAAGATTCTTGTCAAGGGTTATACCTAGGTATTTGATTTCTTCTTTTACTATGATTTCAGATTATTGTGGTTTAATTGTTTGAGAGACAATGAAGGAAGGATCCCTTGAGACTAGGAGCACTTCAGATTTGTTATTGTTCACAACCAGGTTTAACTTAGCAAGGAGGTCAATGATGGCTGTGAAGCAGTCAGAGATGATTGACTAGTCTGGGGTTTGTATGTGGAAGGGTGTGTAAAACATAATATCATCAGCATATAAGTGAAAATGTACTTTGAATTTTCTGAATAGGTCACAGATGGGTTGGATGTATATGTTGAAGAGAAGTGCTGATAAGGCTGAGCCCTGTTTTAGTTTGAATGGGTTAGAAGTGAGTGATCCAATTTTGACCTGTTGTCTGTCAGAGAAGTAGAATGTGAACCATTCCAGTGTGGTGTTTCATAGTCCTAATTCTTTTAGTTTTGCTGTAAGTGTGAGATGGCAAATGGAATCAAAGGTGGTGCTGATAGCAAGGAAAACCATTATGAAACCTTGTTGTGGTTTGTCGATTCCTTTGATGAGGGTGTCAAAGAGTGATGTGAAGAGGTTGTCCACACCATGCAGGGGTTAGAAGCCAAGTTTGTTGGGGGTCCAGGAGTGCATGTATGTCAATGTGGTCTTGTAGCTGGCATTGAACTGCTTTTTTTTATCATTTATGCTATGAAGGGGGTGCTTGCTATAGGCCAGTAGGAACTTGGTATAGATTGGTCTAGTGATTGATTCTTTAGGATGAGCCTTATTGAAGCTTGCTTCAGGATAGGGGGTAAATATCCTTACAAGAGGGAGGTGTGGACAACCTTTAGGATCATTGGAGAGAGTTCTTTATCCAGGAGACTGGGCATGGGTCTAGGGGCGAAGCTGTGGTGTTGATGTTCCTGATTATGTCATTGAGTTCTTGCAATGAGATCAGTCTGAAGGTGTCCCGTCTCTGTACTTGGGGTGTTATAAGTGGTGAGCTAGGTGGGGTGCTAGGGTGGTGTATTGTAGAGGACAGCCTGTTGGAGAGGTAGTTCGCCACAAGCTGAGGTTCTAGCAGTGAGTTGCTGTTTATAGTGTTTGCTTCAGTGGGGTCCTTTGTAAGGGAAGAAACAATGTAGAATAGTCCTCTAGGTTGGTTAAGGGACTTCATTATGATGTTAGTATAGTATTTTCTGCATTTGTGGATGAGGTTGCTGTATTCATTCTGCTTGATCATGAAGTCTTGTTTGAGGGATCTGTCCTGCATTTTTCTCCATTTTTTTCAATGTGTCTGAGATTTTGTCTAAGGACTTTGATTTTGCAGGAGTACCAATATGGTTGTGTTGAGTTGGTAGTGGAGTTGCTCTTCATGCGAGGGGGTATGGCTGCTGCTTTAGTCATCACTTTATTCCAAGTGTGTAGTATGCTATCTAGGTCCTGTACATTAGCATCAAAAAGTGAGGCGACTTCATCCAGGAAGGATTGTTTGTTTGTCAAAGGATTTGAAGTGGCAGTTGCTGGGCTCCTATTGGGGGGAGGAAGGGGACTGGCTCTGGCATCCAGCTGGTAGAGTGAAGAAAATACTGGCATGTTTAGACCATGGGATAGGATCTACTCATCTGCAGGTGCTGAGGTGATTGTTAGAGGGATATTTGGATGCAAACACAAGGTCCAGTGTGGACCCTTTGTTGTGGGTGGGGTCTGCAATGAGTTGGTGGAGTTGAAGAGTCTCCATGGCATTAATGAATGCTTGGGCTTGTTTGACAGAGGTGGATGTGAGGTTTATATCACCAAGGAAGAGGAAGGGCTTGTTTGTTGCTGTGTATATGCATGCCTCCTCTAATAGAGTTGAGAGATAAACAGCCTTGAGAGTTGGAGCTCTGCACATTAAGTAGATTGTGAAGTCACTGTTGGAGACTGTGAGAATGAGCATTCGATAGGTGGGCAAGGTCAGTGCATGCATCTATGTTGGGGAGTAGTGGTGATATCTAGCAGTTGGCATGGGAGTCTGTTGTGTGTTTTATTGAGGCTTGTGCATAGGGTGGATTGCTGGGTTCTGTACAGAATAGAGATGTTGTATTTATATGCAACCATGGGGGAAGGGAGAAGTAGGGATATTAGGGCTAATAATAGAATTGGGTAAGTAGTAGTTTTGAGGAGCATGTTGATGGCCATTTGTGGTGGAGCAAGGTTTTTAAGACTGTTTTGTATCTAGTTTGTGCGGCTGAAGGCACTGTCTGGTAATTATAACTCACCCTTAGGGTAGCCGCTGAATGGTGTGGTGGGATGTTGGCATGGCCCTTAGGTGCAGCCTGCCAGAGGCGAGTTCGACTGCAACTTTTAAAGTGTTCCATTCCTGGTGGTTGGTCTTCAGCACAGGGGGAGAAGCTCACCTCCCTTCTGTGCACACTGCTGAGGCTGGGCTGGCTCGGTCACTGCTCCTGCAGCTTTTAAAGTGCTCTGTTCCCAGCAGCTGATCTTCAGCATGGAGGGAGGAACTCACCTCCCTTCCATGCATGCTGCTATCATTTCTCTCTAAGACCTCCAAAGAAGGCATTGTCTCTTTTACAGTGCATTCAGCTGAAGTATTCTATATCAAACTTGTTACAACTGTAATTATCTAGAGACTTTCTACAGTGCATAGAGGGGGGTGACCTGCATGGTGCCATGGACACAGCCCTAAATAAAGGCATAGATGAGGTCACCTTCATGAAGTGGCAGGTAAACCCTAAACAAAGGGATCGAAGGGTGACTTGCATGGAGCAGTGGGTACAACCACTCTAGTCATTTTACTGGGCAGACTAGAGGGACCACACTGGTCTTTGTCTGCTCTCATATACAGTACTATGTTACTAAGTTGCTATCATATAGTAAGTTCTATATTAATCCAATTATTGTTTTTGAATGAATGTTTGGAAGTTAGGAAGTGAATCAATCAGTTGTATACAAAGTTGAAGGATAATTTAGCATGTTTCTAACTTTACAGTAAGTCAGAAGGAAGTGAGGAGAAGTGAGGAGAAGAATTTCAGGGAAGTAGCCAGAATAAAGAAGATAAGAAAGAAGTAGAAGCAGATAACAGATGTGGGATAATGGGAGGGAAGATTAGGGTAAGGAGGAAAAAAAGTGAGAATAAGAGGAATTATAGAAACAGTAGCTGAAAAGATTAGGAAAGAGATCAAGAGGGTGAATATTCAGTAGAAAAGAATGAGGAAACATACAGTTTGGGTTTCTCTTAAACAGGCGTTTGGAAGTGATAAATAATAGAGGGAATGGTGTTGAATATTAAGAGGCTGAGGTAGTCTATGTAAAGTATCTTATTTTCTAACTTGTATTCTTCTATTTTAGGCTTATACCCCAATGTTTCAGTTTCAAAGGCCTGCCCAAAATGGCTTGCAACTGATTAAATACAATTCATTGCATAGACAAATACAATTCATAAAGTGCAGGCTCCAGTCTTCACCCAGTGCAGAAAGCGGAATGCGATAAATGCTAGCTGTGATGTTAAATATGATCCTTGTAATCAGCACTGTTAGCCATCTAAATAGCAGCATTGAATCTATAGATCAACTATGCTAGTACATATTGGACACCTTTTAAATAGAGCATGGAGATCAGAATTGAGACATCAAGGTCAGGGAGGACTCAGTTCTGATGGTACTTTACAAATGTGGAGCCTTTTCTAAAATACACTTCCACATACAGAAAGAAGTGCTGGTATTTTACAATGAACATGTGTAAATGTTGGCACTTACATGTGTATCTGGGACATTTTGCAAATGTGAACATGCAGATGCTCCTAATTAAGTACAAAGGGTTCTCCCTTGCCCCCATATTAGTTTATAGAGGGAAATAAACATTGGGGGATTAGGAGAGTTATCTCCCTTAATTCCTCCTGTATAGGGGTGGCTAAAAGGTGCACTTTTTAAAACTCTATGGTTGCCAGAGAGCCAATGTGAATCTGGATGTGGACAATTTTGGGCTTAGATGTGCATTCCCTATATCAGGGGTGGGCAATTCCGGTCCTGGAGGGCCGCAGCCAGTCAGGTTTTCATGATGTCCCTAATGAATATTCACGGACCTATTTCCATACAATGGAAGGCAGTGGATGCAAATAGATCTAATGAATATTCATTAGGGGCATCATGAAAACCTGACTCATCTGCGGCCCTCCAGGACCGGAATTGCCCACCCCTGTCCTATATGAAATAGAGAATACACATGTAGATTTTTGTCCCTCTCAGGCATGTCCTTGGCATGTTCCTGTCTACTTTTGACATTATGCAGTCAGCCATGTGTAAATTTCACGCTGGCGATTTACATGTGTATATGGCTACTCATATGTGTTTGAATCACACATAGGGCTTCTAAAATTTATTTAGCAGGCCTCAATTAAGGGTTTTATTTTCATTTAGGTGGTTCTATGTGCCACGTCGGCATATAGCCCACCCACAGTCCGTCTAACCCGGATTTTCAATGCCGCAGTCATATGAGGCCCTGGAATTGAAAATCTGGTTCACGCTGCACAACCCAGAAGCTGCAGGAGCTAGCCAGGTAGCAGCTATTTTCGATGCAACCTGCTTAGCCCCTGCATCTGAAAGATAGGGGAGAAAAACCTCGCCTATCTTGAAGACACAGAGGGCTAAGTGAGTAACATCGAAAATCACTGCTACCCATTTAGCCCTTTCCTCTGTCCCTGCTCCACCCTGAAATGCCCCCAACATGCCCTAATGTAACCACATAGCATCTGGGTGTGTTAGAGACTTATCTGGGATTTTCAAAAATGTACTGTAGGTGCCTTTCGAAAATCCCATTTAAGGCATTTACACAGGTAACTAGTGTAAATGTCCTCAAAAATGCTGCCTTAATGTTTAAATTATCCCTTTAGTGATCAAACTTCAGCGTTAATGGGGTACTTTTAGAAAGTCATTCCCATGCTTATGTGGCCATATATACACGTATATGACCTCTTATAAAATGCCGATGGGCCTAAAATTATGTAGTTTGGCATATAGGTGTAGCCAGGAATGTGGCATGAGCAGAGTGTGGGTGGAGTTTTCACATACAGGTTCAAATTTTCATTAATACAAATACATTAATCTATGTGCATACATGCTTGAAGTACATGCATTCATTTATACTTGCTCATGAGCAAGTGTTAAGCAATCACGACTATATTCAAGTGCTGTGTTTTTTACCTACTAGGCACCTACTTGTCGTTATAACATAGTGCCTGCCTATGCACCTCCACAGTCGCCTACCCATGGCTAACTGTTAGGAAATTACCCTCCACATAGGAATTTATTTTATCCACCTTCACTCTGCTGCACATATGGCCCCTTCTTCTTGAAAATACACAGCTAATGACATTATGCATTCATTAGCCACCAATAAATGTATAACTTCTTTTAATATCAGCACGGAAAACCATAAGCAACCCATAGTACAATATATAGAAGCATGTTAAAGAATAATGTGCCCTGGGGGCGGAGCCTGATGTCCAGCGGGATGGTCGCGCACGCTGAGGCTCCCGAGAGGCCTACTCAGAATCCTGAATTAACACCATACATACTTGGAACTTCTACTCTGCTCTTGCCGGGGCACATTGGTGAGATGGCGGGGACCAAACCTACGCGCCTGGAATTTGGATCTCCAGCGGCTTCTCACGGCAAACGCTCCAAAACTGAACCTCCGTCCCCGCAGAAGGGGCTGGCCTTGCGCGAGGGCCCCGAAATGCAGCAGGAAATCCTCGCAGAGATTAGAGGGGTCAAAGACCTCGTGCAGTCAAACGGTGAAGCACTCCGAGCGCTGCGGGAAGATCTTGGTGTGCTGCAAAGCAAGCTAGAAGGGCTTTCTTCGCGTCAGGACAAAATGGAGAGCATATTGGACTCCCATGTGGTCCGGTTGTCCAAACTCGACAAAGTTGAACGTCAGGTGCGGGCCTTGCAGAAAGAAGTGGAAGATGGCAATAATAGAGCGCGCAGCAACAACATACGACTCGTGGGCATACCGGAGGGAGCGGAATCGGGAGACATGAAAGAGTTTTTATGCAAAATCCTCCCTTCCCTGCTCCAAATCACCTTTGCCAAAGATTTGGAGATCGATCGCGCTCATCGTGTACCCACAAGCATAACGCTCAACAGGAAGACCCCGCGGCCTATCATTTTTCGACTTTTGAGATATCAACACGTTGAGCAAATTCTAAATGCCTCTCGGGCAAAGGGCCACATGGAGTTTGAGAGCCACAAGATCTCCTTCTATCCCGACTTGGCTAAACCCACGGTTGACCACCGAAAGCGCTTTCTGGAATTCCGGCCGAGGCTTCAACAACTACAAGCACGCTATGGCCTGATGTACCCGGCCAAGCTCCGAGTCACGCTTCACAATCAGACAAGAACATTTGAGGACCCTGATCTACTAGCGGAGTTCTTGGATTCCAAAGAAGCCGACTTGATGCGCTGACTTCCAGAATATTCCTGCAAGTATTCTCATATCCGCTGTACCTGCCATATTGGATCTGCCGCAGCCCAGCAAGGAGTCTGGCGAGGGCAGTTTGTTGCCTTACTTTTGATGATATCTGTGACCCGACTCCATCTACCCACAGTAGCCTCGATGAGTATCAGAGACAGTGTTAATTATGGACTCTGGTGTTTCTTTTCTTTTTTTTATGTCTTTCTATTCCTCTCTAGGGCCTCCTCCCGCAGACATATGGTCGCCATATTCTTTGGGGGTTTTGCTTCTTCTCTAAGATACTTTGGTACATACTTTTCAATATGGGGTGTATTAGCCAGAATATTCGGTGATTATGTCATTGTTGCACAGATTCTGATTGTGTTGTGTGTTTTCGGGCGCCCTTATCTAGAATGTCTATTGCTGATTGATGGCACCATGTAAGATTTTCTCATTGAACGTAAAAGGAATCAATAATCCGATAAAACGGAAGAAAATCCTAAGCTACCTAAGTCAGGAAGCTGCGGATCTGATTTTTCTCCAAGAAACGCATTTAAATTCGAAGGAAACTCTTAAACTCAATATTAAACCTTACATGGTGGCCGCCTATTCCCCAGCCGTTTCTAAGAAATGTGGGGTTGCCATACTGGTTAGGAAATCTTTGCATGCTACTATTATTGCGACTAGCTCAGATACAGAAGGTAGATGGTCCAGAGTTCACCTCAAGATAGGTAGCCTTGAAGTTACATGTATATGCCTTTACGCTCCTAATGTGGATGACCCTGCCTTTTTTGCTACCATTGCTCAGGTTGCGCAGGCCTCTGCTAATACTTCATTGATAATTGGGGGGGATTTCAATCTAGTCCTTGATCCCCTGATTGACAAACAGCCGCCTAGGACAAGTGGTCCCCCCAAGAGTCACACCACGCTTACCTCCCTGATCAAAGATCTTGCTTTAGTTGATCTATGGAGGTTATTACACCCCAATGAGCTTGACTTCACCTTCTTCTCTTCCCCTCATAAATCCCAGTCTCGCATAGACTTCTTTCTATTATCAAAACTGTTAGTTCCTCAGGTGGACACTGCAAAGATTCACTCCCAACATATTTCAGATCATGCTGCCATTTCCTTTCAATTACACACTACAGCACCCCAAGGGAATTCGGGGGCCTGGTTCTTTGATAGAGCCCTGTTAACTCAGCCAGAGTTCCAGTTAGAAATTCGAGCAGCCATACAGGATTACTTCCATTTTAATCTACCCCAGGATACTGCGAATTGGGCTTGGTGGGAGGGCTTCAAAGCGGCCATTCGAGCAACGATCACTAGCTATCAAATCCGCCTGCGGAAACAACGCAAACAGCAGCTACTCATACTAGACCAACAAATAAAAGCAGGCGAACGAGTTCTAACTTCACGTACTGATCCATGTGTATTAATTCGATTACAGCATCTCCGTTTTCAATATAATTCAATCCTCTCAACTGCAGCTTCTAAGAGTATTGAGCTTCAGCGAGGGACATATTATCGTGAAAATAACCGAGCCGGTCGACTCTTAGCCAACGCCTTGAAAGGTCAAAAAGAAGGCAAACGCGTAGCGGCCCTTCGAGCTCCACAGGGAGGGGGCATAGTGACCACAGACTCCGACATTGTAGAGCTCTTTCGGGATTTCTATACCTGCCTATATCAATCTGAATGTGAGTTCTCGTCAGAGACATTCGAGCGATTGCTTTCTGGCATTCAGCGGCCGACCCTCTCTGACGATGATAGGGATGCGATGGATGAACCCTTCTCTACTTCAGAGATCCAATCTGCCCTAAAACGAACAGCCTCGGGCCGTGCCGCAGGGCCCGATGGTCTCCCGACCGAATTCTACAGAACGTTCAGTGCAGATTTAGTTCCCTATTTAAAACTCTATTTTACTGCCCTTGCGGTAGATACATCCTCTTTGGGATCCTTTTCTGCAGCTAATGTGGTAGTATTTGAGAAGGAAGGCAGAGACCCGTTACTAACCGCCAACTACCGTCCAATCTCCCTACTTAATGCCGATTATAAGATCTTCGCAACGATCTTGGCCACCCGGCTATCTGACAGGATGGCCACCCTAATTCACCCCGACCAATGCGGTTTTATACCCGGCAGATCAACTGCTGACAATGCTCGGACCTTGTGCCATGTGCTATCCAGTGCTGCCAATCTAGACCATCCATGGGTGGGTCTTTCCCTGGATGCCGAAAAAGCCTTTGACCGCCTAGAATGGCCCTTCTTATTTGCAGTTCTCCGATGGTATGGCTTTGGGGAGGGCTTCCTCCGGTATCTCCAAGTCATGTATACTCAACCCGTTGCCAGTATTTGTGTAAATGCCATCAAGTCTCAGCCATTTAATCTCCAAAGAGGCACGCGTCAAGGTTGCCCCCTATCACCAATGCTCTTTGATCTAGCTCTTGAACCCCTAACCCTCCTTATTAGACAGTCCGCACGTATTCGAGGTGTCCCCTTCAGTCATAGGGAGATTAAACTCTCTGCATATGCAGATGACCTTATGCTTTTCGTATCCCTCGACTCGGTTCCAGCTGTCTTGGATCTGATTGACGGATACTCACAATTATCGGGCTATAAAATTAACTGGACCAAATCTGTAGCATTCCCACTGAACCGCTGGGTACATGAGGCTGACATGCAGGCCTTTCCCTTCCTTTGGCAATCCCGTATGGTGAAGTATCTCGGGGTCCATTACTGTTCTCCTTTAGAAGACACTATCAGTTTTAATGCCAAAGAGGTAGTCTCCAAAGTCCGTGAGCTCACGAATCGTTGGTCTCCCTTATCTCTTACATGGTGGGGCCGCTTAGAAACTGTGAAAATGATGATAGTCCCCAAAGTGAACTACATTTTAGAAATGCTGCCATGCTTCCTCCCGCTACATACTTATAAAGATATTGAGGGCCTTCTCGTCCGTTATCTCTGGCAGGGCAAGCCACCAAGGATAGCTAAACAAAAACTACAGTCTGCAAAGGAAAGAGGGGGTGCCAGATTTCCTGATTTTCTTAGATATCATCAAGCCTTCCTACTTAAGCAAGGTGCCCGATGGCTAGATGCCTCAACAGACAGCAGACCAGTTTGGCTTGACATAGAAGAGGAGCTTAGTAGCCCAATTCCGTTGACCCATCTCCCCGGTATGTCCTATCAAGTAGACACCCGCCATCCACCAATGATTGTTGATACTCTTGCGGCCTTTAACACTCTCATTCTATCACTGGGCCCGAACGTATGTCCTCAGGACGGACTCCCACTATGGAATAACCCCAGAATTCAAGTCCTAAATAGAACGATAGCATGGAAACCCTGGTACTCAAGGGGGATCTGGACACCCCAACAGCTTTTCTCTGCAGCTCGTTGGAAAACCTTTTCTGATTTACAAAAGGAATTTGCGTTACCAGCGAAACACTACTTTCAATTGATGCAGCTTCAACACTGCCTCAAAAGTACTCGAATCATGCCGCCCTCTGCCCCTACTGAGGACGGGCTATTAGAGATAGTTCATTCTATTAGTAGTGCACATGGGGTAGCCTCTAACTTTTATAAAATATTATGTCAGGGTACAGACATGGCCACGTTTAGAGCCCAACAAGCCTGGGAGCGCGAACTGCAAACCACTTTAACCCCGGTGCAATGGAGCGTTTTCTGGAGCAAAGTAGTGCGGGTTTCCCGGTCTGCCTCTGTTACCCAAACTCTCTTCTTTTTTGCACACAGATGCTTTTATACCCCAGAAAAAATAGCCAAATGGAACACAAATGCTAGGGACCAGTGTTGGTCTTGCCATACTGCTGTGGGAACCTTCGCTCATGTTATTTATGAATGTCCTCAACTTCAGGTTTATTGGGGGCGGGTCTGGGGTCGTATTCAATTTATCTTACACCTTCACGAACCTCTTTCTTGGAAGATCGTGGGACTCCGCTCTGTGGCGGAGGTCCCCTCTCTTCCTAAGAAGGGTCGCTTTCTCCTTGATTTCATGCTGGGTATAGCCATATGCTTAATCACGAGGAATTGGAAGGATAGCTCTCGACTTACTGTCAATGAATGGTGGAACCTCGTCTGCTTATATAGTAAATATGAGCAGATACCTCGGAGAGCTATTCCCCATGCCCAACCTCACTCTCACTTGTCTAAATGGCAGATGCTTAATGATTATGTACAATCTGCTCATTGCTCCAACATGCCTGTATAATGTGCACTCATCATGTTTCAGATCACCGTTTGGTTTTGTAACACAATAATGTAAGTACACGCCCGTTTCGGGAATGATTAGTTCTCTAGAGAAGAAGCAGGGGGGAGGGGGGTGGCAGGGGTTTACTTTGGTGTATGTATTACACTTTATGTATCTGTCTTTTAGCTGTATGTCTTCCTTTTCCTTTGTTGTTATAAAATGAAAATAAAGAATTAAAAAAAAAAAAAAGAATAATGTGCCCTAATGAAAGTTAACGCACATTAAGTGCAACTGTAGTCATAGAAAAAATAGGAATCTGGGCACTTAACATGCATTTATCTTTAACTTTATCTTTATTAAGGTTCCTGATATACCGCCCTGGACCAAAATATCTGGGTGGTTTACAAAAACTGTTGCATAACACGAGAGGTGGAAAGGAAAAATAACGCCATTAATTGACAGGAAAGGATAGACTAAAAGAGGAAAGGACAGAATGTCCAACAGAGAAGAGAGAGAGGTAAGAAAACCCAGGCAGAAAGTACCTAGAGGGTGGTGGGTTGAAGGTCAAAAGCATGGTAAAAAGTAGATGGGTCTTCAACAGGGGTTTAAAACGGAAGGAAAGAAAGTTCCAGGCAGAGGTCAAGTGGAAGAGAGTTCCAAAGAAGGGGACCGATTGCAAATTCCTGTAAATCCTTTAGTAAACATGCCCCAAAATTACTTAACAGTGCAATAATAATACAACATCATAATATCCCAACTGGATCACTCCATGCTCTTACTGCGGAATGGGTTAGAAAGCTCAATAAAATGCATACTTCAAGCATGTCTACTTGCAGAGGCATCAGAACACTGTTTTCCATGGGGGGGACCAATAGAACTCCATGTGGCTGCAATCGCCGTCCTTCCCATTCTGTCTGCCTGCAGGGATCTGATCTCCTGCAGACAGACAGGAGGGGTCTGTGCCATGATAGAAGCACTTTTCTGCCCATGGGGATGGGATCCCCACAGGCAGCCTGCTGCTTGTCAGGTCATGATCGCTGGCTTTCCCCTACTTCTGCCAGTGGGAGATCGGATCCCTGCAGGCTAAAGTAGGGGAAGCCCCAATCACAGCAGCAAAGCTGCGGTGGGGTCAGGGCTCCTGTGGCCCACCCCTTTACAATGCCTATGTCTACTTGATCAATTTCAGCTAATTTTAAGACTTTCCCCTCAATTCTCAGACCTTTATGGTCTTTTTTTTATTTGATTCTTTTGTGTCATATATGTGTGCATATATAGTCCAAAGCCATTTCACTAGCCGATTATTTAATGAGATTTTATTTATTTATTTATTAGCATTTATATACTGCTTTTTCCATTTTGTGGTCGGGGGCAGCTCATATAATTTGCTGGCTTGTGTGTGTTTTCTTTGAGTGTGGGGGGAGGGAGTTCTGGTTTTGAGGAATTATGTCTTTTATGTGGTGAATTAGGTGGGGTCTATGTTGGGGGGTTACAGTGAGTTTACAAAATGTTGCTTGAAGAGGTGGGTTTTTAGTTTTTTGCAGAATGTGGTGAGATCTTTGATTTCTCTTAGCTTATCTGGTAGGGCATTCCAGAGAGAGGGCGTGAAGAATTTTGGTAATCTGGGGGAATTGTTAGTTTATTTTGATTGCATCCTCATTTTAATTGTATCTCTACTTGTTTGTTTATTAGGGAATTGAGGTAGGATGGGGCTATCTCTCTAAGGAACTTGAATGTGGTCATTAGCATTTTGTAATGTATTCGGCTTTGGACTGGTAGCCCGTGTAAATTGTATAATACAGGAGTGATGTGTTCTGATATGTTGGCCTTGCATGCTATTTGTGCTGCAACATGTTGCACCATTTGGAGCTGTTTTATTTTTATCTTTCTTATCTTTATGTTTTAGGATCTGTTTAGATAAACCTTGTAGTGCGCTGTTACAAAAGTCGATGTGGGGTATAATTAATGCTTGGAGGACTGATCTGAAGTCATGGTTGTGGAGTAGTGGTCAAAGCTGTTGTAACATTTTGAGTTTATAGTAGATATTTTTGGTTGTGAGTTTAAGGGGTATGTTTACTAAAATGCGGTAAACATGAATAACGCGCGTTATACGATGTTAACGGGTGTAAGTGCAGTATAGCGCGTGTAATCACGCGCCAACGACCGTTAATGTCATACTACGCGCGTTAACCGTTGTTAACGATCGGTAATCCCCGTGGCACGGTAAAACAACGCAGAAGGAGGAGAGAGGGCGGAAAGAAGGGGTCAATGGGCGGAGAGTGGGCGTGGAGAGGCTCCCCTCACACTAACGAGCTGAAATTCACAGCACAATTCCAACGCGAATGAAAACCTGCCGTTAAAGGGGAGAGAAACCATTTTGCTGTCAGCAATGTATAGCACAGGCAGGGAAACCCACAAAAAGTGATAAGTGTGAAACATGTGCACAGAACATAAGAGCACAGAAACACTGAGAATGACCCAAACAAACGGATAAAAACAAGAACCAAGTTGGGCAACAGTGGTATCAATGTGACCCCCCCCCCCCCCGAGTAAGCCTTATAGCACAGAGAGAAAATGTGGAGCGGACTAAACACCGTCCCCATACAAGGGGAATAGACCCACAGTGAAACAACGCTGTTCACGTTGTCCTCAACCACCAGACAGGGTGCCTATGGCGGGCACATGTCCCGCAACAGCATGGCGTGCATGTTGGAAAGGCAACTGGATAGATGCTGGAGAAGGGGATATCGAGGGCCGCAGGCAGCACATGTCAAGGCACCACCAGGGAATGCACCATCTATGTGAGAACATGGTGGTGCAGTGCACAAAAGCACTGTATCCTAAAGCAGAAAGTCACAGGTTCAAGTCCCAGCTGTGGATCCTGCCAACCCACACTGCATATTTTACCCACCATTGCAAAGTCCTAATACAGACTGAACCTTATTTGCAGATGACTGAAACATGCCCATAACACCGACATCCCACCCCACAGAGCACAGACATCATAAACCTACCCAATACCTATAGCAGAGTCCCCCAAATGCAGCCCTGGAATGCCAAACACCCATTCCGTTTCCCCACTGCCTCTGAGAAAGATGCCTGTGGTGCATGTCTATGCGCCACACCCATGGTCTGCAAATGTATCTCATGCCCTGCCATGAGAGACAGCATGAAAACCTGAACAGGGTATGGCACACCAGGACTGGAGTTGGGAAACCCTGGTGTAAAGCAGCAGCCAACAGGGGCATCCACACCCGCATCCACAGACCCAACAGCCAAAGCCACCTTGGGAGTCAGGACATTGGGCTCTGCGTGCATCTCCCAATACTAGCACCTGCATACCATAGTAATGCCACCATACACCTCGGAATATGGTACACACCCTACAAAAGGTTGCTATGACCACTGGCAGATAGCAATTCATAGCCCAAGTGCAGGTTTCCCCCCAGTGAGCTGCAGCATAGCAATCTCTCTGATGTCTGTGGAGTGTGCTATAGGTTCTTTGTCTTTCAGTGTTTACCAAACTGTGCAGTGACACCTACAGTTGTGTGTACCCTAACCATTTGTGCACTGTGCCCCGGACCACTGTTGTGGGCAGGGCTGCCCAACACCACCAGAGCTACACAATGCTGGCATAGGTGTGGGGAGTGTGTGCCCCACTATCAAGTGTGCTGTGTCGGAAAACACCCCCCACAGCCCTCAGTGCTAGCACTGTTGCCAGTATAGGCCGTCCAATGTGCATAATGAGGAGCAAGGTACCCTGGGAATAGGCCGTAGAGGTTGGCCGACCTGGCTGCATCAGCACAAGGCATAGGGCAATGGTGCAGACACTGTAGTGTCTGGCCACCACCTGCACAAATAGGGTGGCCATAGCATGTCCAGCTGGGAGGTCACACTCACCCTGAATGAGCAGTGACCACTGCAGGGCTAGGTTCCCCCATAGTGCGCTATGGCAGTTCTCACATGTGATATCTATGGGTCCCCGTGTGGGGCCCAATCACTAACCTATCTGCTTGGTGTGTATGCTGACACCCCTGTTCTAGGTGCCTGCATCCCATTCAGGACCATGCACTCTGGACTAGCTTCTGGATTGTCTGCAGCTAGTATGTGTCATGCTGGAACACCTCGCAGTGTGCAGCGGCTGGAGGTGTGCTGCTGGAGAGTGTCAGAAAATGTTGTGGGGCATCTGGGCATTCCCAAGCCTGTCATCTGTCAACTATTGCCCAATAGATGTGTAGTGCTCGGTCTGTTCCCCAACAGGACTGGGGATGATGGGCCCCCCTACAGCTACCACTGCAGTGAGGTGAACCTGTTCTGCACCATGAGCCCCGGAGGGGGGGGGTTGTGTGGTGTCACCTAAGTGCCCCCTTCCCCCCACTTCCTGCCCCCCTCCTGTTCCCCGTTCCCCCTCTCCCCCCTGTGTTCCCCCGTCCCCCCCCATTCCCCCCTCCCCTGTGTCCCCCGTCCCCCCCCATTCCCCCTCCCCTTCCGTCCCCACCTCCCCTCCCCCCGTTCCCCCTCTCCCCTGTTCCCCCCCCTCCCTTATAGGATGTTCTATGGGGGACATTTTGATGTGCCTCAGCGGACAGTCCACTTTATAATGTAGCCTATGGTGTGCGTTATGGGGTGCCTTCTACGGCACCTTCGGGTACGCCACTGTGTGGGAGTGTTTGCTGGCAACCCCTACAAAAAAAATACATATACATGCCCCCTCACTCACTATATAATGTACAGGATGCTGCATCAGCCAGCCTTATGCATCTGGCACCCGGGGGACTTGAACCCATTATGCCTGTATTAGTAGTCAGTGCAGTAACCATTATGCTACAGCTCTGTATAGGTGATGTACATCCTTATTTGGGGGTTTTGTCACTACCGCGGCTCCTAACGCAAATTGCACTAACGCGGTTTAGTAAACATACCCCTAAGTGTGTGGACATGCTGAATGTCTAGTCTAGGGTGACCCCAAGGTATTATACGTCATTCTTTACTATGATGTCAGTGTCACTAATTCAGATTTCTGGTAATGTAAAGTGCTTAACCGTTTTGCTGCTTCTTTGAAGCAGTCTGTTATTTGGTGCGAGATTTGGTTGAAGATTGTGAACGGTAGATATAGCATTATATCGTCAGCGTATATGTGATAACCTACGTTGAATTTTTTGAAGATAGTGCAAATGGGCTGGAAAGATATGTTAAAAAGGAGGACAGAAAGGGCAGATCCTGAGGGTAGGCCTTGTTCTTCTTTATATGCTTTAGATGTGTGTTGTCCGGTTCTAACCTGTTGGGTTCTATCTGAAAGGTATGATTGGAACCACTGGAGTACTGTGCATTTTATTCTTATCTGCTGTAGTCTGGTGAGCATTATGGTGTGGTTGATGCTGTCAAATGTTGTGGTGGTGTCTAAAAATATAAGGATGAATGCTTGTTTGGTGTTGTCAAAGCCACATATCTGTTTGTCAAGTAGAGCAATTAACAGGGTTTCGATGCCGTGGTGTGGTTGGAAACCATATTGGTGTTCATCAACGTGTGCATAGGTATCAATGTGATCCTGGAGCTGAATTTGGATTATTTTTTCAATTACTTTGGCCATGAAGGGGAGGCTTGAGATTGGTCTGTATGCCTTGTGGTTGTTTTTATCCAGAGAATTGTTTTTTTCAGGATGGGGCGGATCATGGCATGTTTCAAGGATGGAGGCATATGACCTTGTTTCAAGGAGGAGTTAATATAATTGGAAGTATGAATAGGGACAGCTCTATTTTTGTGGCCTTTAACTAGCTGACCGGACATGGATCAAGGCTGGATGTAGTTGTGTTTATTTTAGTTATGCTGTAATGTTACTGAGTGTATCTTTCTTGGTCTAAGAGAACGTTGACCAGGTGTAAATCGGTAGGGGGTTGGTTTTGAGTGTGAGAGTTGAGTCTATCTGTTTTAGTTTTTCCTTATAGTAGTTGGCCAGAATTTGGGGATCAATGGTAGGGTTCTTTTGGTCATCATTTTTGGTGTTATGAGTGAGAGTCTTTACAATTTCAAACGGTTCTCTGGGGAAGTTAAGTGATTTTGTGAGTATTTTGGAGTAATTTTTTTTCTTCTTGTTGTTGATGGTATCTTTGTAGTATTGTAGTGTGTTCATGTATAGGGATCGGATGTCAGTGGATTTTGTGTACCTCCATTTATGCTCAGTTTTACGCAGAGAGTTCTTTATCTTTTTTAGATCTTGAGTATACCATGCTGCTTGTTGTTTTTTGTTGTTAATCGGATGAGGTGTTCTGATGGTTGCAGCGTTAGGTATGGCATCATTCCAGTTGGTTATGGCTTCTAAGTTTGTTGGGTCAGGGCTTAGATGCTAGAGAGTTTGGTTTATGAAACTATCCTTTTCAAATGTTTTATATCTTTTGGGTGGGGTGTTACATGTGGTTGCTGGTGGGGTGGGGATGCGGGATGGGAGTTGAAATTTTATTACGTAGTGGTCAGACCATAGTACCGGATGGAGGGAGTTGTAGATTTCATTGGATATGAACACTAATTCTAGGATTTTGCCTTTGCTGTGTGCAGGGACATCGATTATTTGATGGTAGTCCATGTCAGATGTGAAATTTAGGAATGTTGTAGTATGGTTGTTGTGGAGTGAAGCTAGGTTGAAGTCACCTAAGTATTAGGTGACTTCAACCTAGCTTCACTCCACAACAACCGTACTTGATGAAGAACCATTACTTGATGAAGAACATATAGGGGTATGTTTACTAAACCATCTTAATGTGCGCTCTGTGATGTTATCACGCAATAAGGTACCTTATCGCATGATAATGGCGCTTTTTTAGGCACACAGGTACCTTATTGTGCAATAATGCGCGTAGCGGCACAAACGAGCGCTGAAGGCGGGGAAAGGCTCCCGGAGGGTGGAGGAAGGCTCCCCAGGGGCGGAGAGAAGGAGTCAATGGGTGGAGAGTGGGAGGGGAGAGGCTCTCTGCAAACTAACGCTGTGAAATCTGAGGCTGAAAACTAATGCCAGTGAAACCCTGGCGTTAGAGCTGATTTAAAGGGAAGAGAAACCATTTCTGTCAGCAATGTACAGCAAAACCAGGGAAACCAATAAAAAAGTGATAAGTGTGATACATGTGCACGGAACAAAAGTGCAAATAAACATTGAAATTGACCCCAACAAAATATTAAAAAAACATAACCAAGCTAGGCAATAGTGATATTAATGGGAAACATAAAAAAACACTCCCAAGAAAGATCCAAAAAAAAGATATGAATTTTGGAAGGTCTACGCTCCGTCTCCATACAAGGCGAAAGATCCCACAGTGAAATAGCACTGATCAGGGTTTCCCTCTCCATTGGACAGGTTTCCTATGGGCCTGCCAATGTGCATAATGAGGAGCAAGGTACCAGGGGAATAGCCTGGACAGGGTGGCCTGGCCAGGATGCATCTGCACAGGGCATAGGGCAATGGCTGGGACATTGTAGTGCCCGGCCACCACCTGCACAGACAGGGTGGCCACAGCATGTCCTGCTGGGAGATCACTCTCACCCTGACTGAGCAGTGACCATGGCATGTTCCCCCATAGTGCTATATAGTATTTTTCTCATGTGATGTTTATGGGTTCCCTTTTGAGGCCCAATCACTGACTTATCTGCTTGGTGTGCAGGCTGACATCCCAGTTCTGGGTGCACACATCTCCACCAGGAAATTGCACTATGGATTAGCTAGCAGACTGTCTGCAGCTAGTATGCATCTTGCTGGAACACCTTGCAGGGTGCAGCAGCTGAAGGCTTGCTGCAGGAGAATATCAGATACTGGTGGGGTGCAGCTGAGCATTTCCAGGCCCAATGTCTGTCTGCTATTGCTTTATGGATGTGTACAGAGCTGCATTGACTGCACTGTAGGGTGTCTGTTCCCCAGCAGGACTGGGGTTGATAGTACCCTCTACTGCCCCCATTGCTTGGAGGTAGAATGTGGATCTGTTGGTGGGAGACCCTGTTTCCCACTCTCAGCCCCAGAGGGTGGGTTGGGGGGGGGGGGGGTGGTGGTACATAATCCTCCTATGGGTCCATAAGGGCTAAACCTGACTGTGAAATACAGATGTATCCAAGGTGTCTGCAGGAACTACCTATCTCACACACTAGCACTGCTGGGGACCTGCAGCATGGCCTATTTCTGCCATGGAAGGTGCTGTGGACCTGGTGTTGGGCGCCCCACCTCACCCTCAGTGTGAGCATAGTACCTGCACAATGTGACAGTGTGTAGCTACTCTGTGCCAGTAACAACATGGTCAGTTCCCCCTACCAGGCCGAGGTACTGTGGGGGTGCATACCCCATCTTGTTATCATCTGTAGACTGCTGATTTGCATGTGCAGTGCACCATGGGTATGTGTGGGTTAACCCTATCCTGGTGACCACAGCAGACTGTTTGTGTGGTGACATGCAGTCCTTCTGCAGCCAGCCAAGGGTTTGTTAGCAGTAATAGAGCTATAGCCCACTGGTTATTTCACTGCCTATGGTACCAGAGGTCATGGGTTCAAACCCACAGTGGGGTTATTTGATAGGGCTGTCAGAAGCGTTGTCTGTTTTTAATGTACATTAGTGCTGCCAGAAAAAAACACTCTCAGAGTACTGTAACCATAAGGTGCCTCAGAAGGTGCCCTATAAAGCGCCTTCTGAGGCACCTTATGGTTACAGTCCGTATAAGGTGTCCTATGGAGCGCCTTATAAGGTGCCCTATAGGGGACATTATAGGGTGACGTGGTGGACAGTGCACTTTATAATGTGCCCTATGGAGTGCCTTATAGGGTGCCTTATGCGGCACCTTAGGTTACGGCACGTGAGGGTGTGTTTGCTGGCAGCAATAATTAAAATACAAATAAAATGCCTCAAGAAACAACACTTACATGTCAAAGCTGATGCCTCAGCCAGCCTTATGCATTAGGCACACTGGGGGATTGAACTCATGACCCCTGTATTATCAGTCAGTGCATTAACCATTGTGCTATACTTCTGTTTCTATGTTTGCGTGTCTGCGCGCCTACTTAAGATTACCGCGCGGTAACGCGCTTAGCGGTGCTTCGCTCGATAATGTGCGCAGCAGCGCGCGTTATCGCACGATAATCCCGTTTTGTTACTTTAAGACTGAAACACCCACTCCTTTTATGGCATCCTGCACACTATCGCCGGGCGCACGTTAAGACGGTTTAGTAAACATACCCCATAGTTTCAGTTATGATGTCTAGAATGTCAGGGTTCAAATTTGGGGGTCTATATACTAGACAGAAGGATAGATGATTAGTTTTGATAATGAGGATGTCTATATCTTCAACATTATTTAAAGTGAGGAAGGATGCATTCAGCTCTTCCTTTATGATGATAAGGATGCCTCCACCTCTCTTAGTTGTTCTGGGAGAGTGGCATATGATATATCGTAGAGTTTTGATTTGGTTGACTAGTACCGAGTCAGATTCTGAAAACCATGTTTCAGTAATACGGACAAAGTCAGGGTTGTTATCGTTTAGAAACATAGAAATATGATGACAGAAAAAGACCACATGGCCTATCTAGTCTGTCCTTCCATATCAACAACTACAACAGTCCCTTTTTTACCTTTAGAGATCCTCTGTGTTTGTCCCATGCTTTTTTGAATTCAGTTACTGTCCTCATCTCTACCATGTTGTGGTAGAATTCAGTTACTGTCCTCATCTCTACCATGTTGTGGATTATAGGTATTTTGTTTCTTACAGAAAGTGCATTCATGAGGTAGCATGTTAGAATCTTCTGGTTCAGTGTATATATGGTTGGAAGTATGGTGTCTGTTCTTGGTTGGATAGTAATTAGTCTGTTTGGATTGCGTTTATATCCATTTGTGGTTTTGTAACCCATGTGGGTGGTGATATTTTGGGTAGGGTTATAGATTATGGGTATGAAGTGTTATTGTGAATGAAGGTGGGCATAGTTGTGAATTATGATGCAGAGAATGATGCAAATGATGTATATTAGCGAGCGTGAGAATTTGTTTTCCATGGTCGGTATGATGGATTAGGACTACGACGAGAATTGGGGTGGAAGGGTAGATGTTGATCTATCTAGATGGGTGAATACTCAGTAAGTGATAGTTAAAGTTGGCAATTGCTTTTAGATCTTGCTTTTTAGAGTAAGATATTGCTTTGAACTTCAAGGGTGAACTGCAAGGGTGCAAATAATGTTGATCACAACTGTAAAGGTAAGTACAATCATTCAGTGCTAGCTTTTTTGGCATTTATACCTTTCTGCAATGGATTCCCATTCCCTAAAGAAAACCTTCCTGTGCAAATCCTACTGATGCCAACTCTTAGCAGATACATTATATTGGAATATAACATTTTACTACAGCCCCCAGAGCAGGCATTGTGTGTCCAGAAACACTGGTGTCGGGTGACGTTTTATGAATAGGGTTACTTGATTTTCTTAATGCCAAAATATTTAAATTTATATATCTAGAAAAGTGATTTGTTTCAATTGTATTTACACTTATTAAGTGGAATTTTACAAATCTCTTCAAGTATATTCTGGGACATCCAAGTCAGAAAGTCTGAAAAAAGAGCAGGTATGTCCAAGCTCAGGCACCATTTCACAAATGCAGACATGCCCAATATGGATGTCTGCAGAGGTGTCTAAATAGACATCTCCAGAATAATATTCCAGGTCAATGTCATTCTTGCCCCTACCTCCCTGCACGGCCGGCGCCCACCAGAGACAGTGTGGCAAACAAACTTACCTTAAAGTTGCTGGCACCCATAGTGGGCCACACCCACCACCCCGCCCTTGGTATGGCACAGTTCCAGATATGGATGTCTAGGAATAGCTTAATGGTTAGAGTAATGGGCTAAGACCATGTTCAAATCATACTGCTGCTCTCAATGTGATTGGGGATGGTGGAGTACCATCTTTATGTCCTCTGGATGTTTTATGGCTGACACACACATTTTCCTAATGCTTATGCATGCCTGGAGCAGGTATAATTGTAGATGAGACTTTGGATGTCCAGTAAGTTTCTGAAATCAGGCATGACATCCAGGTTCTTGGGAACACCCCAGTCATGTCTATACCATGCCACCATTCAAACTTGGATGTCCTCACGTTGGGGATGTCCACAGATCCAGCTTCTAAAATGCCTCTGGAGATGTCTTTGTCCTCTGGACATCCCTATACCTTTTTTCAGATCTCCAAAGCATGAATAGGGCTTCTAAAATGACCCTTATAATGTGTTATTTTGGGAATGGCAAGAAACTGTATGGCATCACATAGATAGTCTTGATTTTTTGATATCATGCATAATTTAAAATTCAAAAATTTCACAGAAAAGTGATATGGCATATGCATGTATTAAAGTGCATATGGATAAACTTCATTGTTTTCAGGTTCCAAAGGGATTTAAGTCCTAATGAAGTTGTGGACATTTATATCACACCAAAATGTTTTTTATGAGCCCTCAAATATAGTATTTCATTGTTGTAATTCCTACATATTTTTTTTCAATATATTTTTATTTTTATTTTATAGATGGTTTGTTCCCTGCTTTTTAGTTGTTTTGATTTAGGAGACCCTGGATTTGCCCATTCACCCAATTTCTTTGGTGTGGTTACTTATAATTCATTAATTACAACTTAAAATGTACTTAATTTGGAGTTTTCTATTTTTTTTACTAATTATTATATTGAACTCTACCCTTTCTTTTACAATATTCTAGACACTAGAATCTGAAAATATATAGGAGCTAAAAACATATGAAAAATGGAGTTGATTTCTAACACTCATTCAAATAAAATGCATGCAGTCTCCAAGAACTCTGACTCAATTACATCAAATTTTGGCTAAGGGGAAAATCTTTTAATTTAAGATACTTCTTCCCACTAGATATTCTTATGGTTTCTTTTATTTTTTTATCTTTTATTTCACTCAGTGGTCAATGCTCAAAAGGTTTGTCTGGCTATTCATGCTTTGAACGTCTGAAAAAGGGCATAGAAATGTTCAAAGCACAGAGACGTCTCCGGAGCCATTTTAGAAGTCTCATCTGTGGATGCTCAAGAATGGGGGCATGGTGGAGTGTTCTCAGGAACCTGGATGTCACTGACTGATTTAAGAAACTTCCTGGATATCTGGAGTTGCCTCTAAGGTTATATCTGCTCCAGTCACAAATAGGCATAGGGAAAGTGCTTGTTTTGACTGAAAAATATCCAGAGGGAATAGACAGTACGCCATCATCCTCAATATTGTACACACTCACAATGATAGCAGCAATGAGATTTGAACCCTGGATCTATCCCATTACTCTAACCATTAGGTTATTCCTAGATGTCCAGGTTCTAAAATACTATTCTGGGGACATCTATGTAGATGCCCCTACAGACTTCCATTCGGGGATGTCCACATTTGTGAAATCACGTCTGCACCTGGACGTGCCAGTTTTTTTAAGATGTTCTGTCTTAAACGTCCCAGATTGCACAGATGTCCTTTCTAAAATGGCCCTCTAGGAGTTAGCCACACAAATCTTCATGTTGAAAATCCCCTCCTCCCTCTACTCCTGCCACTAACCAGCTAAATGTTTTATGGACAAGTCAGATCAAGCACCAAATTTACCTGGATATAAAAGAAGTGATTCTGGGGACATTCCCAGGGTTGCTTTCACCTTGTGCTCTCAGGACCAATATTTAGCACTAGCTAGACAAAAACAACTGGGTAGCTGAGTGAATAAATAGCTGTCCTAAAGATGGTTAACTCGACAACGTTATGTGGCTAACCTTTTCTGGATATATACAGTCTGGATGGATATATGCTTAATATCCAAAAAAGGTTACCTGGGCAATGTTATCTGGTTAACTTCTTCTGGAGTTAATATTTATATTTTTTCATCTCTCCATCATTTTGAAGCCTTTGTCAGTAGTACCGTATGCCTACTTAAGGTACAAGTAAACTAGGCAGATGATGAAAGCCCAAATATTTAGGAGAGGCCCTCCCAAATGTCCTGGAACAAGTTTTGAAGTCTTGTCACTGCTTCCAGCAGAGGTCTGTCTGTTCACTCCATCCTCTGTACATTGTCCACCCGTCAGTAGGAGGAGATGGTGAGCAGTGCCTCGTACCTGCACCTTACCTCTGCCTCTTTTTCTCTGCATTCAGAACAATGTGGGGCACCATTAGTGGGAGCTTTAAAATGTTATTTCAATGGAGAATCCCCCCCCCCCATATGCTTGTTTGCTTAGGACCCACCTCCAGGATCGGCTCTGGTTTTGGTTTGGTTTCATGTTTTCATAAATAATATTTCCAAAGGCTGTGCGAGGAGGGTTTGTCTTTTTGGAGGATGATGCTGCACCACAATACATATCCCTAAGTTGATAAATTAAGGAGCGCAATAAGAAACCTCAAAAGCTCGATCACTGCTGAAAACTAACCCCACATATTCAATGCCAGGGCCATATCCAGCCACTGGCATTGAATATCCGGGTCATCGCAGACCCCAGAAGCTAACTAGACAACGGCGATATTCAGCCGCTGCCTAGATAGCCTCCACTGGTAAAGTTAGGCTAGTCTTTGCTGCGCCTTATTTTAACCACAAGTCACTAACTGGATAGCGCTCAATATCACTGCTGCCCGGTTAGTGATAGGTGCCACCTCCACTCCACCATGAGACACCTCCAAAATGCCTCAGTGCTAACTATGTAGAGATGGCCCCTACTGATATCCATGTTAATGCCACTGAATATCCCTCTTAGTGGCATTTACAGGTCTGCCACTAAGTGGTTTTCCCTCTTAGTGGTTTTCAGGTCTAAAAACAATATAAATACCTTTGAATACCCCCCTCCCCCCAAATGGCCAATGAAATATATTTATTTAACTAGTCTTCTATACTGCTTTTCTACAAGTCAAAGCGGTGTGCATTCAGGTACTGTATATATAATTTTCCCTTGTCCCCAAAGGGCTCACAATCTACGTTTTTGTACCTGATGCAACTGAGGGTTAAGTGGCTTACCCAAGGCCACAAAGAGCACTTGTGGGACTAGAAATCCCAGTCCTTCCAGATGAAGATTGTTATCCTCTAGTGGGATTTGAAACCCTGGCCCTCTGGCCTGAGGTAACTTGCCTCAACCTCTAGGCCTCTCCTCCCATTTCAACCCTAAGATATTTATACACTAGAGGAGTGAAAAGAGCTGGAAGATATACAGGGTAGCCCAAAAGAAGTGAGAACATCTCGTAAATTAAAAGCTTAAATAGTTTACTTACTTACATTTTTTTAGCTATATAATGTCTTTATTTTTTTTTTATTTTATTTTATTTTTTGGTTTTAAACAATCTTTATTCAAGAAAATAAGGCATTACAATCAAGTCCACGTCAAGGGAGCGAAAGGCCCAAAAACATAGTATAGTACACAAACCATTTATAGTAGAGCCAGGGTTGGAATCAATATACTACTAACCCTAAGACTAAGAAAGGAAGTAAAGAAAACAAATTTAACCACATTCTTTGTTATCTAGAAATACTACAAGTTGATCAGATTCCATAAACACATATTTTGTCTGTTCATAAATCAGAATACACTTACACGGATATTTGAGGAAAAAAGAAGCCCCTATTGCCAGTGCACGGGGTTTCAATGCCAAAAAAGCCTTTCTACGTTTCTGAGTGAGCCGACACGCATCCGGGAAGACCTGAATCGTGCCACCACAAAACAATTGCCTCTTTTTAGAAAAATACAACCGCAAAATTAAATTTTTATCAGACAAAGAAACAAAAGAAACAATCAAGGTGGCACGTCTGGTAATCTCATCAGTAGAAGACTCAAGGAACGCAGAAAGATCTAACGAAGATGATGCCGGAACCTTCCCCGCTGCATTGGCAAGGGGGGAAGAAGCCTCCTTAGAGGACACCGAGGGAAGATAATAAATTGAAGAAAACTTTATCGAATTAACATCATCAATCATTAAGACCTCCTTGAAATATTTATACAGCAAAATAGAAGGAGAAAGGTAATGAGTCTGGGGAAAGTTTAAAAATCTTAAATTTTTCAAACGTACAACATTCTCAAGTGACTCAATCTGATGGTGTATATTAATATTATCCCAAATAGAAGAAGAAACAACTGTCTGAATAGCAGAAACCTGACCCCCTAATTTATTCAAAGCCGCATTACATTTCACCAAAGATTCATCATGAGCGCCTAACTTCCGTACCACATCTTTAGAAAATTGAGAGACTTGAGCAAGGGAGACGCGTAAGGACATCTCCATACGCGTCACCACCTCAAACACATCTCTCAAGGATACATCAACTGGAGAAACCACAGGTGGAACAGTGGTAGGAAACTCTAATGGTAAGGGGAGAGCAGACAATATGCATTTTTCATCCTCAACAACAGAAATAGCAGTAACATCTCCATTACCCACAACAGGTTCCACCCCCAGACTAGCACCCCTGGGGGGGAGCCCCTTCATAATCTCAACTTCCTGACTGGGTAGGGAAACACCCTGCGCATTAAGAAAAGAGTCAGAGACAGTACTTACTGACCCAAGGGTCAAGTCCGGCAACTCACAGTCTCTCTGGACTTTCTGGAGATGTACATCCATCGGGCCCATGATCTTAGGAGCCTTCTGGGTGTTCGCCTCAGGAAACACCTTTTTTCGTCGCTTGCCCATGGACCCGTAGAACTCCTCTGCAACTCCTCGTTGCTCCAAAGGGGCGTGTCCTGCCCCTTTGGTCACGCCCCTTCGGTCACGCGACCACGGGTGCGTGCCCGCGGGTCGCGTACCGCGGGGGACCGAAGATTTTAAAGGTCCTGTGGGGCGGGGCTACAACGCTCCTCCTGCCGCACTCACCAACACTGGCACAGCTGACCCCGCTCGCTCCGGTTCTCCAGCGGGGGACCGAAGATTTTAAAGGTCCTGGGGGGCGGGGCTACAACGCTCCTCCTGCCGCACTCACCAACACCGGCACAGCTGACCCCGCTCGCTCCGGTTCTCCAGCGGGGGACCGAAGATTTTAAAGGTCCTGGTGGTCGGGGCTACAACGCTCCTCCTGCCGCACTCACCAACACCGGCACAGCTGACCCCGCTCGCTCCGGTTCTCCAGCGGGGAACCGAAGATTTTAAAGGTCCTGGGGGCGGGGCTACAACGCTCCTCCTGCCGCACTCACCAACACCAGCACAGCTGACCCCGCTCGCTCCGGTTCTCCAGCGGGGGACCGAAGATTTTAAAGGTCCTGGGGGGCGGGGCTACAATGCTCCTCCTGCCGCAATCACCAACACCGGCACAGCTGACCCCGCTCGCTCCGGTTCTCCAGTGGGGGACCGAAGATTTTAAAGGTCCTGGGGGGCAGGGCTACAACGCTCCTCCTGCCGCACTCATCAACACCGGCACAGCTGACCCCGCTTGCTCCCATAATGTCTTTATTTTGACAATTTCCGGTCACCATTTTTTTTTTAAATTTAATTTGTCTATCTGTCTTTTTGAATTTTTAAATAACTTATATGCTACGAGATGTTCTCACTTTTTTGGGGCCACTCTGTAGAGTCATTCAGATACATCAAAGTTCTAAGTAATGTCCAAGAATCAAACATTTTTTTAGTGTAAATAAATTACTATAACAAGATATCATGACAGGATAAACTTAGGAGTAACACAGAAATATGGAAATGACAGTGAAACTTGGAATAATTTCCCAATGAAGGTATTAAAGAACGGTATAATAATTTAAAAAGACATGAGATAAGCTCAATGGATCCTTAGTTGAAAACAAGTGAAGAGAAGACAAACATCAACTGGGTATTCGTAACAATACAAAAGGAATAAAATTGTATAGACCAGGTGGTGTCTATCACCATTTTAATATGTTTCAGATGAGATGAAGCTCACAGAACTGCTGTCACTTTAATATACTGCTATTTAAATATACTGGGGCTGATATTCAGAAAGTCTTATTCAGTTCACAACACTGCGAACTGGATAAGTGCCCACCAGTATTTTACAGTGGAACTTCGTTTTTCGTGATTAATCCGTTCAAAAAAGTCTGATGAAAACCGAATGTACGAAAACTGAAGCAATATTTCCCATAAGAAATAATGTAAATCCAATTAATCCATTCCAGACACCCAAAAATATGAACAAAAAATACATTTTGTAGAGAATAACTATATTTTTACATACAGAAAATAATGAGAAATACATATAAATGACTAATGAAATGGATAAATGAACATTTAACATCACTTTTACCTTTATTAAAGACTCTTGTTGGCGTATGAAAGATGGCGAGAAGGGGAGAGGGAGGAGGAGAGGTTATGGTTTGGAAGGGGAATCCCCCTCCATAAGGACTTCAGGTATCAAGGCCATATCTGGACTTACTTCCATATCCGGGGTTACTTCCCTTTGACTTATACTGGTACTAGGACCAGCTTGTTAGTCACTGGTCCCCTGTCGCACAAAAAATCTGTCCAGAGAGGTCTGTTTCTGGCGTCCCAATTGAAGACTTGTTGGGGAAGGAATCCTTCAACCTCTACGTACTCCTTAAATTCATCAACAAATTCTTCGGCCCCACGTTTGTCTGAACTTGCAGCCTCACCATGCCTTACCACACTATGTATGCCAGTTCGCTTCTTAAATTTGTTGAACCAGCCTCTGCTGGCCTTAAATCTACTAACAGCAGCACTCGTTCCAGGCATTTTCTTTGCGAGATCCGCATGCAACAGCCTTGCCTTTTTGCTAATTATCGCCTCTGAAACACTATCTCCTGCTAACTGTTTTTCATTGATCCACACCAACAATAACTTCTCAACATCTTCAATTGTTTGCGATCTCTGTTTCGTTAGCACATTTGCCCCTTTCACAACATCAGCTTCCTTGATTTCTTTTTTTTCACCAGGATGGAACTAATCGTTGTTGCGGACTTCCTGTACATCCTGGCGAGATAGGCCTCACGTATGCCACTTTCATACTTTGCTACGAGTTCCTTCTTGAATTCTATCATGTTTCTCACCTTCTTTATCAAAGGACTGGCACTCGGAACTTTCTTTGGCCCCATGGTGGCTTATTTAGCAGTCACACTCAATAAACTAGCACAAAAAACAATGGATTAGTATTATGAAATATTTTGGATGAACGTGCGAGGTAATGCTCACTCAATGAGAAACAAAGGCAGACTGAGTCACAAACGCATGGGATGCTTTGTGTGGGCGCTCTATTCCGGGAATTGAGTGGCTGAGTCACGAAGGCAGGCGGATGAGTTTGGTACGGACCATTTTCAACTGTACGAAAACCAAGCAGATGTACGAAAACTGGGACAAAATTTCGACAAACAAAGTAATCGAAAACCAAATTGTACGAAAACTAGGGGATACGAAAACCGAGGTTTGACTGTATTCATAAGAACATAAGATATGCCATATTGGGTCAGATCAAGGGTCCATCAAGTCAAGTATCCTGTTCCCAACAGCAGCCGATCCAGGTCACAAGTACTTGCCATTTCCCAGGGGTAAGCAGTGGATTTCCCAGGTCTTCTTTAATAATGGTGTATCTTTCCTCCAGGAACTTGCCGAAACCTTTTTTAAACCCAGCTACACTAACAGATTTTACTACATCCTCCAATAACGAATTCCAGAGTTTGATTACTATCCTAATATTGCTGCTGAATATTTCCTCTGACTCCCTTGGCACTATCCAGATAGTATGAGGGCATGTGCATGTGGAGTGTGGGTGGCATATTCAGATCACTAACCAGATAATGATCTGCATAAAGTTAAGCCAGAAAAAAGTGTTTCCTAACTTTAAGGGGCATGTTTACTAAAAACCGCTAATTAGCGCGCCGCAAAATAGCGCACTAAAAGCGGTACTTAAGAGCGCTTAAACGCCCCGCAAACATGCGATGAAGCCCCGCACACTTGCGCGTCACAGTAACGGGTGCCGCACAAGTACGTGCCCGCAAATGTCCGATAGAGGCGTGGAAAGGCTAACGGAGGGCGGAGGAAGGCCCCGGAGGGGCGGAGAGAAGGGGTTAATGGGTGGGGAAGGGGAGGGGAGAGGCGCCCCGCACATTATCGGGGCTGAATTTCCAAAAAAAAATAGTGCGAGTGAATCACTCGCGTTAGAATGCATTTAAAGGGAAGAGAAACCATTTCCGTCAGCAATGTACAGCAAAACCGGGGAAACCTGCAAAACGTGAGCAGTGTGATACATGTGCACAGCACAAAAGTGCAATTATAAATAGAAAATGACCACCACAAAAATATGAAAAGTAGTTATTCAGTTGGGGAACAGTTATAGTGATGGGCAAAATTAGATAACACACCCAGGAAAGCTCCAAAAAAAAAGGAAATGATTTATGGAAAGGTGTACGGAGCGGAGACTCGTCCAAAAAACATTTCCCTTTTCTGGAGCTGTCCTGGGAGTGTTATCTAGGGTTGCCCATTAATATCACTGTTGCCCAGCAAGGGTATATGTTTTCCCCCTTTGTTCCGTGGTCATTCCCGGGTTTTATTTGCACGTTTGTCACCACACAGGGTGAAGGAGCCCACAGTAAAAATGCATACAGCAGGGTTTGTGACTCCATCCTGCCAGGTTTACTACCTCCAGGGGCTGCAATGTCTCTGTGGCCATAGTGTGGTGCAGAGGACATAGCCATGACCTCTAGGACTAGAAGGCCAGAGGTTCAAATCCCAGCTGGGGCATTTGCCAGCCCCATCCATATATTTTACCCACCACTAAACAAAGATAGAGCAGACACCCCTGTATTGCAGGGAACATAAGCATGGGGGAAACACCCATATGTTACCCAACACTGCACACACACCACAACAATGGGCATACCTACAGCCAAGTCCCCCAAATGCAGTCCCGTACTGCCACATTGCAATCAGGTCATCTGCTTTTTCTGAGAGAAGCTCATGCCAGCATGTTGGCGCACGAGTACATGTGGTGCAGGGGGCAGTGGCAGCTAGCCACAGAGGACAGAGGCCAAGCCATGTGCAGGCTAGCACAGTCCACTGCAACACACAGGCCCTGCCGGATCCACAGGCATGGATGTTCCAGGGAATCCAGCCAATCTATGACTACAAGGTGGTGCAGTGCACACAGACAGTGCATACAAGAACAGAAGGTCACAGGTTCAAAGCCCAGCTGGGGCTACCGCCAATCCTTCCCACATATTTTTCCCACAGCTACACAGTGATAGTAAGGACAAACCTTTCGTGGCGAGGACATATGCAATGGTACTACGTCTATCTTTTACCCCACTGAGCACAGACACCATGTACAGGGGCAGTACCTAGAGCAGAATCTCCCAAATGCAGTCCTGGTGGGCCACACACCAGTCAGGGTCCATGCTGCCATTCATACAAATGCCTGTGCTGTATATCTATGCACCACCCCCATGGCATGTAGATGTAGCTCATGCATATTCATGAGGAACAGCAGGTAAACCCGATCAGTGTGATGCACACCTGGACTGGAGTTGGGAATCTCTGCCGTAAAGCAGCAGCCAACAGGGGCAGACACACCCACACCCACACCCACAGGCCCCATTGGCCAATGTCTCCTGGAGAGGCAGAACATTGGACCCTGCGTGCATCTCCCAATACTAGCACCTGCATACCCTAGCAATGGAACCCTACACCTGAGGTATACGGTACACAGCTCTGAGACGCTTGCTAGGAGTACTGGCAGATAGATATCCATACGTTACGCACATACTGCTAGTTGACCCCATCCGAACAATCTGTTTGGTGTTTGCGGTGCGTGCTCCAGCCCTTGCCTCTGACGGTGTTTACCACCCTGGGGAGTGACCCCCAGCAGTACTGCGTAGCATATCCATGCCTTGCCGTGCCCAGCACCGGTTGGGTGGGCAAGGCTAATTACCTCCTCAATAGTAGCACCATGATGGCATAGGTGTGGAATTGTGTGTCTGTCTATACAGTGGGTGTTGGCTGCATGCCCCTTCCACAGCCCACACTGCCAACACTGTTGCAAGTATTGGCCTGCCAATGTGCATAATGAGTAGCAAGGGACCATGGGTATATCTCAGACAGAGTGGACTGACCAGGATGCAGCTGCACAGGGCATAGGGCACTGGCAGGGGCATGGTAGTGCCCGGCCACCACCTACACAGACAGGGTGACCTCTGTATGTGCTGCTGGGGGATCACTCTCACCCTGAGTGTGCAGTGACGGCAGCATGGCTAGGTACCCCCATAGTGCTATATTGTGATTCTCCCATATGATATGTATGGGTGTCCTGTGGGGGCCTCTTCATGGACTTATCTGTCTGTGTGTGCTGCCACCCCAGTTGTGGATGCATGCGTGTCCATCAGGACCAGCCAGCAGACTGTTCACAGCTGATATGTGTTGTGATGGAGTGCCTTGCAGGGTGCAGTGGCTGATAGCTTGCTGCAGGTGAATATCAGATAGTGGTGGGGCACATCTTTGAATATCCAGGCCTAATGTCTGTCTGATATTGTGTTATGGATGTGTGTGGAGCTGCTTGGACTGCCCTGTAGGGTGTCTGTTCCCTAGCAGGACTGGGGTTGATGGTCCACTCTACTGCCATCAGGGTGGGGATCTGTTGAGGGGAAGCCCTGTTTTATCCACCTGGGGGTCCCCACTAACTGAGCCAGACAGAGATCTCCAAAATGTTTATGCAGCACCTACCTATTCCACAGGTTAAGAACATAAGAAATGCCATACTGGGTCAGACCGAGGTCCATCAAGCCCAGTATCCTGTTTCCAACAGTGGCCAATCTAGGTCATACGTACCTAGCAGTTTCCCCAAAAGACACAGGTTCTGCAGTGCTTGTACTAGGCCAAGCATTGATATCCTGGGTCCCTTTTTAATAGTGGTTTATGGACCTTTCCTCCAGGAACTTGTCCAAACCTTTTTTAAACCCAGCTATACTAACAGCCCTTACTACATCCTCCGGTAACAGATTCCAGAGTTTGATTACACGTTGAGAGAAGAAATATTTTCTCCTATTTGTCTTAAATAGTTTACCCTGTAGCTTCATTACATGCCCCCTAGTCCTTCTATATTCTGATAGCGTAAACAATTTATCCACGTTTATCCGTTCCACTCCATTCATTAATTTATACACCTCTATCATATCTCCCCTCAGCCGCCTCTTTTCTAGGTTAAAGAGCCCTAACCTTTTTAGCCTCTCTTCATAGGAGTAGCCTTCCATCCCCTTCACCAATTTGGTGGCTCTTCTCTGTACTTTTTCTAATAACTCTATGTCCTTTTTAAGATACGGTGACCAGAATTGCACACAATATTCAAGGTGCGGTCGTACCATGGAGCGATACAGAGGCATTATAATATCCTTTGTTTTATTCTCCATCCCTTTCCTTATGATACCTAGCATTCTATTTGCTTTCTTGGCCGCCGCTGCACACTGGGCGGAGGGTTTTAACATGTTATCCACGATGACTCCTAAATCTTTTTCCTGGGTGGTGGTTTCTAATGTGGAGCCTTGCATCTTGTAACTATAGTGTGGGTTGTTCTTTCCTAGGTGCATAACTTTGCACTTGTCCACATTAAATTTCATCTGCCATTTGGATGCCCAGTCTTCCAATTTATCCAGATCCTCCTGCAGTTTTCCACAATCCTCTTGGGTTTTAACAACTTTAAACAGCTTTGTGTCATCTGCAAATTTGATTACCTCACTAGTTATTCCCTTTTCCAGGTCATTTATGAATATGTCAAAAAGCAGCGGACCCAGTACAGATCCCTGGGGTACTCCACTATTCACCTTTTTCCATTGGGAATATTGGCCATTTAGCCCTACCCTCTGCTTTCTATCTTTTAACCAGTTCCCGATCCACAATAGTACACTGCCTCCTATCCCATGACTTTTTAGCTTCGCCAAAAGTCTCTGATGGGGGACCTTGTCAAAAGCTTTCTGAAAGTCCAGATACACTATATCAACCGACTCACCTTTGTCTACCTGTTTATGCACACCTTCAAAAAAACATATCAGATTAGTAAGACAAGATCTTCCTTGTCTAAAGCCATGTTGGCTGTCTCCCATTAGGCCATGACTATCTACATGCTGTGTAATTTTGTTCTTTATGATGGCTTCTACCATTTTCCCTGGTACTGACGTCAGGCTCACCGGTCTGTAATTTCCCGGGTCACCCCTGGAACCCTTTTTAAAAATTGGTGTTACGTTGGCGACCCTCCAATCTTCAGGTATTACAGATGATTTTAATGAAAGTTCACAGATTACCAATAACAGGTCTGCAATCTCATATTTCAGTTCTTTCAACACTCTGGGATGTATACCATCCGGTCCAGGTGATTTGCTACTATTCAGTTTATCAAATAGTTGTAATATATCTTCCCGGTGTAGCGATATTTCTCTCAATTCCTCTGCAGTATCACCTTTAAATACCACTTCAGTCTTGGGTAACACCCCTACATCTTCCTCAGTAAAGACCGAAGCAAAGAATTCATTCAGTCTCTCTGCTATAGCCTTGTCTCCTCTTATTGCACCTTTTACCCCTCTATCATCTAATGGTCCAATTGACTCTCTCACAGGCCTTTTGCTACGAATGTACTTGAAAAAGTCTTTATTTCGTGTTTTTGCTTCCGTAGCAAGTTTCTTCTCAAATTCCCGCTTTGCCTGCCTTATCAATGCTTTGCATTTAACTTGCCAGTGCTTGTGCTGTTTCCAGTTTTCATCATTTGGCTCTTTTTTCCATTTTCTGAAGGTTGCTCTTTTGGCAGCAACAGCCTCTCTGACCTCACCTTTAAACCATGCTGGCAGTTTTTGGACTTTCTTCCACTTTTCTTAATGCGTGGAATACAGCTGGTCTGGGCTTCGAGGATAGTATTTTTAAATAACACCCAAGCTTGCTGTAAGTCTTTAACCTTTGGAACCGCTCCTTTTAGTTTTTTCCGAACTATATTCCTCATTCTATCATAGTCACCCTTTTGAAAGTTAAAAGGTAGTACTGTGGATTCCTTTACTATCTGTCCTCCACTGATTAAATCAAACATGATCATACTATGATCACTATTGCCAAGTGGTCCCAACACCCTTATTTCTTGCACCAGATCTGGCGTTCCACTAAGGACTAGGTCCAGTATGGCTTCCCCTCTGGTCGGTTCATGAACCAGCTGCTCCAAGAAGCAGTCATTCATTTCATCTAGAAACTTTATCTCTTTAGCTTGTCCTGCTGTGACACTGTCCCAGTCGATACCGGGGTAATTGAAATCACCCATTATTACTACTCTGTTGTGGCTTCTGTTAGCTTCCTTGATTTCTTTGAGCATTTCATCATCCATTTGTTCATTCTGGCCAGGTGGTCGATAGTATACTCCCACTGCCATCACCTTCCCCTTCATAAATGGAATTTCAATCCATAGAGATTCTACAGCATATTTTGTTCCCTGCAAAACTTTAATCCTTTCTGACTCAATGCCCTCTCTAACATAGAGTGCAACCCCTCCACCAATTTGTTCAGCTCTATCATTACGATATAGTTTGTATCCAGGTATCACAGTGTCCCACTGGTTATCCTCCTTCCACCATGTCTCTGAGAGTGCAATCATATCTAACCTCTCATTTAATGCTATATATTCTAATTCTCCCATCTTATTGTTTAGACTTCTAGCATTGGCATACAAGCATTTTAGAGACTGTATTTTATTAATATTAATCTGGCTATTGGTAGGCATGGGTAATGGGGAATCTTTATGCTCTGTCTGCTCCTTACTCAAGGGCATTTGGGCTACTATACTCCCTTTTGGAACCTCACTGCTTTTGGTAGTATCCTTCAAGGATACCTTTGTCCGAACCGTGCGCTCCTGGGTGACTGTCGGCTTTCCCCTATTTTCTAGTTTAAAAGCTTCTCTATCTCTTTTTTAAAGGTTAATGCCAGCAGTCTGGTCCCATCCTGATTAAGGTGAAGCCCATCCCTTCGGAAGAGCCCCCCCTTTCCCCAGAATGTTCCCCAGTTCCTAGCAAATCCAAAACCCTCATCCTTGCACCATTGTCTCATCCACGCATTGAGACTCCGGAGCTCTGCCTGTCTTTTGGGTCCTGCACGTGGAACAGGAAGCATTTCGGAGAACGCTATCCTGGAAGTTCTGGATTTCAACTTCCTACCTAAAAGCTTAAATTTAGCCTCCAGAACTTCCCTACCACATTTTCCTATGTCATTGGTACCAACATGTACCAAGACAGCAGACTCCCCCCCAGCACTATCTATGATCCTATCTAGGCGGTGCGTGAGATCTGCTACCTTCGCACCAGGCAGGCATGTTACCAGGCGATCCTCACGTCCACCAGCCACCCAGCTATCTACATTCCTAATGATTGAATCACCAACTATAACAGCTGTCCTGACCCTCCCCTCATGGGGGCATGGCCCTGGAGAAACGTCCTCGGTGCGAGAGGGTTTTACATCACCTGGAGGACAGGTCCTAGTTACAGGATCACTTCCTGCCACACCAGGGTGATGCTCTCCTGTCACGTGACCTCTCTCCTCCATGGCAACAGGGATGCTGCCAGACTGGAGGTGGGACTTCAGGACTATATCCCTGTAGGTCTCGTCCATGTACTTCTCTGTCTTTCTTATGTCTTCCAGGTCTGCTACTCTAGCCTCTAGAGAACGGACTCGTTCCCTGAGAGCAAAGAGCTCCCTGCACTTAGTGCATATGTAGGACCTCTCACCAACTGGGAGATAATCATACATGTGACACTCGATGCAAAAGACTGGAGAACCCCCATCTCGTTGCTGGACCTCTGACTGCATCTGAGTTTAAAGCTTGTGTTTAGGTCTTTTAAATCGGTATATAATAAGGATTGGTGTAGATGCTTATACTAATAAAAGTGTATCTAATACCCCTAATACACCCTGTGTACCTGAAGCTAATTAATCACAGGTCCTCTGTGTATGACTGATTTGGATTAAGAGCTGCACCTGAGAGCAGCCCCTTTCCTCTAAGATGTCCAAGTACCTATAAAACTACAATTTCCCCAGGGGTGGGTGGGTGCTGGGGAGGGAGGGGGGGAGATAAGTCCTATTAAAGAGGGCAGTTACAAGGTACCCTGTCCTGAACCCTCAGCAGGGGGATGGGGGTACCACACAAAGCCCAGTTGAGAGAGGCAAGGTAAGTACAGCTGAGAAGGCTGAAACTTGCACACCACTAAGACAAACACTAAATAATTAAACAAACAACAGTTAGACAAACAGTAAATAATTAAATAAACAGCTAGAACTCACAGTAAGATGTCCCAGGAGGCAAAAATCCACTCACTAGCAGAGCTCTGTAAAAGTTCAGCCTTTCTCTGATCAGAGAAAAGCAAACTAAAACAGCCTATGCACACGTGGAGAAAACAGGAACAAGGTTACAGGATACCTCAGGGGGAGGGGGTCAGGGGGAGGAGTCACTCAGGCAGGCAAGGACAGGAAAAAGCTTAACAGCAGGCTCTGGGGAGAGAGATTAATTCAAAATGGCTACCACACACACAGGGGGAGGAGTCACTCAGGCAGGCAAGGACAGGAAAAGCTTAACAAACAACAGGCTCTGGGGAGAGAGATTAATTCAAAATGGCTACCACACAAAGCCCAGTTGAGAGAGGCAAGGTAAGTACAGCTGAGAAGGCTGAAACTTGCACACCACTAAGACAAACACTAAATAATTAAACAAACAACAGTTAGACAAACAGTAAATAATTAAATAAACAGCTAGAACTCACAGTAAGATGTCCCAGGAGGCAAAAATCCACTCACTAGCAGAGCTCTGTAAAAGTTCAGCCTTTCTCTGATGGTTATTGCTGCTTTGCTGCTTTGCTGCTTTGGAGCTCTGACATGGCCACATTCGGCCATGCCTGGTGTTGTGGACCTGGTCCTGGGCGCAACATCTCACACTCAGGGTGAGCACAGTAACCGCACAATGTGATGGTGTTTAGCTACTCTTTGCCGTTTGTCCACCCACTCAGGACACCCTACCAGGCCGAGGTGCTGTGTGGGTGCACACGGACACTTCCCCCTACCAGGCCGGGGAGCTTTAGGGGTGCATTTCCCATCCTGTGTTCAATCGTGGACAGCTGATTTACATGTGCAGTGCATCATGGGTATGAGTGGTTCACAACAGCAGACTGTCAGTGAGGTGACGTACAGGCTATCTGCAGCCAGCCAGGGGTTGCCTACAGTTATAGAGCTGTAGCCCAATGGTTACGTCACTGCTTGTGCAGCCAGATGTCATGGGTTCAAGCCCACGGTGGGGTTATGTGATAGGGGTGTCCACAGATTTATTTTAATTTACTGTACATATGTTGCTGCCAGCAATACCACCCTCAGCGTACTGTGCCCATAAGGTGCCTCTGAGGGTGCTTTATGGGGCGCCCTATAGGGCACGTTACGGTTGCCAGCCATATAAGGTGCACTATACATTATCCTGTGTCGCAACATACATGCTGCCCTATAGGGGACATTCTAGGGTGCCTTGGCGGACGGTGCACTGTAACATGTGCCTTATGGGCCGCCTTATATTAATATGCTGTGAGAGTGCGTTTGCTAGTAGTTATCACAAAATAAAATTTGAAATCCTCCTACAGCACTCCACAACATATAACATACTGCCTCAGCTAGCCTTTTTCACTGGGCATTGTGAGGGATCGAACCCCTGGTCCCTGCACCATTGGTCAGTGTCTTAACCATTGTGCTATGGCTGTGTTCCTTTGTTTTGGCATCAGCGCGCCGCCTTATGCCCATCAGCGCGCCACCTCCTGCTGCCCACAATTAGTGCGCCGCCTTGTGCCGCCCAAAATGAACAGTGCGCCGCCTTGTGCTGCCCAAAAAGAACAGTGCGCCGCCTTGTGCCGCCCAGATAGTACAGTGCGCTGCCTTATGCCGTACAAAACGAACAGTGTGCCGCCTTATGCCGTCCAAAAGTACTTTGCCTCCCGAACCACTTTTACACATTCAAGGTGTTGCCTCAGCTGGCCTTTTTGTTGCGCACACTGGGGGATTGAACCTGTGGCCCCTACAGCTCTGTTCTGATATGTGCTCAGCAGCGCCCCACTTAGCCTTCCCACGCGCTAATGTGGGCCCCGCAAATTAGCGCGACGCGCACACATACGGTAGGGGTTTTTTCTTCTTTCTGCCTGAACCGCCCACTCCTTATATGGCACACGCACACTACCGCGGCCCCGCACGTTAGGAATGTTATTAAACATGCCCCTAAGTGTTTAGTTATCCCTCTAGCAGGTGGAAAATCGCTGTTCTCTGTATATCCCGAGAGCTGCATGAGTCGGCATCCAAAAAAAGACACTGAATACTGCAGTTGAATATTGACTCCAATAAAATTCGATTTTTCAAACATTCGATGTGTGACAAAAGCCGACTGGAATGAGCCAACTGGAATCCAGTTCTATAAACAGTGTGAATATCTCTCTGATTTTAAAAATAGACAAGTCCACTGGGCCTTGATGCTATTTGTTGTTTTATAGCAGGCTATAGCCTCTGTATTTTTCAAACTCTTCTTAAAGCAATCAAAGACAATTCTAATATTTTGTATAAAGCCATCGAGTTCCATATACTATCCTAAGTTAGGCAAACCTTCTTGTGCAATAATTGCCAAAGGTAGAGAAGCTATCCAACATTTGTAACAATATGAAATGGGTCTCTGGTTACTCTTGTTACTTTTTTGAAAAAAAAAAAACATATGGAAAAGCAACGAGCCATTTCATTGCTAAGCATAAAATTCAGTAGCATCCTATTTAGGTTTTCAATCTTATTTCTAAATGCAACTAAAAAACATTTGTGGTACAATAAATTTTTTAGCTTCAATATAGCACTGTACAACTGGCAGAAAACTATCATAGAAATTCAGAATCTGAAAAGACCGAGTGTCTTGGAGAGAGTGATGTGCACATCACATGGGGCATGCTTATTATTCCTAAACAAGGAAAGAGGCAGGAGTGGCTCAGTGGTTGGGACAGGTTATCTCAAGCCAGAAAGTCAGGGGTTCAATTCCCACATTGGAACAAGCAACTTCAGGCCAGAGGGAATGGGATCTCTAGTCCTATGGCCATACCTTGGGGCAAGCCACTTAACCCCCCATTGCCTCAGGTGCACTTAGATTGTGAGCCCTTCAGGGACAAGGGAATAAAAATACCTGTTAGCATACATGTAAACCACACCAATTCTCAATAGCACAGTATAAAAAAGAAATGAATAAAATAAACTGACTGCAAGCATCTTTTTCCACAAATGTACTATGGCTGATTTCATTAAAATGCTTTTTTGGGGGGCAATTTCTCCAAATGGGTTCAGCCTCTGAGATTTAGGCAGTGTTCCAGCAGGATAGTGCCCCCCCAACCCCATATATCCTTGGGGGAAATCACATACATTTTGATGATGTACATTTCTGAACCCATATAGGACATTAAACCTTAAAATACTGTGAAATAGGGAACAATCAGCCACTTACAGAGCACACACTGCAAAAGAACAAACCCCCGCAGAGGAGTATGAGAGTTCATTAATCATGTGAGCTGGGACAATGAGTGCCCTTTTCCACTAAAGTGTCTAAAGCAGTCATTAGATCTCACTACAGTCCCAATTTACATCTGCAGCATTTGTCGCTGGTGAGGCATAAAGGTAGCAAAACCACATTTGCCAATCATCCTTCACTAGCTCAGACTGCTATGAAATCTATGCGTGTTTTCCAAATTTTGGCAACACTGAGGCCATTACAGCTCTCATTCAGTTTTGTAATGAAAGGAGAGCAGCTGTTAAGCATGCAAGGTTAACAAGCCTTGGCACTACATTAAATTTAATTTGTTTTTAAGATTTTGCAAAGCACAGAAGTTCAAAGAAGTTGCTTTACATGGATCCAGCTCTTTTTCCTGATGCAATCAATAAGGATCGAATCTGCAAAGGAATGAACTGAATGTTGACTTCTGAGCATCAGGAAATCCAAAGTTCTAGGGTTCAGTTCAGAATGTTTTAGCCAGGGGAACTGATATATTGAGCAGTAGACAGAATGTCAAAACTTATACATTATATTGGATATATAAGGATACCAGGAATGGATACAGATATATACCAACAGTATAGCTTGTTGACATTAACCAAAAATTGTCCAACTGCCCAATTTGTTTGGGCAATTTGATTGTTTCCAATACAGTAAATGTAGCCCAGAAGACTGATCAATAGAAATTCTACACATTGCATGAATCACTCCCTTTACTGCTACTGTTCATTGATGAGGAACACAACTTTGAAAACTCAGAAATTGCAAAGCCAAAAGGAACCTTATTTTATTTATTTCATCACTTATATACTGTAGATTTTATGTATGCACTGTGGTTTACAACAAGGCACATGAAATAAGAAAGGGACAAACAGAAACATAAAAAAACAACCTAATATCCTAACTTTTCACAGTATAAAACCTTGAGGTAAATATTCAAAAAAGCCACCACTCAGTAACTCGGTAACCTAGAGGCCCTTCACGCCTCCGTCACATCCCACCCCTAACCCCATGAACCTTTACCCGTACAAAACACACTGACAACAAACTCATGGTGTAAATAACTGTTATTTGGTCGCAGCTTTATATTAATTACAACTGTAACATATCGGCCCAATTTGGCCAACATATCAACACTCAAAATGAACCCCCGTTTGCCCCCCCACCCTTGCCGGAGAATGCCCCAACCCGCCGTGTCAGTAGCAAGGCGGAGCATCCTCCTCCCCTGGACCCCGCCGCCGGCCTTGCCATGCAAGTAGCAAAGGCCGGCCTCCACACCCCCAGTACCGGGCCGAGACCCCCCAACCGGGTTGTCTTGCCCCCACCCCCGGGGAGCCCTTTGCCCCCCACTGCTCGTAAATCAGTTAGAGCCCCCGCCGCCTCGGCGAGCGCTGGGTCTCTACCCCGCCCCACCAGCTGCAACAACCCCCAATCCCTACCCAACCGAGGGGGGTGGGTGGGCGGGAACGCCTCTTCCCCCGCCGAGGAGCTGCATCAAAAGACTGACCATGTGGCTCCTCGGCGGTCCCAAACCCCGCCCCCGATCCCCCAGAGCCAATGAAATCGCTCCGACCGCAACCGGAGCGATTTCAAAAGTCGCCCTTCGTGCTCTTCCCCCCCCCCCCCAGAGCACACGCGGAGGCCGTCAGCAGGGCCCGGGCCCGGGTTACTGACGGCCGCGGGTACCGCGCGGCCTTAGGCATATATCATGGTGGTCAGCCATGGCACTTAAACATTGGCAGGATATTCAGTGGCAATATCAGGGCTGGCTCCAGAGTTGGTTCAACGTGTTGGCACTGTAGGCAAACTTTAAACCTTAAGCCCCTCCTGGCTGTCACAATCTGTGGTTTAGCTTTGAATGTCCTGCTCTTTGCTACCACCAAGAAGCTGGTGTCCTAGGCAACCGCATAGTTTGTATGATGGTAAGGCTGTCCCTGGGCAGACTCTGGATAAGAGCTGTCACTGTCTATTGGAGTTGAGTGGCATTATCCGGATAAATGTTGACACTTATCTAGTGAGCAGGATTTCAGTCGGCACTTACTCAGATTGCACCTTAGGACAGTTTTTCATGCAGCCTAAGTTGCTCAGATAAATGCCAGCTGAAAATCCCACTAACCGGGTAAACTCAGCATTTATCTGGATAGTGTGGATATCGTCCTTGCTCTGCGCTTAGGCTGCCCTTGCACTAACCAGATAGTCCCTGGGTGATCTATGGAGATATTCAGTGACACTATCCAGATAGTACCACTGAATATTTCCATCAGCGCCCTTAGCCGGCATGCTTGCCTCCCATTGGTGGTCCAGCTAACGGTTCTGAATATCAGCCCCTTCTTATTTAAAGTACTGATTCAGTAAATCAAAAACAAAATCTGCCTTTATGTAAAAAGCTTGTCAAATATAGAAAGCTCTTCTTTAAAAAATCAAGCATCTTGCCAAGTAATTGTATGCTAGCTAAATAACTGATTCCACTCTTGTGAGAATGAGAAAGATAACACTCTATATTTAATTAAGTCTTTCTGATATCAGTGGTCATTATGATAACATCTTTCTACATCTTTTTACCAACAAATAAAAGGGACAGTAGTGGGGGCCACTATGGCCCCTGATGTTGCAAATTTGTATGTGAATGCTTTTGAAGAATCCTTTCTGAAAGAACATTGTTTCAAAAAGTTGATCTTGTTGCAGAAAAGATACAATAAAGATATTTTAATATTGTGGCAAGGAGAAGTGTCTGATTTAGATTTCATCAGTGGTTTAATTTATGTGATCACAATTTTTGGTGGTTTTACTGTATTCATTTTTGTTTGTATTTGTGTTTGCCTATTATTATTATTATCTTTTTTATTGTTCTTTTTATTTATTTATGTTTTTATTTGGGCTGAAACTCTCTTGTTAGGTAAGCTTAGGTATCCCCCTTTTTTAAAAAAGATGATGTGTTTAGCAGTTTTTGATTTGTTTTTTAAGGTTTTGAGTTTTGACAGCCTTGGTTCAGCAACACTGTCAGCCAAGCAGTCCAGGCAGGAAAGTCGCTTTAAATGGCAGCCTGCAGCCTGATCACAGCATTGACAGTGTTTTCACAAGTGAATGTGGAAGTAAGGAATAGGCTGAGAACTACAGGCCAGTTAGTCTGACCTCTGGGTGAGTAAATTAATGGAAATATTTCTAAAACAGATGACAGTGAGGTTTCTGAAGTCCAGTGGATTGCAGGATCCGAGGCAGCATGGGTTTACTAGAGGCAGGACTTGTCAGACAAATCTCATTGATTTCTTTGGGTGACCAGAGAGTTGGATTGAGGGAGAGCCCTAGATGTGGTGTACTTAGGTTTTATTAAAGCCTTTAACACTGTTCCGCACAGGCGACTTATACATAAATTGAGCACCTAGAGATGGACACTAAAGTGACTGACTGGGTTAGAAATTGGTTGAGTGGAGGCGACAAGGGGTAGAAGTAAACGGAGCTCTCTCTGAAGAGAAGGATATTACAGTGATGTGATGCAGGGATCTATCCTTGGTCTGATTCTTTTTAACGTTGTTAGTGATGTTGCAGAAGGGCTGTTGGGTAAGGTTTGCTCCTTTGCAGATGATGCCAAAATTTTCAATAGATTAGGCATCCAGGAAGGAGTAGATAACATGAAGAGGGATCTGGCTAAATCTGAAGAGTGGCTGAGAATTTGGCAGTCATGAATTCGGGCTGCAAAAATCCAAGAGAATATTACAGTATAGAGGGTGAAGTACTTCTGGCTATAACAGAGGAGAGGGACCTGGACATGATTTATTCTGATGATCTTGAAGTGGCTAAACAAGAAGAAAAGGTGAATGTGAAAACAAAAAGGATGCTAGGGTGCATAGGGAGAGGAATGGCCGGCAGGAAAAAAGGAGGTGATAGTGTCTCTTTGGTGATTCCTGATTTGGAGTATTATCTGCAATTCTGGAGACCATGCCTTCAAAAGGATATAAACAGGATGGAGTCAGTGCAGAGGGTGGCTACCAAAATGATCTGTGGTATTCGCTATAAGCCATATGGGGTCAGACATAAAGATCTCAATATGTATACTTTAGAGGAAAAGCGGGATAGAGGAGATACAATAAAGATGTTTAAATACCTCCATGGTATAAATACACAGGAGGAGAGCCTCTTTCAATTTAAAGAAAGCTCTGCAATGAGGGGACATAGGATAGGGGAAAGGGGATAGATTTAGGAGTCATATGCAGAAATATTTCTTTATGGAAAGAGTGGTGGATGCATGGAATAGTCTCCCAGTGGAGGTAGTAGAGATGAGGACAGTATCTGAATTCAAGAAAGCATAGGATAAACACAGATCTCTAAAGGGGGAAAAAAGGGATTATAGTAATTGATATGTGAAGGCAAACTAGGTAGGCCATATGGTCTTTTTCTGTCCTCATGTTTCTATGTTTCTAAGGGACTTGTTTACAAAGCCATGTTAGTGGCTTCCGCCCGATATTGGAGCCGAGGCTCTGATAGAAACATAGAAATATGATGACAGAAAAAGACCACATGGCCTATCTAGTCTGTCCTTCCATAACAACAACTACAACAGTCCACTTTTTACCTTTAGAGATCCTCTGTGTTGGTCCCATGCTTTTTTGAATTCAGTTACTGTCCTCATCTCTACCACCTCCACTGGGAGACTATTCCATGGATCCACTACTCTTTCTGTAAAGAAATATTTCCGCATATCACTCCTGAATCTATCTCCCTTCACCCTCATCCCATGTCCCCTCATAGCAGAACTTGCTTTCAATTGAAAGAGGCTCTCTCCCTGAACATTTATGCCACGGAGGTATTTAAACATCTCAATCATATCACCTCTATCCCGCCTTTCCTCTAAGGTGTACATATTAAGATCCTTAAGTCTGTCCTCATATGCTTTATAATGAAGCCCATTAATCATTTTAGTAGCCACCCTCTGCACCGACTCCATCCTGTTCACATCCTTTTGAAGGTGCGGTCTCCAGAATTGCACACCATACTCCAAATGAGGTCGCACCAAAGACTTATACAGAGGCATTATCACCTCCTTTTTTCTGCTAGCCATTCATCTCCGTATGCACCCAAGCATCCTTCTAGCTTTTGCCGTCGCCTTTTCTACCTGTTTAGCTACTTTAAGATCATCAGACACAACCACGCCTAGGTCCCGCTCTTCTTTAGTGGACAAAAGTACTTCACCTCCTATACTGTATTGCTCCCTTGGATTGCTGCAGCCCAAATGCATGACCTTACATTTTTTAACATTAAATCCCAGCTGCCAAATTCTAGACCATTCTTCAAGCTTAGCTAGATCCCTCCTCATGTTATCTACACCTTCCTGGGTGTATTGCAGATTTTGGTATCATCCGCAAAGAGGCAAACCTTACCCGACAGCCCTTCCGCTATATCACTAACAAAGATGTTAAAAAGAATTGGACCAAGGACAGATCCCTGGGGCACACTACTGGTAACATCCTTCTCCTCAGAGTGAGCTCCATTTACTTGTACTCTTTGTCGCCTCCCACCCAACCAATTTCTAACCCAAGCAGTAACTTTAGGGTCCATCCCCAGGGTGCTCAATTTGTTTATAAGTCGTCTGTGAGGAACAGTGTCAAAGGCTTTACTGAAATCTAAATACACCACATCTAGAGCTCTCCCTCGTTCCAACTCCCTGGTCACCCAGTCAAAGAAATCAATCAGATTTGTCTGACAAGACCTGCCTCTGGTGAATCCATGTTGCCTCGGATCCTGTAACCTGCTGGACTCCAGAAACCTCACTATTTTCTCTTTCAGCAGCGTTTCCAATAATTTACTCACCACTGAAGTTAAACTAACCGGCCTGTAGTTTTCAACCACATCCTTACTTCCGCTTTTGTGTAAAGGCACCACATGAGCCTCTCTCCAGTCCTTTGGCACCACTCCCGACTCCAAGGAGGCATTGAAAAGGTCAGTCAGTGGAGTTGCTAGAATGTCCCCAAGTTCCCTCAGTATTCTAGGGTGTATCCCATCCGGTCCCATCACTTTGTCTACTTTAAGTTGAGCTAGTTTCTCACGAACACAGTCTTCTGAAAATTGTTCAAGATGTCCCTCGCTTCTGTTCTTATTTGGGGGTGTTTTCTGAGGTCCTGCTCCTGGTTCTTCATCTGTGAACACAGAACAAAAATATTTGTTAAGCAATTCTGCTTTATCCTTATCAGCTTCTACATCCTTATTAGCATCTATTGGACCGAAGCCGCTACCACAGCTTTGTAAACAAACCTCTAAGTGTTCTTAGGAGTTTCTTCTACTGGGTATTGCACAGTATTATTAGTTTCTTTTTCTTGTGCAATTAGAGATGTCTGCCATACTAAGTTTTACCTCGATAGTGCAGCCTCTACTATGTCGGGAGAGAGAATGGCCTGGGGCAATATGTTTCCCTCCTTTTTTCCTTTTTATGTTTAGGAATAGTTTGATGTATTTATTTTTATATTAGAATTTTTTATATACCTTTTAGCCATTAATCTGTAAAATCAATTTTATTGTATGAGTCTTTTGGGAGACAGAATAGTATTCATCAATTTGCTATATCTGCCCCTGTATAGATGTTAGAGTTTTGATTAGTAAATGGCTTAGTTTTAAGGGGAGGATATTGCCTGTTTTTCTTTATGTTTTGTATCTGAATATTGAACTTTTTATGACTGTGCTTTTTTGTGCCCACATTTTTAATTGCTGATTTTTTTTTTGTTCTCGTAGGCTGCACTTTACAGTGTTCAAAAAGGACCAATTTGCATTTGCATTTTGTACCATACTTTGCTGCTTTGATTTGTAACTAATGCCTCTGATGCAGCTGATACCAGAACATGTTGGGCTGTGTATGACATTTTTATGGAGTGCTAGTGACTGAGAATCTCAAGGTGGCGAAAAAATGTCACAATCCGATAGCGAAAGCCAGAAGGATTCTGGGCTGCATACAGAGAGGAATAACCAAGAGCACGGAGGAAACATTAACACCCTTGTAAAAGTCATTGGTGAGGCCTCACTTGGAGTATTGTGTTCAGTTTTGGAGATCATATCTCACAAAGGACATAAAAAGATTTGAAATGGTTCAGAGGAAGGCGACCAAAATGATTTGGAGCCTGTGTCTGAAGATGTATGAGAAGAGACAACAATATCTAAATATGTGTACCCTTGAGGAGAGGAGGGACAGGGGAGATATGCTACAGACTTTTAAATACTTAAAAAGTATCAATGAACAAACAAACATACCTTTTTCAAAGAAAGGGAAGCTGTAAAACTAGAGGGCATATGATGGTCACCATATCTTAAAAAGGATATAGCAGTATTAGAAAAGGTACGACAACTCCGCGCAGTTCGGCCTTTTCTTTCCTCCTCTTCTCTGACCACACTTCTTCTCACTTTGGTTGGCATTCCTTTTCCGTTTCTCTTTTTTTTTATCAGTAGTTCCGTTTTTTTATTTTATTGTAAACCGCTGTATGCCTAATTGGTTTAGGCGGTATAATAAATTTTAAATAAAGATAAAGATAGAGATACAGAGAAGAGCCACCAAAATGGTAAAGGGGATGGAAGGATATCCCTATGAGGAAAGGCTTAAAAGATTAGAGCTTTTCAACTTGGAAAAGAGATGACTAATGTGAGATGTGATAGAGGTCTATGAATTAATGAATGGAATGGAACGGGTAAACGTAGATCGGTTGTATCTCCAGGAACAAGCAGGAATGCAGTCTTCACATATGGATATCATCTGTACCAATGGAGCCTGTGCGAGAACGCTCCCTAGTGTCCAATATAAAAGCCTTTGGGGGCATTCCACTACACCTGCGCATCTGCCTTCCCACCTTCCCAAGTCCTCTTCTCAGTTCCTTGTTTTCTGTGGAGCCAGCAGGTTCTTATCAGTGCTGAAAAACTTTGGGGTATGTTTACTAAACCGTCTTAATGTGTGCTCTGCCATGTTATCGCGCAATAATAGAGCTTTATCGGGCACAGAGGTACCTTAGCGCGCGATAACGCGTGCAGCGGTGCAAGTGAGCGCTGAGGGTGGAGAAAGGCTCCTGGAGGGCGGAGTAAGGCTCCCCAGGGGCAGAGAGAGAGGGTCAATGGGTGGAGAGTGGGAGGGGAGAGGCTCCCTGCACACTAACGCTGTGAAATTCGAGGCTGAAAACTAACGCCAATGAAACCCTGGCGTTAGAGCTGATTTAAAGGGAAAAGAAAGCATTTACGTTGGCAATGTACAGCAAAACCAAGGAAACCTACAAAAAGTGATAAGTGTGATACATGTGCACAGAACAAAAGGGCAAATAAACAGTGAAAATGACCAGAAGAAAATGTAATAAAAAAATAACCACGCTGGCCAGTAGTGAGTTTAATGGGAAACATCAAAAAACACTCGTGAGAAAGCTCCAAAAAAATGATATGAATTTTGGAAGGGTCTATGCTCCGTCCCCATACAAGGTGAATGAGCCCACAGTGAAACTGCGCTGAGCAGGGCTTTACCTCTCCATTGGGCAGGTTTCCTATGGCATGCACATGTTCCACAACAGCAGGGCAGGCATGTTGGAATGGGCAACCGGACAGATGCTTGAAAAGGGGACACAGAGGGCTGCAGGCGGCACATGCTGTGGTGCAGCTGGGTCACAGTGCGGACTAGGGTGATGCCTAGGTGGCCCATAGGAATGCTGAAACAGTAGAGCAGCCAGACAGCAACTGATGAGGGCTCAACATGGGCACGAGTATGCTTCCCACAGTGTCACAGGGGATAGTACCCAGCAGGTACCCCCAAGGGCACAGAACATTGGCAGGTGGTGCTGGGGGGAAGCGTGGACAGCTATGCAGGCACCCCTACCCCAGAACCCACACCATAGGCAGCCGCCTACCCACACACTGGATGGCCTGAGATTGCGCTCCACCAGCACCACCAGCAGAAGGGCATGTCAGCAGGGTGGCAGAGGGGTACTGGTGGTGGAGGGGGCAGTGGCAGCTGCCCAGAGCAGACCATGGCCTAGCCCTGTGTAGGTGGGTGCCATGCACTGCAACAGACAGGACCTGTCTGACGAACAATCATGGCATCACCAGGGAATGCACCATCACGGTGGTGCAGTTCACACAGCCAGGGTGCTCAGAAGCAGAAGGTCACAGGTTCAAGTCCCAGCTGTGGTTCCTGCCAACCTATTGCCCATGTTTTATCCACTACTGAAACGTGCTAATACAGACAGAACCTTTATTTCAGATGACGTAAACATGCCCAAAACACCTACATTTTACCCTACAGAGCACAGACACCATAAACATGCGCATTACCTAGAGCAGAGTCTCCCAAATGCAGTCCTGGAGGGCCAAACACCATTCAGGTTCCATGCTGCCTCTAATAAAGATGCCTGTGCTGCATTTCTATGCGCCGCCCCCATGATATGCAGATGTATCTCATGCATATTCATGAGGGACAGCATGAAAACCCGAACAGTGTCTGGCCCACCAGGACTGAAGTCGGGAACCTCTGTCCTAAAGCAGCGGCCAACAGGGGCAGACACAACCGCACCCACAGGCTCCATTATCCAATGCCTCCTGGAGAGGCAGGATGTTGGGCCCTGCGTGCATCTCCCAATACTAGCACTTGCATACCTTAGCAATGCCACCCTAAACCTTGGAATACGGTACACAGCTATCCAAAGGTTGCTATGATTACTGGAAGATAGCAATTCCGAAGTTAAGTACAATGTTCTGAGTGAGCTGTATCATAGCAACCTTTCTGATGTCTGTGGAGTGTGCTACAGGTCTTGTGTCTGACAGTGTTTACCACCCTGGGGAGTGACCCCAACAGTATTGCGTACCATAGCCATGCCTGCACTATGCCCAGGACTGGTGCGGTGGCCAGGGCTGCCAAACACCTCTATAGTTGCACAATGCTGGCATAGGTGTGGGGAGTGTGTGTCTGTCTATCCAGTGTGTGGTGGCTGCAAACACCCTCCTCAGCCCACACTGCTAGCGCTGTTGCCAGTATTGGCCTGCCAATGTGCATAATGAGGAGCAAGGTACTGTGGGAATAGCCTGGATAGGGTGGCCTGGCCTGGATTCATCTGTACAGAGCATAGGGCAATGGCTCAGACATTGTAGTGGCCGGCCACCACCTGCATGGACAGGGTGGCCACAGCATATCCTGCTGGGAGGTCACTCTCACCCTGACTGAGCAGTGACCACGGCATGGCTAGGTTCCCCCATAGTGCTATAGAGTGTTTTTTACATGTGATATTTATGGGTTCTCTTTTGGGTATCAATCACTGACTTATCTGCTTGGTGTGTGTGCTGACATCCCAGTTCTGGGTACATGCATCTTCTCCAGTAACATGCACTATGGACTAGCTAGCAGACTGTCTGCAGCTGGTATGTATCTGGCTGGAACACCTTGCAGGGTGCAGTGGCTGGAGGCTTGCTGCTGGAGAATGTCAGATAGTGGTGGAGGCAGCTGAGCATTTCCAGGCCTAATGTCTGTCTGCTATTGCTTTATGGATTTGTACAGATCTGCTTTGACTGCCTTGTAGGGTGTCTGTTCCCCAGCAGCACTGGGGTTGATGGTCCTCTCTACTGCCATCATTGCAGGGAGGTAGAATGTGGATCTGTTGGTGGGAGATCCTGTTTCCCACCCTGAGCCACAGAGGGTGGGTTGGGTGGTGGTACAAAAGCCGCCTATGGGTCAAAACACCCCCCCCTTTGACTACATCATGTGACCATGGCACCAACACAGGATATGCACTATTCTGGGTGCATCATAGCCCATAAGAGCTAGACATAACTGAGAAATACAGATGGACACAGATGTATCCTAGGTGTGTCTGCAGGAACTACCTATCACACACACTAGCACTGACCAGGACCTGCATCATAGCCCATTTCAGCCGTGAAAGGTGCTGTGGACCTGGTGCTGGGCGCCCCACCTCACCCTCAGGGTGAGCACAGTACCCACACAATGTGACGGTCTGTAGCTACTCTGTGCCAGTACCACACACGGTCAGTTCTCCCTACCAGGCCGAGGTGCTGTGGGGGGTGCATACCCCATCTTGTGCCCATCTGTAGACTGCTGATTTGCATGTGGACATCATGTGTACGGGTGGGTTAACCCTATCCTGGTAACCACAGCAGTTTGTGTGGTGACATGCAGTCCTTCTGCAGCCAGCCAGGGGCTTGTTAGCAGCTGTAGCCCACTGGTTACCTCACTGCCTATGGAGCCAGAGACCATGGGTTCAAACCCACAGTGGGGTTATTTTATAAGGCTGTCCAAGGCATTGCCTCTTTTTAATGTACATTAGTGCTGCCAGCAAAACCACCCTCAGTGTATTGTAACCATAGGGCGTCCCATAAGGCACCTTATAGGGCACCCTATAAAGCGCCTTATAAGGTGCCTTATCAGGTGTCCTCTAAAGCGCCTTGTAGGGTGCCCTATAGGGGATATTAAAGGGTGCCTTGGCGGACAGTGCACTTTATAATGTGCCCTATGGAGTGCCTTACAGGGTGCCTATGTGACACCTTAGGTTACGGCACGTGAGGGTGTGTTTGCTGGCAGCACTACTTAAACTACAAATAAAATGCCTCAAAAATCAATACTTACATGTAAAAGCTAGTGCCTCAGCCAGCCTTATGGATTAAGCACACTGGGGGATCAAACTCATGACCCCTGCAGCATCAGTCACTGCATCAACCATTGTGTTACACCTCTGTTTCTGTGTTTGCATGTCTGCGCGCCTACTTAAGATTACCGTGTGTTAACGTGCTTAGCGGCGTCTCGCCGGATAATATGCGCAGCGCACGTTATCGCACGATAATCCCATTTTGCTACATTAAGACCGACACGCCCACTCCTTTTATGGCATCCTGCACACTAACGCCGGGCGCACGTTAAGACGATTTAGTAAACATGCCCCTTTATATTTTTTGGTTTAAATTCTGAGCTCTGCCTTTCTGTCAATGCCGGTACTTTCCCTGATACTGGCCCGATATTTTCTTCTTTCAATTTTCTTTTTATTTTATTTTATCTTTTTTAATTTTTTAGTGGTTTCATGAATAACTTAGGCCTTGGCCTACTTTTTTTCTGACACAATGGAAAAACATGTCAGTGGCTTTAAAAAAAATGTACCAAGTGCTCTGGTACAATTTTGGTCACCGAAAAACATGACTGGTGTTTGAAATGTTTAGGCCCAGACCATCTACCAAATGATTGTCCTTTGTGCCAACAAATTACAAAACGAGGCCGAAGAACAGGACCAGACACTATGGATCCCTGTTTGCCCTGGACTTGATTTCAGTGGCTTCAGCATCGTCAAGGATGTCGGCCTCCTCTCTTGGTTCTCAAGTCTCCTCAAAGTCCAAGCATAAATCTAAGTCTAAGTCATCGGCATTGAAGCCCAATACCGATCCTCGAGGTAAGTCTCTTCATCATCATCGTAATTCACTGACAGGTGCATCCAATGTGGATCGGCCTGCCAAACAGCCCTGGTGGGAGGACCAATCCTCCAAAGCTCAACAGAGGATCCAGAATGTTCCTGAGGCCTTGACCTCTGGAGAGCTACTGGTTCCACGCTCTGGGACAGTAGCTTAAAGTCCCATATGTGATTCCACCAGGCATTGGCCTCCTCCCTCAACCAGCACATCCTGGCTATTGAGAGGAGCTTGGCAGCACTCCTAGCCTCAATACCGACAGCCTCAGCAGTGCAGGCATCAACCTCAAAATCCAGGCTGATACTGTTAGGGCCGATGCCAGCCCTACAGTTTGTATTGACATCTTCTCTCCCCCCCCCTCCCCACCGATGCCTGCTTTGGAACCAGTAGGCATTGTCGATACCCAACCACCATTCGGATCCAGTACCGCAATGGCTCACCATCGGTATCGACATTGTGCCTCGATATCGACATGAGACCATCGATACTTTGTCTGAATCTTACTCGCCCTCTCTCAATTCTGATGATACCTCAGAGGAGACAAGGGTTACCCGAGACATTCCTTCTGGGCCCTCTCCACCTCATTAGTGGTGTAGATCCCGCCAGAGGACATGTCCTTTCAAGACTTCATTTGGGACATGGCAGTGGTCCTCCAGATTACTGTCACATCTGAAACAGAACTGAGAGCAGATGAATTGGAGATCCTCCAATACCCCTCAGTGCCCAAGGAAGCAGCCATGTTACTGATGCACTGAATCTTGCAGGATTTAATGATATGTATATGGGAGGCTCCACTAATGATTCTGCCTATCAGCAAATGACTCAATACAATGTACGGAGTTCCACCATGCCCTGACTTTCAAAGTCTCAACTACCACACCACTCTATGGTAGTGGACTCAGTGATGCCACCACATCAAGCATTCTAAGACTCATTCTTCCATGCATCTAGGCAAAGACTCCAGGACTCTCAATGCTTTTGAGCGTCTATGCTCACTTCCAGGATTACTTCTTACGTAATCTACATGGGCATGTATCTCAAGGATATCTCCAAGGATTTCGAAAATTTTGCTCCTATCATTCCTGATGACAAACATGATGCGTTCCTGGCCTTAGGCAGAATCAGAATATATCAAAATTCCATACCAGGGCATCTTTTGATGCCTTTGAGTCTTTAGTAGAACTTCAGCAGTCTGCATCTGTGCTCGCAGAATGGCATGGCTCCAGGCTTCTGACCTTGAACAGGGGGTTCAGGATAAATTAACCAATATTCCTAGCTCTGGAGAGAACCTCTTTTGGAAAGTTTGGAGGGAAAAAGCTGAGGACCTTGAGGCTGATTATCTCACACCCAAACATCTTTCCAGAAAAACATTAGACCTCTCTAAGAGAAAGACCAATCCAAAGAAGGCTTCCTATCCTAAAAAAAAGGAATATTATCCTTCTTTTCAGCCTACAGTGGCTTACCAACTTCAGCAGCAACAGCAGCAACAACAGGGTCCTTGCCAGGCTAAGAAGCCTAAGGCCCACTAAGCCATAACTAGCAGCACAGCCACAGTCTGCACCTGGGTTTTGACTCCTTCCTAGAGAAGATAGCTACTCTGCATCTGCAGGTTCCACAACCCCTTCACATAGCAGGCAGACTTTCTTCCAATGCCCATAGATGGCACCTCATCACTTTGGAACAATGGACTCTCAACATCATCCAAAGGGGCTATCTGCTTCATTTCGAAAGCTTACCCCCTCCACTTTGACAAGAGATTATCCTGCAATTTCCTTGCGGCTGATCTCCTGTCAGCTGAGGTTGCCACCCTATTATCTTAGAGGGCCATAGAAAGCATTCTTCCTGCCCAGGAGGGCAGGGGCTTTTACTCTCTTTACTTCCTTATCCCCAAGAAAACAGGAGGGTTCAGGCCCATTCTAGTTCTGAGAACTCAACAAATTCCTTGTCCAAGAAAAATTAATAATGTTTTCCCTTGATACCTTCAGAAGAACAACTGGCTATGTTCTCTAGACCTCAAGGAAGCATACACACATTTGCTGATTCACCCTTAAAACTGAAAGTATTTACATTTTCTGTGCCAGCAAATACCATACCAATACCGGTAAGGCTCGCTTCCCACCCGAGTGTTTGCAAAATGCATGGCAGTTGTGGTTGCCTATCTTTGTACTTTAGGGATCTTTGTCTTCCCCTATTTAGATGAATGTTTGATCAGGGGAGAATCCCCAGAAGAGACAAAACTTTCTCTTCGTCGGACCATCGTTGTGCTCCAAAACCTGGAATTCATCTTAAACTTTCCCAAGTCACACCTGGTCCCATCTCAGCAGCTCAAACTCATTGGAGAGCTTCTAGAGACTTGTCATGCCCAAGCTTTTCTTCCACAGGATTGCTCTGTCTGTCTCATCGAGCTTGCACACACCATAGGGAGTCACAGCACCATGACAACTCAAGAAATGCTATGCCTTCTGGGACACATGGCCTCCACAATCCATGTTGTCCCTTATGTCTGCCTGCACATACAAGAAGATCAATGGACTCTGTCATCTCAATGGACTCAGATAAGATTTGCGTTACATCTCCTCTTGTCAATTCCCTTCAGTAGTGGTGCTTCCTTCCAAACCTACTTGAAGGGTCATCTTTTCAGATGCCTTCACCTCAGTGCACCCTAATAATGGATGCTTCCAAACTCGGGTGGGGAGCACATCTCACTACACAGAGGAAGTGGACCCAGCAGGAGTCTCAGTTGCAAATCAACCTCCTGGAGCTACAGACTCTCATGAATACCTTTCAGGTTTTTCAACCCCAACTTTCAGGCAAAAAGGTCTTAGTCCAAATGGATAAACAGGTGGCCATGTTCTCTGTGAACAAGCAGGGGGGAATGGGTTCCTATCCCTTCTGTCAAGAAGCCCTTCATCTCTGGTTCTTCTCCATTGCACACCGTAACCATTTCAAGGCAGTGTACCTCCTAGGCAAACTTAATCTCCTAGTGGACAGACTCAGCTGCATCCTGCATCCATGCAAATGCACTCTAAATCAGAACATGGCATCTTGGATACTCCACCTGTGGGGGATCCCCTCAATAGATCTGTTCATAACTCAGGAGAATACACGACTATCGCTTTTTTGCTCGAAAATTCCCTTCCTCAAGTGTTAAGCAGCAGATGCTTTCCTTCTCCACTGGGGGAAGGGTCTGCTTTATGTATTCCAACCCACCCCCTTAATATCCAAAACCTTGTTCAAACTGCAGGCTGACAGAGGCTCCATGATCCTAATAGCTCCTTACTGGCCCCATCAGCCATGGTTTCCTCTGCTGATTCGAGTAGCACGGACTCCACCACTCAGTCTGGAGTATGCACCCAACCTCCTCTCCTAGGATCATGGGATGCTTCTCCATCCCAATCCGCAAGCCCTCCATATGACGGTGTGGCTACTGAGATCATGATATTTGCTGATCTCGACTTTCCTCAACAGTTCAAGGACATCTTACTTGCATCACGCAAGCCGTCTACTAGGTGTTCTTATGCCTTCAAATGATGAAGGTTCACCCTTTGGTGTACCCCGAAACATATTGACCCCTTGGCCTGTCCAGTGGAGTTCCTTTTACAGTATCTCCTCCACTTATCATCGACAGGTATCAAGACTAACTCAGTCAGATTTCATCTTAGTGCCATCTCAGTCTATCACAGACTGGTGGACAGGCACCCTATTTTGTCTCTCCCCTTGGTGCACTGATTTTTGCGGGATCTCCTGCAGTCTAAGCCACCAATCAAACCACCACCGGTGGCATGGGACCTCAACACGGTCCTGGTGCAACTTCTAAAGCCTCCTTTTGAGCCTTTGGCCACCACGTCTTTAAAATTCTTCTCTTGGAAGGTAATCTTTCTCATTGCTCTCATCTTAGCTTGCTGCATCAGTGAATTGCAGGTGTTGGTGTTGGATCCTCCATACACCCAGTTCCACCACAACAATATGGTGCTCCATGCACATCCACACTTCCTCTGGAAGGTAGTCTTCTCTTTCCATCTCAATCAATTGGTCATGCTACCGGTCTTCTTCCCCAGACTGCATGCTTCTAGGGCTGAAGCAGTGCTGCACACTTTAGACCAGTGGTATCCACAATGAATATGCATGAGATAGATCTGCATACAATGGAAGCAGTGCATGCAGATCTATCTCATGCATATCCATTGTGAATATCCTGAAAATCTGACTGGCCTGGGGATTCCCGAGGACTGGGTTGGGAAGCACTGCTTTAGACTGCTTTCTACTTGGACAGAACCAAGGCTTTCAGAAAATCCTCTCAATTGTTCATTTCCTTTGATCCAAGTCACCTTGGACTTCCAATCTCAAAATGCACTCTTTCAAACTGGATTGCGGACTGCATTTCTTTTGCCTATGCTCAAGCAGGACTCTTTCTAAAGGGGCAAGTCACGCTCACAACGTGCAGGCAATGGCAGCCTCAGTTGCCAACCTTTGGTCTGTCTCCACTGACAAGATGTCAGACAGCTACCTGGTCCTCCATTCACACTTTTACTGCTCATTACACAGGTCTGCGACTAAAAAGCTGTTTGATTATTTTCATCTAATTTCCATGTATTTTGGTGTGCTGAAAACAAATAAAATATTGAAAAAACTCCTAGATGTCATGATTTGCCAGAACATGCAAAATTGTCTTCAAATTTATCAATTTTTTTCAAATTACTATTAATTCAAATTACTATTAATTAATTCACATAAGTGCATTTAAGATATAAAATGCCAAAAAAACCTTAAAGGGGTTGTCCGAGTTATGTAAAAAAAAATATAGCACTGTAAATCTGATGGTCAGCAATATATACATAAGCTAAGCAAGTTTTAAGTCCGTGCTTCTAATGGTAGAAGGGATTAATCTTTCCTGACGAATCCAGTGGGAGGGAGACACAGGGAAGATAGCAGCAGCTCCGGTCAGTGCAGGGGGGCATGGCCAGCACTGTGACGTCTCGTGTATAGACACAGGGCTGCTTTCTCCTGCATGCCACACTTGTGCACGAATCATCATCAGGTTCTTGCTTCTAGGCTGTTCACATTTTTTCATCGCAATTTGTGTTAGCTCATCATTCTTCAACCGTTATGTTATGGCTCCGCGAAAGTGTATTAATTTGCCAGACAGTTTCTGTTTCATCTGTGGTGAATATACAGTGTTGAAGCAACAGCAGAATATTACAGCCTTTGTGAAAAAAGTATACTTTGCATACTTTGGACTAAAAATTGGAGATCAAGATAAAGTCTGGGCACCACATAAAGTGTACAAACGGTGTGTTGAGACCTCCGAAACTGGTTCAAGGGTAAGAAAAAATCTTTCCGTTATGGGATTCCTATGGTATGGCGAGAGCAAAAGAACCATAGTGATGACTGTTACTTTTGTTCATGCAATGTGAAAGGGTTTAATTCCAAATGGAAGCATTCCATTTCATACCCCAATCTTCACTCGGCAATTTGTCCCATCCCCCTTGGCACAGATATACCAGTACCCAAGCCCCCTGCTACCTTGGAAGAGATACCTAGCTTCGATGAAGGTGAAGTCATACCTGAACCAGATGACAAATCAAGTTCTGACTTTGAAGATGATACAAGACCAAAATTGTTTTCTCAGGAGGAGATGAATGATTTGGTAAGAGACTTGAATCTTCCCAAAGATGCCGCTGAGTTACTCGGATCAAGGCTGAAAAGCAGGAATTTATTGTTGCCAGGAGTGTCATCTTCATGGTTCAGACATCGTGAAAAGGAGTTTGTTCCTTACTTCGCCCAGGAAGACAAGTTGGTTTATTGCATCGATGCCAAAGGTCTGATGGGTCAATTTAAAATCCAATATGATTCAGAGCAATGGCATCTTTTTATAGATTCTTCAAAAAGAAGTCTCAAAGCAGTTTTACTCCACAATGGTTTTTACGCTTCAAAAGCTGTAGGTCATTCCGTACACTTGAAGGAAACCTACGAGAACTTGGAATTGGTTCTTCGTAAACTTAAATATGAAGACCATGGTTGGCAAGTGTGTGGGGACTTGAAGGTCTTGTGCATGCTGCTCGAGCAACAAGCTGGGTATACCAAATATCCTTGTTTTCTGTGTCTATGGGACAGTCGAGACTGACAAAATCACTGGACCAAGAAGAGTTGGCAGCCGAGGGTGCTAACAGTTGGTGAAAAAAATGTCCTCCGAGAAACTTTGGTATCTTCCCATAAAGTTCTTCTATCACCTCTCCACATAAAATTGGGATTGATGAAGCAATTCGTAAAATCACTTCCAAGAGATGGAGAATGCTTCAAATACTTGGTCACCAAGTTTCCAGGCCTGTCGGAGGCAAAATTGAAGGAAGGTGTGTTCGTCAGACAAGACATTAGAAGGCTTATAGTTGATCAAGAGTTTGTCAATACCATGACGGATCCTCAAAAAGAAGGGTGGATTGCATGTAAAGAAGTCGTACAGAAATTTTTAGGCAATAACAAAGATCCTCACTACAAAAAGATCGTCGGACCAATGCTGAAAGCATTTCAAGCTTTAGGTTGACTGATGAGTTTGAAAGTGCATTTCCTCCAGTCCCACCTTGACTACTTTCCTGAAAATTTGGGAGCTGTGAGTGAGGAACAAGGTGAACGATTCCACCAAGACATTAAAGAGATGGAAAGGAGATACCAGAGAAAATGGAGCATTACAATGATGGCAGACTACTGTTGGATGCTTCAGAGAGACATTCCAGATGCTACTCACAAGCGTAAATGCACCAAGAGGAGCCTCACAAGGAAGAAGAATCGAGTTTAGTGTGTGTAGGTGAGCTCATTTCAGTTCAAAAAATGATTTTCATGAAAATATTGTAATAAAACTTTAATTTTATAAGTCTATTTCCATTTATTTTGAGGTATTCCCTTATTTAACATAGTTACCTAAATTGTCAGGAAACGTGATGTCCTATGACAAAATGGAGGTCATTTGCAGATTCAGCGCACCAAAAAACATAAAGATTACGTGGAATAACCAAAACAGCTCTCGAAAAAAAATTATTGCCTTTGAATAGGACTCCTGTCGGGATGCTGTCTTTGGCGAAGCTGTCCTCCAGCACCTTTTTGGGACTTAATTGCAACTCCTACCCTTCATCCCACACTTTGTTTTGGCACCAGACTTCCCTGTCAATGTTCTTGCTAACTGTCTTTGAGTCCAATGTGGCCACTCTGTATCCACACCCTCTAGCTCCTTCCTTTAGCCTTGGGGATACCGCTGCTAATCCAGTCTGGTACCTGGGAGCTAGTGAGTCTCATATGTGAAGACTGCATTCCTGCTTGTTCCTGGAGATAATGTAGTTACTCACCTGTAACAGGTGATCTCTCCGGGAACACCAGGAATCAGTCTTCCCAACCCACCTTCTTCCCCTAGGAGTTGTAGGGTATTCTTTATTCCTCTATCACTCAGCTACAAACTCAACTGAGGAGAGGATTTGAGAAGGCAGGAAGGCAGGCACAGTGTAGTGCTCCCAAAGGCGTTCCTATTGGATGCTAGGGAGCGTTCCCGCACGAGCTCTATCGGTACCGACGATACCCATATGTGCAGTATGATTTCTGCTGTTCCCGGAGATAAACTGTTACAGGTGAGTAACTACACTTTATGCCATCAAAAAGTAGAAAGACTAGGGAACATATAATGTAGCTACAATGTAACCCATTTAAGACTAATAAGAGAAAATATGTTTTACTCAAATTCTGGAATTCATTACCAGAGGATGTAGTGAAGGCTGCTAGAATATCTGGGTTTAAAAAAGGTTTGGATAAATTTCTGTAGGAAAGGTCCATAAACCATTATTAAAGAGGACCCAGGAAATCCACTGCTTGTCCTAGGACAAGCACTGTGGAACCTGTGTGCCTTTTTGGTTACCTGCCAGGTACTTGTGACCTGGATTAGCCACTGTTAGAAACAGGATACTAGGCTTGATGGACCTTGGTCTGACCCAGTATGGCATTTCTTATGTTCTTATGTTCTTAAGCTGCAAGGCCGTAAACTTAAAAGCAACATCAGGAGAGGGGGGGGGGGGGAATCCAACCGCGAAGCAAGATGGACGCTTGAGGTCTCAGCTCCAAAGGAATTTTGAAAGAATCTGATACCCAGCTTATTAAAGATCAGGAACTCTACCCTTCCCCCTGATAAATTAGGTTAGTAACATGTCTACTCCGAAACCAGCACATCCGGGTTTCCAAAGCAACTCCAATGCAGGAGCGAAGCGTTCAAAGCAAGAACCTCCATCCCCACAAAAAGCTGGCAGCCCCTCGAGAACAGCCGGACAGTATGCAGGAACTACTTGCAGAGATTAGAGCCGTGAAAAATTGGTACAACTAAATGGGAACTCATCCACAATGCAAACGGATCTTATAATTATGATGGGCATGCGATTTTGTATGCTGACAACCTTAAGGAGGAAGGGACCTTTCTCTAATCATCACTGGTCTTATGATGGGAAACCTTAAATTTATGTCTCTGAATGTATCACTGGTCTTATGGTGGGAAATCTTAAATGTATGTCTCTGAAAGTTAAGGGCATCATTGACTAAATAAAGCATAAGAAGATATTGATCTATTGCCATAAAGAGAAGGCAGATATACTTTATCTCCAGGAGACGCATTTGAATGCCAAGGAGTCCCTAAAACTTGCAAATTTGGCCTTTATGCTGGTTGCCTGTTCAGCTGCTGTGTAGAAAAGGAAGAGCATTGCTATTCTCATCTGGGAATCACTCACCCTGGTAATTCTCCAAACAAGAACCAATGGTGAGGGATGCTGGGCAAAGGTAGTAATGCAAGTGGGACACTCCACTTTCCTTTTGAAGAACATATAAGAACAACATAAGAACATATAAGAACAACATAAGAACACATAAGAACAACATCCATCAAGGTTTTGTCCTCATTTTCCTAGACATCGCCGCGGCTTTTGACTCCGTGAGTCACGAAATCCTCCTGGGAAGACTAAAAGAAAAGGGTGTCTGCAACAAGGCACTAAAATGGTGCAAGTCTTATCTGGACGATAGATGGCAATATGTGAAGTCTGGATCAGAAGAGTCTAGCCACTTCCATCAAAAACAAGGGGTACCTCAAGGATCCTCATTATCCTCCTTACTCTTCAATATCTACATGCAGCCCATATGCAATATCATAAGATCATTCAACGTAAACTGCATGATATATGCAGATGACATTCTTTTATACATGCCTTTCTCCACAACCCACATGGACCTGACCCCACTCACAGATTGTTTCAATGCAGTTTCAACATGGCTCCAGACACAGAACCTACGTATCCAGCATAAAAAAAACAGAGGTCCTTTTCATCTCCAGAGACTCCAACTTTACGCCCCCATCCCACGTCAGTGTCAAGGAAGCTGATTTGCAAACTAAAGATGCAATAAAATATTTGGGAGTTACCCTGGACCAACATCTAGACATGAGACGCCACATAAGCAGCGTAGTCAAAGCCATCTATTTCAAAATCCGTTCCCTCAAACACCTACGCTCCCTGCTGGACCCAGACGATTTCCGTACCATATATCAAGCGCTGATCCTGCCGCATTTTGACTTTGCAAATGCCATCCTACAAGGTCTCCCCCAATCCACACTAACCCCCTTACAGTTGGCCATGAATGCCGCAGCTAGGGTCCTCTACGGTGCATCCAGAAACGACCACGTGACTCCCATTCTCAAACAGCTGCACTGGCTACCAATTCACGGGAGAATCACCTTCAAATCCCTTGTATTAGCATTTAAGGCAATCAAAGGCACCTCATCCCTCTCACTCACGAATCTAATCCACATGGTCCCCCCCAATAGAGCAAGAAGAACATCAGCTGTAAACTTGCTAGCAATACCAAAGGCTTCAACAAAGTCCAACACGAACACCACAAACAGGGCATTCAGTTTTTATGTACCAAAATGCTGGAACACCCTACCCCCCGACATTAGAGCCATCACCAATCTATATCAGTTCAGAAAGGCTCTCAAAACATACCTTTTCCGCCAATATTTCCCAGACAGCAACTGAACCAGATATCCCCTCCAAGAAATAACCCAATCTAGAAATGCCCGCACACTGCAGTGTAGATAGATTATGTATATAGTTAACCCAGTTATCCAAGTTTGTACTCCTGTTCAATGTAAAACCTGACAGTTTGTCGTAATGGTCATTTTGTTATGATGTAAACCGCGCTGATTCTAAATAGCGCAGTATATAAGAAACTGTAATAAATAAATAAATAAATAAATATACACACTTAATAACGATGATCCCACATTCTTTCATAAGATCGCAGAGGAGTTGGTGGAGGCTAGCTCTCACCCTCTCTTTTAGTTGGAGACTTTAACCTAGACTTAGATCAGTTGATAGACTGGCAGCCATTTTGTCCCCATCAATTCCCTCGGTCGCACTGCATGCTCCAAACATTGCACTGGGACATTGGACTAATAGACATCTGGAGATTCCAACATCCCACAGATCATGAATTTACCTTTTTTTCCCTCCCACATGCTTCCTGCTCATGTATAGACTTTTTTCTGTTATCTAAGATGCTGCTTCCTGGCATAGTTAACTCCTCTATCCATATATTGGATCATGTGGCTGTGTCATTTGAGATAAGAGATCCCCTGGATGATGACCTCTCTAGAGTATGGCATTTTGATAGGGCCCTATTCTTTGACTCAGGCTATTGTGATATTATTCAAGCAACTATTTCCAGTTTAATGACCCCATGGCTACCTCTGGGTAGGCATGGTGGTAAGCTTTCAAAGCCTCAATTTGTGTAACCACCAATGTTCCCTCTAATTTTCTGTAGGCTGTGTGCGCATAAAATATCAGCTGTGTGCAGCTTTTGAAGGAAGGTTAAATTTTTGTGCGCCACATAACGACACTCGGAGTTATATACTTTAAAATTTGACTACACGTCAGAATACAGTATGTATACCACATTGATTTTAATCAAATTAAATGAAAATAGACGATTACTAAATGAAGTGGGAAATTTCTAGTAATTACAATCATAACTTTTAAATTTTAAGATGTCTGTGTTGTTTTCTATCAGACTCAGAGGCGTAATTTTTGTGCGCTCTGTTGTAAAGTATGTGCGCTCGCTTGGCGAGGTGTGTGTGCATGCACATGTGTACAGCTTAGAGGGAACAGTGGTAACCACTACTAGCTATATGATATTTATTTAAATTTTTCATCCAGTTTTCTATACCATCTTCAATCAAAGAGGTAGGCAATGGAGAGTTAAGTGGCTTGCCCAAGGCTACAAGGAGTGCCTATAGGACTAGAAACCCCAGTTCCTCCAGCCTGAGATTGCTGTCCCCAGGTGGGACTTGAACCACCAACCCTCTGGCCTGAAGTACCTTGTCCTAACCACTAGGCCACTCCCCTCCTCCAAAATATTATCACAGTTATCACAAAAATGGAAAACAGAACTATCTCCCTTAGCTGAACAGATTAAAGTGGGAGAATGTCTCCTAGTAAAACAAAAAGATCCTAATATACTTCTTCGCTTACAACAACTGAGATTCCATTATAACTCCATTTTAACTGTGGAAGTGGCTCAGATATTACATGCACAAAATGAACGATATTATAGTGAGGACAATAGGGCTGGGAAGCTCTTAGTCCACCCATTAAAAGCGCATAGAGCAACACAAAAGTAGCAGTGCTACTTGACGAGGGCTCACACCATCTAAATATGAGCCCAAGTTTGAGATGATGAAATTGCGGAAGCCTTCTGCTCCTTTTATCTCAAACTGTACTCCTTGGAAGTTAAAATGGAAGAGGGGGCATTTGAGAAGTTGGTCGCTAATGTTAAACGTCCTACCCTATCAGAAGAAATGGCCATGAGGCTAGACGCTCCTATATAAGTCAATGAAGTCTTGCTGGCTATTAAATCTCTAGTCATGGGCAAGGCTACTGGCCCAGATGGAATTCCCCTTGAATTCTATAAAACGTTTGTAGAGAAGCTCCTCTCATTTATTCAACAATACTTCACACTATTAGGCCAAAAAGCCCGGCAGTAGGGGACTTTGCAGCAGCAACAGTAATTGTACTAGAAAAAAACAGGTAGGGACCCCCAAAAAGTAGGAAGTTACCTGACCTACCCAGACCAGTGTGGTTTTATTGCTGGATGCTCTATGGCAGACAATACAAGAGTACTGTGTCATGTTTTGGCAGTGGCGCAGAGAGTGAGCAATCCTCTAGTTGGCTTATTCTTAGACGCAGAAAAAGCTTTCTATAGACTGGAGTGGTCATTCCTTCTCTCCGCTCTTAAATGGTTTGGTACAGGAGAGGGTTATATTAACTTAATAAAAGTGATATATGCTAGACCGCTTGCCTATATTGTGGTAAACGGTACTATTTCTACTGCCTTTCCCCTTAAGCGAGGAACCTGACAGGGGTGCCCTCTGTCTCCACTTTTGTTCAATCTTGCTCTTGAACCCTTAACCCTTCTTTTGCACCAAACTTCAAATATCCAGGGGATAAAAATAGCGGACATGGAAATCAAACTATCCGCATATGCAGATGACCTTCTGTTCTTTGTTTCCCATTCATCGATACTATACCAATGATATTAGAGCATATTGCCTCCAACCTTTGCATCTCAGGATACAAAATAAACTGGTCTAAATCTGTGGTCTTTCCACTTAATTGAGTACGCACAAAACCAACGTGGAGTCCTACACACTTATCTGGGAACCAAATGGTATTAAATATTTGGGCGTTCAGTATTCCACCTCTCTTGATGAGACTATTCAGCTAAATGAAAACATACTCCTCTCCATAGTGTGCAGTTTGATGAATCAATGGTTGCCACTAATGCTATCTTGGTGGGGCCGGTTGGAAACTATACAGATGACAATTGCTCCCAAAATTAACTACATATTAGAAATGTTACCCCTTCTCTTCCCCATTTCATTCTATAGTAAAATTGAGCGAATTTTGATACAATATTTGTGGAAGAGGAAGATCCCTAGGATTGCCATGTGGAAATTAAAGCATAGTAAGGAGGGTGGTGGAGTTCAATTTCCAGACTTTCAGTAGTGTGATCACGCTTTTCTTTTAAAACAAGGCTCTCAATGGGTGGGACACAGTACTACACTTCAACGGCCTGTATGGTGGAAATTAGAAGAGCGTTTGGTTCCTCCTGTTCTGGTAGAGCTACTTCCTGGCATGACTCCGCATGACAATCTGTCATCCCTGTCAATTATTGCAGATACACAGAGAGCTTATCAGCTACTAGCCATGTTGTTGTACACCGAAAACAAAGCTTCTCGTATGCTTCCTATATGGAATTATTCCCTATTCAAAATCCAAGGCAAGGTGATCAACTGGAAGAAATGGTATTCTAGGGGCATCTGGACAACAGGTCAACTTCTTCTAGGCTCTAATTGTAAAACCTTCTCTACACTGCAATAGGAATTCACTCTCCCAAACTCCTGTTTCTTTCAATGGATACAATTAAAACATTGCATTGGGAAATCTGGGATAGAGCTCCCTACACTCGCAGAAGAGTGGGGGCTGATGAAGTCTGTTTGCTCTTGTCAGGATCCTCCCTGGAATGCATCTCAATTTTATAGACTAATTTGGGAATAAAGGTTATGGTAGAACTACTTATGTTTATATAGCAAGTATGAATGTATATGGACTGCTAGGACTCATTCCCAACTTTCCCCTCCAGACAAATGGAAGGCACTTAGCAACTTCATTGCCTATGCACAGTACAACATACATTCTCCCTTCACCCTCCCCATGGTTAAGCAAATGATTGCTAAGATAATGGTTAATTATATATTTCTTTCTTTCCCTGCTATACCTTCATGGAGGTTAATAAGTATGCAAGTGAACTGGAGTTGGTGGGTGGGCTTCTGGGGTTATTACATTGTAATGTTTGCCTAATTGTTGCAAGTTGTGTGTGTTCTTTTGTTTTCATTGTATGGTTAAAATGAAAATAAAAACATTAAAAAAGCAACATCAGGAAATACTTTTTCACTGAAAGGGTGGTGGACGCTGGGAATGCCCTCCCGATGGAGGTGGTGGGGTCAAATACAGTGATGGAATTCAAAATGGCATGGGACAGACACAGTGGATCCCTTTATATAGCAAGAGGATGAAATCAAAGCAAACTTAAATAACTTTTACACTTCAATAAAGAGAGGGGGGCTGACCTGCACTGAATAAGAACATAAGATATCCCAAACTGGGTCAGACTAAGGTCCATCAAGCCCAGTATCCTGTTTCCAACAGTGGCCAATCTAGGTCACAAGTACCTAGCAGTTTCCCCAAAGGACACAGTAGCAGGTACAACTCTAAACACAGGCATGGGGGGGAGGGGGAGTGACTTGCACAGAGCTGCAGTTACAACCACTCTAGTCACCTTACTGGATAGATTAGATGGACCATACTGGTTTTTATCTGCCGTCATACAGGACCGTACCTAGCCCTGTGCGAGTGGTGCGGCCACACAGGGTGCAAAAGCTTAAGGGGCGTATTTCGGCTGTCTGCCGTTGCTGCTGCCACCACTTTTTTCTCTCAGCGGCAGCAGGCAATGGCAGACAGCCAAAATGCACCCCTTAAGGCTTCTCGCGGCACTCTAAGCAGGTCTGGTCCCTTCGGGAGGGATCAGACCTGCTTAGTGTGCTGGCGACTTGCACAGCGGGTGCACGCCTCTTCTCTCCCACCCCCATGAGGTATGGAGGGGGAGGGGTGCACCCAATGTGCAAGTCACACAGGGCGCATTTCACGATTGGTACGGCCCTGTGGTATTTTTTTGAGACTACCACTTTTGTTGTGATTGCGTTCCCTGTAGTGGATTTTTACATATTTATTTATTTATTTGTTTTTATATACTGCTTTATCTAGGTAATCAAAGTGGTTTACAGAGAACATCCTAACCACTGCACAAGGCAGTTTACAGGGAACAATTACTGAAAACAGTTACAATTAACAATGGCATTGCAATAACACTATTTACAGTACATAAGATATAATAATAAGTGGTCTGGAGTGATATGGTAGAATTATGTGAACAGTGTGTATAGCAACAGAATATGAGGGAATGCCATTGGATTGTTGACCAGTAATGTATGTGAGGTCTATGATGACTACTCGCATTGATATTAGTCTGTAAAGATGAAAGTTTGAGATGTTTTCTGAATTGCGTTTGATTTCTCTTAGTGTTAGGTAGGTTATGCCATGGGACAGGGAAGTAGAGTGAGAATGCTCTGTTGGTTGTTGACTGATTTACTTTTCTGACATTCTTTGGAGTGGATAGTATGTTTTTCAAATTGTCTCATTTTGTTCTTGTGAGTTGCTGCATGTTTATCAGTGTACTGATGTATGTTGGTGTTATGTCATTTATTATTTTAAAAATGATCATTAGTGCTTTGAATTTGATCCTTTGAAGTATCGGGAGCCAGTGGAGGTGCAACAGGATGGGTGTTATGTGATTGGATCTTTCAGTTCGCATTATTGTACATGCAACCGTATTTTGAGCAAGTTGTAAGGGCTTTAGAGTTTTCTTGAGGAGTCCATAGAGTATGCTGTTGCTGTAGTCAAAATGTGGGTATATCAGTGCCTGAGCTACTGAGTGGAGGTCAAAGCAGATGTCTAAGATGTTGTATCATTTTAGTTTTGTTGTAAATTGCGTGAGTAGTCATCTGTATGTTTTTGGTCAAATCGAGATTTTGGTAAAGGTAGATCCCAAGGTATTTTATTTCTCTTTTTATTGCAAGTGAAGCATTGTTTACATGTAATAAGTGGGGAGGGTCAAATGCTTTGTTCCTAGTTATAATGAGTACTTCTGTTTTCTTCAAGTTAACTGAGAAGTTAACTGAGTTGAGCCATTCAGTGATGTCATTGAAGCAGTTGGTGATCTTCATATAGTTGGGGTTTGTGATGTCGAAGGATGTGAATAACATTATGTTGTCCGCATAAATTCTGTAGTCTACATCATGTGATTGTATGACATTGCAGATAGGTTGTAGATATATATTGAATAGTAGTGCAGATAATGTTGATCCATGGGGGGCACCTTGTGGCTGGGTGAATAGGTTGGAGAGGTTGTTATAGAAGCACACTTCTTGAGTGATGTTGGACAGGTAGTCTTTAAACCATCGTAGAGTAATACCACCTATACCAAGGTGCTTTAGTCGGTTGATTAGAATATTGTGGTTTACAGAATCAAAGGCTGAAGATATTTCTAAAAATATGAGGATGAATGTGACTTTTATGTTGTTGATTCCTTGTATAACATTAACATTACATTGGGAGCTGGAGTTTTTCTGTAAGCCCTCTGGGGACAGGGAAATAACTACTGTACCTGCATGTTTCACCTTGAAGTACTACTGGAAAGGCATGAGCTAAATAGTACAACTATTTCATCTTGGAAGTAGCGGTATACAAATGTATACTAAATAAATAAATAAAAAATAAATAAAAATCTTTGCAGAGGTGCCAGCTGTGATTTCAGCAGCTGAGATTCATGCCTTTAAATATTTTATTTAGACTTTTCTTGAGTATACATAATAATAAGAAATATATATATTAAACAAAACAATATTCAAGAGAACATGACTTCACCCATCATAAAGATACACATCAAGAGGAAAGAAACTTCATCAATCCACAAAGTAAAACCAAAAAGCAAAAAGGAGTGACGAATCACACCACATAAGAGAGCTTATATAATAATCTAACCCCCCTATTCCTTCTCTCTAACTTCCTTCTCATTTAACAACTGACGCAGCTGAGCCACATCAGTATAGACATAACTCTGTCCCTCTAGTGTAATTAAGCAACGGCAGGGAAATTTAAGGAAAAAAGAAGCTCCCAACGCTACAACCCGTGCTCTTAACTCCAGAAACTGCCTACGTCGAACCTGAGTGGTCCGACCAACATCTGGGAACACCTGCAGTTTGAATCCACAAAACAAAGCATCCTTGTGTTTAAAATATGCACGAAGAACACGCAATTTGAGAGATTCAGTACCGAAAGTCACCACCAAGGTACATCGCTTGGTAATGAGATCAAGTGAATCTTCCAGAAATGCGGTAAAGTCTTGCGCTACCGAAACGTCGGTTGGGGGGGGGAACCCCTTCCTTCGTCGGCAGAGCAGGAGCTGGTACGGAAATACAATACATTTGCACCACATCCACTGTCTCATTCAATTGCAAAATTTCAGAGAAGTATTTCTTTAACAAAATTTCGAAAGAAAGCAGGTGAGTATGAGGAAAATTTAAGAAACGTAAGTTTCCTGCCCTTTGTTGATTTTCAAGTGCTTCCAGTCGACATGATAATGAAGAAAAATCCTTAATAAAAGAGACATTAATGTCTCTACCTGACTGGAGCATTGTATCAACACGGGCAAGAGACTTAGAAACAGAGACTAACTGAGAATCAATAACTTGAACTTTATCCACTACAGAATGGGTAAATTTGCACAAAGAAGAGACTGTCATAGTCAATCGGGAGTCAATCCACTGAAGCGCTAAACAGATGTCAGAGAGAGTCACTTCCCGAGATAGGGGAGCTAACACCTCTTCTGATACAGCTGGGTCCACAGGGAGGAGGATCGGAGCAGCAACAAAAGAGGGCGAGTCCAAAAGAGTAGAGGATTGTGGAAGATGAGGGAAGGGAGGCGGCGTTCGGAACTCAGGGCTAAGAGAAGCCCCTTCCGAAGACTGATTTGCAGGCAGCAGGGGAAGAAGATGTCTGTCCATGGGGCCACTCAGCTTACCTCGTTGACCCTCCTTAGCGGCAGCTTTAATCACCGCTTTCGCTTTGCGCTTCCCCATCGGCAGAACAACTTCAACCACCGGTGCTCAGAGAACCTCAAGAGCACCTAAGGAGCACATAAGGAGCATGTCAAGCCCCTTGTGACCCGCCCCTTAGGACACGCCCCCGCAGGCCGCGAATATGCAGCCGCGTGTAGCTCTGGCAGATCTTTGTAGGGCTCGGTGGGGTCCTCAGCACCAAGGGCGACCATCCAATGCCTGCAGCTGACCCAGCAGGGACCCGGCTCTCACCTGCTACACCTCTCCGTGGAACAGAACACCCGCGGCAGCTCCCAGGTAGCAAAGGATCTTTCCCCTTCATGCCTTTAAAACTGGTGGCCCCACTGCAGAATGTGGATGCAGGGTGTGAGTTCGCAGGTTCAAGTTCAGAGGGGCGTGCCCCTTTGGAGCACAGAGGAATAAGGTATAAAATATAATTTTTTCTTGCATGGGGAAAAGGAAGAGGAAAGGTCTGCCACTTGGTCCCAGGAAACCTGCTAAGGCAACCGGTCCTATGGATTTGCATGTACAGAGAGAACCAAGAGAGAACATTTTTTCATCATCTGTGAGTACATCTTCTCCGAGTGCCTCCTCATTGACTTTGCATTTAAATACCCCACCCTTTCAATCTGAAGACATGGCAAATGGAGTTCATGGACTCTCCCTACAAGGGCAGGAAGAAGCCCAAGTGTCTCAGAGTAGTTCCTGAGAGGGGCAGGAAGTCTTGATGCCTATGGTGATGGTGTCTATCATTACCAACTGAACATTTAACTACTATCACTCTTTCTCAGGATGAATATATCACTCTGAGAGATATTTGGAATGTTGTAACTAGAACCCAGGCTGTTATACTTAGCACTTTGGAAAAATGATCTGATTTTTCCTTGAAGACAGTTGCTAAATTCACTGTTCAGGATAAGAAATTTAGTGAATTAGAGTTACATGTTGAAAATATGAACTCTCAGCTAAATACTTTGCAATCTGCTATATCTACTGCTGTAAAATAGAGTTTCATAATTCATCAAAGACTAGAAACTTTAGCAAATGTTTCTTTTGTTGTTGTTGTTAAGTGCCGTTGAGTCGGAGTCGACTCATGGCGACCCTCTGGATAGCTATCCTAAATTGTGTTCGGTCTTGAGTCAGGCGGCTCATTGTTGACAGACTGGTACCTGTAGCTGCTGTTATTGTATCGATCCATCTCATTGCTGGCCTTCCTCTCTTGTGCTGACCTTCTATCTTGCCAAGCATGATGTCCTTCTCTAATGATCTCTCTCTTCGCATGATGTGTCCAAAGTATGAAAGTCGAAGTCTTGTCATCTGAGCTTCTAAAGATAGCTTAGGTTTGATCTTGTTTCCTTTATATGTTACCTGGCCCCTATGATATTGTTTAAAAAAATATTTGATAGACATAAGAACATAAGAAATGCCATACTGGGTCAGACCAAGATCCATCAAGCCCAGTATCCTATTTCCTACAGTGGCTAATCCAGGTCACAAGAACCTAACAGTTTCCCAAAAAGGCACACAGGTTCCATAATGCTTGTATTGAGGCATGCAGTGGATTACCTGGGTCCTCTTTAATAATGGTTTAGGGACCTTTCCTCTAGGAACGTGACCAAACCTTTTTTAAACCCTGTTATACTAACAGCTTTTACTAGATCTCCGGTAACAAATCCCAGAATTTGATTAAGAGTTGAGTGAAAAAAATATTTTCTCTTATTAGTTTTAAATGGGTTACACTGTAGCTTCATTGCATGTCCCCTAGTCTTTCTACTTTTTGATGGCGTAAAAACATTTTATCTTATCTAGATGTGGAAACTTTCAATGTGTCTAACATCTGTTATTTACATAAGGATGCCAGGGTGGGGGACGCTGAAGGAGGTTTCAATCCTATTGTTTCTGAGGATAGCCTTGATGTCTCTGCCTTTACAGAATCCTCTCTAGATGAAATCCCAACAAATGCAACTTTATTGCTTCTTTCTCCCATGGGTTCATTTTAGGGCAGCCCTCACTTCTGGACCGGCCTCCTTTATGATAATGGGCATGGGCCTTGGGACTGCAACTCCCCATTATTTTCTTTAACCAACACTCTCTCGTGGCTGCTCTGCCAGGTGAATCAGGCTCATTCAGTCTAGTATCAGTTCCATGATTACAGCTGCTGATACTTGACAGTCTACAGCACAGCATGGTCCGGTGTCAGCTCTTCAAGACTGGTCAGAGAGCCATGTCTGTGACTGTGGCTTGAGCTACTGATACAGTAACTCTGCCCAGCACACCCTGAAATACTGTATCACAGACAGAAAGGACAAGGATGGATAATTTTGTAAAGTATTTTCTTTAGGTAAACCATATTTTACATCTAGAAAATTGTTCTTATAAAATTGTGCAACTGAATACAGGCATATACAGTAAGAATATGTGCCGACAAGATCATGTGTTCTTATACTCACATCATGTGTAGACATTCCTTGGCATGTAGATGGGCAAAACTGGAGTGGAGTTCTGTTTTATGTACATATTTTATAAAATACTCTTTTTAACACATAGCACAAATTTGCACCTTTTGTGCAGCAGTTATAAATTCATACTAGAGAATTTGTGTGCTACTCGGACCAATTTGGAGTATCTAATTTTTAAAGGCACATTGGTTTAACAACTTTTTCAAAATTTGACATAGATGCACTTTTATAAAATGAGGTCTGACATGTTTTCCTGCAGAAAGAATGCCTAAAAAAGAGAATTCTAACACCTTTTTATGTGGCATTAATGAATCCTCTCCTAAAATATATCTGGTCCTAGAAGCTTTACCTCTCAAAGGATGTACTGTAGATAGGCTAGAGGTGAACAAATGGAGCTTTAGCAACCAAATACATATATCCTGGAGCAACAGTTCTCAAACCTGTCCTGGGAATCTCTATCCAGTCAGGTTTTCAAGATATTCACAAAGAATATGTATGAGAAAGATTTGCATTTGGAAGTCTGACCCCAAACAGTAATACTGCAAGACTACCACTAGGAGTCAAGAGGTATTATTTTTACTGGTGCCGAGAAAGCAGGCACACCTGGAGATCACTCTTGCTTCTCACTAGCCATTAAGAAAACTCCCAGTAGATACTAGGAAGTTCAGGGTGATGTTGGTGTTGGGTATTGGCTGCCAAGAGAGTTCGAGGGTAGGGAGTTTTGATATTGGCTGCCAAGGAGTTTGGAAGGGGGGGGGGGGTCAGGGAGTTAGATATTGGCTGTTGAGGTTTCAAAGATTGGGGAGGGGGCATAGGCATTTCTAAAATAGAAAAATGTAGTCTAATGTGGAATTTATGCTGGACATTTTTGGACACTTAATAAGAAATGATGACTACAGAACCTATGAACTAATGTCCATTAGTTTTATCAGAGTTTTTTATTAAAATGCTGGTAACACTGGAGGCAATATTTGGTTATTTTATTTATTTTATTTTATTTAGCTGGGTTTATACACCAGTTTTATTTGGGTCAAAGCGATGTACTTAGAGCATAGGCTACATTGAACAGGATATTAACTCATATACATGAGGAAAAACATTTAACTTATTTACAGGTTCATAGCAAGTATACTTCTTATTGCTAACTTATTAACATGTTTACAGTTGTTATTTACATGGGACATGGGTTAGGTGGAGGGGCCAAAGTGTTCAATGAAGAGGTGAGTCTTTAGGCATTTTCGGAAGGTGGAGAAGTTGATGGTCAATCTGATTTGGGTTGGGCGCGTGTTCCATATGGAAGGTGCATAGATTTCGAAGGAGAGGGTGCAGGCTTGATTGTTGTTCTTTGTTCTTGCATGGGGGATGACAAGTGTGTTATTCATGGCTTGTCTTGTATCTCTGCTGGATTTGAATTCCTGGAGTAGGGTATGAAGGTGGGATGTTCCATGATGGTGGATAGCTTTATGTGTCAGGAGGAGGGTCTTGTATTTGATGTGGCTTTCCAAGGAAAGGCAGTGGAGCTGTTTTAGGATGGGTGTGATGCAGACATATTTTGTGGCTCCTTATATGATCCTTGCCATTGTATTGAGGGCTGTGCATAGTGGGAGGAGTGTGGATTGAGGTAGGCTTTGGTAGATGGAATTGCAGTAGCAGTAATCATGGCCTGCAGTACTGAGCGGAAGTCCAGTGGATCAAGGAGGGGGCATAGGTGTTGTAGGGTTTCGGCTTTGAAGTAGATCGCTCTGGTAGTTTTGTCAACTTGTGGTTTGAGGGAGAAAGTTTGGTGAGGGTGATGCCGAGGTACTTTATTTCTGGTTATACTTTTTTTTGGGGTGTTGTTTAGCGTAAGATGGATGGGGGTGTGAAGGTGTCATCTTTTGTTATGTATAGGGCTTCAGTCTTTTTGTAGCTGATGGAGAGGTTGCTGTCAGTAAGCCACTGGTAGACTTCAGTGAAGCATTGAAGGAGATGTGTGTTTGTTGGTTGAATGGTCCAGACAGCACGATGTCATCTGCATAGATGTGAAAGTTGATGTTGTGGAATTTGATAATGGAGCAGAGTGGTTGAAGGTAAATGTTGATAAGGAGAGCAGATAGAGTGGATCCTTGCGGTACACTTTGGATTTGGTGTAGGGAGTAGACAGAAACATAGAAACATGACTACAGAAAAAGACCACATGGCCTTTCTAGTCTGTCCTTCCATATCAACCACTACAACATTCCCCTTTTTGTTGGCTATTTTTGTTTTTATCTGTCCATTAGGTAGGATTTGAACCATTATAGTACTGTGCCTTGGATCCCTGTAGAGTGTAGACATTGGAGGAGGATGTTGTGGGAGATTGTGTCCAATGCGGCGGAGATGTCCAGAAAGATTAAGATGTATCCTTGTATCTTGTCTTGAATCCTCTTTATAAGGAGGGTTCATGAGGGAGACCATGAGTGTTTCTACTCTGTGGAGGGGTCAGAATCCATGTCATTGGGGGTCAAGGAGGGCGTTTTTGTTAATGTAGTCCTAGAGCTGTTGCTGGATGGATTTTTCTTTGATCTTTTCCACAAAGGAGAGGCTAGCGATGGGTCTGTAGGAGGCAGGGTCCTTTGGGTTGAGGTCAGGCTTCTTTAGGGCAGGGCATATGGTAGAATGTTTTAGGGAGCCTGGCAACTGGCCTTGGTGCAGGGCTGATTGTGTGAGTTTGGTGAGTATGGGACTGAGATCTTTTTTGGCTGCTTTGACCAATTTAACTGGGCATGGGTTGAGGGGGGTGGTTGTTGTGGTGAGTGAGGAGATCATGGATTTGATGTTCTCCTTGCTGATTGGGGAGAAGGTGGCCCATGTGTTGGAAGGGGGTGTTTGTGTGGGTGAGAAGATGGGGGAAGATTGGGATGGGGATGGAATTGTTTTTAGTGGTTGGCTAGCTGTTGGTGGCTGATGATAGTATATGGGGTGGTGGTGGTGGTGGAGGAGGGGGGGGGTTGTGAGATGTTTGATCAGGCCAAAGAGTTCTCGGGGATGATTGAGTGATCCATTCAGTAGCTTAATGTGGTAGCTGCATTTTACATTGTTGATTGCAGATTGGTAGTTGTTCAGCATTTCCATGTCAGAGTTGAGCGTGGATTTTTGCCATTTTCTCTTGATTCTTTGTAGGTGAGTTATGAGTTTCAGAGGGAGGGGATGTACCTAGGGGTCTTTGATGGTTTACTGGTTGTCCATGGTGGGGTAATTGTTGGCTGATGATGTAGATTCCAATTGGCTGCGAGTGTGTTAGGGTCAGTTGAGTCAGTTTGCAGTTGGGGGAGGATGTCTCTGATGAAAGTGTCCTTGTCGAAATGTTTGAATCACCTTTTTGGTTGATTGTAGGTAGGGATATTGGGGCATTGATTAGGAAATGGGTACATTGGTGATTCAGCTAGGACACCCGTGGTATGGAATGTGTGTGTTCATGTATCATGGCTTGCCTTTGTGACTGTACAGATCCCATATGAAAACATGAATGTCAGTTGCACCAGCAGCATAGTAAGGCAGTACAACATACAGACCTAACAAGATATCTCTTATCCAAACTTGTCGAATATACCTTGTCAGACAAGTATGGCAGGGATCTAAGCAAACATAAGCATATCACAATACATGCCCTCCTGCATCCTGACAATGACCACATATATACCCATGGAATGATGAACACACATGGCTATTCTCTGTGGGTCAAAACACATGGCCAGTGTGTGTATACAAGTAGTATCACAGGTTAAAGACCGGCCTGCAGATCATAAATGGGATGTCCAGTTGTGTTAACTTTCTCCTACATTTCCAGAACTGTATCAGCATGTGCAACCATTAACAGTTCCTCCAGCAGGAGTCCACACACTCTGCTGCCCCTCTGATATGTTGCACCACCCATGCCTGGATGGCAGAGCACACTAATAGAACTGGCACTCCGAGCAGATGTTGACAGCACCCAAGCATTGCAGAGCGTGCTAATAGCTCCTGCACATTGAACAGGCATTGACAATGGTGGAGTCTCTAATGTGCTCGTAATGATGCCAACCTGCTCCACTTTTGGATAGTGGGGTCATGTGTGTGTGTGTGTGTGTATGTCTCCAGAGTAGTGTGAGCTTCAGCAATGCACTGTGCATGCATGTGGTGCCAAGGCTTCATTGCTGTGCATACATCATGCTGCAGGACAGCTATATAGCAACCCCACAAGCAGAAGGTTAGTTTTTAGTAAGTAGATACAACCCATGGCTGTGAAGCTATAATGCATTCCCAGTTAAACCATCATCAAAGCCCATACCCACAACATTCCCCTATACTTACCTCCCAATATGACACTGTTAAGCACCTCCCAAATTGCTTGCTGGTTTGACTGGAGTGAGCAGGGAGGATATATGTGTGTGATGCAACCCTAACTTTTGATTGGGCCATCAGACCTTAGGGCACACCAATTTGCAAAGGTGAGAGGCCTGATTAATGCCAACAGCTGGAGCTATGGCAAAAGTATCAGCCCACCTGGTGCAGCTGCAGCCTATAGGGAACTAGGCTCAGGGGGAGGGTTGGCCTCTATGAATGTCCAAATCATTTACTCAGTTGGTGACACAGGGAGGATTCTGCGATTTACCTGCATGCATGTTGTTCTTGTCGTATGCTGCAGTCACAGAGTGCAATCCGGGGACTCTTCACTGCACACTTAGGCAGGTTCATATCATGTAAATTTGCACACAATAAACACCATCTCAACACTGCCTACTGATCACTGGCCAAAACATTCAGCAGTACATTACTCATCCTCCCAAATTAGAGTCCAAATGCACCTGTGTGCCTGATTGTGACTGTGGGACACAGACCTCTGAATGGTATATGCATAATTCCACCTGCTGAAATGTGGTACAGGATGTCATATTTGTCTCTGCATCGCCTGCCACCATATGGGAAGCCAGTGCCTGGAGGTGCATGTTGAGGTGGGGGTAGGGGGGTGGGTAACAGTACCATACATGTTTTGACTGTGCCCATCGTAGGAGGCATTGCTGACCGAAGCCTATATTCATATGGCCAGAAGCTATGCGGGCCTACTCATTGTCTGCATGTGTTCCATTAGAGGGTCTGAATGACAGCTTCCCCGGCTCCCCATGGGCACTGAGTGTGACAGTCACAAGGATGTTAGAGTACAAAGAGGCAAAGAATGGAAGCATAAGTGTCGCCAGCAGCTGTTCCAACATCCAACCCCATGTCCAACCAGTCATGCTACCACATGGTCGGGGGGGGGGGGGGCAAATGCTTCTGCAGCATGGATGAGTGCATGTACTTCACTGGCAAGTTTTGCAGTGTTCATGGCTAGGGACATGACCTTATATGGGATTATGAGCATGACACTATGTTCAATCCTCACTGACAAAAGCTGTGTGTGGGATACCATATTGGGGTATGTGAAGGAAGTAGACCACTGTGGGCCAGCATGCAACCGCAGCCTCTCTCTCGGGCCCACTTTTCACTGGGCCTCACATTGCATAAGCTGTCCCCAAGTTCAAAATAAAAGGGTATATAATGAGGAGCAGAGGATTGTGGGTATTGCCTAAAACAGGATGTATAAGAGTCAGAGGTAAGGTCAATGGCTGAGCCATCTTAGCATGGGTCCACCACGGGCATGGCCTGGTTGCACACAACTGATCATGCTGAGAGGCCACTCTAACTTGTACCGAGCTGTGACGATGTCGCAGCTATGTATCCACATGGTCCTATATAGGGTCAAGCTGCAGTGATATGGGTGCTGTTTCTTTTGTGGTAGTCCAATCATTGGACAGACTTCTAGGTATCCATGACCATGGTCACTGGGGTATTGCCCAGCACCTGCTTGTCATCTGTGATGGTGGGGGATGTGTGCATTGCCCTCTGGGGAGAGCAGGATGGTCTGCAATGGGCCACATGGGTCATGCATGTGTTTTGCATTCAGTGTATGTGCATGTGTACCTATCTCGTGGTGTACAGCAGGTCACAAGGGACTGCAGACCCTGCACATGTGCTGCCTCAGGGGTTAGTGTCACACTGCAGTGAAGTGGAACCCTGCGTGCAATTGTTGTTTGACGTTGGAGGTACAGTGGAGGGATGGGCATCTTGACCTCACATATGGCTTGGCCTTTGGACAAGAGATGTATTCTGCAGTTGTGTGTCATGCAGATTCAAATTCAGCTATAGTACTGCATGTCCACTGCAGTATATACTGAATGTGCACCACTATAGGCAGGCCCTAGCTATGGTGTACCACTGTCTCAGAATGTGCCAGCCACTTTGTTCCATGTCCCGGGTTTTACCCATTGCAGGCAGGGACCTGAAGTCTCTGATTCTAGACATCGCTGTGTAAAGTGGTCTGGAGGTATAGCCTAATATTTAGCGCACTGGCTCCATGAGTGACAAACCAGAGTTTGAATCCCCCTTGTTCTCTTTGGCTCTGGGTAACTCACTTCATTACATTGTCAGAGACAGACCGGGGTCTGCATTGACTGGAGGACACACATTCTTATGTGCTTTTTTTCCAATAACACATTGGATCTGCAAACATGCTCATTGAAATTTTGCCCATCTACTGTAATAGCATGACTTTATTGGCTCTGATGTAGCCCATTGCAAAGGGTCAGACATGTCCACTCTGCAGATGTATGACACCTGAGTTGTACTTGATTGGAATAGTTCATCATAACTGTGACTGAACATCTTTGGCTCCGTTACATATATGCAGTACATGCAGGCATATCCCACTCCTGGGATGACCACCTGCATGGATCATCACATGTCATTACTGCTCCATATGGCCAGTATGAGAGACACTTGTTATATGTACATGTGTCAGAAGGATTGTATGGTGGTTAGAGGGCTGGGACAGCTGTCATACCCAAATAACTGGTATTGGGGCTCCCACATGGCACAGCAACAGTTATTTTCATACACACTACAACTGCATTTGTGCAGTTATATCAGGTACATTGGAGCAGCAAGACCATACTGCACTCTCATCTACCGCCATCCATCCTTCAGACCATCCATCAGCATATGTTCATTATGTTCAGTCATGTATTCTCCAGCCAGCTGCTACATCATGGCCCACACAGGGATATTTTAATCATTAGGATGATTCACACCTCTCCTGTGCATGATCTGCATGTCACCACTCCTGCTCCATCATCCTTTGCTGCTCACATTGTGGCAATGCTAGCTTCACCAGGGGACATGTCTTCCCAATCCTATGCCACACACTGACATAATGAGTGCGGTTATCAAATTTGCAGATGTCACAAAACTATTTAAAGTTGTTAAAACCCAAGAGGATTGTGGAAAATTGCAAGAGGATCTTGATAAATTGGAAGATTGGGCATCCAAATGGCAGATGAAATTTAATGTGGAGAAATGCAAAGTTATGCACCTAGGAAAGAACAACCCAAACTATGTTTACACAATGCAAGGTTCCACATTGGGAACCACCACCCAGGAAAAAGATTTAGGCGTCATCGTGGGCAACATGTTAAAACCCTCCGCCCAGTGTGCAGCGGCGGCCAAGAGAGCAAATAGAATGCTAGGTATCATAAGGAAAGGAATGGAAAATAAAACAAAAGATATTATAATGCCTCTATATCGTTCCATGGTGAGACCGCACCTTGAATATTGTGTGCAATTCTGGTCACTGTATCTTAAAAAGGATATAGCGTTATTAGAAAAGGTAGAGAGAGGAGCCACCAAAATGGTAAAGGGGATGGAAGACTACTCCTATGAAAAGAGCTAAAAAGGTTAGGGCTCTTCAACCTGGAAAAGAGACGGCTAAGGGCAGATATGATAGAGGTCTATAAATTAATGAATGGAGTGGAACAGGTAAATGTAGATCGACTGTTTACGTCATCAGAATATAAAAAGACTAGGAGACATGCAATGAAGCTACAGGGAGGAGTGGCCTAGTGGTTGGGGCAAGGTACTACAGGCCAGAAGGTCAGTGGTTCAAATCCCACTAGAGGACAGCAACCTTGGGCCGGAAGGACTGGGGTTTCTAGTCCCACAGGTGCTCCTTGTGGTCTTGGGCAAGCCACTTAACCCTCCATTGCCCATGTTCCCTGTAAGTATTAGTCTATGTGTCTCATATCCCCTCGTGTTAAATGTATCCCCCAACCGCTTTGACCCGGTGAAAAGCGGGATATAAATAAATAAATTTAAAACAAATAAGAGAAAATATTTTTTCACTCAACGTGTAATCAAACTCTGGAATTTGTTACCGGGGGATGTAGTAAGAGCTGTTAGTGTAGCTGGGTTTAAAAAAGGTTTGGACAAGTTCCTGGAGGAAAGGTCCATAAACCATTATTAAAAGGGACTCAGGATATCACTGCTTGACCCAATACAAGCATTGAGGAACCTGTGTCTTTTGGGGAAACTGCTAGGTACTTGTGACCTGGATTGGCCAATGTTGGAAACAGGATACTGGGCTTGATGGACCTTGATCTGACCCAGTATATCATATCTTATGTTCTTATGTACAGCAGATTACGTGGGCACCCTTCACTGATACAGTACATGTGCTTCCCACATGCTCACCCCACTTACTGACTGATACGGGATATGGCATGTGAGTTTGACAAGGGCTACCTTAAGCTGCGTTAAGGTGCCTGCCATTTTTGGGCATTAAGGTGCATGTTTGGAACCTTAACACCTGGTGTCCTGTTAGCATACGATTAGTGGAGGCAAGCGCCCTTACCACCAGAACGCCTGCTCCCTGCCCTGGCCTTTACCACTTGATAACACCCTTACCTCTGCCATTAATGCTGGCTAACTGGTGCACCCTTAACTTTCTTTAGTAAACATTCCCCAAAGTATAATGTACATTACCAAGTTTAAGTTACAATGTAAAGCACTTTGACTGAAATGATAAAGCTGTATAAAAACTCTGTTAAATAAATAAAACAATGCCACCCACCAAGGTGACATTTAGTGCACCCGTGCTAATTACAAAATTGACAGAAGGTGGTATCTAGCCCCACACTAACTGAAATATGCAATCCAAGCCCACTATCGACCCCTAACCTGCCCAGTCACTGCCCTATCGTGCAATGTGCAAGTAATGTGGGACTTAGCATATGGTAACTGTCATGCCAGTATGGTAACAGCGTGAGTCCATGCTAAAGTGACTAATTCACACATTAAATACTTAGTACACATTAGTAAAAGGGCTCCTAAATACAGAATATATGAAATGCTGATATTTAGCTGCTGTTAGAAACAGCTCTATCCCTTGTTTGTTGAAGATTCAGTTCCAGTAATGCCTCTTGCTAACATTTTGATAAACATATTGTACAACAGAAGAAGCATTATAATCCATATACTTCCACCTCAGTGACTCTCCTTTAGAAAGAAAATGATTTATCCTGGATTTATCAAGTAGTTGTGGTAGTTGTAGTAAACCTCTAGCTAAATCTTGCCTAACAGGACAAAACAAATACCATGGGGAGGTATTTTTCAGGGTGACTAAATAAATACCTGGTTAAATTGCCCTAAGTGAAAACTATCTCCCTGTGCATGGTTAAATGTATGTGTTGACTTCCATGATGGATTAGAAAGTGAATTTCCTGTTGGGCAGTATTTACATCAGGGGAGGAAATAGCACAAATAACTTTGATTTTCACTCAGTGAGTGAGTTACCCACAGAAAAAGTATAAAATACATTGAACTGTGCACCCATATTGCTTGTATATGACTTTCATTGGATGGGGGAAAAAAGGAAGGGACAGATGCTGAACATGGAGGGTAGAGAGTTAGTTAAAGACTGGGGAATAAGAGGCTGAGGAAGGAGAAAGACATGGGGAATGGAAGGGCTGTGTAAAGAGTTGAAAAGTAAGAAGATGCATTAAAAAGAGGGAGACAGGACTAGATGTTAAGAAGGAGGAGTAAAATCTGAGTTGATAGAGAAAGAAAAATAAATGGAAGAAAGCTGAAAGAAAAACTTCAGTATCAGAAATGGAAAGAAGTGAAGGAGAGGAGGAGAGGGAAGTGCCATATGGACTAGAGACTCTAGACAGCGAATTTAGAAAAGACTGAGGAAAACAGAAACCAGAGATTGGCACCATTTACACATGCATGCAATTTGCACACACAAGTGCTTGTATTTACATGCATAAATCACAAATAAGGCATCTAAAATAACCCCCTTAAACTTTTAGCAGTTCTCCCAAGGTTCTCCATCCTGCAATGCACAACATTTTTCTCCTGAACCAAACTCAACTGGATGTAAAAAATTATGCAAGGACCCTCTATACTTTAACCACCTGTAAAAAAAACCCAGAGAAGTACACTAAATTTCTAGGACTGAATTCTAGAATGGATATTAGAGAAGTGTTTTGTTTAAAACAAAAGCCATGATCTCAGTGAATGAAGAAATGACAAAGTTGTCATCAGTTCCTGTTTCCCATCAATAGTGCACACTCTTTTGTGATAGTATGCACTATTATGCAATAATATGCACTAATCCCACATGACAGGAAACAATATGAGATGAAGAAAAATTAAAAATAAGAGCAAAACATGTTTTGGGCCCTGCACACTCCCTAATGGCTTTCTATCTTTAGCAAGGCCAACTCTCTGGTATTCCAGTCTGTATCCAGGCTGATTCAGTGAATTTAACTCCAGTTAGTAGCAGGGAATTGGGAGTCCATCCTCCAGCTAAGATTGTTGCTTGCATCTCGGCAAACTCAGATCTTCCAGCACCCACTTCTTGCCCCGTGTTAGCTCATTCACCAGACTCCCCTCTCGAACTCCCAAGTCTTATGAGATTCAGTGATACAGCTTCTCCTGATTCATTATGGAAGTTTCTCCACCTTCCCTCCACTTGCAAATACCATCTAAGTTGACATCACTGGATAACTAGGACTCAAATAAATGTCCATCTGTGGTCACACCACTTCCTCTGGCAATTTGGAAGATAGAGGTAAGAAGTGCTTCACCATCATGGGCTGCCATTCTCCCTTGTGCTGGAATCTTGAATTCCCCCATTGCAGCACCTTTACATTTTACCAATGGAAATGTAAGAAGCAACAACAAAAATCAGCAAACCAACAGCCCAAGCCCAGAGCAAACATCAAACCATCAGTTCCAGATGTCATCTTAGTTTTCCCTTAATGATTCTACTTTATATTTATTTAACAGTTTTGTTTATACCACCTTTGTCCAAGGCAGTTTACAAGGAACATCATATCATAATCTCACAAGATTTGTTTTACAATAAACAGGGGGTAAACAACTTGGGGATAAATATGGGGTTAATTATGGGGATTTTAATAGAGTCAATAGTTCAGCAGAAGATAAAGAACAAGAGAGAAAACAACTCAAAGTTAAATATAGAGTTAACTGTGGGGATTGATTCAGTCAATCAATCAGCAGAGGATGTTGTATTTATAGTTATGTAATGTCATTACCTGTACCTTATGATCGGGAACCATTGGTGATGAAAGAAGAAGTTGAAGCAGCATTGAAAGCCTTATCAAAGAACAAAGCACCAAGCATTGATAGCATTCCCATAGAAGTATTGCAGCAATCTGATGCAGCTGTTACTGTACTCAAAAGGCTCTGCCAAGAAATATGGAAGACAACATCATGGCCAACTGACTGGAAAAGATCTGTGTTTATACCAATACTAAAGAAAGGTGATCCAACTGACTGTGGAAATTATTGCACAATCGCTCTGATCCCACATGCCAGCAAGATTCTACTGAAGATTATTCAAAAGAGACTACAACCATACCTGGAACAAGAACTACCTGAAGTGCAAGCATGGTTCAGGAAAGGGTGAGGAACGAGAGACATCATTGCGGATGTGAGATGGATCCTTGAAAAGACTAAAGAATACCAAAAGAATATCTATTTGTGCTTTATCGACTATAGCAAGGCTTTTGACTGTGTAAACCATTAGAAACTCTGGGCCACATTAAGAAGCATGGGTATACCAGAACACCTGATCGTTCTCTTGCGCAATCTGTACATTGATCAAGAAGCAACAGTTTCTTTTCACAATCACTTAGCCATTCTCACTCGCCGGTCTTTCGCAGCCCTATGACAAATTAGGGCTGTCCGGTCTATCCTCCCTACAAGTTCTCTGACCACATTAGTCTTGGCCCTGGTTATTAGCAGGCTTGATTACTGCAATGTCTATTTAGCCAACCTGCCAGCTTACCAGCTCCAACGCCTTCAGTTAATACAAAACACAGCCGCTCGTCTCATCACCTTTGCCCGTCGTTTTGACCATGTTACTCCCATTCTCTCTCAACTCCACTGGTTACCTCTCCATTTTCGGTACCAATATAAGTTTCTCATTCTGACTCATAAAGCCATTTATACTACCACCCCTCTTTATCTATCTGACCTCATTGCACTTCACACTCCATATCGCCAGCTTTGTTCCCTGCATACCAATCGTCTGTATCTACCCTCCCCATCACAGGTACATTTGGAACAAACCCGTCATTCAGCCTTCTTTTTCCTCAGTCCCGTGCTTTGGAATGCCTTGCCACCTTCCCTCTGTTTAGAATCCTCTTATCCTAAGTTTAAAGAGCTACTGAAAACCCATCTATTCCAACAAGCTTTCGACCTCCCTCCCAACATCCCCCCCCCTAAGTATTTGTTTGTGTATGTATAGTATGGTTTGTTTTCTCTCTGCTTATTCTGTTCTCTCTTTCTTTCCTATTTTGATTATGGCGTTCTGTTTCCTGAGTTTTAATTGCGTAGACTTTTTTATTTTATTGTAAACCGCTTTAATGCTTTGGCCAAAGCGGTATATAAAATAGAGATAAAGATAAAGATAACAAGGAGAAACAGGATGGTTTAAAATAAGCAAAGGTGTAAGACAAGGCTGCATACTTTCCCCCTACCTGTTTAATTTATATGCAGAACAAATCATCAGAGAAGCAGGATTGTATGAAGACAACAGAGGTGTGAAGATTGGTGGAAGACTCATCAACAACCTTCGCTATGCTGATGATACCACATTACTGGCTGAAAGTGAAGATGATCTGAAACATTTGCTTCTCACAATCAAAGAACATAGTTTCAAAATGGGCCTGCACCTTAATGTAAAGAAGACAAAGATCATGACAACTGGCATAATCAACAGGTTCATCGTTGAAGGAGAAGAAATTGAAATTGTGAACAATTTTAACCTACTTGGATCAACTATCAATAAAGAAGCAACAAGCAGTCAAGAAATCAGACGACGCATTGCTCTTGGAAGAATGGCTATGAAAGACCTAGATAAGATTCTCAAGAGCAGAGATGTCTCTCTCCATACAAAGATTTGACTTGTTCAAGCCATGGTATTTTCAATAACATCATATGGATGTGAAAGTTGGACAGTGAAAAAGACAGATAGGAAGAAAATTGATGCCTTTGAATTATGGTGCTGGCGGCGAATACTGTGTATACCATGGACTGCCCGAAGAACAATCCAGTCGGTACTAGATGAGATCAAACCTAAGCTTTCTTTAGAAGCTCAGATGACAAGACTTCGACTTTCATACTTTGGACACATCATGCGAAGAGAGAGATCATTAGAGAAAGACATCATGCTTTGCAAGATAGAAGGTCAACACAAAAGAGGAAGGCCAGCAATGAGATGGATCGATACAATAACAGCAGCTACGGGTACCAGTCTGTCAACAATGAGCCGCCTGACTGAAGACCGAACGCAATTTAGGATAGCTATCCAGAGGGTCGCCATGAGTCGACTCCGACTCGACGGCACTTAACAACAACAACAATGTCATTAGGTCCAACGTGTTCTATAAAAAGATGTGTTTTGAATAGTTTTCTTTATATCTTTAGTAGACTGTGCAAATCTGATGGTTTCAATTAGGGAGTTCCAGATAGTGAGGGCATAAAGCGAGAAAGCCCTATTACTTATCTGTTGTGTGCATTTGGTCTTGAATGGGGGGATGATCAGGAGATTCTGGTTTGCTGCTCTTCTTGAACTCATTGTGGATGCTTTTATGATTTGATCATTGAGGCAGGGAGCTGAGAGGTTATAAAGGATTTTGAATGTAGTAGTTATGGCTTTGTGTTTAGTTCGTTGCGAGACTGGAAGTCAGTGTAGACTTTTCAGGATTGGTGTTATGTACTGTCGATTTGTTCTGGCTGTTAGGATTCTGGCAGCAGTATTTTATACTAGCTGGAGCAGATACAGTGCATGTTTCAAGATCCCTTGATAGATAATGTTACTGTAGTTGAGGTGGGGTATAATGATGGCTTGAAGGACAGATCTGAAATCATTGTCTTGTAGCAAAGGTTGTAGGGACTTCAGGAGTTTAAGTTTCCAGTATGCTGGTTTTGCTGCATTTTTGATGTGTGCAAGCATGTGATCAATTTGCCTATAACAAATATTATATTTACCTCTGGAAACTTTATTTAAGATGACCAGTAGATAGCAGACACTTCAATACTCTGGCACCAAAGAAAAGGTTCATTTATTTACAGTTTTGTTGTTTTAGTTTTCATTTTGGTCAAGTGCTGCTGAGTTCATGCAGACAAGTTATGTCTGCCATTCTCTGTGCGTAAAAAGTGTTATAAATGTAAATATTATATGATATTCATTATAGAATTTCACAGAGGAAATGACCTGCTGATATACCGAGTACTGTACACAAGCTTAATATGCTCCATTTCATAAGGATATATTTGCATTTCCTTATAAATATTATATATTTAAGTCTCCTGCACAGCATTTTCATGTCAGTGGTACATAATTTCTTGCACCATAATATGGATGATAAATAATTAACTATGTTATTGTCTCAACCTGCTCTTTATGTTTCTTGATGTTGCTTAACGGTCTTCAAAACAGAAAAAAATATCATTTGTATTAGAGCCATACGTCTTTCCATCTAGTCCATAAATTGTCACTTTTTTACTAAATTTCCAGAAATATGTTATAGTTCAAGGAGCTATTCGATTAGGACCAATCACAAAAAAAAGATAATCATCACAGAGGGACATGATATAAGTTGGTCAATATAGGTGGGTTAATGATAGAGTTACTTAGGGATGATAGAGTTACAGATTGCCGGGTAGGCAGTGGTCTGACTGAATGAGGACCGGAGAAATCTAGGTGAAATGTATTTGTGTAAGCATGTGGGGAGAGCATGCAGCTGGAGCTCTCCACTCTATCGGAGCACAGTAATGAAGGGTGTTTGACTGTGATATATGGGATACTTGTGTATTCCAGAATGCCCTGCTGTTGCATGGAGTGGGATTGTGTTGCTGACAGTGACATATGACTAAAATCTTAAAGATACAAATTGTGGGCCCTGTTTACTAAGCAATTGTCCCATAGCCACAAAGAGGGTGGGGGACATATTTGAAAGTGTTTCTGCATTCCGGTTAGCTGCTGAGTATCATCCTGAACAAATTGTAAAACTACAATCTGGGCAAACTGGATATTCAGCACTGGTGTCGCCAGATACGCACTGGCGTTGAATATCCAATTTGGATTTAAAGTGGTGGCGGCCAACAGCTTTACTAGCACTGGCCGCTGCCTCAGAATAATCTAGGGTGCCTAGGTTAAGTGAGCAGGGACGTGTCTATTTTAAGCCCATTATATAAAGACACATAGGAATCTGTGTGGCTTATAAAATTGCTAACAGAAGTCCAGCAGCAATAGCACCTACATTAAAGGTATGGACATTATACCTGCTTGAGGCATAAATGTCTGTGCGTAGAGAAATATACACATTGACTGGCATATTGTATACTCAACATGCATATTTCTGAACTCTGCCCATGATCTACTTAGACCATGACTGCATCAGGGCCTACAGCAAATATGTGCATGTTCATGCCATTGTGTGTATTTTTATGCTTGACTTATTTTAATAAAAGATCTATTTTAATAAAAGCGTATACTTCCACACATCCCTTAAAATTACTAAAAATTTACCCCAAAGAGGGTAATTTTATAGACCTTTTTTGCATATAAAGTCTGTTACAAAATTAAGTTATGCGCAGTGCAAGTCAGTACATACTTGTAGAGTAAGGTATGTTTAGAGCAGGGTTTTATGTTTATGTTTATTTCACTTAATATACTGCCCTTCAAATAAAAACAAGGCAGTTTACAAATTCAAATAATATAGAATTGGGCCACAGGCACCAAAAAGGAAAAAGAAGTTACAATGGTAGACAGAAAAGTGAGAGAACAGAGCAAGCATAACATGCATATACTATGAACATGACGAAGAGAGAGGAACACATAGGACAAAAGAGAGAGTGAGAGGTTGGGTAGACATACATACAGAGATATTAAACTAGACTAAGAGAGAAGAGCACACAGGACTAAACATGGGCAGTGGGTAGATCAAATGCTTTGTTGAAAAGATAGGTCTTCAACTGAACCTTAAAAGTGCGCTGGCTTTGTTCCAGACGGAGGGAGGTGGAGAGGGAGTTCCATAGGGCAGAGCCAGCAAAGAAAAATGCAGAGTTATGGGTGGACTTGAGATGGGCACGTGAAGGGGAAGGAAGGTGAAGGCGATTGATGTATATGGACCTAAGGGAGCGGCTGGGAGTATGAAATTGTAGAAGATCAGACAAGTATAATGCGGTGTGGGTATATATAGCCTGATGAACCAACGTGAGGAGTTTGTACTGGATACAGAAAGCCAGGGGGCGCCAATGAAGATTCATGAGGAGGGGAGTGACGTGTTCCCAACGTAAGGAGCGAGAGATGAGACGTGCGGCTGTGTTTTGTATGTGTTGTAATCTGAGAAGCTGGGATTTAGGAACACCAGAAAAGACAGAGTTGCAAAAGTCATGGTGAGAAATAACCAGAGATAAAATGAGGGTAGTGAGGGCTTGAGGTGTCAGGAAGGGACGGATGGCTCGAATTTGCTGAAGGACGAAGAAAGAGGACTTCGTAACATGGGAAATGTGGTTTTGAAAGGAGAGGTCAGAATCAAGGAAGACACCTAGATATCGAAAGTGTGAGACTAATGGGATAGGCGAACCAGAAAAGGAGGGGGCCAGAGAAGGGGAAGGACTGCCATGGGAGAACCAAATAGCCAAAGTCTTAGAGACATTCAGATACAGACAGTTTCTCATCACAATCCTCGGGACACATTAGCCAGTCACGTTTTCATAAATCAATACAATTATTTGCTCCACGTATTAACTATTCCAAAAAATACCACAATGAATCGGGGAACAGGTCTCAGACTAATTCGGGGAGGAATGTGAGAGGTAAACCTCTTCACCATACCTTTCCCCTTTATTGCATCAAGGACCTGAACTTGTTTTTCCCCTTTTTTTTGTTACTTAAAGTTCTTGTAACGAAAGCTCGCTCACTTATTTCAATAATATTTCAAAAATATTAAGCTATAGAGATGAAAAGAGTCAGAGCTCAACAACTCTGTTATGCAGATGTTCCTAATTCATTTCATTTCTAAACTTAGCTCGATGCTTATCTGTTAAGGGAGTCGGAGTCTGGGCTCAATCCCAACGCAAATCCTCAGCGCTCATGCGTTTCACCGACTCTGCGGTTTCATCGGGGGCTGACTTCTTTTATAGAAAACTTGCAACTGGCGTTCAGCGTTGTTAATTCGTTCTCTCTCCAGGTTTGCGGTTCAATGAAAAAACGCCGCACATGCGTTTGTTAAATTTATGACTGGATGTTAAATTTGTTCCCACAAACCCGATTAGAGAACATAGTCATGTTTTCAGGACAACCACAATAAAAATCCATGATAGAGATATTTTCATAGATTGGAAGCAGTGCATGAAAATTTATGTCATGCATTTTCGTTGTGGTTATCCTGACTTTCTAGGTGTGTCCCAAGGACCGGGTTGAGAACCCCTGATTTAGAGGAAGAGTTTGGGTGGAGCATGGGCACTTTTGCAATTTGCTTATGCATTTTATAAGATATGTGCATATGCAGGTAAAATATGGGCTAACATTTTATTGCATACAACTGCTTTGTAGGTGTTTTTTCTTCAGGATCTGTACTAGTATTTTATGAAGATACATAGAAGCGTATATCTCTTATTCAAGTAGGATAAAACAGGGCCATCCTGCCCTATTGATTTAGATACCCTGTTATAAATTGTTTCCGAGACTGAGAGAAAACCATTAGTAAATAGGCCCCCAAGGAGGTAATTTTATAAAAGGGTGACTTGGTTAATAGGGCAAGAAGGTACCTTTTTTTAGTCTATTTTATAAAGACACAAATCCTACAGCAATCACGTTTAGATAGAAGAAATCAGGGCATGTTTACTAAAGGTTAACACACATCAAAGAAAGTTAATGCACGTTAAGTGCTGTCATGGCCAATTCATTTCTATGGGCCGTGACAATACTTAACGTGTTAATTTTTCATGAACGTTGTGATAAGGAAGCTTATCATAGTTCAGGAAGAAATAATACAAGAGGTGAATTGGCTCTGAATAAGCAACTTGTGCTGGCTGGTAAAAGCACTAAAACAGAGTGTTTACCTAAAAGACTACCAGACCCAGAATGCACTGGTTTACAGAAAGCCTCTAGGAGAGCTGAAGTAGGGACACGTGTGCCTAATCAGAGAAGCAATGATGTAATCCCTAATCACACATCTCCTAGGGCAGGGCTTAATTCAGAACACCTGCAGTGTGCTAGGGTGGAGCGGCCATCTAGGCACTTTAAAGCTAGAAGAAATTCATCATACAGACAGCAAGGTAAGCGATGGCAGCAAGGAGAGCAATGGTGGCAGGGACAGCAATGAGAGCTGAAGAAGGAGAGACTGATCGTGAACAGAAGGAAGAACAGCAAGACGTCCAGAAGGTCTAAGAAAGGAGCCCAAGGCAGTACATATGCTGGGAGAGATTCCTGGGGCAAGCATTCTTCATTGGACTGGAAGAAGCCAGAGGCTTGGAGATATACAGCCAGGAACCCTCAGACAGCACCTGTAAAGGAGACGGCTGCATCTACAGAAAGAAGGAGCTCTAATACCTATTTAAGGAGGTATGGGAAAAGAGATCTGAAGTCCAGAGATTCTGACTGGAGAGCTGGGCACAGAGGTTTTGCTACCTACTAGCCAAAATACCCAGAGAGGAAACCTAATGACCACGTGATCTCAGGTATGAACTCTGATATGTTCCCTAGCTTTGCACAAGGAAGACAGCAGGGAAACAGTTTCTATCCTGGTAGAGATCAGTTAGAGAAATCCTCCGAGCGAGTGTATGAAAGTGATCCTATGATATTTCAAGAGCAAGGGGAAATATCAGATGAGGAAGTTGAATGCATGGATTGTTCTGTTTCTAAGCTGCTGTTCTAAAGTAATCCTCAGTTAAGGATCAAACACCAAAAGGAACTGTACTGATTTTTAACTTCCCAGAAAAGTTTCTTTGAGAGAAAGCTTTGGGGAAAGATGGAGCCACGTGGAGAGTGGACCAGCAATGGTTTGCAGCTGGTTAAGCACCTGTGATTAGAGCAAGGCACAAGTGCACGTGGGACTTTGGAAAAAAGCTTCTTCTCTGTGTGAATGGAAGAAAGCTGTTTTTTTTGATAAAGAGAATTTTCTTTTTGGGTTTATTTTTCATTCCAGCACTGCTAAGAAAGTTTATTAGCAGCGGCTAGAAGAAAGACCTTTTCTGTTCCATCAAGGTCTTTACTAAGTTGTTGCATAAGTAATTCAGTTGCCTTATTTGTTTTGTTTCCTGAATAAAACTCCTGAAGAAATTATCCTGTTGATGTTACCAAGCATATCTGTGCGAGGGAATAACACCCCATAAATAAAATCTGTTTTCTGCTTTACACTCGAGCAACTACAATTCTTTATTCTTGTTAAACGGCTAGTTTTGTGTGATTGAACTACAAGACCCACAATCCTTTGCAAGTCAAGTAAATTCATGTCCTTGCCAAGATTGTGGAACTTTCACAACAAGCACCCCCGTTTACAACGTGCATTAATCTTCATTAAACTTGCACCATTGACATTATACCTGCTCAACAACAGGTATAAAATGTTAGCATGTACTTTACACACATTTGCATGTATTTTATAAAATGCATGGGTAAATTGTAACTCTGCCCACATTCCTGGCTAGCTCATCCTGGCTCCTGCATGGAGCCGCAGTGCCATGGTGTCATGTTGCCACCGCGGTTCCATGCAGGAGCCATGTTCTCAGCAGCAACAGTAGACTTTGTTCCCCACAACCCGAACCCCAATCAGGCCTTCCATGGCCAGGGTTGGACTGCGAGGCACCCCCTGCACCCCCTCACCTGTTTTTTGCACCCCGACTCTGGCATCCCACATTTAAATGGCCTACCCCGGAATTGGCCCTGTACATCTGGGATGGGCTTCACACCTCCGGCCCGCCCTCATGCCTCCCTCGGCCTACCCCATCCCACCCCAATACAGAGCTCCCCGCACATCTCTACTGTACGTGCTGAGAGCTCTGAGGGTGGAATCGCCACCCAAGTGTTTAGCAGGGATGGATGTCCAAATGGGACATCTATCCCTGCTAAACGCTGCCCAGAATCTATCCCTTAGTGGCTAGAGCAGTGGGCTAGAACCTAGAAAGCCAGGATTCAAATTCTGCTATAGCTCTGTGGTAGTGTGGTGTGCGGTGGGAAGGAGTTTTCTTTAAAACATAGGCCAGACAGCAGTTCAAGGAAAATAAAAGCAGTTTTTATTCTGTTCTAGCTTGTTAAACCTCCTCAAGCAAACCCCAGAACAGACAGCAGTTCGGGGAAAATAAAGTCAGCTTGCTTCTATCCCAGCTTGTTAAATCTCCACAAGCTGGTTCTCCCAGTCCTTTTTCCAACTTAATTAAAGTTCATACCTCAGAACTCCCTTGCATGGCTTGGCTTTGAAGGACTTCTCATTCCATGGGCCTTTCTTTCTCTCCTGAAGCCTGCTGGGTTCTTAACTTCTCCTTGTGGGCCATTCCCTCCCAGCCCTGAACTCTGGGCTGCAGACTCCCCTAAAGGGGACAGTTGATTCTCCTGTTGGAGAGGGATAGGTAATATTCTAAGGACCCTATCGCTCACCCCCTCAGCTCATCCATTACCCATTGAGTACCTGCCTCACCGAGGACCCCTACCTGGGAAAGGAAGTCCATGTTCAGTTGAGTCCGACCAGCCCTGTGAACTCGAAACTGGTAGGTTGGAGACTCAAAAACCACTGCATAATACAGCCGTTGGACTCCTTATGTTGAGAAAGCCACTTGAGTGATTGGCGATCTGTTACTAGTGTAAATGGACAGCTGAGCAAGTAGTTAGTATTTGAAGGTCTCAAGTATCCACTTGACAGCTTGGGCTTCCTTCTCTATCACTTCATAATGTTGTTTCCAAGGAAGCAGCTTCCTGCTGATGAATACTATGGTATGTTCTTCATCCCTGACTTCCTGGGCCAGAACGGCTCCTAGGACCACCTCTGAGACATCAGTTTGCACAATAAATAGTAGAGATAAATCAAGGCTAATCAAGATGGGTTCAGAGAACACAGCCTTCTTGAGGCACCGGAAGGCTAGGTCCAAGTCCATTGAACACTGAATCTGTTCAGGAGCTCTCTTCTAGAGGAGACTGGTTAATGGCTCTATGACCTCTGCAAAATTTGAGATGAACCGGGGGTCATAGCTAATCAATCCAAGGAAGGCAGTAACATCTTTTTTTGACTTCATGATGGGGACCTGGGCAATGGCATTCACCTTCTGTAACTGAGGTCATATCTGCTCATTCCCAATAAAATATCCCAGGTATTGAACATCCCAACCTCCCAAAATAACATTTCTTGGGGTTGGAAATTAACCCAGCCTTCTGCAGGCTGGACAACACGGCTTGCACTTGGGTTAGATGGATGGTCCATTCTCTGCTGTAGATGATGATATCGTCAAGGTATGCAGCAGCATACTCCTTGTGTGATCTCAGTAGGTGATTGATTAGGTGATGAAGCATGGCAGGAATCCCATGTAATCCAAAAGGCAGTACTGTAAACTGGAAAGACCATGCAGTGTAAAAAAAAAACAATATTTTTCTTGGCAGCCGGAGTCAAGGACACCTGCCAGTATCCCTTTGTCAGATCCAAAGTTGATATAAAGTGTGCTCCACTGAGCTGCTCAATTAGCTAACGTTGTGCTTGGGATATGCTCCCAGTTTAGAAGCTGCATTGACCTTCCAGAAGTCAGTGCAAAATCTGATGCTTCCGTCGAGTTTAGGAACCAAGATAATGGGTGGCGACCAGCCACTCATAGACTCTTCTATCACTCCCAGGTTAAGCAGCTCTTCCAGCTCCTTGGTGATGGCCTGTCACCAGGCCTCCAGAATCCAGTAGGGTCATTGCTAGATAACCACCCCAGGGTCAGTAATGATATCATGACAAATGAAGTGGTTTTGTCTCGGATGGGTAGAGAAACCATTTGGTTCTGGTGGATCAAACCTTCTAAATCTCTTTTCTGGGAAGCAGAGAGGTGGTCTCCAATCAGGATGAGCTGGATCCAATGAGGTTGAAATTTAAGGCACAAAATCATTGACCTGTACCACCACAGCCGTCACTGGAGTCCATTTTTTCAATAGGTTAATATGGTAAATTTTGGCTTCCTTCCATATATATGGCAGGGTAATCTTGTAGTTTACAGGCCACACTTTATCTTCTACCTTAAAGGGGCCCCTGCCATTTACAGAGTAACTTGCTCTTGGATGAGGGCAGCAAGACTAAAATTCTGTCTTCCGGTTGGAAGGCGCGGTTCACAGCTGCCTGATTATAGTCCCTGGTCTGTTTAGCTTGGGCTTTTTCCAGACTGAATTAATTAATTAATTTATTTATTTATTTTACATTTTTATACTGCGATTTCCTACAGATCAATTGCGGTTTACAATGAACAATAAGAATTGTACAGAACAGTACGAATTCAGTTTACATGGAACAGTATCAACTATGTACAATAACAAGAATAATGAAATATGTTAACTACTGTATATACATATTTGGCCACCTCTCTGGCTTTCCTCAACCAGTTTTGCATTTGTATAATGTACTCTACCAAATTACACCCGGCATGGGGTTCCTCTTCCCAGGTTTCCTTTACCACATCTAATATGCTTCTTGGCCATCTTCCCAAGAGCAACTCAAAAGGCGAAAACTTCATGGAACTCTGAGATGCTTCACAGAAAGTTAAATAGGGTAGGAGAAGGTCACAATTCTTCTGATTCTCCTGCATGAACTTTTTAAACATCTGCTTCAGAGTTTTATTGGATTGCTCAATGAAACCATCCATCTGTGGGTGATATACTGATGTTCACAGCATCTTGACCTTCACCAAGGCACACACTTGCTTCATCACCTTGGATACAAAAGGTATTCCTTGATCAGTGAAGATCTCATTGGGTATTCCCACCCATGAGAATACTTCTTAGAGGGCATTTGCAATCATAGTAATCTTCATATTCTTTAGAGCAATGGCCTTCAGGTATCAGGTAGTGTAGTCAAATATGGCTAAGGTATACTTGTTGCCTCAGATGGTTCACTCCAAGGGTCATACCAGATCCATGGCCATTTATTCAAATGGAGTTTCAATGATGGGCACAGTCACTAGAGGGGCAGGTCAGACTCTGGCAGGGTTATGAAGATGATTGACAATACAGTATAACTGAACCTGTTTATGGACTCTGGGCAAGAAAAATCAGGCTAAGACATACTCTAGTGTATTATCCACCTTCAGGTACCCCCCTAATAAATGGCTAACCGGCAACAATAACATTTGCTGATGATAGTTCCCCAGCCCTATAAGTTGTTCTACCTCTTTACTCTCTAGGGTACCCTCGGCCACTCTGTATAATAAATCTCCCTTTAGCACAAAATAGGGAAAGGCTCTCTCAGGGGACTCTCCATTACCTACTGGAACCCAATCCACCTCAAAAAAACACTCTCAGACATGTTTAAGGGATTCATCGTTTGGCTGGGCTCTCCTGAAGCTCCCTGGGTCTTCCCCCAGCCCCCACTCTGGGAAGGGAACAATTGTATTTGGTTCACTACTGTGGAGTCCTGAATTATTCTCAATGGTATGTTCCCTAGGCTCTCCCTTCGCGGAAACCTCCCCATAGCTACCCCTAGATTCTGTTGGTAGTGTAGCTTTTCCCAGCGACACCAAGTCTGGGACTTATCAGGCTTCGGATTCTTGATATATAGATTTTGGTCTTCCAGGGGGAAAATTTATGGGAAATCTTCCTGGTCCAACTTAGCAGAGCCATCAGTTAGCTGGGCCCATATCGTTCTGAAGTTTGGGTAGTCTCAGCCGATCACCACTGCATACAGGAGCCAGGGTAGCACCATGACATCAAATGTGGCTTGATGGCCTGAAGCAAACCCCGGGAGAGATTGTTATATGCAAAAATGTGGGTAGATTCAAGGCTATCCAGGACCAAAAGGCTATCCAGGACCAAATTTTGATATGTGGAAATCGCTGCCTCGGTAGGGCCCGGAGGTATCCAACGCGAAGGGTTCTTAACCAAAGCTGGTGTTTCCCCAGCTGGGGTCCCGGAGAAATGGTGAATTAACCGCAGCTTGCGGAAAAAACGATGAAGTGCCACCCTTGCTGTAAAACCATCATATCGAGAAGAAGGCACATATGATAATCCCAATTCCAAGACTTTCAGTTGATCTTCAGTGAGAGTTTCCCCCAAAAGGTTTATAACTGACGACTCCTGGATTTTGAGCGAGTAGCTGGGCCCTCGAGAAAATCCTGATGACTGGAACCACGAGGGGGACGGCTCCGAAAAGAGCCACCGCAGGCACCGGATGGAAACTGCTGCTTTGAACGATTAGGGCCTGATTGAGCCTTTTCCGACCCTGTCGAATCCGTGTCAGAAGTCGTGTCCGAGCCATCCATAAAAGACACCTTCTTAGGCCGAGAGCCAGTGTTGCGAGACGGCCATTTAAAGACACAGTTGTTATCATAATCGCTTTTATCGCGTTTAAATTTACTAATCTTCAGCCCTTTAACATGGTCCCGGAAAGAGATTAATTGTTTATCAATTTCCGCCCATTGAGCCTGAAAACTCTGCAATTCTAGAGTGGTCAAAATTTTTGATTTGAACTCTTCCACCTGAGCTGTTAAACGTTCCTGTTCCACAAGAGACCGTTCAAGTAACAGAGCAATCAGGTCTATGCTACATTTGGTAAGTATGGCGTCCCATTTAGTCAAAAAATTCTGATCATCAGTAAATTGCTTCGGGGGTTTAATAACCCGTAACCCCCTGGGGACTATTGAAGATTTCAAATATTGAGCCATAGCTGAGCCATGTAGGTTAGCCTGGATCAACTTCTTGTGAATTTCTTTTAGTTCTAAAACCGTAGGTGGCAAATCTACCGCTAGGACTTCCACAACATCCACTTCAAAGAGTGATTTTTGTTTTCGAAGCTGTGAAAGACGTTCTTCTGTGAATGCAAACGTTGTGGAAGCCATGATGAAAGAGGTATCAACCAAATCCAATCCAAATATAAAATACCCTAACCCGGTGAAAATGAAATACCCAATAGACAAAACCGGGGAGAAGACACCGGTAAGAAAGCACTAAACGTTTTTTGTTGGGATAGCCATCCCAATAGAGAGGAAGAAATCCTCACACCGCCGTGGCCTTTTCCCTTTTTAATAAAGTGTTGAAGTTAAAAATCAGTATGCACTTAACTGAAGTTTTAAGCAGTCCATCCCGTCCAGTCAGCAATGTAACAGGCACGACGTGGCACGTTTCGGGGCCATAACAGTGATGCCCCTGCTTCAGGTTTAGGACATTGCTCAGTAGCTGAAATGCTGTGTGGCTTTGCTTCGAAAGCCGGTTTTTTATCACGGCGTTGACAACGTGAACCCAGCTGTTTACTATCAGCTGGTAACAGTGATCACAGAAAAAGCCAATCAGAGCCAGGGAGGGGGGAGGTCACCATACACAGACCAAGCCCCTGAAGCTCGAGATGGCAATAGGTCAGGAGCTAAATGATCGTATACCAGTCCTGTTGTTGATTAAGGCCATATGGTGAAACAGAGTTTAAGCGGTAAATCCATCTTTGTTCGCGATATTGTAGAGCTTGCAAACGATTCCCTCCTCGTGGATTTAAGGGAATATGATCCAAAATTCTCCAGGTAAGCATGTCAAAAGTGTGAGAATTCTGAATACAGTGTTCTACCAAAGGTGCCGAAAGTGTCCCCATATGTATTCTGGAGGCATGCTCTCCCAAACGAACTTTAAATGGCCGAGAGGTGCGTCCTATGTAGTATAAAGTACAAGGGCAAATGATGAGATACACCACAAAGGAGGTGGTGCAACAAGTATGCCATCGGGCCTGGTAAGTGGTATGAGTATGAACGTCCAGCCAGGATAAACCTGAAATGGTGTTAGAACAGTAGGTGCAACTGCCACAAGGGAAGTGTCCTGCATTATCATGAAAACTCGCTGGGCAATCCTGGTCTCCCGATGTATGCACTATCAAATCACGCAAATTCGATTGCCGGGAATATGCAATCTGTAATTTCTTCCTAAAACAAGAGTGCAAACCCAGGATAGGCCAATATCGATGCAAAATTCCCACAATTTTAGAGGAACCCCTCATATAAGGAAATATCGCCGTAACATTGTTAGACTCTGAAGGAGAAGAAGAAGAGCCCTTTAAAAGCCATTCTCTGTGAATATAACAAGCTCTCTTGTAAGCCCTCCTTACAATATGATATGGATAACCCCTCGCCATCAAACGAGAGCTCAGGTCGTCTGCATGCTTCTTGTAATCTGCCAGATGGGTACAATTCCTACGGAGACGTAAAAACTGGCCAAATGGTAAACCACGTTTCAGAGAAGGAGGGTGGAAGCTATCAAAGCGTAAGAGGGTGTTGCGTTGAACGGCCTATCGATAAAGCGTTGTCTCAAATCCATCGTCAGTAAGCGTAACAGTGATATCTAGAAACTGGATACTTTGAGTTTCAACTTGAGCTGTGAACTGTATGTTGTCTTTAAACGAGTTCAGAGCCTGGAGAAAATCATCAAGCAACTTTCGTGTGCCAGTCCAGATGAAAAAAATGTCATCTAAGAAACGTCGCCAAAAAGGGATATAGGCGTATAAAGGATGAGGATAAATAAATTGCTCCTCAAACCACCCCATATAAAGGGTGGCAATGGAAGGCGCTACCATGGCCCCCATAGCAATACCGTAAACTTGGAGATAATGCTGGAGGGTGGAGTGGTGGTCACTGTAGGGCTTGAGTCAACTGAGCCAGGGAACTCCTCTGTAACCCCCCCCCCCTTGTGCCTAATAGATCTTGTAGCTGCTGCTGATAGCTGCTGATAATATTGTTGTTGCTGCTGATGAGATGATATTGTTGTTGTTGCCACTGCCCCTCTAGCAGGAATATTTGAAACTGCTGTTGACATTGTTGCTATTGCTCCTGACCTTCTGCAAGAACCCAGAGGAACCGCTCTATCCGGCTTGTCACTGTTCTCTTGCAAGAGCACCACAGCTTCCTCTTCTGCAGCTGAGTTAATCCTGCAGTATTCCAGCTCCAACAAACTTTTAGTGGCCTCCAGCATTGACTATACATTCTTCAAACTCTCTAACTAGGGCATGGCTAACCCTCTTAGACCATACAAACAAACAAACAAAAAATCCTGACCAGCTGTAGTTGCCCAGCTCTGGAAAGATGTGGACTTACCCTCTGTCACATGGTTAGAGGAAATCTCCGTGATGCCACCATATGTGGTAGTGTGCCATGTCATAGAAAGGAATTTTCTTTAAAACAGTCCAAACAGCAGTTCATGGAAATTAAAAGTAGTTGTTATTACTTCCCAGCTTGTTAAACCTCCAGAAGCAAACCCCAGAACAGTCAGCAGGTCAGAGAAAATAAAGTCATCTTACTTTTCTGTGTATTTTGCTGTCCGTGAAAGGCTTACAATCTAAGTTTGAACCTGAGACAAAGGATGCTTAACAAGTCCCAGCTTGTTAAACCTCCACAAGCTGGTTCTACCAGCCCTTCCTCAAGCCCCAGTTAAGTTCCTACCTCAGAACTCCTTTGGCACGGCTTGCCTTGGCAGGATGTCTTACCCCATGGGCCTCTCTATCCCTTCTGCAGACTGCTGGGTTCTTAACCTCTCCCTGTGGACCATGCCCTCCCAGCCCTGAACACTGGGTGGCACACTCTCTTAAAGAGGACTGTTGATACTCCTTTTGGAGAGGGATGGGTAATATTCTATAGAGCCCATCACAAGTTCCTTGTGATCTTGGGCAAGTCAATTAAGCCTCCTTTATCTCAGGCTCAAACTTAGATTGTAAGCCTTTCATGGACAGGAAAATACCTACTGTACCTAAATGTAACTCGGCTTGAATTTCTGAGGAAAGGTATGGGCTATATCCATTCAAGTCTATGGGAAAGCTGTTTTACAATGTTATAGTGAGGCTTGTCAACCACCTTCAATGAAATCTGCTTGAAACTTGATGGCAAGAATCTGTAAGGAGGCTACAGCACTAAAGGCCATCAAGAATATCACAAACAGTCCACGGCATTAGAAGAGGCGGAAAAGACACTAACAGTGCCAGAAAGTCTACCAGAATCCATCATCAGAGGGTACAAAGAAGTATAACGAGTTGAATGAACAACTCAAGATAGTAGAAGAGGGTAAAGAACAGCAAGACGCTTTGAGAGGAGTAAAACAGCACCAACAATGGCAAGAATTGTTCCATCCCCTTTATCATTTAGGTCATCTTTCTCGGTACCTTTCCTAATTATGCTACTATACAGCTCCAAGATTGGTTGGAAGGTCGTGAAACATAGCAAGATGGGCCGGAAGGCCTGACACTTAAAGAGATCATCTCACATACTACCCGCTTCGACCATATTAACCCCCCCTACTTATTCATCTCCACTGGCTTCCACTCAAATTTTGCATCCAGTATAAAATCCTCACCTTGGTCCACAAATCTATCCACACTAGTACACCTCAGTACCTCTTGGATACCCTCCATCTCCACGCTCCTCCCCATGTCCTGCGCCCAATCCATGCCAATTGTCTGCACCTCCCCCCAGTCATTCACGCCCACTTAGAATCCACCCGTCACTCTGCCTTCTTCTTCTTTGGTCCTCCCTTTGGAATGCCCTGTCCCCTGCTCTCTGTCTTAAATTCTTCTTTCTGAAATTTAAGTCTCCGCTTAAGACCCACCTCTTTCAGTTTGCCTTTGACCTTCATCCCTCCCATGCTGACCTTACTATTGGCCGCACTTCCTTCCTTTCCCTGTCCTTCTCTTCCCCTCTGTATGAATGCCCTGTTTTTTTCCTGTCAAAAGTTTGGAGTTATTTTCCCTTTTCTTTTGTGTTTAGTAGTCAATATTGTTTTGTACACTGCCTTGCTATTTATGAAGGCGTGATATATGAAGCTGCAAATAAAGATAAAGATAACCAACACAGCATCAATATTGGCTGGAAGACCCTAAAACACCTATAGAGCGCCAACACAGCAGCAAGACAAGCTAAAAGTCCTTACACCACCCAGGGGTGTCAGAACAGGGTGGGTCACATGGGGCCTGGCCCCACTCAAAATTTGCCTGCAGAAAGCAGCTGCAATTGCAGCAGACTCCTTCTGTATGCCCTTGGGAGTTCAGATCCCCACAGGCAGGGTGAAAAGCTGCTGTGATTACAACAAAGATTCCTATTTGCCAGTGGAAGATCCCCATGGGCAGATAGGAGTCTTTTCTGCGATCCCAACAGCCTTCCCCTCCTGCTTGCAAGCAGACAGGAATCTGTTGTGATTGCAGCCATTTCCTTCTCTTCTACCATAGGAGATGGGATCCCCGCTGGGCAGAACAGGAGGAGAAGGCTAAGGGGGCTAAGGGGGGTGGAGTCAAGGTGGAGCCAGGGCCAGAGTCAAGACAAAGTTTGCCCCCTCCCCCCCAATCCAAGAGCATTCCACGGCCCCTGACACCTCCAAAAGAGAATCAACACAGCAGCAAGACGGGCTGGAAGGCCTTAAAACACCTGATAAATGCCAAGACAACAACAAGACAGACAGGAACCCAAAAAAGCTGAAGAGAGCCAACAAAACAGCTTGATCTTCTGCAAGGCCCTAATACACTCAAAGAGGACCAGCACAGCACCAGGATTGGGTGTAAGGCCCTCAATCGGAAGAGTATCAGTATTGCACCAAAATCACCCACAAAGTCCTAACATACCCACAGCATAGCACCAATATCCATGGCTGCAAGACCATAAAACACCCAAGGAGAGACAGCACGAAATAGAAGATAGGGCAAATGATATACCCCCAATAGGAAGACATAAGGGCACTGAGAAGTGCACAACGGTCATTGAGAAAAAGCGAAGGCAGTTTGAAAGACCAGGAAAATGTATGCTTTTGTAGATGGTCTAAATCAACAATACAGTAATGGGAATTTGAAAAGAACTTTGAAAAGAAAGCTCAATACTTGTTGATGATGTTAGGCCAGTAGTGTCCCCCTGCCACAACAGGTTCAGTTTTTCTTGCAGCTGGGTTGCTTGGAACTGCAGCCCAAAGCTGCTGGAACACCAAAAACAAATTAACACAATTGCAAGACCGGGTAGAGTAGTCTACTACCCAAACAGGAATACAGAAGACTCTGAGGACTTCTGCATTGGAAAAAAAAAGACCCTCATAAAACTCTCATACAGTGCCTCTTCAAACGGCAATTTGAAAAGATGAACGACAGAAAGCTTCAGCAATGATTAGAGGAATAGCCTAGCAACACAAATCATAGATGTGAGAGATTGCATTAACCACCCCCAATCCTGTACCCACATGTCCTCTTTCTTCTCCCACCCCTACCACACCTTCCAACTTAACTGCAATTTATTTATTTTTACTGTATTTGATTTATTTAACTAGACTTTAATCAAAGCGGTTTGCATTACAACTCAGACTTAAACTAGATACGGAAAACAAGGATCAAAGGCTGGCATGCAGGTTACTTTAACAAGGTATAACCTGGGGGCGGAGCCTGATGTCCAGCGGGTAAGACGCTTCGCGCTGAAGCTCCCGAGAGGCCTACTTAGAATCCTGACTTAATACCTATACAAACTTACTATTTCGCTCCGGGCTGACCGGGGTACCTCGGGGGGGATGGCGGCCCATAAACCAGCGCGCTTGGACTTCGGGTCTCCTTCTTCTTCTCACGGAAAACGCTCCAAAACAGAGGTGTCCTCCCCACAGAAGATGGTTCCATTTCGTGAAAACCCCGAAATGCACCTGGAGATTTTGGAGGAACTACGCGGCGTGAAGGAATTGGTGCAGTCCAATGGAGAAGCGCTTAGAGCCCTGCGAGAAGACTTTGGAGTGCTCCAGGACCGACTTGAAAGTCTCTCATTACGGCAGGACAATATGGCGGGGGTCCTCGACTCGCACGCGGTGCGCTTGGGCGCACTGGACAAGGCTGAGCGCCAGATACAGAATCTTCAAAAAGAGTTAGAAGATAGCAATAATCGAGCCCGTCGCAACAATGTGAGGCTCATTGGAATACCGGAGGGGGTGGAAGCGGGAGATATGAGAGAATTCCTGCTCAAAACTCTTCCTTCCTTGCTGAAGATCACCTTTCATAAAGAATTGGAAATCGATCGTGCACACCGTGTTCCTACCCATATGGCGCTCAACCGAACGACCCCCCGGCCTATTATCTTTCGCTTGCTACGATATCAACAAGTGGAACAAATTTTAAATGCTGCCCGGGCGAACCATCATTTGGAATTTGAAGGTCACAAAGTCTCCTTCTTCCCTGATTTGGCAAAGCCTACCGTTGACCGACGGAAGAAACTCCTTGCTTTTCGCCCTCGACTTCAACAGCTACAGGCTCGCTTTGGCCTGTTGTATCCCGCGAAGCTCCGAGTGACTCTCCACAACCAAACCAGGACATTCGAAGATCCTGATCTACTATCAACATTTTTAGACTCCAAAGAAGCAGAGCAGATGCGCTAATCCAACGACGTGGACTTTTATTTGCCGGCTCTGTCCGCCATTTTGAAGGGCCCGATGCGGCGGTCATAGTCAAGCACAGGGACTACCTGGACTTTCTTTCTTTCTTTCTATGACTTTCGTTTTGTGGTCTCCTATCCCTCCATGATGTGTGCCTCGGTCGGATTCGGAGCACGCACAGTCCTACAGGTTATGTGTTTTTTCAATTTTGGCCTTCTCTGGGGCTTCTCCCCGCAGACACATGGTCGCCAGTAATTTTTGGGGTTCTGCTTCTTCTCTACCGCGCTGCGGTTTTCTTTTTTTAATGTGGGGCGCTTCATTGTATTATCTAAGCTTATTTTCTTTTATGCCATATGTACAGCCAGATACAGTCAATATGAGGGACATTGTGAAATTAGGTGCGCTATCATGCTCAGAATTTTTAACTTGTCTAAATGGCTTTATGTAAAATCTTATCACTCAATGTAAAGGGCATTAATAGTCCAATCAAAAGAAAGAAAATCCTTAGCTATCTTAGCCATGAGCATGCTGATTTAGCGTTTCTTCAGGAAACGCACTTAAACTCTGCTGAAACACTGAAACTCAATGTTAAGCCTTATATGGTGGCTGCCTATTCTCCCGCCGTTTCCAAACGGTGCGGGGTAGCCATTCTGGTTAAGAAATCTTTGCAAGCTACTGTAATTGATACTAGCGCTGATAAGGAGGGTAGATGGGCCCGAGTACATCTTAAGGTTGGAGATAGTGAATTTACATGTATTTGCATTTATGCCCCGAATGTGGACAACCCTGCTTACTATGCAAGTATTGCGCAGTTGGCACAGGCCTCTGCCAATACTCCATTAATACTTGGTGGTGACTTTAATCAAGTGTTAGACCCTCTGATAGATAGACAGCCGCCTAGAACGAGTAGTCCACCCAAGAGTCTTGCTACCCTTACAGCTCTGATGCAAGATCTTGCGCTGGTAGATATATGGAGGCTGCTTCACCCCTCCGACTTAGAGTTCACTTTCTTTTCTGCCCCCCATCACTCCCAATCTAGAATAGATTTCTTTCTCATTTCCAAAGCACTGATTTCTCAAGTAGACACGACTAGGACTCATCCTCTCCATATTTCAGATCATGCTGCCATATCTTTATCATTACGTGTCACTGCGCGCGGGACGATTCTCCCCGAGCTTGGTTTTTGATAGATCCCTACTGGGTCAAAAAGATTTTCAGGTTGATATAAAGGCTGCTATCCAAGATTATTTTCATTTTAACTCACCCCATGACACAGCGGGCTGGGCTTGGTGGGAGGGTTTTAAAGCATCTATCCGTGCCACTATAACTAGCTATCAAATTCGGCAGGGGAAACAAAGAAAGCAGCATTTACTGATTCTAGAGCAGCAGATACAAGCTGGGGAGCGTCTCCTCACGTCCCGTACTGACCCATGTATTTTACTCCGTTTACAACGCTTGCGTTTTCAATACAATCAGCTTTTGTATACTGCTGCTGTTAAAAATATTGAATCACAACAAGGGCTATATTATCGGGAAAATAATCGTGCTGGCAAATTATTAGCAAATGCCCTAAAAGGTCGAAAAGAAGCCAAGCGTGTTACCGCCCTCCGTAATCCGTCGGGGGGGGGCTTGGTCACTAAAGATTCCGAAATCTTAGAACTCTTTCGTGATTTTTATACTCGGCTTTATCAATCTGAATGTGATTTTGAGCCAGATGTATTTGAACGCTTACTTTCAGGGGTACAAAGACCGACCCTATCTGATGAAGATAGAGTGGCCTTGGACACACCATTTACTGTCTCAGAAATTCATTCTGCTATCAAGAAATGTGCCTCAGGTCGAGCCGCAGGCCCAGACGGTCTCCCTGCTGAATTCTACAAAACCTTTCACGCTGACTTAGCTCCAGTTTTGAAAATTTATTTTTCTGCTCTGGCCGAGGAGGGTTCTCCTTCTGGGTCCTTTTCAATGGCAAATGTAGTAGTTTTTGAGAAAGAGGGGAGAGACCCGCAACTAACAGCTAATTATCGTCCAATTTCCCTCCTAAACGCGGACTATAAAATCTTTGCCACCATTCTCTCTACCCGGCTCTCGGATAGGATGCCTACCTTAATACACCCAGATCAATGCGGTTTCATTCCTGGTAGATCAACTGCTGACAATGCTCGGACTCTATGCCATGTACTGACTGCCGCAGTTAATCTTGATCGCCCATTTGTTGGCCTCTCACTTGATGCTGAGAAGGCCTTTGATCGCTTAGAGTGGCCCTTCCTGTTTGCAGTCCTCCGCTGGTACGGATTCGGGGAAGGTTTTCTCCGTTGTCTTCGCACCATGTACGCACAGCCTACAGCCAGTATCTGTGCCAATGCTTTAAAGTCTCAGCCTTTTCCCCTTCAACGCGGCACTCGCCAGGGATGCCCACTGTCTCCACTTCTCTTCGATCTTGCACTCGAGCCCTTGGCTTTACTAATCCGGCAATCGGAGGAGATTCATGGAGTCCCCTTCACCCATAGGGAAATCAAAATTTCAGCATATGCTGATGATCTTATGCTTTTTGTCTCTATAGACTCAGTACCGGCTGTCCTAGAGCAAATTGGTAAATACTCACAACTGTCCGGTTATAAGATAAATTGGACCAAGTCGGTAGCCTTTCCATTAAATCCTTTGCTTCATCAGGCAGATATGCAACCCTTCCCCTTTTTATGGCAACCTCGCATGGTCAAATACCTTGGGGTTCACTATTGTTCTCCTTTGGAAGACACTATCTCCTTCAATGCCAAAGACTTAACCTCTAAAGTCCGGGCGCTTACTCACCGCTGGACTCCTTTAACACTTACCTGGTGGGGTCGATTAGAAACCATAAAAATGATGATTGTTCCGAAAGTGAATTATATCTTAGAAATGTTGCCCTGTCTCTTCCCTCGACGTATATATAAAGATATAGAGGGCCTTCTGACTAGATACCTGTGGCAAAACAAGACACCTAGGATAGCGAAACATAAGCTGCAAGCAGATAAGGAAAATGGGGGTGTCAGATTCCCTGATTTCCTGAAGTATCATCAATCTTTTCTTCTCAAACAAGGCGCTCGTTGGCTGGAAGATCCAGTACCGAGTAGACCTGTGTGGCTAGACATAGAAGAGGACCTTTGCAAACCGATTCCTCTTACTTTTCTCCCTGGTATGACTCTCCCATCAGACTCCCACTTTCCACCAATGCTTTTAGACACCTTAGGTGCCTTTACTAATCTCATGCAATCTTTAGACTCCCGACTCTGTCCGATAGACAAGCTCCCACTTTGGTACAACACTCGATTTCGAATACAAAATAAACCGATGGCGTGGAGCCCCTGGTACACTAGGGGCATTTGGATTCCTAGTCAGTTGTTCCATGAAGGTCGCTGGAAAACTTTTAGTGAATTGCAAATTGAATTTGGTCTCCCAGCGAAACACTACTTTCAGTTGGTGCAACTTCAGCATTGCCTTCGGAGTGCTAAGGTGCTCCCGCCATCGGCCTCCCCTACACAAGGTTGATTGGAGACTATCCGATCTATCGGTAGTTCACCGGGTGTAGCATCCAATTTTTACAAAACCTTATGTAATGCTATAACTAGGGATACCCCTATAGCGCAGAAAGCATGGGAGAGAGAATTGCATGTGACTTTGACCCCGGAGCAATGGAGCCTTGTCTGGAGTAGAGTGACACGGGTCTCCCGATCCGCCTCACTCACTCAGACACTCTTCTTTCTAGCCCACCGGTGTTTTTACACTGCTGACAGATTAGCCAAATGGAACACTACTCAGGGCAATAGTTGTTGGACATGTCATGCGGCCATTGGTTCACTACCTCATGTTATGTATGAATGTCCCGCACTACAGTATTACTGGAGTCGGGTCTGGGGTCGTATCCAGTCTATTTTGCACTTTCAAGAGCCCCTTACTTGGAGGATAGTGGGACTTCGCTCAGCTGCGGGGATCCCCTCTCTTCCAAAAAAGGCTTACTTCCTTTTGGACTTTATGCTTGGCATTGCTATTTCCCTAATTACGAAATACTGGAAAAATAGCTCCCAGCTGAGCCCCAATGAATGGTGGAATCATGTCTGTCTTTACAGTAAATATGAACAGGTACCTCGTATGTTTGTTTCCCCCATTCAGACTCCTCATCATCGGTCTAAATGGAAGATGCTCAATGACTATGTACATTCTGCTCAATGCTCTCATCTGACTGTCTAAATTTGTATATATCTTTGTCCCATGATTATTCTGTATCGCAGATACTCTTTTGATTGTTTCGATGTATAATCACTGTTATTTGGAAGCGCTCACATACTGACATAATCAGCTAGAGAAGAAGCGTGGGGGTGGGGGGTAATTGGGTTTACTTTTCTTTATTGTATAATTGTTTTGTCTCCTTTGGTGTGTTGTTTCTTTTGTTTGTTGCAAAATGAAAATAAAAGTTTAAAAAACAAAACAAAAACAAGGTATAACCTATTTACAATTGGCTTGACTTATTTATTTATTTGCATTTTGGCAGATTATCAGAAAGCAGTTTGAATGGTCTGACAGTTTCAAGGCAGGAGAGACCTGTGCAATTGCTGGGCTATGTAACGCTTCCGTAATGTTCCATGAACAGAAGGGTCTTGAGTTTCTTTCTGAAATCTCTGATATCTCCCGAAGCTCGCATTTCATCATGGTGGGTGTTCCATAAGTGAGGAGTGGCTAGGGAGAGGGCTCTTTTAGAAGTGGACTGTTTGCGTTTCCGGTAATCCGTGGGCACACTGAGCTTGTGCTCATTGCTGTTTCACCTGAGTTGGGTGTCTCTTATGACCAGGTCCTTTAGGATATCTACTGAGGATTGGTGCAGGATTTTTAAAATATTCAAAAAAGCCTTGAATTTAGCACAAGCTTGGATCGGGAGCCAGTGCAGTTGGCATAATACAAGTGTGATGTGGTCTGTCTTGGTTGTTCCAGTGATGATGCAAGCTGTCGTGTTCTGCACCAGCTGTAGAGGATGCGTGGACTGCTTTGGGAGTCCTTGGTAGAGTGAATTGCTGTGATCCAATATTGGAGTGATGATAGCCTGGCATACTGTCTGAAAATGTTCTTTGTTCAGGAGCGGTTTTAGTCTCCTGATGAGTTTTAGCCTGTGGTATGCTTTTGCGGTAGTTTTGTCTTGATTGAGCTTTGCTTCCCCCTTGTCCTCTTGTATCCCCTGTTGGCTATTGCAATTTCCTTTTGTTTTGTTTTTTCCCTTGTCTTCCCTTGTAGTATTTTGTTTTGTCTTCCCCAGCATTTTGCTTTTTGTAAACCACAAAACTAAGTTTGATTTGTGGTGTATCAAATAAATATACTATAAACTATAGGGATCATTTAAAAAGTCTTAGGGGCATGTTTACTAAACTCCGAAATTGTGCGTGGCCCCGTTAGTGTGCGTGTGCCATATAAGGAGTGGGCGGTTCAGGCAGAAAGAAGAAAAAAACCCGACCGTACGTGTGCGCGTCGCGCTAATTTGCGGGGCCCACATTAGCGCGTGGGAAGGCTAAGCGGGGCGCTGCTGAGCACATATCAAAACAGAGCTGTAGCACAACGGTGAACACACTAACCAAAGGTGCAGGGGCCACAGGTTCAATCCCCCATTGTGTGCAACAAAAAGCTCAGCTGAGGCAACACCTTGAATGTGTAAAAGTGGTTCAGGAGGCAAAGTACTTTTGGACGGCATAAGGCGGCACACTGTCCGTTTTGTACGGCATAAGGCGGCGCACTGTACTATCTGGGCGGCACAAGGCGGCGCACTGTTCTTTTTGGGCGGCACAAGGCGGCGCACTGTTCATTTTGGGTGGCACAAGGCGGCACACTAATTGTGGGCAGCAGGAGGTGGCGCGCTGATGGGCATAAGGCGGCGCGCTGATGCCAAAGCAAAGGAACACAGCCACAGCACAATGGTTAAGACACTGACCAATGGTGCAGGGACCAGGGGTTCGATCCCTCACAATGCCCAGTGAAAAAGGCTAGCTGAGGCAGTATGTTATATGTTGTGGAGTGCTGTAGGAGGCTTTCTAATTTTATTTTGTGATAACTACTAGCAAACGCACTCTCACAGCATATTAATATAAGGCGGCCCATAAGGCACATGTTACAGTGCACCATCTGCCAAGGCACCCTAGAATGTCCCCTATAGGGCAGCATGTATGTTGCGACAGGATAATGTATAGTGCACCCTATATGGTTGGCAACCGTAACGTGCCCTATAGGGCGCCACATAAAGCACCCTCAGAGGCACCTTATGGGTACAGTACGCTGAGGGTGGTATTGCTGGCAGCAACATATGTACAGTAAATTAAAATAAATCTGTGGACACCCCTATCACATAACCCCACTGTGGGTTTGAACCCATGACATCTGGCTGCACAGGCAGTGACGTAACCATTGGGCTACAGCTCTATAGCTGTAAGCAGCCCCTGGCTGGCTGCAGATAGTCTGTACGTCACCTCACTGACAGTCTGCTGTTGTGAACCACCCGTACCCATGATGCACTGCACATGCAAATCAGCTGTCCACGTTTGAACACAGGATGGGAAATGCACCCCTAAAGCTCCCCGGCCTGGTAGGGGGAAGTGTCCGTGTGCACCCACACAGCACCTCGGCCTGGTAGGGTGTCCTGAGTGGGTGGACAAACGGCAAAGAGTAGCTAAACACCATCACATTGTGCGGTTACTGTGCTCACCCTGAGTGTGAGATGTTGCGCCCAGGACCAGGTCCACAACACCAGGCATGGCCGAATGTGGCCATGTCAGAGCTCCAAAGCAGCAATAACCTGTGGAATAGGTAGGTGTTGCATAAACATTTTGGAGATCTCTGTCTGGCTCAGTTAGTGGGGACCCCCACCCCAATGGACCCCCAGGTGGATAAAACAGGGCTTCCCCTCAACAGTTCCCCACCCCGATGGCAGTGGAGTGGACCATCAACCCCAGTCCTGCTAGGGAACAGACACCCTACAGGGCAGTCCCAGCAGCTCCACACACATCCATAACACAATATCAGACAGACATTAGGCCTGGATATTCAAAGATGCACCCCACCACTATCTAATATTCACCTGCAGCAAGCCATCAGCCACTGCAAGGCACTCCATCACAACACATATCAGCTGTGAACAGTCCACTGACTGGTCCTGATGGACATGCATGCACCCACAACTGGGGTGGCAGCACACACAGACAGATAAGTCCATGAAGAGGCCCCCACAGGACACCCATACATATCACATGGGAGAATCACAATATAGCACTATGGGGGTGCCTAGCCATGCTGCCGTCACTGCACACTCAGGGTGAGAGTGATCCCCCAGCAGCACATACAGAGGTCACCCTGTCTGTGTAGGTGGTGGCCGGGCACTACCATGCCCCTGCCAGTGCCCTATGCCCTGTGCAGCTGCATCCTGGTCAGTCCACTCTGTCTGAGATATACCCATGGTCCCTTGCTACTCATTATGCACATTGGCAGGCCAATACTGGCAACAGTGTTGGCAGTGTGGGCTGTGGAAGGAGCATGCAGCCAACACCCACTGTATAGACAGACACACAATTCCACACCTATGCCATCATGGTGCTACTATTGAGGAGGTAATTAGCCTTGCCCACCAAACTGGTGCTGGGCACGGCAAGGCATGGATATGCTACGCAGTACTGCTGGGGGTCACTCCCCAGGGTGGTAAACACCGTCTGAGGCAAGGGCTGGAGCACGCACCGCAAACACCAAACAGATTGTTCGGATGGGGTCAACTATCAGTATGTGCGTATCGTATGGATATCTATCTGCCAGTACTCCTAGCAAGCGTCTCAGAGCTGTGTACCGTATACCTCAGGTGTAGGGTTCCATTGCTAGGGTATGCAGGTGCTAGTATTGGGAGATGCACGCAGGGTCCAATGTTCTGCCTCTCCAGGAGACATTGGCCAATGGGGCCTGTGGGTGTGGGTGTGTCTGCCCCTGTTGGCTGCTGCTTTACGGCAGAGATTCCCAACTCCAGTCCAGGTGTGCCTCACACTGATCGGGTTTACCTGCTGTTCCTCATGAATATGCATGAGCTACATCTACATGCCATGGGGGTGGTGCATAGATATACAGCACAGGCATTTGTATGAGTGGCAGCATGGACCCTGACTGGTGTGTGGCCCAACAGGACTGCATTTGGGAGATTCTGCTCTAGGTACTGCCCCTGTACATGGTGTCTGTGCTCAGTGGGGTAAAAGATAGACGTAGTACCATTGCATATGTCCTCGCCACGAAAGGTTTGTCCTTACTATCACTGTGTAGCTGTGGGAAAAATATGTGGGAAGGATTGGCGGTAGCCTCAGCTGGGCTTTGAACCTGTGACCTTCTGTTCTTGTATGCACTGTCTGTGTGCACTGCACCACCTTGTAGCCACAGATTGGCTGGATTCCCTGGAATGTCCATGCCTGTGGATCTGGCAGGGCCTGTGTGTTGCAGTGGACTGTGCCAGCCTGCACATGGCTTGGCCTCTGTCCTCTGTGGCTAGCTGCCACTGCCCCCTGCACCACATGTACTCGTGCGCCAACATGCTGGCATGAGCTTCTCTCAGAAAAAGCAGATGACCTGATTGCAATGTGGCAGTACGGGACTGCATTTGGGGGACTTGGCTGTAGGTATGCCCATTGTTGTGGTGTGTGTGCGGTGTTGGGTAACATATGGTGTTTCCCCCATGCTTATGTTCCCTGCAATACAGGGGTGTCTGCTCTATCTTTGTTTAGTGGTGGGTAAAATATATGGATGGGGCTGGCAAGTGCCCCAGCTGGGATTTGAACCTCTGGCTTTCTAGTCCTAGAGGTCATGGCTATGTCCTCTGCACCACACTATGGCCACAGAGACAGTGCAGCCCCTGGAGGTAGTAAACCTGGCAGGATGGAGTCACAAACCCTGCTGTATGCATTTTTACTGTGGGCTCCTTCACCCTGTGTGGTGACAAACGTGCAAATAAAACCCGGGAATGACCACGGAACAAAGGGGGAAAACATATACCCAAGCTGGGCAACAGTGATATTAATGGGCAACCCTAGATAACACTCCCAGGACAGCTCCAGAAAAAGGGAAATGTTTTTTGGACGAGTCTCCGCTCCGTACACCTTTCCATAAATCATTTCCTTTTTTTTGGAGCTTTCCTGGGTGTGTTATCTAGTTTTGCCCATCACTATAACTGTTCCCCAACTGAATTACTATTTTTCATATTTTTGTGGTGGTCATTTTCTATTTATAATTGCACTTTTGTGCTGTGCACATGTATCACACTGCTCACGTTTTGCAGGTTTCCCCGGTTTTGCTGTACATTGCTGACGGAAATAGTTTCTCTTCCCTTTAAATGCATTCTAACGCGAGTGATTCACTCGCACTATTTTTTTTTGGAAATTCAGCCCCGATAATGTGCGGGGCGCCTCTCCCCTCCCCTTCCCTGCCCATTAACCCCTTCTCTCCGCCCCTCCAGGGCCTTCCTCCGCCCTCCGTTAGCCTTTCCACGCCTCTATCGGACATATGCGGGCACGTACTTGTGCGGCACCCGTTACTGTGACGCGCAAGTGTGCGGGGCTTCATCGCACGTTTGCGGGGCGTTTAAGCGCTCTTAAGTACCGCTTTTAGTGCGCTATTTTGCGGCGCGCTAATTAGCGGTTTTTAGTAAACATGCCCCTTAGGGGCATGTTTACTAAAAGCCGTACAATTGCGTGCCGCACAATAGCGCACGGAAACGCGGCACTCAAACGCTCAGAAACACTCTTAAACGCCCCGCACAAGTGCGCTTGGGCCCCGCACAATTGCGCGCCGCACTAACGTGCCCCGCACAAGTACCCGGCCCGCAAATGTCCGATAGAGGCGTGGAAAGGCATTCTGAGGGCGGAGGAAGGCTCCCGAGGGGCGGAGAGACGGGGTCAATGGGCGGGGAAGGGGAGGGGAGAGGCTCCCCGCACAGTATCGGGGACGAATTTGCAGGTTAAAAATAGCGCGAGTGAAACACTCACGGTAGAGCGCATTTAAAGGGAAGAGAAACCATTTCCGTCAGCAATGTACAGGGAAACCGGGGAAACCTGAAAAACGTGAGCAGTGTGATACATGTGCACAGAACAAAAGTGCAAATAAAGATAGAAAAAGACCCAAACAAACATATTAAAAATAGGAAGTCAGCTGGGGAACCCTGATATTAATGGGCAAACATAAGAAACACACCCAGGAAAGCTCCAAAGAAATGAAATGAAGTATGGAAGGGGCTACGGAGCGGAGACCCTTCCAAAAACCATTTCCTTTTTTCTGAGCCTTCCTGGGAGTGTTTGCTATGGTTGCCCATTAATATCACTGTTGCCCAGCTTGGTTATATTTATCCCCAGTTCGTCGTGGTCGGTTGAGGGGTTTATTTGCACTTTTGTCACCAGACAAGGTGACTGAGCCCACAGTACAAATGTGCAGAGCAGGGTTTTTGACTCCTTTGGTCAGGTTTCCCACCCCCAGGGACTGCACTATCACTGTGGCCACAGTGTGGTGCAGTAGACAGAGGCAGTACCTCTAGGACCAGAGGGTTACAGGTTCAAATCCAAGCTGGGGCTCCTGCCAACCCAGTCCCCATATTTTACCCACCACTAAACAGAGATAGTAAAGACACTCCTTTATTGCAGAGAACATAAGCATGGTTCACACACCCATTTTGTACCCAACACCGCACACACACCATAACAATGGGCATTACCAACAGCCGAGTCCCACAAATGCAGTCCTGGAGTGCCACAACCCAATCAGGTCATATGCTTTTCCAAGATACGGACATGCCAGCATGTTGGCGGTAGGGTACAGGTGGTGGAGGGGGCAGTGGCTGCTAGCCACAGAAGACAGTGGCCGAGCCATGTGCAGGCTGGCACGTCCACTGCAACATAGGCCCTGTCGGATGTACAGTCATGGACTTCCCAGGGAATTCAGCACATCTGTGGCAACACAGTGGTGCAGTGCACACAGACAGTGTGTGCAGGAGCAAAAGGTCACAGGTTCAAAGCCCAGCTGGGGCTACTGCCATTCCTCTCCACATATTTTCCCCACAACTAAACCATGTTAGTAAGGGCAATCCTTTATTGCTGGGGATATACACATTGGTCATACGCCTATCTTTTACACCACCAAGCACAGACACCATGACCAGGGGCATTACCTAGAGCAGAGTCTCACAAATGCAGTCCTGGAGGACCACACACCATTCAGGTTCCATGCTGCCACTCATACAAATAACCGTGCTGTATATCTATGCACCACCCCCATGGCATGTAGATGTAGCTCATGCATATTCATGAGGGACAGCAGGAAACCCCAACCAGTGTATTGCAAACCTGGACTGGATTTGGGAACCTCTGCCGTACAGCAGCAGCCAACAGGGACAGACACACCCACACCCACACCCACAGGCCCCATTGGCCAATGCCTCCTGGTGAGGCAGGACATTGGGCCCTGCGTGCATCTCCCAATACCAGCACTTGCATACCTTAGCAATGTCACCCTACACCAGGGTATATGGTACACAGCTCTCAAACGTTTGCTATGAGTACTGGCAGATAGATATCCGTACGTTACGCACAGTCTGCTCTATGAGCTCCATCATAATAATCTATCTGATGTTTGCGGTGTGTGCGTCAGGTCTGGCCCCTGACAGTGTTTACCACCCTAGAGAGGGACCCCCAACGGTATTGCATACCATACCCATGCCTGTACTGTGCCCAGGACTGGTGTGGTGGGCAAGGACTCTGAACCCCTCTATAGTAGCACAATGCTGGCATACGTGTGGGAGTGTGTGTCTGTCTATACAGTGTGTGTTGGCTGCAAACACTGTCCACAGTTTTGGCCTGATGATGTGCATAATGAGCAGCAAGGTACCATGGGTATAGCTCAGACAGGGTGGGCTGGCCAGGATGCATCTGCACAGGGCATAGGGCACTGGCAGGGACATTGTAGTGGCCGTCCACCACCTCCACAGACAGGGTGACCTCTGTATGTGCTGCTGGGCTTTCACTCCACCCTGACTGTGCAGTGATGGCAGCATGGCTAGGCACCCCCATAGTGCTTCATAGCACTTCCCTCATGTGATATATATAGGTCACCTGTTGGGGCCTAGTCACTGATGTATCTGCTTGTGTGTGCTGCCGTCCCAGTTGTGGGTGCATGCATTTCCAGTGGGACTAACCAGCAGACTGTTCGCAGCTGATATGTGCCCTGCTGGAGTGCCTTGCAGTGGCTGATGGCTTGATGCAGGGGAATATCAGATAGTGGTGGGGTGCATCTTAGCATATTCATGGCCTACTGTCTGTCTGATATTGTGGTCTGGGTGTGTGTGGGGCTGCTTGGACTGCCCTGTAGGGTGTCTGTTCCCCAACAGGACTGGGGTTGATGGTCCACTCTACTGCCATCATTGCGGGGGGGGGGGGGGTTGGTGGTACATAGCCCACCTAGGGGGTCTGTGGGGCTCCCCCTGACTGAGACAGACAGATATATCCAAGGTGTTCCTGCAGAAACTACCTATCTCACAGATTACGACTGTTTTGGAGCTCTGCCATGGCCTCTCTCAACCATGGAGGGTGCTGTGGACCTGGTCCAGGGCACCTCATCGCACACTCAGGGTGAGCACAGTTCCCGCACAGTGTGACTGTGTGTAGCTACTCTGTGCAAATTAAACACCCGGTCAGTACCTCCTACCAGGCCAAGGTGCTGTGTGGGTGCACACGGACATGTCCCCCTACCAGGCCGGGGAGCTGTTGGGGTGCATTCCCCATCTTGTGTTCATCTGTGGACAGCTGATTTGCATGTGCAGTGCATCATGGGTATGGGTGGCCTAACCCTATCCTGGTTCCCACAGCAGACTGTATGTGTGGTGACATGCAGGCTCTCTGCAGCCAGCCAGGGGCTTGCTGGCAGCTATATAGCTGTAGCCCAATGGTTACTTCACTGCCTGTGGAGCCAGCGGTAATGGGTTTGAGCCCACAGTGGGGTTATTTGATAGGGTTGTCCAAAGCTTTTTTTAGATTTAATGTACATATGTTGCTGCCATCAAACACACCCTCAGTGTACTGTACCCATAAGGTGCCTCTGAGGGTGCTTTATAGGGCACCCTATAGGGCACCTTATGGTTGCCGTCCATATAAGGTGCACTATACATTATCCTGTGACGCAACATATATGGTGCCCTATAGGGGACATTCAAGGGTGCCTTGGCGGACAGTGAACTTTAACATGTGCCTTATGGGCCGCCTTATGTTAACACGCTTTGTGAGTGCGTTTGCTAGTAGTGATAACTGACATAAAAATAGATTGCCCCCTACAGCACTCATCCCCATAATACACACTGCCTCAGTGAGCCTTCTTCATTGGGCACTGTGGGGGATTGAACCCCTGATCTCTGCACCATTGGTCAGTGTATTAACTATTGTGCTGTGGCTCTGTTCCTATGCTTGGGCATCTGCGCACCGCCTTATGCCGCCCAAAATTAACAGTGCACCGCCTTATGCCGCCCAAAATTAATATGCCTCCTAAAGCACTTTTACCCATTACAGTTAATGCCTCAGCCAGCCCTTTTTGTTGTGCACAATGGGGAATTGAACCCATGGCAGCTGCACCCACAGTCAGTGTCTTAACCATTGTACTATGGCTCTGCTCCTTTGTGTGTGCATATCAGGGCGCCACTTAGCCTTCCCACGCACTATTATGCACGCCGCACAATAGCGCGGCGCACAATAGCACCCCGCGCAAATGTGCGATCGCTTACTCCCGTTTTTTTTCTTTTCTCTGCCTGAACCGCCCACTCCTTATATGGCACAGGCACACTACCGCGGCCCCGCACATTAGGAATGTTTAGTAAACAGACCCCTTAGTCATGATGTGGAACCTGAAAACATATCTGCGGATGTCAAAGCCTGGAACAATTTTACAAATAAATGCAGTTTAAAGATGTCTTCATTGCAGGACATTCATGTAGGCAGGGGTCATGGTGGAAGCATGTCTGGGGCAGTGCAATGGACTTAGACATCCCCTACTTGACTTCAGAAATGGGTACATCAGTGATCTCATCCAAATTTAGACCTGCTTCAGGCAGACATAAACATTGGGAGAATGCTTGTTTTGACTGTAAAACATCCAAAGAGTGTAGAGAGTTAAGCCAAGGATCACATGAAGCAGCAGTGGAATTTAAACTCTGGATTCTCTTGTCCTAGCTCACCACACTAACCATTAGACAGATATCCCTATTCCTGAATGCTGTTTTGGGGGCATCTGTGTTGATGGCCCCATAGATGAAGATATCGAGCACATCCATGTTTGTGAAATCATGCCTGAAATTATATGTGCTTGCTTTTTTTCATTCTGGCTCTGATGTCCAAGATTCCACTTGGACATCATTTGTAAAATGTGCCTTTATATTAACTATAATGATGTCATCAGTAAGTCCCAATTCTTGCCTGCCTCTCTCCTGCTGGGCAGAATTTCAGTTAACGGAAAGCCCTTTTTGACTGCACACACTGTTCATTCTCTGGTTCTCACTTCATGAATTTGATATATTCAATGAATTTTGAATTTATTTTGTACACTTCAGGCAATTATTTATCCAGGAGTATGAGACACTATAAAAGGCTTTCTTATAGCTAATCCATGCTATCCTGAGATCTCTGCTTTTGTTAGCACTAGTCATGATTCCCTTATTTAGCAAAGCCGGTTTTTCATTCTGTATGCTCCCTCCTTGCTCTCCTGTCCTACTGCCATGATGTTATTGGAAATGATGACTGCATATTCTGTCAGAGTCTATTGCAGTAAGCAGCTTGTAGATTATAGTTAGACAAGTCATTGGTCTATAATTTTTGGGAATGTTACTTGGATCTCCCTTTGGAAGTAGAAGTGTTTTTCCTATTCCTGCAAAGCCTTTGGCCAGATTTAAGTAAATCCTGTCCATTCTTTTAAAGCAGCCCCTGCAACAAGTTCCATTGTCCTAATGCAAGCTGCATTTTCTCAGTATTGAGTTTTCAGTCGAATCGTGGAAAAGAAATACCCAGAACTTGGTAAGTCAGGGAAAAAGGGAGCCTTCTTTTAGTGAGTCCCCTCACAATAATAAAATATGCTATTCTACACGCATACTGTACTTGCATGCTCTGTGCATGAATGTTACACTTGTTCCCGTGAAGGACTATGGGGTATGTTTACTAAAACCCCGTTAGGGTGCGCGGCGCGCTAGTGTGCGGATGCCATATAAGGAGTGGGCGTTTCAGTCAGAAAAAAGCAAAACCGGGATTAATCATGCGCTAATGCACATTAGCGCAAAAGAAAGTTGCGCGGGAAGCATAAGTGGCGCGCTGATGTGCAAGCACAGGAATAGAGCCAAAGTACAATGGCTAAGACACTGACCAATGGTGCAGGGATCATGGGTTCAACCCCCCACTGTGCCTAATGAAGAAAGCTGGCTGAGGCATTACCTGTTATACGTAATACTGCTGTAGGGGGCATGTTATTTTTATTTTAAATAGTGCTGCCAGCAAACACACCCTCAAAGTATTGTAACATAAGGTGCTGCATAAGGCGCCTCATAGGGTACCCCAGAGGGCACATTTTAAAGTGCACTGTCCGCCATGGCACCCTACAATGTTGCTGAAAGGGTGATCTATAGGGCACCATATAGGGTGCCCTATGAGGCACAGCAAGGTCATAGCACTGTGTTTGATGGCAGCACTGTGCATTTAAACGCATGGAAATCTGAAGTAGGTGCGCTGACATACAAGGAGGAACAGCAGTGTAGCTCAATGGTTAAGGCACTGACTGCTGGTACAGGGGTCATAAGTTTGCTTCCCCAGTGTGCCTAATATGTAAGGCTGGCTGAGGCATCAGCTTTGCAATGTACGTATTGTTTCCTGCAGCACTTTATTTGTATTTTATTAATTGCTGCCAGCAAACACGCCCTCACATGCCGTAATTGAAGGTGCCGCATAAGGCACCCTATAAGGCACTCCATAGGGCACATTATAAAGTGCACTGTCCGCCACGGCACCCTAAAATGTCCCCTATAGGGCACCCTATAAGTCGCTCCACAGGATAACGTATAGTGCACCTCATATGGACGGTAACCATAAGGTGCCCTATAGGGCGCCCTATAAAGCGACCTCAGAGGCACCTTATGGGTCTAGTACGCTGAGAGTGTATTTTCAATAATGTACATGCAAAAGAAATAATGCTTTGGCCAGCCCTATCAAATAACTCCACTGTGGGTTTGAACCAACAACCTCCGGCTGGCTGCAGAGGGAGTGCACGTCACCACACAAACAGTCTTCTGTGGTCACCAGGATAGGGTTAGCACACCCGTACCCATGATGCACTGCACATGCAAATCAGCTGTCCACAGATAAACACAAGATGGGGTATGCACCCCCACAGCACCTCGGCCTGGTAGGGGGAACTGACCATGTGCACCCCCACAGCACCTCGGCCTGGTAGGGGGTACTGACCGTGTGTGTTACTGGCACAGAGTAGCTATACACAGTCACATTGTGCAGGTACTGTGCTCACCCTGAGTGTGCGGTGGGGCACCCAGCACCAGGTCCCCAGCAGTGCTAATGTGTGAGGTAGTTAGTTTCTGCAGTAACAACTTGGCTATATCTGTCTGTCTCAGTCAGGTGTAGCCCCTATGGTCCCCTAGGAGGATTATGTGCCATCACTCTCCTCCTCCAGGGCTGAGGGTGTTAAACAGGGTCTCCCATCAACAGATCCACATTCTACCTCCCTACAATGGTGGCAGTAGAGGGGACCAGCAACCCCGGTCCTGCTGGGGAACAGACACCCTACAGGGCAGTCAGTGCAGCTCTATACACATCCATAACGTAATAGCAGACAGACATTAGGCCTGGATATGCTAAGCTGCACCCCACCACTATCTGATATTCTCCTGCAGCAAGCCTTCAGCCACTGCACCCTGCAAGGCGCTCCATCAAGATGCATACCAGCTGCAGACAGTCTGCTAGCTAGTCCATAGTGCATGTTCCTGGTAGAAATGCATGCACCCAGAACTGGGATGTCAGCATACACAACAAGCAGATAAGTCAGTGACTGTGCCCCAAAAGGAAAACCATAAACATCACATGAAAAAAATGCTATATAGCACTATGGGGGTGCCTAGCCATGCTGTGGTCACTGCACAGTCAGGGTGAGAGTGATCTCCCAGCAGGACATGCTGAGGCCACCCTGTCTGTGTAGGTGGTGGCCGGGCACTAAAATGTCCCAGCCAGTGCCCTATGCCCTGTGCAGATGCATCCTGGCCAGGCCACCCTGTCCGGGCTATACCCATGGTACCTTGCTCCTCATTATGCACATTGGCAGGCCAATACTGGCAACAGTGCTGGCAGTGTGGGCTGTGGAGGATGTTTGCATCCACCACACACTGGATAGACAGACACCCACACCTATGCCAGCATTGTGCTACTATAGAGGAGTTTAGCAGCCCTGGCCACCACATCAGTCCTGGGCACAGTACAGGCATGGATATGGTACGCAATACTGTTAGGGGTCACTCCCCAGGGTGGTAAACACTGTCAGAAACCAGACCTGAAGCACACACCGCAGACATCAGAAAGGTTGTTATGATGGAGCTCAATCAGCAAACTGTGCTTAACGTAGGAATTGCTATCTGTCAGTAATCATAGCAAATGTTGTGTACCGTATACCCAGGTGTAGGGTGGCATTGCTAAGGTATGCAAGTGCTAGTATTGGGAGATGCATGCAGGGCCCAATGTCCTGCCTCTTCAGGAGGCATTGGCCAATGGGTCCTGTGGGTGTCGGTGTGGGTGTGTCTGCCCCTGTTGGCTGCTGCTTTACGGCAGAGGTTCCCAACTCCAGTCCTGGTGTGCCAAACACTGTTCGGGTTTTCATGCTGTCCCTCATGAATATGCATGAGATACATCTGCATACCATGGGGGTGGTGCATAGATATGCAGCCCAGGCATTTTTATTAGAGGCAGCATGGAACCTGAATGGTGTTTGGCCCTCCAGGACTACATTTGGGAGACTCTGCTCTAGGTAATGCGGCTGTTTATGGTGTCTGTTCTCGGTGGGGTAAAATATAGGCGTATTAACCATGCGTATGTTCTCTGCAATAAAGGATTGTCCTTACTATCATGGTTTAGTTGTGGGAAAAGTATGTGGACTGGATTGGCAGTAGCCACAGCTGGGCTTTGAACCTGTGACCTTCTGTTCTTGCACATACTGCCTGTGTGCACTGCACCACCGTGTTGCCACAGGTATGCTGCATTCCCTGGGGAGTCCATGACTGTACATCCGACAGGGCCTGTTTGTTGCAGTGCACGGCACCCACCTGGACAGGGCTAGGCCATGGTCTTCTGTTGCCACCAGCTGCTGCCACCTCCACCACCAGTACCGCTCCATCCTTAGATTGGAGACAGCATAAACCCTGAAGGATTTGTGGCCCTCCAGGACTGCATTTGGGGGAATCTGCTCTAGGTAATGTGCACATTTCTGGTGTCTGTGCTCTGTAGGGTAAAATAGAGGTGTTTGAGCCATGCTTATGTTCTCTGCAATAAAGATTTGGCTTTACTATCACGATTTAGTTGTGGGTAAAATGTGGGGACTGGATTGGCAGGAGCCCCATCTGGGGCTTGAACCTGTGACCTTTTGTCCCCAAACACACTGGTTGTGTGCACTGCACCACTGTGTTGCCACAAAGACAGTGCATTCCCTGATGATACCATGACTGTTTGTCTGGCAGGGCCTGTCTGTTGCAGTGCATTGCACCCACCTACACAGGGCTAGGCCATGATCTGCTCTGGGCAACTGCCACTGCCCCCCTCCACCTCCAGTACCCCTGTGCCACCATGCTGACATGCCCTTCTGCTGGTGGTGCTGGTGGTACCCAGTCTCAAGCCATCGTGTGCGGGTAGGCGGCTGCCTATGGTGCAGGTTCTGGAGTAGGGGAGCCTGCATATCTGTCCGCATGTCCCCCAATCACCGCCTGCCAATGTTCTGTGCCCTTGGGGGTAGCTGCTGGGTACTATCCCCTGTGACACTGTGCTAAACACTTTCGTACCCATGTTGGGCCCTCATCAGTTGCTGTCTGGCTGCTGTTCAGTTTCAGCATTCCTAAGTGCCATCTAGGCATCTGCCTAGTCTGCACTGTGCCCCAGCTGCACCACAGCATGTGCCACCTGCAGCCCTCTGTATCCCCTTTCCCAGCATCTGTCCAGTTGCCCATTCCGACCTGCCCGCCCTGCTGTTGTGGAACATGTGCATGCCATAGGTAACCTGTCCAATGGAGAGGTAAACCCTGATCAGTGTTATTTCACTGTGGGATCATTCACCTTGTATGGGGACGGAGCGTAGACCCTTCTAAAATTCATATTTATTTTTTGCGACTTTCTTGGGAGTGTTTTTTGATGTTTCCCATTACTATCACTATTGCCCAGCTTGATTATGATTTTTTTATATTTTGTTGGGGTCATTTTTAATGTTTGTTTGCCCTTTTGTTCCGTGCAAATGTATCACACTGCTCACGTTTTGTAGGTTTCCCTGGTTTTGAGTTACATTGCTTACAGAAATGGTTTCTCTTCCCTTTAAATCGGCTCTACCGCGAGGTTTTCACTCGCGGTATTTTTTTACTTGAATTTCAGCCCCGCTCCTGTGCGGGGAGCCTCTCCCCTCCCACTCTCCACCCATTGACCCCTTCTCTCCGCTCCTGGGGAGCCTTCCTCCGCCCTCCGAGATCCTTTCCACGCCTCTATTGCACATCAGCGAGCCGCGCACATGAGCGGGCACGTTAGTGCGGCACGTACGTGTGCGGGGCACAAAAATGCATCATTAGCGTGCGCTAAGGTACCTTAGTGCACGCTATTGTGCGCTGTGCACTTGAGCACAGTTTAGTAAACATACCCCTATATGTCTACAACGTCAGTGTAGTCATAATTACTACTGGATTTGCATTGGTATTTTATAAAGGAACATAGGCGCTTACGTGTCTTTATAAAATTCAGCAAAGATAGAAGCCTTCGTATCTTCTAAGCCTAGACACCCTGTTGTAAAGTTATCCTCTGTGCTCTTAAGTTTAATGACATTCACACAGAGAACTTTTCTAACATTTTAGATGATGTGCATATATCCTTGACATGCCCATGAAATGCCACCTCTTCCCTTTCACAGGAATGTCCTCCCAATTCTGTTTATTTTTTTGAAAGTAATTTCTTTAGAGGACTGAAAATTCACATCGAGCACTGGGGGCCAAGTTAAGTATTCAGGTCCTTATCTTACATGCCCAAGCTTTTGACAATGTATCACATATTGAATATGGCACGTTAGATATCTGAGTATTTCTAAAATTTCTGAGAACATGTATGCAGCAGTAATCTAGTCTGCCATTCGTGATAGGAATGGGATGTAGGCTGCATTTCCAATAATATTCTATTTATCACCTTGGCAATCAACAATACCATTAATTAGAAGATCAATCCTACAATCAGCAAACACATAGTGCAGTCTTCATTAGACTTTTTATTTCATATCATGAAACCAGTCTGAAAGGATAAATGCTGTTAATCAGATTGCAATCATGTCCATTGTGGAAGGCAATAGCAACAACACTACGAAATAAAGTTAAAGCTACTGTATTCTCCTGTTTTTAAGAAGATGTATAAGGCTTTAACAGACATTATAGTTCAAAAGGAAGAATTGGGAGAGGATTCTGCAAAACTGGTTTGAGTTAAGCATCTTTGGGAAGAAATTAAGAGATCCCAGTTCATAGAGCAGTCTGCATTCCTAGTTCATTGAAGGTAGCAGTTGCTCAGCACAGTAGAGTGTTTTTCTGAAACAGAAGTTGATGCTATTTCTGAACAATGACTCTGCTTTCAACTATAGATTAAATTCATACACTGATGTAAATTCTGCCCAAGCAGCCCCTGCAATGCAGGGTGTCCGGGCAGAAAGGGGTTGCATACCGCGGCAGCAGCAGCACAGCAAACTTACTTTATCATATTTGCCACACTGCTCTGCTCTTGTAAGTCTGCTGCGGGCCCACGGCTGTTCCTCGCCGTGCCGAAGTCTCGTGATAACAGCTACATTGTGAGACTTCGGCAGGGCAGGAAATAGCCATGGGCTCGTGGCAGAATTACAAGAGCATAACAGCATGGCAAACATGATAAAGTATGTTTACTGCATTGCTATCACTTGCCACCACTGTGACAATGGAGGGCCATTAGCAAACATTTGCTTGGGGGCCCCTCATTGTAACTTACACCACTGAATGAATGCATCGTCTATTAACACGTCTGCCTCTCAGCTGTTACAGTTGTTCGCAACTGATCTCACTGAGAATGTTTTGAACTTCATCAGTCCAAGACAGGCAAGCATGAAGTGCTATGGTAATAGTAACAGGAGTTAAAATGTAAAACAAATCTAGCTGTCCTTTCTTTAAGCCCTTCAGCTTTACTTTGACATCTCCCACCCCTTATTTACCCATCCAGTCCTTAAGCATACTGTATGTTATTTTTACAAATACCCCTTCCCAGGGTTGGCCCAAGAGCTCACATTCTAAGTGAATTTTCAGTCGTGCGCCACCCCCCTCCAATGGTGCACTCCCTCCACCATGTGTGCTGCACCCCCCTACTCCAATGGTGCACTCCCTCCACCATGTGTGCTGCACCCCCCCTCCAATGGTGCACTCCCTCCACCATGTGTGCTGCACCCCCCCTCCAATGGTGCACTCCCTCCACCATGTGTGCTGCACCCCCCCTCCAATGGTGCACTCCCTCCACCATGTGTGCTGCACCCCCCCTCCAATGGTGCACTCCCTCCACCATGTGTGCTGCACCCTCCCTCCAATGGTGCACTCCCGCCACCATGTGTGCTGCACCCCCCTCCAATGGTGCACTCCCTCCACCATGTGTGCTGCACCCCCCTCCAATGGTGCACTCCCTCCACCATGTGTGCTGCAACCCCCCACCAATGGTGCACTCCCTCCCCCATGTGTTCTGCACCCCCCCTCCAATGGTGCACTCCCTCCACAATGTGTGCTGCACCCCCCTCCAATGGTGCACTCCCTCCACCATGTGTGCTTCACCCCCCCCCCTCCAATGGTGCACTCCCTCCACCATGTGTGCTGCACCCCCCCTCCAATGGTGCACTCCCTCCACCATGTGTGATGCACACCCCCCCCCCCTCAGGCTATGCACTCCTGCAATATAAGTAAGATTTTATAGGGCTGTCTTAGAAGAATACATTTATGAGAGCACTACTATGGTAAGTTATCAATTTAAATGATCTTAAGGTACCTACAGAAACAATTCAAACATACCACATATACAAAAATAGACAGAATCTTCAAAATATGATGACATGTCACTTTACCATCTATCTTTGGAAGAAAATGATAACAATATTTCTCAATGAATATTCAACGTTCCTTTTCTTAAATTAAACAATTATGAATTAGGCTTTTTATAGTTCTGCATGGCTCATTGCAGCAGGATGGTTTCCTGTTTGCTGGCAGGACGATACTGAATGAATAAAAAGAGGTCCTAGTGCGACATAGAGAGGCCCTTACAAATAACCAAAGAGCAACCAAAATATGCAACAGAGGCAAAAGATGAATTTACAAAAATGAAAGGATTTCCAAAAAATGAAATTCCCCAAAATCCATTTTTTATTTCATTTTTTTGGGAATCATTTCTGTTTTTTAATCCATTTTTACACCCTGCTGTGTTTCTTCTAGGACAGTGTGGGACAGTTTTGTCTTGCTCTTAAGGAGATTATTACATGTAGTTAGGGAATGTTCCTTGGTGCTTTCTCATCTCTATCAAAAGCTAGTGATGGAGGCAGAGTTCTAATAAGAGGATGGGTCAGAACGCCACATTTCCTGCACACAAATTATTAAATCCTTTTCAAAGCTCCCCAAAATTCTGCCCAGTCTAAAGATTTCTGTAGAGCTGGGGAGGAGTTGTATGGAAGGAGCTATAGAAAAACACTACCATCAGTGGGGTAAATACTGTACAATCAGCACACGTAATGCAGGGGTGGGGGCCCAGGCTACAGGAGGGCCCACTCATCTTTCCCAGCCTCCTGACTCTGAGTAAAATTAGCAGGCAGCACTGCCACCCTGCTGGTCAGTTTTATTAAAAGGAGCAACCTGGGGGTAAGATGGGCTCTGACTAAGTAGTTTCGCCTCCCTTCCTTTCCCTGGAGCTCCAGTTCTCTCTCCAGTGACCCCAGCTCTGACGGGGTTGAAGAAGAGGAAACCCAAGAACGTACCCTCCATTTCAGGGCACTCTGGGTTGGGGATCCAGAAGACGCTCATGGAGTGTGGAGTGAGCCATTCAGGCACCGTGAATGGTTCTACCGCAGGGCCATAGTAACATAGTATGGTCCATCTAGTCTGCCACTAAGGTGGCAAGAGCAAGTGCACCTGCCTTTCCATGCAGGTCCCCCCTCCACATGCCTTTCTTTAGGGGTGTACCCACTGCTCAGAGCAGGTCACCCCTATTTGTTGAGATATTAGAGATTATTTTATTTTATCCTGTTGCTATAAAGGGATCCACCATCTCTGCCCCATGCCATTTTGAATTCTGTCACTGCTTTGCCCCCACCACTTCCATCAGGATGACATTCCAGACATCTACCACCCTTTCATTGAAAAAGTATTTCCTGACTTTGCCTTTGTTTACCCCCTTGCAGCTTCATGTTATGCTCTCTAGTTTTATAGCTTTCCCATCTTTGAAAAAGGCTTGGTTGTTCATTAATACCTTTAAGTATTTAAAGGTCTGTATCAATCTCCCTTGTCCCTCCTCTCCTCTAGTGTATACATATTTAGGTCTTCAAGTCTCTTCTCATATGTCTTCAGGCGCAAGCTCCAAATAATTTTGGTCACCTGCCTCTGAACCATTTCAAGTCTTTTTATATCCTTTGCAAGATATGGTCTCCAAAACTGAACACAATTCTTCAAGTGAGGCCTTACTAGTGACTTGTACAGTGGCATTAGTACTTCCTCCTTTCTGCTGGTAATTCCTCTCTATATGAGAGACAAAGTGAGAATTTGAGAAGAAGCTTGCTGCGGAAGCAAAAATGCGAAATAAAGACTTTTTCAAGTACATTCATAGCAAAAAACCTGTGAGTGAGTCAGTTGGTCCATTAGATGATAGAGGGGTTAAAGGGGCACTAAGAGGCAACAAGGCAATAGCAGAGAGACTGAATGAATTCTTTGCTTCGGTCTTTACTGGGATGTTACCCATGACTGAAGTGGTATTTAAAGGTGCGGAAGAATTGAAGGAAATATCGATACATCGGGAAGATGTATTACAACTATTAGATAAACTGAAGAGTAGCAAATCACCTGGGCCGGATGGTATACATCCAAGGGTGTTGAAAGAACTGAAATATGAGATTGCAGACCTGCTATTAGTAATCTGTGAACTATCATTAAAATCATCTCTAATATCTGAAGATTGGAGGATCGCCAATGTAATGCCAATATTTAAAAAGGGTTCCAGGGGTGATCCGGGAAACTACAGACCGGTGAGCCTGACGTCAGTACCGGGAAAAATGGTAGAAACCATCATAAAGAATAAAATTACTCAGCATGTAGATAGTCATGGCCTAATGGGAGACAGCCAACATGGCTTTAGACAAGGAAGATCTTGTCTTACTAATCTGTTATGGTTTTTTTGAAGGTGCGAATAAACAGGTGGACAAAGATAAGTCGGTTGATATAGTGTATCTGGACTTTCAGAAAGCTTTTGACAAGGTCCCTCATCAGAGACTTTTGGCAAAACTAGAGAGTCATGGGATAGGAGGCAGTGTACTACTGTGGATCAGGTACATTTTTAAAGAAAGGTTACTTTCTTTTTGGTGCTTTAGTGGGACTTTCCTTGAGCACAGTAGGTGGTTGAACTCCAGTAACCTCTTCAGCTTTGGGAACTGCTAACACCTAATCAGGAGTTAGTGGGCCTGATTACCTGAGAGCAGCTGAGGGCCTGCATAAAAGGCTCCAGTGCCCTGCCCTGTTCAGGCTTTCCTACAGGAGCTCTCCAGATCAACCAACAGTAAGGATTTAAGGGTTTGTTTTATTATATTAAATTGTTAGCTCTCTGACTAGGAGCTCTTAAAAGGGGTTTTTGTACAATTTTAAAGCAAGGTTACTTTCTTTTTGGTGCTTTAGTGGGACTTTCCTTGAGCACAGTAGGTGGTTGAACTCTAGTAACCTCCACAGCTTTGGGAATTGCTAACACCTAATCAGGTGTTAGTGCCCTCCCTACCCACCCTGACTCCCACCCTCCCCTAGCGTGTAGTCTTGCTTTATAGGGCACCTCCCCATTTGACAAAGCACAGAGAATTGGACCAGCACATTTTGAATATAATTAAGGAGATTTAACTGATTTTTCTCTGAAAGGACAGCTGGGAAACTGGCTGGTACTTGGTAGATCTCTCTCTTTTGCTTTAACAGATACCTAAGTTCCACGAACAGAACAATGGCTGGGAAGAATTGTATCACTAAAGCTGTTGTCCCCGTTACAGCTTCTGCCTCGGTCCAGACAGAGGTCCTAATTCCAGTTGAAGGACCTGTTCCATGTGCAGGGTGCCTGCATGCTGAAGCTCTGAGGAAACAAGTGGAGGAACTCAGAGAGGAGGTGGCAAGGCTGAGGAGCATTCAAGACAGTGAGACGTACATTGATGAGATGCTTCTTGCAGCAACCAAGCTCTCCAGCAGAGGAGAAGATGGGTACCAACAGAATGTCGATGGTTGGACACAAGTCACCAGGGCCTGCAAAATCACCAATCCAACTTCTCCAGCCCTTGAATTGAAGAACCATTACGCAGCCCTGGAAGTGGAGGAGGTGAAAGCATCCCTGGAAAGGGAAGAACCAGAGCTCAAGTACCCCAAAGTTGCAGAATCAGTGGCCACAAGGAAACAAAGGGTAGTGGTGGTTGGAGACTCTCTTCTGAGGGGTACTGAGGCGTCCATCTGCTGACCAGACTTGATGTCCAGAGAGGTATGCTGTCTGCCTGGTGCCAAAATCCAAGATGTTACGGAGAGTTTGCCAAGACTCACCAAGCCCACTGACTATTACCCAATGTTGCTAATCCATGTTGGAACAAATGATACTGCCAGGTATACCTCGGAACGTATCAAAAGTGACTTCATGGCTCTGGGACAGAGGGTGAAACAGTTAGGTGCACAGGTGGTGTTCTCTTCAATCCTCCCTGTTGAGGGTAAAGGCCAAGGCAGAAAGGCTTGCATCCTGGAGATGAATGCATGGCTGCATGGATGGTGTCATCAAGAGCGTTTTGATTTCCTAGACCATGGGATGCTGTTCCAAGGGTTGCAGAGCAGAGATGGCATCCATCTGTCCAAGAAAGGTCAACGCGTCTTCAGTAGTAGACTGGCTAATCTACTGAAGAGGGCTTTAAACTAGATTCGTTGGGGGTGGGTGAAGAAAGCCCCCAGGTAAGTGAAAGCCCCCAGGTAGGTGATACATTAAATAACTTTATGGAAATGGGTAACAGGGGTAACATATGGAAAGCAGTGTGTATAAATGCCCGTAGCATGGGAAATAAGATCCCTGATGTTGAAGCTTTGGTGGAAGTGGCTGACTTGGATTTAGTGGCAGTTACAGAAACATGGTTCACAGAAAACCATGATTGGGATGTAACTATACCTGGCTACACTTTATTCAGAAAGGACAGGGTAGGAAGTAGGGGAGGAGGAGTGGCACTATATGTAAAAACTACAATAAAGCTTTGGAATTACAGAGCTTAAAAGGGAGAGGGGAGGCATTGTGAGTTAAACTAGAAAGAGGGAAAGAGAAATCTATTTACATTGGTGTGATATACAGACCTCCCTCACAAGAGGAAGAGGTGGACAGAGAGTTAACTGAAGACATGCGCAGCATTGCTAGGAAAGGGGAAGTGCTACTGATAGGAGATTTCAATATGCCAGATGTTGATTGGCACATTCCTGCTGCAGTATCATCTAGAAGTAAGGAGATCCTGGATTCTCTACAGGAGAACTATTCAGGCAATTGGTAACAGACCCCACACGTGAAGGGGTCATACTGGACTTGGTGCTTACCAATGGTGAAAGTGTTTCTGATGTTGTAGTGGGAGATCATTTTGCATCCAGTGATCACCAGATGGTGTGGTTCAGTATTAGTACTAGGGCTGTTAGAATCCATTCAAAGGCAAGGATCTTAGACTTTAGGAAGACTAACTTTGCGAAGATGGGCCAATACCTCAAGGAGTCGTTAGTTGGAAGGGAACAGCTGAGGGATGTAGAAAAACAGTGGGCAAAACTGAAAGGGGATATTTTAAGGGCAACCAACCTTTTTGTTAAAATGGTAAATAAAGGTAAAAGGAAAAGGAGACCGCTATGGTTTTCGAAAGAAGTATCTGAAAAAGTGAAGAAAAAGAGGGAGGCCTTCATGAAATACAAGAGATCACAGAGAGAGGAATTTGGAAAAACTTAGAGAAACTAGCAAAGTAATCAAGAAGGCAAAGATTCAAAAAGAGGAGGAAATAGCCAATGCAATAAAATGGGGGGATAAGACATTTTTCAGATATATTAGTGAGAAGAGGAAGGGTAAGAGTGGTATTGTCAGACTCAAGGGTGCAGGGGAGGAATATGTAGAAGCTAATAAGGATAAAGCAGAATTGCTTAACAAATATTTTTGTTCTGTGTTCACAGATGAAGAACCAGGAGCAGGACCTCAGAAAACACCCACAAATAGGAACAGAAGCAAAGGACATCTTGATCAATTTTCAAAAGACTGTGTTCGTGAGAAACTATCTCTACTTAAAGTAGACAAAGCGATGGGACCGGATGTGATACACCCGAGAATACTGAGGGAACTTGGGAATGTTCTAGCAGCTCCACTGACTGACCTTTTCAATACCTCGTTGGAGTCGGGAGTGGTGCCAAAAGACTGGAGAGAGGCTCATGTGGTGCCTTTACACAAAAGCGGAAGTAAAGATGTGATTGAAAACTACAGGCCGGTTAGTTTAACTTCGGTGGTGAGTAAATTATTGGAAACGCTGCTGAAAGAGAAAATAGTGAGGTTTCTGGAGTCCAGCAGATTACAGGATCCCAGCCAGCATGGATTCACCAGAGGCAGGTCTTGTCAGACAAATCTGATTGATTTCTTTGGCTGGGTGACCAGGGAGTTGGACCGAGGGAGAGCCCTAGATGTGGTGTATTTAGATTTCAGTAAAGCCTTTGACACTGTTCCTCACAGGTGACTTATAAACAAACTGAGCACCCTAGGGATGGACCCTAAAGTTACTGCTTGGTTTAGAAATTGGTTGGTTGGGAGGCGACAAAGAGTACAAGTAAATGGAGCTCACTCTGAGGAGAAGGATGTTATCAGTGGTGTGCCCCAGGGATCTGTCCTTGGTCCGATTCTTTTTAACATCTTTGTTACTGATATAGCGGAAGGGCTGTCAGGTAAGATTTGCCTCTTTGTGGATGATACCAAAATCTGCAATAGAGTAGACACCCAGGAAGGGGTAGATAACATGAGGAGGGATCTAGCTAAGCTTGAAGAATGGTCTAGAATTTGGCAGCTGGGATTTAAATGTTAAAAAATGTAAGGTCATGCATTTGGGCTGCAGCAATCCAAGTGAGTAATATAGTATAGGGGGTGAAGTACTTTTGTCCACTAAAGAAAAGCGGGACCTAGGCGTGGTTGTGTCTGATGATCTTAAAGTAGCTAAACAGGTAGAAAAGGCGACGGCAAAAGCTAGAAGGATGCTTGGGTGCATACGGAGAGGAATGGCTAGCAGAAAAAAGGAGGTGATAATGCCTCTGTATAAGTATTTGGTGCGACCTCATTTGTAGTATAGTGTGCAATTCTGCAGACCGCACCTTCAAAAGGATGTGAACAGGATGGAGTCGGTGCAGAGGGTGGCTACTAAAATGATTAGTGGTCTTCATTATAAAGCATATGAGGACAGACTGAAGGATCTTAATATGTACACCTTAAAGGAAAGGCGGGATAGAGGTGATATGATTGAGATGTTTAAATACCTCCATGGCATAAATGTTCAGGGAGAGAGCCTCTTTCAATTGAAAGCAAGTTCAGCTATGAGGGGACATTGGATTAGGGTGAAGGGAGATAGATTCAGGAGTGATATGCGGAAATATTTCTTTACGGAAAGAGTAGTGGATCCGTTGAATAGTCTCCCAGTGGAGGTGGTAGAGATGAGGACAGTAACTAAATTCTAAAAAGCATGGGACAAACACAGAGGATCTCTAAAAGTAAAAAGGGGACTGTTGTAGTTGTTATGGAAGGACAGACTAGATAGACCATGTGGTCTTTTTCTGTCGTCATATTTCTATGTTTCTATGTTTCTAGGAACTGGTTAAAAGATAGAAAGCAGAGGGTTGGGCTAAATGGCCAATTTTCCCAATGGAGAAAGGTAAATAGTGGTGTACCCCAGGGATCTGTGTTGGGTCTGCTGCTTTTTGACATATTCATAAATGACCTGGAAAGGGGAATAATGAGTGAGGTTATCAAATTTGCAGATGACACAAAACTATTTAAAGTTGTTAAAACCCAAGAGGATTGTGGAAAATTGCAAGAGGATCTTGATAAATTGGAAGACTGGGCATCAAAATGGCAGATGAAATTTAATGTGGGCAAGTGCAAAGTTATGCACCTAGGGAAGAACAACCCAAACTATGGTTACATGATGCAAGGTTGCACATTAGGAACCACCACCCAGGAAAAAGATTTAGGCGTCATTGCGGATAACATATTAAAACTCTCGGCCCAGTGTGCAGTGGCAGCCAAGAGAGCAAATAGAATGCTAGGTATCATAAGGAAAGGAATGGAAAATAAAACAAAAGATATTATAATGCCTCTATATCGTTCCATGGTGAGACCACACCTTGAATATTGTGTGCAATTCTGGTCGCCGTATCTTAAAAAGGATATAGCATTATTAGAAAAGGTTCAGAGAAGAGCTACCAAAATGGTAAAGGGGATGGAAGGATACTCCTATGAAGAAAGCCTAAAAAGCTTAAGGGGCTTGTTTACAAAGCCGCGGTAGCGGTTTGCGATCGTAATCGGAGCCGCGGCCCCATTGATTTCAATGGGGCCGCGGCTGCGATCGCGATCGCGAACCACTACCGCGGCTTTGTAAACAAGCCCCTAGGGCTCTTTAACCTGGAAAAGAGACGTCTAAGGGGAGATATGATAGAAGTCTATAAATTAATGAACGGAGTGAAACAGGTAAATGTAGATCGATTGTTTACGTTATCAGAATATAGAAAGACTAGGGGACATGCAATGAAGCTACAGGGTAAACTATTTAAGACTAATAAAAGAAAATATTTTTTCACTCAACGTGTAATCAAACTCTGGAATTTGTTACCGGAGGATTTTGCAAATGCTGTTAGTGTAGCTGGTTTTAAAAAAGGTTTGGACAAGTTCCTGGAGGAAAGGTCCATAAACCATTATTAAGAAGGGACCCAGGATATCAATGCTTGACCCAGTAGAAGCATTGTGGAACCTGTGTCTTTTGGGGAAACTGCTAGGTACGTATGACCTAGATTGGCCACTGTTGGAAACAGGATACTGGGCTTGATGGACCTTGGTCTGACCCAGTATGGCATATCTTATGTTCTTATGTTCTTATGCAACCCAGCATCCTTCTGGCTTTGGCCACCACCTTGTCACACTGTTTCGCCACCTGCCGGCATTACTATCAGCGTTGGCTCTGAGCGGGGCCTCTCTTAGCCCCAAGAACAGAACAGCACAGCCAAGACCCAGAGGTTTTTCCGGCAGCTTCATGGCAATCTCGATGGGCTCCCATAGTGGAGAGAATGCAGTCAAAAGAGTGGCGGGTGTGCCAGCAGCAGCATTGTCCCCAATTAAATGGGGCAAAATTTGATCTGTTTCTGCTGCCGAAGTGAAGGAGGTGGCTGGTGAGGATTGTACTCGTATGCCTGTGCTCCCGGGCCCTGTCAGATTGAAGAAGCCTGCAGTGGTAACCTCATATTTACTCTGGGAGGCTATTACTGTGCTGAATATCTCTCTGCTTACCATGACAGCTACTTTTCAAAATGATTTGCATCTGTGAAGAGTTCTGCGCAGGCGATTTCTCAGGAGCAGACACAGCAGGCTGCAAAGGTGGCTCTTTTGAAAGCACAGTTTGGAGAGCTACAAGATTTTTCTCATGTGCAGGCTAAATATTTTTCAATCCTGTCTTGTAAGTTGGAGCATTTGGAGAATTTCTCTAGGAGAAATAATTTATGGTTTATTAATTTTCCTAAATCTCCAATATTGGTTCCAATGGAGATGATTAGGAAGTATCTTCAAGAGTTCTTGAAGATTCCATTGGATGCCTATTGCAAGCGCAGAATATTTGTTTTTGGGACCTACTATCATGTCTTCTGAGAGTGAGCATGTTCAATCCCAGGATGGTTCTTTGAACCTAACAGGGTTTCTTGATAGCTCCTTGGACATAGTTATTGAAAGTACCATGATAGTAGGCTGCTTTGCACTTGAGACTGACCTAAATAATATTTTGAGATTTTACTTTAGACATATGCAGAAGCTGATTTTGGGAGCAAAGGTTCAGATTTTTCCTGATTTTGCGAGGGTTACCCAGAAGAGGCACAAGGAATTTCTGACGTTGAAGTCTAGATTGTACATATGACCTAGATTGGCCACTGTTGGAAACAGGATACTGGGCTTGATGGACCTTGGTTTGACCCAGTATGCCATATCTTATGTTCTTAGAGTACTGGCTCTTAGGGCCACTTTTTTGTTAAAGTTTCCATGGAGATGCTTTGTTTGTGTTGATGGTAAAAAAAAATATGTCTTTTCTTTGAACCTAAACAACTTCTGGGATTTATGGCAGACCGTGAGACTATGCACAATATTTAATATGTTCTCCTTGTAAGCTGGATGCATTGTTCCTATCTTTCCTTTTCTTTGTGAATCTATGTGGAATAATTTCCTTTAATATTTTTCTCTTTTTACTTGCATTCTGTTTTTGGGATGGTACTTTATGTAAAGCACCATCAACTATCAATAAAGAAATGACAAACAGTCAAGAAATGCAATGATGCATTTGCTCTTGGCAGAATGTTTATGAAGGACCTAGGCAAGATTCTCAAGAGCAGAGATGTCTCCCACCATACAAAGATTTGACTTGTTCAAACCACTGTATTTTCAATGTCACATGGATGCGAAAGTTGGACAGTGAAAAACATAGACAGGAAGAAAATTGATGCTTTTGAATAATGGTATACTATGGACTGCTTGACGAACAAACCAGTCAGTACTAGAAGAGATCAAACCTAAGCTTTCTTAGAAGTTCAGATGACAAGACTTTGACTTTCATACTTCGGACACATCATGCAAAGAGAAAGATCATTAGAGAAAGTCTTCATGATTTGACACTGACTGAATGGCACTTAACAACAAGAACAACAACAACTTTATGTAAAATGGTATAACTGGTATAAAGAATAAATGGTATAAAGAATAAATTAAAAAAAAAAAAACCAGAAGCAAATAAGGGATCTTGCCTGTGGTGAAGCACTTTCCTCCCTCCCTCCCCACCAAGTACCACTTCCTGGACATGAAAAAAAACATGGCCTGAGTCTGCCTGGCCTGAACAAGCTCAGCTCTGAAGCTGCACATGGGCTGAAGCTCCAATGCTTCTAGAAAAAAAAATTAAATAGAATGCTGAAGCCACAGTTACATCCCCCCCCCCCCCCCCGCCCACTCTGGAGCATGCAGGCAGCATTAAAAAATAAATAGAAGAAAAGCACTGCTTATTTAGCCCAGGCCCACCGTGGATGGTAGGGCTGGTCCTGCCTCCTTTGATTTAGACTTTCTATCACTGAGGGATCGACCAGCACAGTTATCTGTGGCATGCCTGTGCTATATGGCCTTGCACTTTTCCATTTTTATATTGCTGCTGATGGTCCCTGGAAAGCAGTTGCGGCAGCGGGAAGGGTAAGGAACAGGAGATGCTGGATCGGGGAGGGAGAATAGTGTGGTGGTTTGAATGAACACAGGAGGGGGAGTAGTGGAAATGCTGTATCTGAAAGGCTAGATTGGGAAAGAAAGAGGATATGCTGAATGAGGGGGGAGAGAATTTAGTAGCTTGAAGGTAGACAAAGGAGAAGCAGTATGGTGAGAGAAGGGATGTGCTGGCTTAGGGGTGGGAAATGGATGGCTATGCACACAAAGGGGGATGAAGAAAGTGGGGTGAGGAGTAAGGAAATAGGATATTCTGGACTCATGGGGAGGTTTCGAGAGAGAATATGCTGGACTGATGGGGGGGGGGGGGACTGAGAGAGAAAGAGAGGAATCTCTCTCTTTACATGATGTGTCCAAAGTATGAAAGTCAAAGTCTTGTCATCTGAGCTTCTAAAGAAAGCTTAGGTTTGATCTCCTCTAGTACTGGCTGGTTTGATTCTTCGGGCAGTCCATAGTATACATAGTATTCATCACTAGCACCATAATTCAAAGACATCAAATTTCTTGCTATTTTTTTTCACTGTCCAACCTTTGCATCCATATGACATTATTGAAATTGCCATGGCTTGAACAAGGCAAATCTTTGTATGGAGCGAGACATCCCTGCTCTTGAGAATCTTGTATAGGTTCTTCATAGTCATTCTGCCAAGAGCAATTCATTGTCTGATTTCTTGACTGCTTATTGCTTCTTTATTGATAGTTGATTCAAGTAGGTTAAAGTTGTCCACTATTTCAATTTCTTCTCCATCAATGATGAATTTATTGATTTTGCCAGTTGTCAGGATTTTTGTCTTCTTTACATTAAAGTGCAAGCCCATTTTAAGACTATATTCCTTGATCTTGAGGAGCAAATGTTTCAGATCATCTTTACTTTCAGCCACTAATGTGGTAGCATCAGGATATCGAAGGTTGTTGATGAGTCTAACACCAATCTTCACATCTCTGTTGTCTTCATATAGTCCTGCTTCTCTGATGATTTGTTCTGCATATAAATTAAACAGGTAGGGGGAAAGTATGCTGCCTTGTCATACACCTTTGCTGATTTTAAACCATTCTGTTTCTCCTTGTTCCACTCAAACTGTTGCTTGTTGATCAATGTAAAGTTTGTACAAGAGAATGATCAGATGTTCTGGTATACCCATGCTTCTTAATGTGGTTCAAAGTTTCTCATGGTTTGCATAGTCAAAAGCCTTGCTGTAGTCAATAAAACACATATAGATATCCTTTTGGTTATCTTTAATCTTTTCAAGGATCCATCTCACATGTGCAATGATGTCTCTCATTCCTCACCCTTTCCTGAACCCCGCTTGCACTTCAGGTAGTTCTCGTTCCAAGTGTGGTTATAGTCTCTCTGCTCAATAATCTTCAGTAGAATCTTGATGGCATGTGGGATCAGGGTGTGGTAATTTCCACGGTCAGTTGGATCGCCTTTCTTCAGTATTGGTATGAACACAGATCTTTTCCAGTCAGTTGGCCATGATGTTGTCTTCCAAATTTTCTGGCAGAGCCTTGTAAGTATGGTGACAGCTGCATCAGATTGCTGTAATACTTCTATGGGAATGGCATCAATGCCTGGTGCTTTGTTCTTTGATAAGACTTTCAATGCTGCTTCAACTTTTTCTTTCATCACCAATGGTTCTGGATCATTAGGTATAGGTTGAAACGGCTCTTGGTCCACTTGATCTTTATCGTATAATAAATCTGTATATTCTTTCCATCTTTTATCTTCTCAGCATCATTCCACATGGATGCTTGAGCACTTTGTAACATTCCAATTCTAGGTTGGAATTTTTTTTAACTCTCGTAGCTTTAGGAAAGCCGATCTTGTTCTTCCTCTAATAGTTTCTGCTTTATTTCCTTGCATGCGTCGTTGTAGTACTTTTCCTTGTCCTGTCTTGCTGCATGTTGGAAATCTCTGTTGAGTTCTGCAATTCCCTCTCTTTCTCCTCTGACTTTAGCTTCTCTGCATTTCTGGGCAATTTTCAGAGCTTGTTTAGTAATCCATTTTGGCCGTTTTTGCCTTTTGTAGAGATTTCTCACTTTCTTCCAACACGACCTTCTTGATGTCATCCCATAACTCTTCTGGAGGTTTATCATTTGTATCTAAAGCAGCAAATCAATTTTACAGGCAGTCTTTAAATTCCAGTGGAATATTCTCAAGGTCACATTTTGCTACATTCATGAGTGGCTTGATCTTTTTCAACTTTAGCTTGAGTTTGCATACCAGAAGTACACGTAAATGCTTGGAATAGTCTCCCAGTGGAGGTGGTGAACACGAGGACAGTATCTGAATTCAAAAAAGCATGTGACAAACACAGAGGATCTCTAAAGATAAAAAAGGGACTATTGTTGTTGATATGAAACTACATAGGCCATTTGGTCTTTTTCTGCCATCATGTTTCTATGTTTCTAAAGTCAAGTTTGTGAAAAAGCATTTAAGGTGAAGTTTTTGGAAAGACAGGCAGCCTGCTTTCCTACATATGTAAATTTAGAGTTTCTTTGACATTAGCTAGAGTCCAGGCACATGGGAGTCATAAAGCATTCAGCTGAGCCAGGGCTCACGGCTGTTCATACCAAAGGGGAGCCATTAAGTGGTGTGGCCCAATGCAACAGGCCTGTGCTGGCAAGCATCCCACACCAGCTGTATGACTGAGGGGAAAAGATACAATTAACACTATAGAAAAGCAGAGATTTAAAAAAGAAGGAGAAAGTGACTTAGAAGGGAAAACTGATGACCTGACTGACAAGCAGCATCTCTGCCTCGGTGCTGTTCTACGCTTCAGTGCTTCACTGCCCTGTGCTGTAGTGTTGTACTTCCATGTTCAGAGCCGGTGCGATCATCAGGTGAACTAGGAAGCTGCACACCATTGGCTCCAGAGAACAGTGCTGTTGTATGACATGGCAATGTCAACGGTTAGTGGACAGACAGAGTGCAGCATGACCAGGGTCAGGCAAGGAGATGAGGCACCTAGATGAACCTCATCCTTAGTGCCCCTCCCGGCTCCTGCTCCAGCTCTGCCCCTTTCTCACCCCTCTTTGCCACTTCTGCTACCCCTCTCTGGGACCTGCAGCTGCGGCAATGGTCAAAAATAGTTTCACAGTGCTTACCTTCAAGCCACTGCTGCGAGGCTCTTTCCATTCCACCGAGGCCTGATGCTGACTTCCTGTTTGCTTGGAAAAGTCAAATCTTTGTATACAAAGATACATCTCTGTACTTGAAAATCATATCCATTTCCTTCACAGCTATTTTGCCAAAAGCATTGTGATGTTGCATGTCTTGCCACTTGCCGTTTCATTATTGATTATGAATCCGAGCATGTTAAAGTTGACTACTATTTCTATTTCTTCTTCATCAAGGATGAAACAATTGATTTTGAAAGTAGTCAAGTTCTTCACATTCAGGTGCAGGCGCAACGGGATATTCACACTGATTAACGCAGTTAGCAGACCTGTTAACCATGTTAATCATGGTAAGCAGGATATTCAGCGGCACATAAAACTTTTGTGCCATTGAGCATCCCCTCCAAATGCTGCTGCATGCTTCGATACTAACCATGCAGCATTGGTGCAATCCGGTGACAGCATTTGCGTTAACTGGTCAATGGCGATATTCATCCTCTGGCTGGTTAACGCAAACCAAATAAGGTTAAGTACACAAAAGGTTGGTCTAATTTTAGCCAGTTTAGCTAAATGGCAGCAGCTGAATATCACCACTGCCTGGTTAGTTAAGATACAAAAAAGATACAAAATTTTAAACGAAAAAAAGGATATCGATGTTTTTTTGCCACTTTTTTGTTTTTATAGTTGGCAGTTTTTTGAGGAGTGAGTTTTCATATTGTTTTTTTACTTCAGGTAATAAATTCCAAACTAAGGTGATAAAAAGTAGAAAGCAGAGTCACAGGTGGAGTCATATTTTGCACGTGACACTGGTGGTAAAACCAGGAGATTAGAATTTTGAGAACAGAGACATTTTATCGGAGAATGGGGAATTAAAGAGAAGATAAGTAAATTGGGAATCCAGTATATAAAAGTTTCATGCATAAGAATAAGAATCTTGAATCAAACTTGAAAAGAGAGAGCCGATGATGTTTATATATCAATGGAGAAATATGATTATATTGTACCTAGTAGCTTTTGTAAGTACTCTGATTACTGTGCTTTGTACTAATTGTAACTTTTTCAAATTGGTGGACCAAAGACCACAGGAGAGAAAGAGAGTGCATTCTGAGCAGATGGGTACAGTCCAAGACCAGGAGAAGAAGAAGGACCATGCCACACTGGCAGAAAACTTAAAAAGCCTTTATTAAGTACCGAAGATTAAACCAAGAACAAATTATAAAACAGTACATAAATATAAACCAGGAAAAGTATCAATTAATAATGCATCAGGTAAAAAATAAAAGTTAAAAATACAGGTACATTACCAACAACTGGTAGGAGGCCGTCTCGAGGAGAACGGCAGGAGTGCTACTAAAGCTCTTTCCCATTCTATAACATAAAACATTCACATCCGTTTAAAAGATACAATAAAAAAACAATGCAACCAGTACATGAAAATGAAAAATGAAAATTTTTTTACACATCATAAAAATATGAAATAATATATTAAATAGATCAAAAAAAGATTCATTGCATATCATCCTAGGAGGGTGGGGGATTGGGGGGTGGGGGAAAGAGGGAAAAGATGGGAAGGGGAGGGTGGAAAGTGGGGAGGGAAGAGAGAGGGAGGAGGGGAGGAAGGAAGGGAGGGAAAGGGGTGGGGAGGGCTAGAAAGGGGAAGGAGGGAAATTAGAGGGAAAAAGGGAGGGGAGGGGAGGGGAAAAGGAAAGGAAAAAGGGGGAGGGAGGGAAAGGGGAAGAGAGAGGGAAGGAAAGGGGAGAGGGATGAAAAGGGGGAAGGGGAGGAGGAAGGGGGGGGGTAAGGAAGGGGAGAGGAAAGAAAAAGGGAGAGATAGAGAGGGAGAGGGAGAGGCAGAGGGGAGGGAAAAGGAAAGAGAAAGGGGAGGGAGGTGGAAGAGGAGAAGGGGAAGGAAGGGGAGGGGAGGGGGGAAGGGAAAGAAGGGGGAGGGGGAAGAGAGAAGGCAGAAGGAGGGGGCAGGAAGGGGAAAGAGAGAAGGAGGGGGAGTGGGAAAGGGAGAGGAAGAAGGGGGAAGGAATAGGAAGGGAGAGAGGGGAGGAGTATGGGAGGAGTGAGGGGAGGAGTAAGGCAGGAGGGGAGGGGGAGGGGGAGGGGGAACTAATTAGCAATACATGAAATAAAAGTGTGTGTGCTGAAAAGAAAGTCTATCGCTGATTATAAGGTGCAAATGAATAAACCACTGTAAACTTGCAAAGGTGAGAAAGTAACAATATTTGGATTCCTTGAAATACACATATGAGGGTGCTGCCATGCATAACGAATAGTGCCATGTGCCAGACCAGCCGTGCGCAAAAAGGTGTGCAGATCGGAGGTGACTGACTATCAGTCAATGCTGCGAAGTAAAATAGTGGAAACATAAACCATATATTGCTTACATTCAAAGGTGAATACTATTACATCAAAAGCATTACTTAAAATATCAGAAGGAACCTATTACTGAATGATACTCTATCTCACAAATGGGTGTACATTAAAATGTGCAGTGGGTCATAAACGACAAATAGAATAAACTTTATAGAACAGAGAGTACTGTGGTCAAACTAGCTGTGCACAACGTGACGATGACAAGGTTAGCTATCAGATTAAATGAGCTTTGTAAGGACAATTGAAACAGCCTGTAAAGCATCCAAAGAACCCCCCTTGAGGGTAGGGCCTTCAGAGGGGGAGGTTCAGAAGGAAATTAGACAGTATCACAGTAACCTAATTTGGATATAACTAGATCATGGATTAATGTGTGTAGAGCTTGAAATGTTAGCAGTGGTTTTACAGTATGGATTCTATAGACAAAACAGCAGAACAAATTGTCATTCGAGAGTTGAAAGAAAGAGTTTGATCAAATATAACTCCACGAACTGTAAGGGATGTAACTAGGGGAATAAGAATACCAAAAATGAATAGTTGAGCTGAAAGACAGGTGGCAGAATAGGTAATCCAAAGATATTTAGATGGATTGAGCTTTAAATGATGAGATGCTAAACAAGTAGCAGCAGAATTTGAACTTTCAAGAGGAGTAAGGCCTGGGTTTGATGACAGAAAAGCAGAAGAATATCATCAGCATAATAAAATCCACTAATCCCATGATCTTGAATGGGAGTTGCTAATGGAGAAAGAAACATATTAAAAAGGGAGGGAGACCGAATGGACCCTTTGAGGGACACCACATAATAAAGGGGAACAGTGCAAATAAGAGTTTTGAAAAAGCAGCTCTAAAGAAAAGCTAAAAACCAAATGTAAACACGTCCTTTAATGCCTATTTCAGAAAGGCTCTGTGAAAGAAGAGTGGTTGACTATATCAAAGGCAGTGGATAAGTCTTATAAGATGATCAAAGCGGATTTATGTGAGCCTAAGTTCCTTTGCAGTTCGCTAAGAAGAGCAGTAATAGATTCAGCACTGTGACCTTTCCTAAAATCAGACTGTCTAGGAAGAAGAATATTGATTTTATCCATAAAGTTGGAGAGTTGAACGAAAACAATTTTTTCAATTACATTAGCCAAAATGGTAGGTTTGAAACAGGGTGATAATTTGAAGAGGATGAGATAGCTAAATGTTGGCCCTAAACTTTGATGACACCCACAAATAGGACTGCTGTCATGCCTGTGTGAATGACATTATGACAAGTCTGGTAGCAAACATAAGCATATGGAGCCCAATATTGCAAGGCATTTACACAGTGTACAGAGCTGTAAACCGTGTAAATGCCCCTAAGCGGGATATTCAGTGGCATTAACACAGTTAGTACCACTGAATATCCCCGAGTAATGCCACTATACGCCACAGTGCTAACCGTTTAGCAATGGAGCATGTCATGGGCGTTCCAGGGGGGTATCCAGGGATAACCGGTCAGCAGCAATATTCAGCTGCTCCCCAGTTATCCCTCAGTGGTGAAAGCTTATGCACTGAATATTCAATGCTAGTTGGCGGATATGCCCCTGGCATTAAATATCTGGGTTAACTCTTCAGCAGCTATGGCTAGGTGCTGTACCGCCTAGCTACCACCGTTGAATATCGGGCCCATGATGCATACAGAATATATCATACACACATATGGCACTTACAGAATTTATCATACCTGTGTACTTCTCAGGACTCCCACTCCTCACCCATTCTCCGCACCAAACATGCCCTTTTTGATGGTGCATACTTTTAGGTGATATCGCCTACATAAAGTATATGCATTTTTGTCTCTTTATAAAATTGCACTTAGCATGTTCCTTGCAATATCCAGCCCAATATGTTCAATCTAGGCACAGATAGAGTGCCTTTTATAAACCTACATTCTTAGCTGCAGAATATTGCCAGCTAGATATGTTAGACATGTTGAGGGAAATTTTATAACAGAGCATCTAGGTTAAGGCAGCCAAAACATGTCTATTTTAAGCCTATTTTATAAAGACGAGTAGGCTCCTGCTTGTCTTTAATACATAATAGCATAAGAGGCAGAGATCGTGCCTTAAATTCAGCTGTGGATATTTGCATCTGCTCCTAAGTTTTGAAGTACATGCATATTAAGGTATTTTATAATCAATATGTGTACAGTACTTGCAGACTCTACTCCTGCTCCTCCCAGACCAAGCCCTCCAGCTACATATACCTGCAAGTTATGTATGTTAATGCCAACATGTGCTTTTATGTTGGTTGGTATTTTATAAAAGGCTATTTACTAGTATATGTGGCCACATACCCATGAAAATGGCTTTATAAAAATTACCTCTCACAGTAAGTGTCACTACTCCCAGAACACCTTAAATACTGTCCCCTGTTTGGATGGTTAATTGTGATCATATACTGATTTATACATCAAAGGTTTTACATTTAACTGGCCCAGATATTTTAAAAAGCAGTTAGCGGTTGATCCTGCTGTAGCATTATAAGTTCTATAGGACATCGACCTTGGTGTATTTTGTTATACTGCCTCCCACCTGGTTTTAATGCTCTCTCAGCCTCCCGCTCCTCTAAGGCAGGGGGTGGGATCGCAGCCATGTTTTGGGAGTTCATAGCCATTAGTGAGGTTGCCTCTCCTACTTTACAGTATTCTGAGTCACTCCTTCTCCAGATACCCCATCCCTCTACATGCCACATCCTCCTAATTTATGTCCCTCCCTCCCTTTCTTCTCCTCTGTGGGATTCTCTTTCCTCCACATTAATGGAAACTGTCACTGCTTATCCTGACCTTTTTATTCTAGGTGACTTCAATTCCCATATGAATTGCCCTACTCATTCCCATGATAAACAATTTCTCTCACTGCTTTCAGACCTCTCGCTCACACAACGTATTTTTTTCCATGGGATAAGTTCATAGATGGCAGTGATCTGGCCAGGAAGGACCCCACCAAAACAGGGAGCAGCATAAGGTGAGGCTCCTCCGCCTGATCCCAGCCCTGGCAGACCCCACCAAGGGTTGGGCGGCAGGGAAGGGACACTGTCAGGTACATCAGGCCTTTTGGTGCTCCTGCATGGCGTCCCAGTGCCATGGGACAAGACGTCATGGCACTGGGGCTCCAGCAGGGGGATAGGGAGGGCTAGCCAGGGAAATAGATGGACATCCAGCGCTGTGGAATCGGAGCACATCCGGCCCATCTAAATGCCCAATTCTGCATCCATGGGAATGTATAGCTTCCACGGGTGCAGAATCTGGTGTACTTTCAGGCAGTCCATTTTTTGGACTTCTGGATGGCCCAGACATGCACTGATCAGAATCAGCCTCCACCTGTCAAAGTCAAAGACCTCAAGGTCTTTAGCTCTCTGGATTCATCATGCCTTCTTCTGTGTCCCATCTATTGATGGCTTGTGCATACCCACAATGCAAATGCTCAAATACTTGGGCGTCACCCTTGACTCTGCCATCTCTTTTCATATTCACATTAGTAACACTGTTCGCCATTGCTTCTACTCACTACATCAAATTCGCTCCATCCGCTCTTTTCTTTCTACACCCTCCATTACCACCCTGCTGCTCTCGCTGGTTATTTCTAACTTAGATTATTTCAACACCATCTATTCCGGATTACCCCAGTATCAGTTCAAACATCTACAAGCCATTCAAAACACCTCCATCCGTCTTCATCATTCCTCTAGATTTCATCATGTGACTCCCTTACTTATCAAGTCTCACTGGCTTCCTTTAGCTTAACACACGCAACATAAATTACATACCATTATTCATAAGATTCTCAGTTCTGGTACCCCTATCTACCTCTCATCATACATCATCTCATATGTGCCTACCCACTCCCTCCATCCAGCCCATGCAAACCGGTTATATCTTGCATCCCTGTCAGAAGCACATTTTGAAAGTACTTGATTCTGCTTTCTTTTTACTAGTTCCCTCCTTATGGAGTTCTCTTCCTGCAGCTATACGCCTTGAATCATTTTTCCGTAAATTCAAAACTGCCCTTAAAACGTACCTATTTGAATGTGCATACAACCTTCCCTCTGAACTTACATAGCACACAAAGATTTCTGGCCCTGGTTTGCATTTTAAGCGACATCTGGATTTTCTGCTCCCGCCATCTCTCCCTCTTCTTGGTTTACCTAACTTTCCTGTCCTATCTATTTTAACTGATGTTCTTTTTCTTATTTTCAATGAGGGTCATTCTGATCCTTGTTTAGTAGGCCTGGACATCCGATCCAGATGTCCAGACCCGCTAAATAACCGGATCGTGCTGCCGGGGAAAGAGCTCCCTGCATGTATAGTCGAGTTGTGTGGGAAGCTCTGTTCATTGGCCCTGTATGTCCAGGGTCTGCAATGTAGATGGGGGACTTATTCCACCTCAAAAAGTGGAATAAGTCCGCCTGGATGGTGGGGGATTGCGTTGCAGGACCTGGGGGACAGGTTGGGGTGCATGGGGTTCCCTGCAGCCAACCCTGTCCTTGGAAGGCCTGATTGGGGGTCAGGCTATTGGGAAACACATGTTTTTTTGTTGGCCAGTGATCATGGCCCCTGAATGGAGCCACAGTGGCATGGCAACAGGACACCATGCCACCACTGCTCCATTCAGGAGCCTGGCTGGACTAGCCAGGAATCTTCTGGGCATCCGGCCTGACAGAATCAGGGCCCAGCTGGCACAGTCAGGCTGGTAGACCTGATTCTGATCCCGATTCTGACAGGCCATACAAGGGCAGGATGTGCAGAGTAGAATTGGCCTCCATGTGCTTTTATTTTTATTGTTAACCGCTTTGATATATATGAATGGTGGTATATCAAGTCTTTTAGTAAACCATAATTGTGTAGAGAGTAGCATCTGTTTTTAAAGTGCTTCTGACCAGAAAATTCAGCAATTGTAATTCAGAAGTTGTGAGTTCAAGGTCAAGGAAGAGGAAAAGATTTGCCCAAGAAAGATTCAACAGTTGCTTGGTAAGTGAAAAACAAGCTAGCAAAGCTAAATCAGAAGCCCTGTGGGATGCTGGTATTAAGGAACTGGTAGGAAAACTTGCACATATTTCTATGTATATGAATGGAGATACAACAGCTTGTCTTCTAGATACTAGATCATAGTTAACCTGCCTTTTAAAAATGTTCTACCATAGAAAATTGTCTTATAGAATGAGAGAATAGTTAAGTAACCTACTCCACTGTTATGGGAAAAAGGAAGTCACTGTTCAATTTCCTGAATCAGAATGTGGAATTGGAAAATGTATTTGATGCTTTTGCTCTTGTTTGGTTGCCCTTGTTTGTCTCTAGTAATAATGGGCCCGATATTCAAAAGGCATTTACACGGTTTACAGCCCAATAAACCATGTAAATATCTTAAATTGGGATAGTCAATAGCCATAGTGCCATTGAATGTCCCCTTCTAACTAAGCTACACGCCCCAGAGCTATACGGTTAGCATCAGGCATGTTGGGAGTGTTCCGGGGCAGAGTGGAGGTGGAGACTGTCACTAACCAGGTAGCAATCAGTGGGGAAAACCAGGCATAGCAAAAGTTGGCCTAGTTTTACCCATGGAAGCTAACCGGTTAGCAGTGCAATATCGCCGTTATCCGGTTAGCTTTGACAGCTCCGGGGAATGTGCGGTGACCGTGGATGTTCAATGCCATTGCCGCGGCATTGAATATCAGGGGTTAAGGGTTGGCGGGCAGGGCTATGTGCCATAATAGCGCATAGCCTTCCCAATTCTAAATCGGGCCCAGTAGATATAAATATAGTCAAAAAGGTGTTCCTACGATGTCAGTAATCTGAGGGACCAATATTCATAAGCCCTTATCTGGAGAGTCATGGAGTTTTTCCAGATAAGGACAAAGAGAGAGATATTCAGTGGAGCTATCTTGGCATTATCTGGTTAGCGTAGGGGTGCTCTGTGGATGGAACAAGGGTGGTGCCAATGTTTTTCTGACAGCAGCAATATTCAGCTGCTATCCAGATAACTTCTGTCCCTATGGAGATTGCCTATCTACATTTCTTAGGACAATAAAAAAAAATATGTTCTATGGCTATCCAGATAGCGGCTGAACATTGCCACTATCTGGATAGTCGCTGGCATTGACTGATCTGTCCAGATATTCAGCACTAGCAACTATCTGGATATTAACAGACAATATCTGGATTATATTTAAATGCCATGACTAACCATCATGGGATTTACATTTCAGGCATTTTGAAAATCAGCCCCTAGGGATTTCAAAACAATACTCCCATGAACAATGATTAGCAAGTGTTGTATACTATTCTAGCCATTTTGTCAAAATAACAGTCATCTTTGAGTAGCTCAGCATTGATAAAAACTGCTGGATTAAAACCATTCTTAGAAGGGTACCTTAGAGATAGAAGTCTCCATCAGAACCTCAAGTATACAGAGAGATGTGGATGCCCCATTGAAAGCAGCTAGTGCCGTAACTGTTCCTGGCAGTATATTGCAAAATACTAAATTTGTAACAGTCCCTACAGTTAGCTGTGTAAAAGTTATGGTCCATCTCAGGAATATACCACATGTCACTAGATTATGTTGTCCTCCGTTCCCAAAAGTTACAGTCAATGGAGGAGGAGTCATGAACTTGGCTAAACCCATATTTGCTCCAAAGTTACGATGGACACTGAAGCTGGAATTGTAAATCTATAGTGGAAACCATTTATCATGGGTACAAAAAGACAAAGGTACTGGTAGAAATGGGGGAAACTTTTTACCCAACATGATTTAGATGTTAGACATGTTATAGGTGACATAGAATTCAAGTGAGTGAAAATACATTTTTCCAAGAGAGTACAAGGTGGATACTAGAAGCAGAATTTCAATATCTACTACATTCACATGTGAATATACTGTAAACTATTAGTTATAGGAGTTACTGAAATAAAGTTATTAAATACACACAATACAACAGTAAAAAACAAAAAAAGAAGAATATAAAGTTATATGTTTTTATTGAGCTAATAATATATTTTATTATTAGCTTTCATGAGCTAAAATCCTCTTCCATGAGCTAAGGTGTGAATTAGAATACAAGTACTCATACAAATTCTCAGTACTATTAATTTAAAAAAAGGATGGAACTCTTGAATGATGGTGGATTGCAGATAGCTGAGCAATCCTACAATAAAGGATGTGTATTCATTTCCACAAATAGAGGAAACATCTATTCTACTTGTAGGATTGAAGGTACTTGTTGTTGGATCTAAAATGTGAAGATTGACCTCCTCAAAATTGAATTTTTGGGAAACTGGCAGTTTAGGATGATGCTACAAGGATTTTCTAATTGCTCTGGGGCATTCCACAGATAGAGAATATTATGGGGCATGTTTAATAAACTGTGCTGTTAGCATGGGGTTGATCATGCACTAAGAATACCACGCTAATAGGGCAGGACCCCATGCTATGGTTAGTGTTGAATTGGACATGGACTGGGTGGGTTCCGGGAAGAACATGGGCATTGATGGTGCATCACAGTAAGTGCAAGCATTATGGGTAACCACTAACCATGTCTCTATGGGTAACATTAAGCTACCCGTATACCGGTTAATGCAGTTCTGCACATTAGCATCCTATCACAGGAATCAGATTATCTGCTCTCAAATATTAGTGTGGGCCTCCATACTAATTTGGTGACACAATATACACTATTTTTAAGCATCCTACTATGACTGGGCTGAACCTGAGCAAGGTAGTGGCCTTTCTGGATAATCTGAGCATTTTCTATGATAGAACACTACTAATATTTGATGAAGGTTTAAAGTTATCCCTTAACAAGTGCAATTCATTCTAGAGATCTTTGACATAATTTCTACATGTTTCAGAAGATAGTTTGAAAGTGATAGGGTAAAAATAGCCACAAGTCTTCAAAGCCATGAAAAAATAATGTTTGGAAAGGATCAGAACATCATATAAGATTGATGCAGCAGAGATAGGTAATAAATTTTGGTCTGCTTTCCTGAAGCACAACTCATATAAAAGTGTTGGAAGGAGTTTGACACATGATGTTTTGGCAGGCAAGGAGACATGATGCGATATGAAAGCAGGAGACATGATGTGCTATGAAAGTGTATTTGGGACTGAAAAATGGCTTGAGCATATATTGAGTGAAGACTGGTATTTGGAATATAAAAAAATTGAAACAAAGAATATTAAAAAGGACCAATAGAAGATATAGCTGTAACTGGGCTAGTAACTGGGATTGGTGGTCCATGAAAAAAATATTTGTTTCACTTGATAATTGTTTCTATTTGATAGTGTTTTCACAGAGCTATAAATATTAGTGTGTGAGGAGTGCAACTGGGTATAAAAAGACAATGACAAAATACTAGGCGTGCAGTTTACTAAAACCCACCATTAATGCACCGATCTCACGCGCATTAATGGCAAATGTCCCTGGAAGCTAATGAACGAAGGATTTTCCTAACATGCACTCCACTAGAGTGGGTTCACTTAATTCCTACAGAAGAGTTGTTAGGTGAACCTATGTTAGAAACCGCATTGCTTTGAACACGTAGCAATTTTCCTGGTGCTAGCGGCAATGTGTTTTTCATACCCATTCTCCACTCATTCCCCACCCCATCCCACTTCGCCAATTAACATGCGCTTTAGCATGTAACATAGCAACATAGTAAATGATGGCAGATAAAGACCAGTATAGTCCATCTAGTCTGCCCAGTAAGATTCAGGCCACCCCTCCCCATGTCTTTGTTTAGAGGTGAACACGCCGCTTTGTGTAGGACACCTCTATTTGTTGAGAAATTAGATAGTTCAGGAAGATGCCTTATTGGACCAGGTGTTCACAAATGGAGAGAGTGATTCTGATGTAACAATGAGCAATTATCTGGCATCCAGTAATCAATGAATGGAATGGTTCAATATTAGAACATGACTGGATATGGTTCATTCTAAAAGTGAGGGTTTTAGGCTTCAGGAAAGCTACTTTTGTCAAGAGTGAGAATACCTCAATGAGTTGCATTCTGGATGGGAACATCTAGGGGAAATAGAAAACCAGTGTGCAAAACTAAAGGGAGAAATTTTAAGGGAAGCAAACCTTTTTGTTAGAAAAGTAAATAAATGAGGTCTCTATGGTTCTCAAAAGAAGTAGCTGAAAAAATAAGGACAAAGATGCCAAAAGGGGAAGCCAGAAAAAATATATTGGAAAGCTAAAAGAAGCTGGGGAAGTAGTCAAAAAAGCAAAGATACAAATGGAAGAAAAAATAGCCAATAGTGACAGAATGAAGTGCAAAAGTTGGAACTGCCAGACTCAGCAGTGAAGGGAAGGGCTATGTAGAACTTGATGATAAAGCAATTTCTAACACATATTTTTTAACAAATATTTGCTCAACAAATATTTTTGTTCTGTATTCACAGATGGATGGCCAGAAGTGGGTTCTCAGAAAAACTCAAATAGGAATAGAAGTGAGGCAGGCCTTGAAAATTTTTCAGAAGACTGTATTTATAAGGATATGGCAAAACTGAAAGTAGACAAAGAGATGGGGTCAGATGAGATACATTCAAGGGTATTGAAGGAACTTAAGGACGCTCTGCTGTCTTATATTTTCTATGCTTCTTTAGAGACAGGAGTGGTCCTGGAGGACTGGAGAAGGGCAGATATGTTCCCTCTTCATAAAAATAAAAGTGAGAAGGTTGGGAACCACAGGCAATTTGTATTTGATCTCTGTGGTGAGTAGATTAATAGAACACTGCTAAAACTGAGGATAGTGCAGTATGGAATCCAATGAATTGCATGATTCAAGGTTGCATGGTTTTATTAGAGGTAGGTCTTGTCAAAAGAGTCCGATTGGTTTCTTTGACTAGGTGACCAGAAAGGTGGCTTGAGAGAGAACTATAGATGTAGTATCCTTAAATTTCAGCAAAGTCTTTGACAAGGTTCTGCCTAGGTGACTTATAAGACTTATAAGTAAACAGTGTGCCCTCGGGCTAGGCCCGAAAGTAACTGATTGAAATAGAAACTGGGTGAGTGCTAGGTGACAAAGGGTAGTAGTAAATGGAGTTCACTCTGAAGATAAAGACATTATCAGAGGTGTATTTGTCATATTGCGTTAGATAAGGTTTTCTTCTTTGTGGATGATATCAAAATCTGTAATAGATTTGATACCCTGGAAGGTGTAGGTAACATGAGGAGGTACCTAGTGAAGCTTCCAGAATGATCGAGAATCTGATAGTTGAAATTTAATGCTAAAAATTCAAGTTCATGCATTTGGGCTACAAAAATCCAAGAGAGTGGTACAGTATAGGGGGTGAAGTACTGTGTATGAAAGAAGAGCAAGACATGGAGATAATAATTTCTGATGATATTATTGAACTCTGGTTCAGTTATAGGAACCAGAAGCCATAGTTCTCAATACAAGTCATAGCGGTAAGAACTTTAAGTACCCTTACAAGAGGTGTGCCAGGAGGAGGTAGGACAGCTCGGGGTGGAGGCAGAACTTTGGTTTACAATGTACTAGCTGTCTGCTGAAGGGACGGGCTGTCTGTCCCACTCTCAGAGAAGTCCTAACTGTGAGAGAAGAGGGGGCATGACAGGCTATGGTTTTAAAGATTGTTTTGCTAAATCACTGAAAAGACTGCTTATGTAAGATAAGTCTGAACTGTGCTACTCAGACTGGCAGAGTTGTCAGCAGAGGCTGATAGAGAGAGAAACCTTGATTGAGAACAATTACATCTGTACTGCTAAAGATTAGGGTTGCCATGGAGAGGCAACCTCATTATCTCTGAGTTACAAAGGGATAATCAACCAGCCAGTAAAGCGTAAGCAAAGAAGAGTGCTCAGAGCTGATTTCACAAACGCTGCTTGAGAAAAGGACTTTGTGATAACCTTGCTTGTTTGCAAGAAGAAAGGCACAGCTTGACCAGAAGTCAGCTTTACTAAGGGACAACTTCTGCACATCAGCTGTGAGCAACTGAGGAGGAGAGTTAACTTCTTATGGGCCACAGACTGCTTTACCAGGTGCATGTCCTGGATTACAGCTTGTTATATTATTGAACTGTGACCTGATGGAAACCCCTTTGGGGAGATTTAAGACTATTTGCCACTGTGAAATGGAAGGTATGAACAATGCTGAATATTAATGAACCGCTGAACCCAGTCAGGTAATATTACAAGAACTACATCACACAAGGAGCATTGCATTGCTCAAAAAGGGAAGCTTTCCTAATTAGTGCCGTTCAAAGCTCAGTGATAGCAACTGAGCCTATGAACTGTCTTGATGTAGTTTGGTTTGCACTTTATGTGGATTAATAAAGTGACTTTTTGTGTTAAAAACTCTCAAAATACCCTGCCAAGGTACACAAGAGTGAATAGATGGGTGAAACCATGTGAGATATCGGCAGTTGTGATGCACAACGCTCCCTGAAGAGCGACAATACTTATAAAATAGCAACGACCTAAAGTACACATGTAAAGGCCCATCCACAGCTGTAAGTCAAGGAAAATACATGATTTACACTTGTTGATGGTATGTAACTTTACACAGCTCCTTACAAAATTACCTCCAATGAGAGTAATTTTATAAGGTGTGCCTAGATTAACACACATTTTTATGCATGTCAACCAGCTAGTTTATAAATTCAAGTACACATGTACTGTACTTGAATTTACAAAATAGGTGCTTAAGTGGTGGGATAGACATGGCAAATCTAGGCACGATCACATACATCAACCCCCAGAGTTAGTGTAAATGCCCATGCCTAAATTTCTAAAGTATATTTTACATAAAGTTTTGCTTCATCCATGGTTCGCCCAAGCTTTGCTCCTGTGCATTCCCACAGGGAAAGTGAGCCATCGGCCTGATATGTGTATTTCTAAAATAGTAGCTGGTTAAAATATGCACATAAAGACCCATCCATGTGCATGCTCATTGACGGCATGTGACTTTATGTGGCTCCTTATAAAACTGGCTCCAATATATATATATATATATAAGAGATTTGGTGGAAGAAGGCCAACGAATGGACACATTGCACCAAAATGACAGGGTGAATCAAATTGGTGTAGGGGTGGCACTATATGTTAAGGATGGCATCAAATCAAACAAGTTAAACATTTTTCAGGAAACAAAATGCAACATGGGATTTTTATGGATAGAAATTCTATGCCTGAGAAGGAGCCACATGCTGTTCTGGGCATACTATCATCCTCCTGAATAGGATGAAGAGCAGAGAGTGCAATGTTAACATAAATTAAGGAGGCTAAAATATTTGGTGATATAATGAGATTGCAATTACCCCAATATTAATCGAGCAAATATGTCATCTGGACAGACTAGGAAGGTTAAGTTTCCTGATGCCAAAAATAACTAGATCATGGGACAGTTGGTCAATGAACTGATGAGAGGGGAAACTACTGTACATTAGATCCAGTCTTTATTGGTACACAGGACTTGATACTAGGGGTAGTGGTGGTTGGGCTGCTAGGCAGTAATGATCACAATGTGATGAAATTTGTTATCACTGAAAAGAAAATGCTAAAAACTACTGCCTTAGCACTTAATTAAAAAAAAGGAATGCTATGATAAAATGAGGAAATTAGAAAAAAAATGAAAATAAGTAGTTTCCAGGGTGTGATGATTTTTGTTAGTAGAGAAGACCTAAGAACATTGAGTGGACAAGGTCTATAAACAAGTTCTCCACAGATCGAGGCATCCCAGTTTCAGAAGTGGTCAGGATGGTGTCTTCCACCTGAAACAACCATCTTCTCTTTGGATTGACCCCTTCAGTGTTGGTGAGTTCCAGGTCTTTACTACCCAAAACAAGGACCCAAGGTGAGAACTAGGAATCAGGAGAACTCCAAAGGAGACAGGGAACATGAGCACAAGTCACTCACAAAATGGAGCAAGACAAGAACAATTCTGAGAAACCGGTGTAAGATTTAGGAATGTCCAATAAGATGAAACAGGATACAGTGTATAGCAGGAAGCGAAAGAACTAGGTGACACTGAGGCACAGACCATGCTTTGCCAATGAGATCTAGCCAAAGCTGGGTTTACATACAGATCCCAGACAGAAACAAGTTGGCTTCTGAAAGGAATTAGTAGGTATAGAGTAGGCTAAAAAGGCCATTCAGCCAAATGGAACCTACTGACGTGTCAATGTGTCACAAATTCATCTAGGTAGGATTCTTCTGGGACAAGCCATGTTCTGGCCTGGCAGTGCAGCCTAACATTCCCCCCCCCCCCCCCTCCAAAGGGCTGCCTCCGGATGACCCACAGAACACTTGATCAAATATTCCTTCAGAAGGGTAGGTCAACTAAAATCCCACAGGGTCTTTCCAATGAACCAAAGCTTTCCAGTGCATTAAATATTATGTTTTCTTGTGGAGTACTCTGGGAGAATCTCCTCCACCTCAGATTCTGGCTGTCCATCCACCAAAATGGGATCCAGGGGAGGACCTGGCCAACAAAAATGGTCAGGGTCAACAGGCTTCAATAATGAAACATGGAGGGTGGAGGGTTTTCTCAGGTAATCAGGAAGTTGCAGATATACTGTAGATGGATTGATCATTTCTGTCATGGCATAAGGTTTGATAAAGCTTCAAGTGCAAATTCCTTGTTGACAGGCAGACATTATCATCCAGAATTGAGGTTCCAGCCTGTGTACCTGTCCATGCATTTCTTTTGTCATGACACTGCTCTTTCCAGACAGCAGTTCACCTGCTTCCAGGTATCCCTAAGTGCCAAAAAAGTCATCAGATGCAGGGGCTTCCATGATTGGAGTTGAAGCTGAAAAGTGGCCATACATATTAAGGAATGTTGAAATCCCAGTAGAATCATTCACTGAGTTGACTGTTGTAAGTGAACTCAGTTCAGGATAGAAGGTTCACTCCATCATCTTAATGAGTTGAGATAAAACATCAGAGGAATTGCTTTAGGTCCTGATGGACCTTTTCAGTCAGGGCATTAATCTGAGGATAGTATCCAGAGGAAACTGGAGAGTTATAGCCAAAATCTCGCAGAAGGCCTTTCAGAGTCTTGCAACAAATTGAGGATCTCAATCACACACAGGAGAGACTGAAATAACATGAAAGAATATAGCCTCCTGCCATTTGGAGAGCAGTTGGCGATAGGAGAAAAATGTGCCATCCGAGAAAATTGATTCGCAACCATTAGGTTTGCAGCACAGCCATTGGAAAGCAGGAGATCAGTTATTAAGGTCCATACAAAGTTGAGACCATGGCTTCATTAGAATGAAAAGATGCTGTAAATGGCAATATGGATGGTAACAAGGAATCTTGGCCCTAGCAAACACGGGGCAGGCTGAAACACAGGATGCACAGCCTTTGCTCATTGAGGAACACCAGAAGATTCTAGAGATCAGTTCAATAGTCTTCCTAATCTCTGAGTGGCTGTGAAAACTTGGAATTGCATCCACATGTGAATACTTCCAGGCAACAAGCACTAGGGTTGAAGATCCATCCAGCAGGAACAAAACCTGAGAGGTCTGTACCACAAAATTCTTAGGAAATTTTCTCCAACAAATTTGAATTTACAATAACCTTAGAAGGGGGCATGATGGGCCCCCTTGCCAACTGCATTCAAGCTCACCTCAGCAGCAACCTGCTGAGCAAGTGCATCACCCTTGATGTTCTTTGAGCAAGGATAGTAGTAGATGAACTCAAATTGCATAAAAAACATTGCCCAATGGATTTTGGATTGAACATTCTGGTAACCCAAATATATAGTAGATTCTTGTGGTCAGTCATGATCATGACTGGAAAACTGTACCTTCCAACAAATGCCTCTTCAAAGGCCCACTTGATTTTTTATTTATTATTTTTTTATTTAACACTTATTTATATACCGCATCTTCCAGCGATCAGTTGCGGTGTACAATTAACAACAGTTAACAATGCAGAGCTTGTTTTACATGGAACAATATAACTTTTTACATAGAACATCTTAACATGCACACATAGGGTTTAAAAACTAAGCAGAATAATTCAACTAACACAGATTGTGTAACAATTTAAACAAAGTACTGACTCTACCGCATAGGCAGATCATATCAGTTGCAACTATATACAAGTAGGGTATCAGTGCATAGGAGTGGAGTGTTCATTCGATTATGTTTTGTATGTTATCCCTTGAAGAAGGGAGTATACGCTTGATGTGGGGAGGTTCATGTTTAGCCTTTATCTAAGTTGAGTGGAAGGTTTTCTATGGAATTATAGTGTTTAGTGAATAGATATGTTTTCAATTTTTTTCTGAATTCTGTTATCTCTGTTAGTGATCGTAAGTCCTCTGGTAACGAGTTCCAAGTTGTTGGAGCTATGTGGGAAAAGGCTCTATTATTTGTAATTTTGTGAGATCTTATATATTCTTTTGGAATCTTTAGTTTATTTGATTGTCCTTTTCTATGAGTGGACTTAGGTAGTTCTTTGCTTATTAAATTACATAGTGTCTTCGGGGCCATGTCGTTTAGGGCTTTGAATGTAGTTATTATTGTTTTGTAGGTTATCCTGCTTTGTATTGGTAACCAGTGCAGGGAAGCTAGTATTGGTGTAATGTGTTGGAGTGAATTTATCTTTAATATAATTCTAGCTGTTGCATTTTGCGCGAGTTGGATTCTTTTGATATTTTGTTTTGGAATGCCTATAAGTATTAAGTTGGCGAAATCGAAGTGGGGAGTTATGGTAGCCTGTGTTATATTGATAAAATCTTGCATAAATACCAGGGGGCGCAATTGTTTGAGGATTTTAAGTTTGAAGTAGATTTTCTTTAAGGTATTTCTAATGTGAGTTTCCATAGTAAGGTGTGTATCTAAAATGACTCCTAGATATCTTATTTCATTTTTTATTTTAATTTCTTGGTTTTGTAGTGTTATGTGGGTTGGGGGAATAAATGATTGGTTTTTTGTTACGATCAAGACTTCGGTTTTAGCATGGTTTATATGGAGGTTTTGGGTTTTTAGCCAGTATGTAATTTCATTGTAGCAGTCTGATAGAAGTTGAATCGGTAGGTTAGGAATCGTAAAAGGTATGTACATCATAATATCATCCGCATAAAGGTGATATTGTATTCCAAATTTTTTAAAGATGTTGCAGACCGGTTTTATATAGATATTGAAAAGTAGGGCTGAAAGCGCTGAACCCTGTGGTAAACCTATTTCTTGTTTGTATGTGTTGGATGTTTGATTACCTGTTCTTACATTTTGTGTTCTGTTATTTAAATATGAGGTGAACCATTTATGTACGGTAGAGTTTATGCCTATCTGTCGTAGGTTGTTGAGCAAAATTGAGTGATGCACGCTATCAAAAGCTGCTGATATGTCAATGAAAAGTAAGATGAACGCCTGTTTATGATTGTCAATTCCTTTTAGGAGTGTATCTATTAATACTGTTAGAAGTGTTTCTACTCCATGGCGGGGCCGGAATCCATATTGTTGATCATCTAGTGGGTAAGATAAGTCTATAAATTCCTGTGTCTGTAGTTGCACTACCTTTTCAATTATTTGATGGCAAGATGGCAATTACTTGATGGCAAGAACGTCTTGGTTCCCTACTTCATAATTGTGTTTGGAAGGTGAAATATTTCCAGAACAGTACTCAGAAGGATGGAGATGGGCCTTGGAGACCACTATTTGTGATAAAATTACTCCAGCTTTGACTTCTGATACAGCCAGCTCCAGACTGAATGACTTGTTTGGGTCTTGATAACAGTGTACAGACACAGAGGCAAAAAGTAATCTCAACTTTTCAAAGGCTTTTTGAGTCACTGTGATCCAGGAGTTTTTGCTGTACCCTTCCATGTCTGTGCTATAAGAAGAGCCACTACCTTAGAAAAGGTCTGGAGAAATCTCTTATAATAGCCCAAAAAATGCAGAAGGTCTTGAGCTCCACTAGTATAGGCCATTAGAATCCAGCAGTAACCTTACTAAGGACCTTCTCAAACCTTTTTCAGAAACTATATATCCCAGAAAGTACACTTTCTGCTGCTCAAAAATGAATTTTTCCAGTTTTGTAGAACTGGTTCTGACACAAATGAAAAAGAACTTCCTGGACATGTTATCTATGAGTACTTAAGTCAGAAGCGAAGATCAGAATATCATTAAGGTAAACCATCATAGATTGCAAAAGAAGATCTCGGATGATATCATTGACAAAGGTTTAGAAGATGCCCAAGACATTACAAAGGCCAAATGGCATCATGGTGTACTCCTAATGACCATCTCTTCTATTCTTCTTCTACTCATCACCTTGTATGATCTAGATAAGATTATAGGCTCCACAAAGGTGAAAATATTGGCATCCTGCACCCTATTGAACAGTTCAGAAATCAATGGCATGTGAAACCTGTTCTTAATTTTATTAATCTCTTCATAATAGATACAGGGCCTGAGAGACCCATCTTTATTTTTCACAAGCAGGAAATTTAGAGAGATGGACCCCGATTCTTTAACATCCTTAGGAAAGCAAATGCCAGCATAGCCAGAATAAAGATTATTGTTGTGCTTTATCTTTCTGTGAGGGTGTTTTTTATTGTTACTTCACCTTACAAACATCCCTCACCTGTGCATTCTATTCTTTACAGCTGCATCTTGTGCCCTTCCAGACAGCAGACACACCAGTTTAATACAGACTTGTCAAAGACATTCATCTCTATGGGATGCATTGTAGTTCAGAGCAGAAGATCTAAGTCCTGGCCTTATTCCACGTTGCCGCTGGTATAACGTAGACATCCGCAGGATACACTCAGGATGTACACAGGCCTTTCTTGAATATGCTTTATTGGTCTCCGTGGCTTTCCACACCCCCATTCTGCCTCTTTCCACCCACATTCACAGATCCCCGTTTTAGTGCCGTGTACATGCTGTATGGTTTCAGAATGCAGTTCTAGATGTTTTCGCGAGAAAATTGTCTATCCCGCAAGTCGAGGTGGCCTATTTGCATTTCAGAATGACCCCCATACTGTAGATAAAGCCATGTGCTAGGTTTTCTCTGACATGGCCTTGGTTTCTGGTATGACCTTGAGGTGGCTTCATCCCTGGAAGTAGTTCAATATCACAGTTGTAATTGCAATGTTTGAATAGAGTCTCAGCTTGTTTCTTGCTGGACAATATTCACAAATAAGCGTTATTCTGCTTGGAGGCCCAGAGGCATCTTAATAGAAGAGTCTAAGATCAGCAGATCTATAGTCGAGTCAGGAATGCAGGAGACAAAACAAGAAATAAGAAGAAACTGGTGATAGCTGAGCTATAAGGAATAAATAAAATGAAAGGAGGCCAGACAATGATCTGTCTCTATTGCCAATCAATAGAGGATTTTGTTTCTGTAGACATAGTAACCTCAACAGAATTCTGAAAACCAGTGCATCAATGACCCATAATGCAATAGATTCTGAGTGCCAAGTACCTACAATAACTTCTTGTTGGCTCTCTTGCTCAGGATTTATAGTACCTTCGATTACCACAATGGAATCAGACGAGATATTTGGCTTGGACAAAATCACAATTGATGAAATTTCCAGTGGTCCATAAATCATTAAGGGGCAATGTATTCATATGATTAGTGGACCAACATAAAGTGACAAAGACTGAGAGGAATTGACCTATGTGATTCAGAGGGCTGGTGACCAAACTCAAAAGGTGCTTTTGTATGGTTCCAGGGTCTGGCTTATGTGTGTAGGGAAGGGACCAGCACAATAAAGACTCAGGCCCTGCCTGCTTGTAAAGGGCAAGCAGACAGTTGATCAGTTGTAGTTGTGGTATTTCCAGTGGGTAACTGGAGTTCAGACTGACACACCCAGATGTGTGCATTAAGGTGTAAACATAAGGATATAAGTGCATCCAATTCTGGGGGTATATTGGCAGGTCAGATCATCTTTGATCCTGTCAGAGAAGCCATTGCATAAATCTGCCACTAAACTTGTTATTCCAGCCTGTCTCTGCTGAGATAATGTGGAACTCCACTGTGTGTTGTCCAACTGTGTGGGTCTCTTGTGTTATTCAGAGAATAATAGAGGAGGTAGAAGTTAGCCATCCTGGATCATCAAAAATTCTTAAAGGCATGAATAAAGGCTTTATAGTTGGTGACAATTGGGTCTTGACCTTCCCAGAATGGAAAGGCCAAAACTAATGCCTCATGGGTCTACAGTGAAATAATGTTGGTCATCTTCAATTTGTGGTCAGTGAAACAAAAGGGTTGTAGTACAAATACAATGGAACATTGATTCACGTATCCTTGGCAAGCTTTCAGATCTCCAGTGAAGCAAAGGAGGCCTTGACTGTGGATTCTTTATAAGACAGGATTGGCGATACTTCTGGAACTGGACTTGGATGGGTAGGTTTTCCAGGGTGTGCTTCCATGAGTTGGACAGTCTGGCACAGCTCCTGAATCTGTGCTTGCTGTTGCTTTAGACACTGATTAAGCTGACCCAGATGCTGATTTAATTCTCCAGGAGCTTCCCCTACATAGATGAGATTATAGCCAGCTCAGTGGTGTTCTTGAAGGCCAGAGCTTGATGCGACTATATTTTTCAGTAAAGAAGACCAAATAACAGTGAATGGGCAAAGTCCATGAATAGGTTTTCCACAGCAAAGGGCAACCCAGATCTTGCAAAATGGTCAGTAGTGAAATACTCCATGGGTCTTTTTTAGGACCCAGCTGTTTAAAATATTTATAAATGATCTGAAGATAAGAGTAATGAGTAAGGTGTTCAAATTTTCAGATGACACAAAATTATTCAAAGCCATAAAAATGTCAGAGGTTTGAGAAGATTTGCAGAAAGATCTTGTGAAACTGGGCCTTTACTGAAGATGTATTACAACTAATTGATAAACTGAAGAGTAGCAAATCACCTGGACCTGATTGTATAGCTCCAAGGGTGCTGAAAGAACTGAAATATGAGATCGCAGACCTACTATTAGAAATCTGTGAACTAACATTAAAATCATCTGTAGTACTGGAAAACTGGAGAATGGCCAATGTAACATCAATTTTTAAAAAGGATTCTAGGGATGATCTTGGAAACTACAGACCGGTGAGCTTGACATCGGTACTGGGAAAAATGGTAGAAACCTTTATAAAGAATAAAATTACTGAACATGTAAATAGTCATGATTTAATGGGAGAAAGCCAACATGGATTTAGCCAAGGAAAGTCTTGTCTTACTTATATGTTATATTTTTTTGAAGGTGTGAATAAACAGGTAGATAAAAGTGAGCTGGTTGATATCATGTATCTAGATTTTCAGAAAACCTTTGACAAGGTCCCTCATAAGAGACTCTTGGCAAAATTAGAGTCACAGGATTGGAGGCAGTGTAGTATAGTGGATCAGGAACTGGTTAAAAGATAGAAGCAGAGTAGTGCTAAATGGCCAATTTTCTCAATAGAGAAAGGTGAATAATGGAGTAAACCGGGGATCTGGGCCCACTACTTTTTAACATATTCATAAATGACCTGGAAATAGAAATAAATGAGCGAGGTGATCAAATTTGCAGATGACACAAAATTATTCAAAGTTGTTAAAATGCAAGAGGATTGTGAAAAATTTCAAGAGGACCTTGATAAATTGGAAGACTGGACATCCAAATGGCAGATGAAATTTAATGTGGACAAGTACAAAATTATGCATTTAGGAAAGAACAGCCCAAGCTATGGTTACATGATGCAAGGTACCACCTTATAAACCATCACCTAGGAAATAGATTTAGGCATCATCATGGATATAACAGAATTAGAAAAGATACAGACAAGGGCCACTAAAATGCTAAAGGAGATGGAAGGATACTTCTATGAGGATAGGCTTAAAGGGTTAGGCTCTTGAACTTGGAAAAGAGATGGCTGGGGGGGATATGATAGAGGTCTGTAAATTAATGAATGGAGTGGAACAGGTAAATGTAGATTGGTTGCTTACGCCATTAAAAGTAGAAAGACTAGAGGACACGCAATGAAGCTACAACGTAACCCATTTAAGATGAAGAAGAGAAAATATTTTTTACTCAGTGCATAATGAAACTCTGGAATTCATTACCGGAGGATGTAGTAAAATCTGTTAGTTCAGCTGGGTCTTAAAAAGGTTTGGACAAGTTTGGAGGACATGTCCATAAACCATTATTAAAGAGGACCCTGGAAATCTAATGCTTATCCCGGAACTAGCATTGTGGAACCTGTGTGCCTTTTTGGGAACCTGCCAGATACTTGTAACCTGAATTGAGCACTGTTGAAAACAGAATACTGGGCTTGATGAACCCTGGTCTCACCCAGTATGGCATTTCTTAGGTTTTATGTTCTTATGGGATAGTGAGCATCTAAATGGCAGATAAAATGCAATGTAGGCAATTAGAAAGTGATGCACCAAAGGAAAAATAATACTAACCACAGGTACAAAATGCTGTTCAGAGTTAGAGTTAGAAAGACTAGGGGGCAAGCAATGAAGCTACAGTGTAACCTGTTTAAGACTAATAAGAGAAAATATTTTTTCACTCAACGTGTAATCAAACTCTGGAATTCATTACTGGAGGATGTAGTAAAAGCTGTTAGAGTAGCTGTGTATCAAAACGGTTTGGACATGTAACTGGAGTAAAGGTCCATAAACTATTATTAAATAGGACCCAGGTAAACCATTGCTTGCCCCAATATAAGCATTATGGAACCTGTGTGTCTTTTTGGGGAACTGCTAGATAATTGTGACCTGGATTGACCACTGTTGGAAACAGGATACTGGGTTTGATGGACCTCGGTCTGACCCAATATGGCATTTCTTATGTTATGTTCTTACCACCAAAGAAAAAGATCTTCATTTCATTTCAATTTATAAAAGCTTATATACAATACCATCATAATGCCCATAGGTCATTCAAAGTGGTTCACAGATAGTATAATGTCATTGCTAAGTGCTGTCGAGTAGCAGGGCAACCTCTGGATAGCTGTGCTAATCTGTATTCAGTCTTTAGTCAGGTGGCTCGTTGTTGATAGAGTAGCATCCATAGCTGCTGTATCGATCCATCTTATTGCTGGCTTTCCTCTTTTGCTTTGACCTTCAACCTTACCAAGCATGTCTTTCTCTAATGATCTCTTTCTTTGCATGATATGTTCAGAGTATGAAAGCCAAAGTCTTGCCATCTGAGCTTCTAAAGAAAGCTTTGCTTTGATTTCCTCTAGTACTGACTGGTTTGGTTTTTTAGCAGTCCATGCACCATCATTCAAAGGCATCAATTTTCTTCCTGTCTGTCTTTTTCACTGTCCAATTTTGTATCTACATGACGTTACTGAAAATACCATGGCTTGGACAAATCAAATCTTTGTATGGAGAGAGTTGTCTCTGCTCTTGAGAATCATATCTAGGTCCTTCATAGCCATTCTGCCAAGAGCAATGCGTTGTTGTATTTCTTGACTGCTTGTCGTTTGTTTATTGATCCAAGCAGGTTAAAGTTGCCCACTATTTCAATTTCTTCTCCACCAACAATTGATTTTGTTAGTTGTCAGGATCTTTGTCTTCTTTACATTAAGATGCAGGCTCAATTTAAGACTATGTTTCTTGATCTTGAGAAGCAAATGTTTCATATCATCTTCACTTTCAGCCAGTATTGTGGTATCATCAGCACAGGGCTGGTCCATTCACTAGGCAAGCGAGGCTGCCAGCCTGGGTAGGTGGCGGCAGCAGCAAGGGTGGACAGTAGTGACAGCATGGGTGGATGGCCGCTGCCACCCCCCAGCTGCTGCCGATTCCATTTGGGAGGGGAAGTGAGCAGTGGCAGCTTTTGCCGCTGCTTTAGGAAATACTGCTGCTGCTCAACTCCCCCCTCTGTAGATGGCAGCAGCTGGGGGGGGGGGGGTGGTGGTGACAGCAGTGACAATGGCAGATGGAGGGGACAGCGGCAGCTGGGAAGGGGTGGTGTCAGTCGGGGGGGGGGGGTGAGGCAGGGGGTTTCTGCCTAGGGCAGCAGAAACCCTTGGGCCAGCCCTGCATCAGCATAGCAAAGGTTGTTGATGAGTCTTCCACCAATCTTCACACTTCAGTTGCATTCATACAGACCTGCTTCTCTGAATATACAGTCCTGCTTCTCTGATGATTTGTTCTGCATATTAATTAAATAGGTAGGGGGAAAGTATGCACCCTTGTTGTACATCTTTGCTGATGTTAAACAATCCTGTTTCTCCTTGTTTCATTCAAAATTTTGCTTCTTGATCAATGTAAAGCTTGTGCAAGAGAATTATTAGGTGTTCTGGTATACCCATGCTTCTTAATGTGGCCCAGAGTTTCTCATGGTTTACACAGTCAAAAGCTTTGCTGTAGTCAATAAAATACATAGATATCCTTTTGGTATTCTTTTGTTTTTTCAAGGATCCATCTCACATCCACGATGATGTCTCTCGTACCTCGCCCTTTATTGAATGCTGCTTGCACTTCAGGCAATTCTCCTTCCAGATATGGTTTATTCTCTGCTGGATGATCTTGAGTAGAATCTTGCTGGCATGTGGGATCAGAGAGATTGTGAGATAATTTCCACAGTCAAATCACCTTTCTTCATTATTGGTATAAACCTGATCTTTTCCAGTCAGTTGGCCATGATGCTGTCTTCCAAACTTCCTGCCAGAGCCTTGTAAGTATGGCAGCAGCCATATCCAATTGCTGCATGTATTGCTTCAATGGGAATGCTATCAATACCTAGTGCTTTCTTCTTCAATAATGTTTTCAATGTTGTTTCGATTTCTTCTTTCATCACTTTCATCATTGCAACAGAGTGGACTTCCCTGAGGGAGTGGATAACATGAGGAAAGATCTACAAAAGCTGGAAGAATGGTCTAATGCTTGGCAGTTAAGATTTAATGCGAAGTGCAGTGTCATGCACTTGGGAAGCAGAAATCCAGGGGAAATGTACACGATAGGGGGTGAGAGGTTGGTGTGCATGGACCAGGAGAAGGACCTTGGTGTGATTATTTCTGAGGATCTCAAGGTGGCAAAACAGTGCGACAAGGCAGTGTCAAAAGCCAGGAGGATGTTGGGTTGCATACAAAGAGGAATTACCAGCAGAAAGGAAGAAGTACTAATGCCACTGTATAGGTCACTGGTGAAGCCTCACTTGGAATACTATGTTCAGTTTTGGAGGCCATATCTTGCAAAGGATATAAAAAGACTGGAAACTGTTCAGAGGAAGGCAACCAAAATGATTTGGAGCCTGCGTCAGAAGCCTTATGAGAAGAGACTTGAAGATCTAAATATGTACACTCTGGAGGAGAGGAGGGACAGGGGAGATATGATTCAGACTTTTAAATACTTCAAGAGAAATAATGAACAAACAAAACTATTCCAAAGACGGGGAAGCTGTAAAACTAGAGGGCATAACATGAAGCTGCAAGAGGGTAAATTGAAAGGCAATGTCAGGAAATACTTTTTCACTGAAAGGGTGGTGGATGCTTGGAATGCCCTCCGATGGAAGTGATGGGGGAAAGTACAGTGACAGAATTCAAAATGGCATGTGACAGACACAGTGGATCCCTTTACAGCAACAGGATAAAATCAAAATAAACGTAACTATCTAATTTCTCAACATACAGGGGTGTCCTACACAGAGCGGTGGGTTCACCCCTAAAACAAAGACATGGGGAGGGGTGACCTGCACGGAGCAGCAGGTGCACTACTCTTGCCATCTTACTGGGCAGACTAGTCTTTATCTGCCGTCATTTACTATGTTACTATGTTACTATCACTAATGGTTCCTGATCATAAGGTACAGGTTGAAACAGCTGTTGGTCCACTTGATTTTTATGATAAATGACTCTACATATTCTTTCCATCTTTTTTTCATCTCCTCAGCATCATTCAACATGGACCCTTGAGCATCTTGCTGAATTCCATTTCAAGGCTGGAATTTTCTCTTTAACTCTCATAGCTTTTGGAAAGCCGATCTTGTTCTTCCTCTAATAGTTTCTGATTCTATTTCCTTGCATGTATCATTGTAGTACTTCTCCTTGTCTCATCTTTCTGCATGTTGGAAATCTCTGTTGAGTTCTGTGAATATACTACATAAAAACACTCAAATCACTAACAATAAAATACCTAATCCACTCATGCCATACATATACTCCCCATCAACCCCTAAATTCATCCTACCACAAAGAATTCTATGCAGAAAAAGCATCAACCCATTTATCTTCTTTCTTAGGGGCAATAGCAAGACTTGAATTGTTTCTGAAAAGTGAATATATTGCCCTTGGCTCTCAATTACCATAGAAACTTATTCCACATTTCTAGTGCTGTAAATGAAAAAGCCCTAGTTCTTCACATTACTGTACTTATCACCACTAGTGCTAGAAAATTCAGAAATTGATCCTTGGAATATACCACTGCAATTGCATCAAAAATTTGGGCCTATGTTGCTTTAGGCAGTTGTTCTCAACCCAGTCCTCTAGGACCCTGGGGGATCCCAGAAGACTGGACTGAGAACCACTATTTTAGTGCCGTGAATGTCATGACCATCCCTTTAAAATGTGCTCTCTGCTTGACTGGCAATCAGTATAACTTGGCCAAGGAGGGTTGTGCACTTTCCCGCTAGCACCAGTCAAAATCAAGGCGGCCAAAATTCCGGTATACAGAGCATTTCATAAATCCATACACTGAGGATCATTCCCTGCATTACAAAGCAAAAGACCTGCTCTTCTAAATGTGCCTTACCATAAGACATCTTAGAAATATTTGAGATTCTATAAGGATTTAAGAAAACTCTTAATTTGGAATAGTCCAATTCCCATTTTGGGACTACAAGACAACTTTAATCCAGTTCAAAGAACCCAGACAGAGACATTGAGGGTCATTCCGATGCATGAATAGTGAGGATGGATGCCCTGCTCATTGTATGGGGAAGTTAGATGGAGTGAGAAAGGGACAGATCGGGGGCAGGCCAATTCCAATGTCGGTCCTGTATGTCTGTTGACAGCAGCCTTAATGGATGGCAGACCTGGGGCTGGAAAGCAGTGGGAAGGGACAGAGGAGATTCCCCGCAGCCCAACCCTGGCCTTGGGAGGCCAGATCAGGGGTCAGGCTGTGGAGAATGAAGCTTGCAGTCTGGTGGCCGGGGATGACAGCTTTTGCATGGAGCCATGGTGCCATGGCAACTGGATGCAATGGCTCTGCGGCTCAATTCATAAGCCCTGACTGAGCTATCCGGACAAGGCCCTTATGTGCAGGCTGATCTGAATTGTTATCCCGGCCTGCACGTATAGGCCTGGATGCAATTCTGATCCCATGGGGCTACACGTGCCCCGTGGGATCAGAATCCCAGCTAACTCTGTGCGTCCAGTTCTGACTGGGTGCACAGAGGGCAGGGACGTCCATGTCAGAATCGGGCCCATTCTGTATTTTTGCACATTCTAAACTACCTTATTCCCCTTCATCCAGGTTATTACTGTAGTTAAACAACTATTAAGACTCAACATTTTAATTGTGGGATCAGTACTCGATGGGACAACAGTTGGATATCACCTGCATAAGCAAAAAAATAAATATTAAAAGCTGTAATTATATCCCATAGTGGTTGTAAATATATATTAAATAATAGGGATTAGAGTGGCAAACCCTTGTGGAATGCTCCAGGTTAGAGATTTAACCATTGATTTTTTCCCCTCAAATCTGACTTCTAAACTATATTCATCCAAAAATGAAACTATACATTTGTACAGTCTCACCAAGACACAGTTGAGAACATCAAGTTGTGCTCAAGTACATACAGATGTCCCCTAATCAAAAGTTGAAGATAGGTCTACTAAGATCAGCAACATGGTTTTGTTTTTGTCCAATGACCATAAACCAGATTCATAATGACCACTAATAACAATTCTTTTCCTGAACCTACTCAGAATCTGGCTTGACCCAGAGCTGAAAGGTCAAAATCTTCCACAAAAGAACTCACCTGTACTACCATCTTTTCCATTAACTTTAAAATGCCCTGTCTACTGCCATCTCCAGACTCTGATTCTTTCACTTTGCTGCTCCTTATGCCTTGTGCAAGTGTTCTCTCTCCATACATCATGTCTCAGCTCTCTTCCTCTTCAAAAACATGCACAAGGCATACCTCTTTGGGGCTGCTGTTAGATCCCTATCTCTTGTTTACCTGGTGCCTCCTCTCCCTACTGTACCCTTATTTCTCTTCTATAGTACTGTCTGCCATCACATGTATGTGTTTCGGGCAGGTACTGTCTTCCTATGTGCTTGTACAGCGCTGCATATACCTTAGAGTGCCTTATGAATGATTTACGTATAGTGGTAATAGTGGTGTTATCATCATGCTGCTGATAGTGCTGGGTTGCTCTGACATGCCCTGTTCTCCAATTGCATTTCATTCCTTCTGCAGTGTCATTTACCCCCCCCCCCCATGCACATATCCCATCACTATATACGGGCAGTGGTGTCCTGATCCATGGGCTGAACGATCCATATGGTACCCTAGACCAGTGGCATAGGCCAATGGTCAGAGTGGATGACCTATCAGCCGTTCCATCCATCCCTCCCATTGTGGAACACCCACCAATTCAGTGCTGCAGATGGCCTCACTGATGTTGCACCTGTGCAGCTGTGCACACCTTGCCGCTCCAGCCCCCCCTCCACCGGAGGATGTGATGTGGGCACATGTGATGCTATGTCCAGCCTCATTGGGGTGGGATCAGCATGTGCTCTACTGTCCCTGGCGCTGAAATGTTCCCCATCAGGCAGACCTGGCAAATGTTGCAATGTGCAGGACACACAGGGCAAGGACATGGCTTTTGTCTGCTGCATGCAGGGGCCACAGCACCTGCTGCCAACACCTCACACTATGCTGACATGGCAGCATACTGTAAGTGGGATGGAGCACAGTCACAGCCCATCCACTATGCTGCTTAGGCAGGCACCTAGGGTGCCAGGTCCTGATGGGGAGGGCATAGGCACACATGGATGGTGCCACCCGCCCCAAACCAATGCTGCTGCTGGAACGTCATCCCCGCCTGCTGCAGATATGTCTCTGGAAGAGGTGGACAGCTGCAGCAGTGATATTTCCCAGGGCAGATGTTTTTTGCAGCCTCCTGTAGAGCTACAGCTGCTGGTGCTACTGGCCTTTTCCTCAGGAGCTGGTGTCAGCAGCAGCAGGGGGCTGGACCACCTGGGGTCTCTGCCTAGGTTGCCACGGACCCTTGGATTACCTCATGTTGCGCATCACCTTTCCGCTGCAGCAGCATGTCTATGTGCCACCACTGTCACTGTGGGCTCATGATGGACATCGCAGATGTGCCACATGGGCAGCTGCCTTGTCTGCTTTGTGCACCAGCAACCCCCACTGCATAACCCATGTGCCACTTCCTTTGCCCCATTTGCACCATCAATATAGTACCCTTTCATACTTGGGCACTATGCTGTTGCTGCTAATGGAGCACTGCTATCACTGTCTTGGGCGCCCCTGTCTGTGCATCACATTGCAGACTTTTAAATAGTCGCTCTCCCCTCAAAATACCCCCTTTCCACAAGGTTTTACTTGTCTTTAGGGTTCCCAGTGTTAAAGGGCTCTAATTCACCATTGCACAATAGGCATTAAGGGACCACCCACTGTTAATGCACGCTCTTCACCTTCTGTTCCATTAACACTCCTTACTGCAGTGTTCTCTCAGCATTAAGGGCACAAGGGTGTATCTGAGGCAATGGATGGTTAAATGACTTGCCCACGATCACAAGGAGTGACAGTGGGATTTGCACTCTGATGTCCCTTGTTCTCAGGCTGTTGTTCTAAAGGTGGAAATATTTCTGACTATTAGTAGATGCCTACAATTGTTCTAAGAATGGAGTCATAGGTGCATCACTCTACTTTGTAATACTGTATGTGGCCATCAGCCTTTGCTTCCAATTAGTCTTTGCTTTAGAATCAAGCCAGGTGGATGCTCTTCACAGGGACATCAAATATGTGAAGAAATTAAAGCAGACTTTGACTTTGTCATGACTTATCTACTAAAATGCATGAGAAAATTCAGGTTACTAACGTGCTCTGATGGAATGCAAATGTATATGAATCCTATATTACAGAAGGAAACAGAATATTGATTTGCAATTTGTGTCTGAGAGGTAAATATAAGTTATCAGATGTGAAATGGTAATCCACATTGTAGATAAGAAAATGAATGATGGCATACCAGTATGTATTGTAAGGCCTAAGAAAGGAGATGATTCTCCTAGGACAATACAGCAAGATATGATGTGCCTGCCAAAACTAAAATATCCTTGCTGAAGAAGATGGTGAATCTGAAATTGATATTACACAGAAAGCCATTAATCAGCAAAAGGATAAACTAGAGAAAATGGAGGTGGGTAAGGGACATCCATCCCCGCTATTCATGCCGGCTCCTGCCTCTGCCTAATTTCCCTGCCAGTTGTGCGGAGAAGTTAGACAGGGGCAGGGAAGGGGTGGTCCGGGGGTGGAGTCTGGGCAGGCAGTGTGCGGTTGCCGGACCTGAACGTACAGGGCCGATTCTAATGTTGGCCGTGTATGTCCAGGGCCGGCGAAATGTCTGGGGAAATTATTCCACCTCAGAGTTCCTCTTAGGTGGAATAACTTCCCTGGACATGAATTTTTGTACAGTCCGGGGTGCGGATGGTCTGGGGGGCCAGGGTTTATTCCCAGCAACCCGACCCTGGCCTTAGGAGGCCAGATCGGGGGTCAGGCTGCATGGAATAAACTCCTTTTTCAGGCAGCTGGCATCGTGGCTCTTCAATGGAGCTGTGGTGCCATGGCTCCACTGAAGAGCCTTGACTGAGTTAGCTAGGGACAGTCTTGCATATGCAGGCCAGACTGAATTGCAGTCCCAGCCTGCACATGCAGGACTGTTGGCGATTCTGATCCCACAGGGCTAGACGTTTTCCGTGGGATCAGAATTGCAATCCTTTCTGTGCGTCCGGTTCAGACTGGACGCACAGAGGGGAACTTCATCTGGGATAGAATCGGGCTCTATGTTACCAGCGTCAGTCTATTTATCAGAAGGGAAAATCTAAATTTAATTACTTCGTTGGTATGTATTCTTACCGCCATAAGAGACAAATGTAACTCGCATGGACTATATTTCCACAACTGATTTTCCCTTCATAAAGATTGAGAGAATGGCATAGCACATTTGCTGGTAGTTCCTGCTTGGGTAAACACCCTCATTGCAAGCTTCAGCTAATGTTCTGTTCAGGTATCTTCCTATGCCTTTTCAGAATCTAGTTTGTTATTTATTGCTCTATATATATTTGTTTTGTCAGTGTGAATCCTATCTTCTATCTGTCCTTTATGGAGCTCCTGCCCTCTGCAGTGCTGTGTCTCAACAATTTATTGCCTCTGTTCTCTCCTCCCTATTCCTCAAAGTCTTAAGTTTTGCACCTTGCTTGAGTTTTACTAGGGCACTTCCGCCTGCTTTCACTTCGACTTGCATTCAGCACTTGCCCCTCCCCCTACTGGAGCTTTGTTCAGAAGCTTTCATCTGTGAGCACATGGACTGCTGATCCATTGGCTGGTGGTTCCTGTTTGGGTGAACACCCTCATTGCAAGCTTCAACTAACTTTGTATTTCTATTTTGTCAGTGTTGTCCTATCTTCTCTCGGCCCTTTATCCAGTTCTTGCCTTCTGCAGTGCTGTGTCTCCCTTCTCAACACTATTATCCACCCACCCACCCTTAGCCTAATATTCTATCATATTCTTCTTTTGCTCATTGACACAATTACTCAGGTGCACCTGAAGCCACCAGGACCTTTCCCTCCCCCTCTCCACCTGAATCTCCTTGATTTGTATTCTCTCCTCTTCCCCCTCTCCTATGGTTCCACATAACTTTTTGTTCTTGAGGTTAACTCTCCCTAATCTTTTCCACTGTTTCCCAGAGTTCCATAGCCCTACTTCTCATTACCCACTCCTTACTGTCCCCACCTCCCCTACCATTTTGTCTTCTACTTTATCACCTGCCCTTGAGCTTCACCATTTTCTTCCTCTCATTCAGCCATCTCCACTCTCACTGAGGGAACCTCACCCTTGCTTCCGTTGTGCCACATTCTCTCTCCTGCATTCTCTCCTACTCCTCCTTCTCTCATTTTATTTTCTCTTATTAATCTTAAATGGGTTACATTGTAGCTTCATTGTGTGTCTTCTAGTCTTTCTACTTTTTGACGGCATAAACAACTGATCTACGTTTACCTGTTCCACTCCATTCATTAATTTATAGACCTCTATCATATCCCCCCTCAGCTGTCTCTTTACCAAGTTGAAGAGCCCTAAGGTTTTAAGCCTATCCTCATAAGGGTATCCTTCTATCCCCCATACCATTTTTGTTGCTCTTCCCTTTACCTTTTCTAATTCTGCTATATCCTTTTTAAGAGATGGCGACCAGAATTGTACACAATATTCAAGGTGTGGCCGCACCATGGAACGATACAGAGGCATTATAATATCCTTGTTTTTATTCTCCATTCCTTTTCTCATGATTCCTAGCATTCTATTTGCTTTCTTGGCTGCCGCTGCATACTGGGCGGAGAGTTTCAACATATTATCCATGATGACGCCTAAATCTTTTTCCTGGGTGGTGGTTTCTAAGTTGATACTTCCGGTGGCAATGAGCTGGTAAAGACATGGGTAGACCAGCTCCGGGTTGACCACCCATAATCTTAGCAATTCTAAGCTATTTGTGTTGCTAAATACCCTCAATCTCTTAGTAAGTGAAGGGGAACGGATGCAAGAACAAGCTATGGATTAAAGTGAATCCCGCAAGCCACATGGCATCAAAAACAGTGCATAAAGAGAAGAGTCGCGCACAGGAAGGAAGGATGGCAGAGGGAGCCCCGGCAAGCCTGAGCATGGAAACAAATCAGGGTATGGTACTGGAAGTAACAACAGCAGTGGTGAACGCCCTGGAGGAACGGTTCCATTTGTTAGCGGAACAGCTCATGAAATCATGGGGCGAATGGAAAAGGCTGAGCAACGCATCTCAGACATGGAGGACACGCAACAAACCCTTATGGTTAGGATGAAATATTTGGAGGATTTAGTAAAAGAGCAGTGAGAGAAAATCGATAACATGAAGAATCGGGGGAGGCGGAAGAATCTCCGTTTTATAGGTATTTCAGAAACTGTTGGATAACACAGGTACACTACCAAAAAACTGCCTCCAGTTTTGCAACTGATTCCTATAGATTTTGGGGTGCTGAATCCAGGAAAAATAGCCAAAATGTTCCATCACGTCACGTTTTCTTGCAAAATTAGATTTCTTACCCATATAAGGAATGTTCACATAATTTCTTTTTAGCCGACTGCAGTTTATTTTCTTGGCCCAAAATAGAGGTTGTAATGGTTAACTAACTAGAAACACTCCCTCATGATATTTTAGAGTGTTTTGTATTCATTTTATACATTAACAGGACAATTGGGAGGCGGGGGGCTAAATCCAGTACTCGCGCTGGCGCATGTTCTTTCCTGTTCGCCTCGCCTCATTCGCTCGCTCAAACACGGTGGTTGCGACATGAACGTTCCTGTCAAATTTCAGTTTCTTGCAAGTTCATTATTACCTTTTGTTTGCTCAGTCGTAATCCAGCTTTATTCCAAAGTGGTTCACTACAGTTGTAGTTTGCAGTGCTTTGTATTTGTGATGGCTCACAGAGCCAGAGGTTGCGTCAACTCTCCGAACAGTTTTTGTTTTATTTGTGGGGAATATACCGTGAAAAAGCGGCAGAGGAACATTTCTGCATTTATTAAAAAAGTATATTTCGCCTATTTCGGTTTGAAGTTAGGCGATCAAGACAAACCGTGGGCTCCTCACAAAGTGTGCAAGACATGTGAGGAAGATCTACGCTTATGGATGAAAGGTAAAAAACAAGCATTTCGTTTCGGAATACCTATGATGTGGCGTGAACAAAGAGACCACAGCAGTGACTGCTATTTTTGCTCTTGCATTGTGAAGGGATACAACTTAAAAAATAAGAACGTAATAAGTTACCCCAACCTTCCCTCAGCAATTAGGCCTATGCCTCATAGCAACGAAGTACCTGTGCCTGAACCACCAAAATCTTTGGATCATATTTGTGTGGACGGTTCTGATCATGATGAGACTCATCAGATGGCTTTTCCCGATGAGTCCAGTACTTCCGAGTTTGAAACTGAACCAGATCCGAAACCTGAACTTTTTTCTCAAGCTGAATTGAATGATTTAGTCCGGGATTTAGGACTCCCAAAAGATGCTGCCCAACTGCTAGGTTCTCGGCTTAAACAGAAAAATCTATTGTCACCAGGAACAACTTGTTATTGGTACCGCAACCGCGAGACACAATTTTTGAAGTATTTCAGCAAAGAGGAAGATTTGGTATTTTGCAACGATATATACGGAGTGATGGAAAAGTTTAAACTCAAGTATGATCCTGCTGAATGGCGGCTGTTCATTGATTCGTCAAAAGACAGCATAAAAGGTGTTCTTCTTCATAATGGCAACACATTCACTTCAGTTCCTATTGCTCACTCTGTTATTCTCCAAGAAAAATACGAGAATTTGGCCCTGATTCTTCAGAAGATTCGTTATGATGAGCATAAGTGGATGATTTGTGGAGACTTTAAAATTCTATCCATGCTATTTTTATTTTATTTATTTATTTATTTATTTCAAATTTTTATATACCGCGCTATTTACAATCAGCGCGGTTTACAGAGAACCAAAGACCAGAACAACAGGCTGCTCGGTATTACATAAAACAGGAAAATAAATTTGGATAAGATAAACATGGATAATATGGGGGTACAACTATATACATTGAACTATATACATAGAATATTGATCTGCTAATTCGATCACATGAGAGAAGTATTTATGTAATATTATCAATAATGTTTGGAAAAGGAGGGGATTCTGTTAAGTTTGTGGTGAATATTATGCACTTTATGTGGGGTAGTATTTGATGAATAAGTTATGTTTGAGGGCCTTTCTGAATTGGACTATGCCGGTTATGGCACGAATTTCGGGTGGTAGGGAGTTCCAATGTTTTGGTGCGCAAAACATGAAGGCTCTATTCGCTGTTGCTTGGCTACAGGTTGTTATGGCCTTCGGCATTATTAGGGTGTTTGTCGCTATTTTTCTTCTGGTTCTAGTTGAAGGTAAAACTTGTGTGAGATCAGTTAGAGAGTTTGCAGATAAGCCATGTATGGCCTTGTATGTGAGAGTTAGGGTTTTGAATATGATTCTGCCTTGTATCGGGAGCCAGTGAAGATGTTAGGGCAGCAATCCGGTTTCACCAAATATCCCTGCTTCCTTTGCTTGTGGGATAGCCGGGCCCGCAACCTACACTGGGGGAAAAAAGACTGGCCAATTCGGGAGTATTTGAGACCCGGTGAGAAAAATGTTCTTCATGAGAGCTTGGTACCTCGTGATAAAATTCTATTACCACCTCTCCACATTAAGTTGGGTCTCATTAAGCAATTCATCAAGTCCCTTCCAAAAGATGGTGAGTGCTTTCGGTACCTTTGCTCAAAGTTCCCCCGACTTTCTGAAGCAAAGCTAAAGGAAGGAGTGTTTGTTGGCCCTGATATAAGGAAACTCATTTCAGATGGAGCATTCGCTGAAACGATGTCTGAGAAGGAAAAAGAAGCCTGGGATTCCTTCAAGGATGTTGTTCTCAAATTCTTGGGGAACAGGCGGGATGAGAACTATAAGGATATTGTTGCCAGGATGCTCAATGCCTTCAAAGAACAAGGCTGTAACATGAGCCTGAAAGTCCATTTCTTGCACTCCCATGTGAACTACTTTCCCGAAAACTTGGGGGCGTACAGTGAAGAACAAGGTGAAAGGTTTCACCAGGACATCAAGGACGCAGAGAGAAGGTACCAAGGAAGATGGAACACCACTATGATGGTTGATTTCTGCTGGTTGCTTCTGCGGGAAACCCCAGATGAAAAATACGCCAAGCAGCGCACCAAGAGAAGCATTCGGGGGAAGAAGAAACGGGCCCCACCAGGAGATTGATTGACCCAAGAATGACTTTAAAATCTAAACTGTGTTGACAAATATTGTGTTTTTACTAAACTTTGAAATAAAAATTTGCTAGTTATTACCACAGTGTCGGATCTCATTTATTAGAATTTTATTTTCACACCATCGGGTGTTTGTCTTCATGTATTGCAATGGTGCGGTTTGCGTTTTCTATTCTTACATACATACCTGTACAACATTTTTTGCACATTTCTTTGCTTTGCTTTGTGTCTAACCTCGCTCTTATATGCTCAATGTTTGTGCACATGTATGTGGCTGTTTTAAGTGCAAACAATTTTGCTACCATCACAGTGTGTTTTGTTGACATTATTTATTTATTTATTTAGCAAGCATTTGTAGCCCGCTCCTTCCAGCGATCAGAAGCGGGTAGGATTACTATTGTGAAACTGCCGAATCAAGGCAGGTACAAATTTTGTTTACATACAGATTGTCAGAAAAGCACATCATACAGAGTTAACACTTCTTAGCTATGGGGGAGTTCATTTACATATATACCTAAATATACAGGATAAGCTTTTTGGCCACAGTGGTCAGGGGCTGCTCCATCTGTGGATTTAGTTCAGGTTGAAATGAGATTGGAAAATGTGCGTTTTGAGTTTCTTTCTGAAGTCTAGAAGGTCATTGCTAGCTCGTAGTTCTGGTGGGAGTTGGTTCCACAGTGTTGGTGCCACATATGAGAAAGCCCTGTGGCTGGTGTTAGCTTTGGCAGATCTTATATCTGTTGGAGTGTGAAGGATGTTGGAATTGTGGGTTCTTCTGTTTCGGGTAGGAGGTTGCGATCTTACTAGGTTGTTGAGGAAGGAAGGTGCTAAGTTGTGGATGAGTTTGAAGGTGGTTGTTAGTATTTTGTATTTTGTTCGAGCTGTTATGGATAGCCAGTGTAATTGAATTAGCACTGGTGTGATGTGGTCACTTAGATTTTTCTTCATTATGACCCTGGCAGCTACATTTTGTGCCATTTGTAATATGTTTAGGGTTTTTTTAGGTAAACCTTGTAGGATGGCGTTGCAGTAGTCAAAATGTGGCATGATGAGTGCTTGGGCCACTGTTCTGAAGTCTTGGGGATCAATAATATTCCGAATGGGTTGGAGCACTCTAAGCTTGTGGAAAACTGCTCTGTTGGTCTTTCAGAGGTGTTTTTCCATCTTTAGGTCACAGTCAAATGTGACTCCTAGATACTTTATTTCTTTTTTGTTTGGTAAGTGTTGTTACATAGTGTTATTGATGTGGGTGGGTCAAAATTCGGTTCTTTGGAGATATACATTACTTCGGTTTTTTTGTGATTAATTGACATACTACTTTGTTGCAACCAGTCTTGCATCTCTCTGATACATGTCTCTAGTGGGTTGTAGTCTGGGTTTTTAGTGTCTAGTTGTGAGTATAGCATGATATCATCGGCATAGATGTGGTAATTAATTTCGTGTCGTGAGAAAATTTTGCATAGTGGCTGCATATATATGTTAAACAGAAGTGCTGAGAGAGCAGAGCCTTGGGGGATTCCCTGCGTTTGGGAGAAAGATTCTGCTTTTTCTCCGTTGAATTGAACCTGTTGTGTTCGATTTGAGATGTAGGATGAGAACCATTTTAGTGGTGTTCCTGTTATTCCTATTGATTTTATCCTATTTATGAGGGTCCCATGATTGACTGTATCAAAAGCAGCGGAGATGTCAATGAATACAAGAATGTACATTTTCTTTTTGTTTTCAAGGCCCTTTAGGAGGTTGTTAAGTAGGACTAGTAACAGGGTTTCAACTCCATGATGTTGCCTGAAGCCATATTGCTGGTCATCAAGAGGAGCATTGTCAGTCAGATGGTCTTGGAGCTGTAGAAGGACCGTTTTTTCTATGATCTTTGCCAGGAATGAGATACTTGATATGGGACGGTAGGACGCTGGGTCTTCTCCGTTGAGTGTAGTGTTTTTTAGGATCGGTCTAATGACTGATTTCTTTAATTCTGAGGGCATGATTCCTTGTTGTAGGGATAGGTTAACTATGTGTGCTATGTGAGGTGCTATGTCTTGTTTCACTGCCTTGATCCAGGATGCAGGACAGGGGTCTAGTGGGGAGGTGGTGCTTTTTAGGCTTGTGACAATGGTTGTGATTTGCTGGGTTCCTATTTTGTGGAAGTGCTCCCATAACTGGTTTTGCGTCGTGTTATTCTCACTTCTGATTTGTGGTGTTGGTGGGGGGGGGGGGTGGAGGACTAGGGGCCGTAAGTTTGGTCCGTAGTGGTTTGCCAGTGTTTGGACCTTGATGGAGTTGTTGAGGTTGGCATTTTGGTCGGTTTTGGTTAGTGATTTGACTAGTTCAAATAACTCTCGCGGGCGATTGATCGCCTTGTTTAGGATGTTGGTGTGATGTAATTTTTTTGCATTGTTCACGTCGTCTTTGTACTTTGCGAGATGGGCCATGTATTTAGTTTTGAGATCGGAGGATTTGGTTTGTCTCCATTTTCTCTCTATTTTACGGAGCTCCCTTTTTGATTTTATTAGAGTTCCTGTGTACCAGGGTTCCGAGTTGATCTTATGTGGGTTTGTTGTGTGTTTCAATGTTGGGTTAGATGTATTTTGGATGTGTGTGTTCCATCTGTTAGTTAGTTCGTCGAGGTCTGTGGAATCTAGGTTTATGTGGGATGCAATGGTGCTTATGAGGTGTTCCTCGTTGAGTTTGCTGAATTTCCTAATGGGGTTGGTCATTCTCATCTCCTTTGAGTTTTTGGGTTGGCACTATAGTTTAAGTTTACAGTTGATTTGGTGGTGGTCTGACCATGGTACTTGAGTTATGTTTATTATAGGTGGTTCATTGCTTTGTTGTGGATTTCTGGGTATGAAAATCATATCTAGGATGTTGCCTCTATCGTGTGTGGGGTTGCTTACTATTTGTTGGAAACCCAATTGGTCTATTCTTATGTGCTGCCTTGTTACAATTTTCTTTATTCTTATTTGAATAACTACTAAACAATTAGTATAAAGAATTCATCCAAGAAACTTTTATCTCGATCGCACTCAATCTGAAACGTTCACCTCAAAACTGCTAACCCAATGTAGCAAAAAATCTGTACGTGATGGAGCAAATTGGTTACCAGATTTGGATTCAGCACACCAAAAAATGTAAAAATCAATCGAAACATTAGAGGCAGTTTAAAAAAAATTTTTTTTAGTGTACCTGTGTAATGAGCTGCATGGATTTCTGGAGTCCTGGATTGCTTAGCAATTTAACAGTGCTGTATTGCTGGGCCCCATAAAGCTTTAACGTGTCCATTGATTGGGCCTAAGGCAGGAGAATTTACACCGACCACACGCGGTCATTGCGCGATTCTTGTAGTTTCAGCAGAAGGAGGCGGTTCTGTGGGCGGCCCGAGGACATCGGAGACAACCGGGGGACTCGGCCCAGATCTTGGTGTTCCAGGACTACTTAATGTTGGTGAGTCATCAGCGGCGAGCCTTTTCCACGGTGTGTGGACATTTGGCGAATAGAGGCCTGCGCTTTGTCTTATTGTACCCTGCCAAATTGTGTGTGGACCACAAAGGACAAACTAAAAATTTACTAACGCCTCAGGAAGCCCAAGAATTTTTGGGACAGTTAGGTGGGGAATCTTCTACTTGAGCAGGATTTGTGTCTGGCAGTGGATGTTGATGGGTCACGTGACTTGGAGGAGCTGCTGGCTGCAGTGAAGATGGGGGATTGGGTTTGCTACAGCTCCAGTCCCTGCCTTTTAAAAAACAGTTTGGAGGAGAATTTTGGAGGGGTTTTTTTTGGACTTAGTGTGATTTTCCTTTTTCTCTCTCTTTACGTCTCCCTTCTGCTCGTTTTTAAGATTGGTGTAATGTTTGATGTTTTTGTTGGGTAGGGCAGAGTGTGCAGGGGGGATGAGGGTGGGGGTGGGGGGAGGGTTGGGAGGCTGGGCAGCAGGGGTGCCACAGTTCAGAGGTGGTAATTGTGTGCTAAGGGAGTTATAGGCCCGTTGGATGGGAGTGGTTCAAGGAGGGGTAGTGGGGGAGGGTGTTTTTGATGTCTATAGTTTGTCAATGGCAAGGTAATAGCATGGAGGGTGGACCCAAATGCCAACCGGGTAATGGAGCTCCGGGAGGGTTGGGGCTGTTTAGAGGATCAGGGGGGGGGGAGAGGCTGGGGGAAGGGAGGGGGTAGGAAGGGAGGAGGTCATGGGGTTTGTCACATGGCGATGGTTTTGAGAGTTAATTGGAGAAAGAGGGAGCTGGGGGAGGGGGTATAGAGACTTCATCTGTGGCTGAGGCTGTGGGTAGGCAGCAAGGAGATGGCATGGGCTGGGAGGCCATCTCAGTGAGACTGGCTGTTTGTTGGTACGTGGGGCATTATCATTATCCTGTACCGTGAGTAGTGGGAAGATCCGTGTGGTTTCTTGGAATGTCTGTGGGATGAGTAGCCCGATAAAGCACCATGAGGTGTTGAGGGCTTTGCGGGATAAATTTGTGAATATTGCCTTCTTGCAGGAGACCCACATGACTGACATTGAACATGCTAAATTGAAGAGATGGTGGGTGGGGGAGGTTTATGGTGCAGCTGGTCAGAGAAAAAAGCAGGGGTTATAATTCTGATTAGGAAAGGGGTTAATTTTCAACTGGAACGGGTGATTAAAGGGGATGGAGGGTGAAATATTTTTGTGTGTGGACAGCTGTGGGGAGTCCCCGTTTGTTTAGGGAATGTATATGCTCGGAACCACTTTGATTTTTTTTTTTTATGAACTACTGAGAACTTTGTTATCAATAGGATCTGGAAGTGATTTTGGGGGGAGACTATAATTGAGTGTTGGATCCCATGATGGACAGGGCATCAAAGTGGGGACAGGGGTAGGCCCGACAGCGGCAACGGATGATGGCACTGTGTGATAGTGTAGATCTATTAGATATTTGGTGAATACTCCATCCCGGTGAATGGGACTATACCCATATGTCTAGGGCACATGGTACATGGTCTAGAATAGATTATTTTTTTATTTCTTCACAGTTACTGAATAAGGTGGAGGGGGCCCAGGTGGGCAATATTTTGATTTGTGATCATGCGATGGTGTGGGTTGACCTCCTATTTGCTTCGGATGGGAGAGGAGGGAGAAGTTGGTGTTTTCCCTTTAACTTGAAGGGGGATAAGGCTTTTCAGCAATATTTACGCAGTCAGTGGGAATATTTTGCAGAGATGAACTCGCAACATATGGACAACCCGTGTTTGTTTTGGGAAACAGCAAAGGAATTTTTGCGGGGGATGGTGATTGGCTATGTGAGTCGGCGTAGAAAAGAGCAAAATCAAAAAATAGTGGAGTGGAGGCGGCGGTTGCGGCGGTTGCGGTTGAAACTGGGCAGACGGGAGGAGGAGGAGACCCATTCCGCTTATTTGGTGTTGCAAAGTCAGCTAAATACTATGCTTCATGCCAGGGCTAAGCGCTCAATATTAGATTATAAAAACAAACTTTACCGTTTTGGGAATCGTCCTGGCCGACTTCTTTCCTCGATAGTGAAGGCCAAAGTGGGGAGTAAGTATCTTGGGGCAATAAGAAGTGCGGGAGGGCTGGTAAAAACCTCGCAAGAAGATGTAAAACAGGGGTTTTTTTGCATATATTGTACCCTGTATTCAGCTGAGGAGGGTGAGGATCAGGAGATAGATCAGTATCTGAAGGATAGTGATCTTCCACACTTGGATCCCACACAATTAGAGCACTTGAATGCACTGATTACTCCGGTGGAAATTCAGAGAGTGATTGGGGGCTTGCGTGCACCAAAAGCCCCTGGACCAGATGGGTTCAGCGCAGAGTTGTATCAAATGCTGAGTGATAAAATATGTATACCGCTTATGGATATGTTTCAGCATTTGGTGTCGATACCGGGGTAATTGAAATCACCCTTTATTACTACTGTGCTGTAACTTTTGTTAGCTTCCTTGATTTCTTTAAGCATTTCATCATCCATTTGTTCATTCTGGCCAGGTGGTCGATAGTACACCCCCACTGCCATCGTCTTCCCCTTTTTACATGGAATTTCAATCCATAGAGATTCTACAGCAAATTTTGTTTCCTGCAAAACTTTAATCCTTTCTGACTCAATGCCCTCTCTAACATAAAGCGCAACCCCTCCACCAATTTGATCAGCTCTATCTTTACGATATAGTTTGTACCCAGATATCACAGTGTCCCACTGGTTGTCCTCCTTCCACCATGTCTCTGAGATTCCAATCATATCTAACCTCTCATTTAGTGCTATATATTCTAACTCTCCCATCTTATTTTTTAGGCTTCTAGCATTTGTATACAAGCATTTTAGAGACTGTATTTTATTCATATTAATTTGGCTATTGGTAGGCATGGGTAATTTGGGATCTTTAAGCTCTGTCTGCTCCATACTCAAGGGCATTTGGGCTACTTTACTCTTTTTTGGAACCTCTCTGTTTATGGTAGTATCCTTCAAGGATACATTCTTCCGAACCATGCGCTCTTGTGCGACTGTTGGCTTTCCTCTATTATCTAGTTTAAAAGCTGCTCTATCTCCTTTTTAAAGGTTAATGCCAGCAGCCTGATTCCATCCCGGTTAAGGTGAAGCCCATCTCTTTAGAAGAGTCCCTCCTTTCCCCAGAATGTTCCCCAGTTCCTAACAAATCTAAACTCCTCATCCTTGCACCATTGTCTCATCCACGCATTGAGACTCCGCAGCTCTGCCTGCCTTTTGGGTCCTGCGTGTGGAATGGGAAGCATTTCGGAGAATACTACCCTGGAAGCTCTGGATTTCAACGTCCTACCTAAAAGCCTAAATTTAGCCTCCAGAACCTCCCTACCACATTTTCCTATATCATTGGTACCGACATATACCAAGACAGCAGACTCCTCCCCAGCACTATCTAAGACCTTGTCTAGGTGGCTTGTGAGGTCCGCTACCTTCGCACCAGGCAGGCAGGTTACCAGGTGATCCTCACGTCCACCAGCCACCCAACTATCTACATGCCTAATGATCGAATCAGCAATTATAACGGCTGTCCTAACCCTTCCCTCATGGGCACATGGCCCTGGAGAAACTTCCTCAGTGTGAGAGGGTTTTACATCACCTGGAGAACAGGTCCTAGTTATGGGATCACTTCGTGCCACACCAGGGTGATGCTCTCGTGACCTCTCTCCTCCATGGCAACAGGGATGCTGCCAGGCTGGATGTGGGACTTCAGGACTATATCCCTGTAGGTCTCATCTATGTACCTCTGTCTTTCTTATGTCTTCCAAGTCTGCTATTCTAGCCTCTAGCCCTGAGAGCAAAGAGCTCCTTGCACCTAGTGCACACGTAAGACCTCTCACCAACTGGGAGAAAATCATACATGTGACACTCAATGCAAAAGACTGGAAAGCCCCCATCTTGCTGCTGGACTGCTGTCTGCATCTTAGTTTTAAGCTTGTGTTTAGATCTTTAAGTTCTTTACTTACTAAGGGTTGCTATGGATACTTATACTAAAAATCATTGTACCTAATACGTTTAATATACCTTGTTCACCTGAAGCTTAATTAATCTCAGGTCCTTAGTGTATGACTGATTTGGATAACGAGCTGCATCTTAGAGCACCTCCTTTCCTTTAAGATGTGTAAGTACCTATAAAGCTATGATTATCTCAGGGGTGGGTGGGTGATGGGGAGGGAGGGATGGAAATAATGCTTATTAAAAGATGGCTGCTACAGAGTACCCTGTCCTGTGCTTCTGAGGTAAGCTGTGACCAACTTCCTGGGTGATTAACTTGTAGTTTAAATTTAATACTCACCTAGGGCCTAGTATCAGCAAAGTACTTTTAGTTTAAATTTAAAACACAGAAGAGAGATTTCTGGTTAAATTTAGAACCCAGCAGAGAGCTTCTAGTTTAAATTTCATAATAAGTCAGAGCCTAGCAGCAGCAAAGCGCTTTAATTTAAATCAAATCAGAATATAATTTAGCATAAAAAGCAAAACAGGGTCAGTATTCTTTGAGCAGCCAATAGTCTTCTAGAGACCTTTACAAAGAAGCCTTTTACCTAGGGGGCAAGAGACCTGTGAAACCTTTTCAAGAGGTGTTAACGCCAGGTTGCAGGTCAAAAGGCCATTTTGAAAGACTCCTTCTATCCAAGCAAGGACTGTTCTCTGCTGGGTTCTAAATTTAACCAGAATGCTCTCGTCTGTGTTTTAAATTTAAACTAAAAGTACTTTGCTGATACTTGGCTTTGAGTGAGTATTAAATTTAAACTGCAAGCTCTCTGCTGGGCATGAAATCTAACCAGAAAGCTCTCTTCTGTGTTTTAAATTTAAACTTAAATTACTGCTACTAGGCCATGACTGATTTAACAAAACAGTGGGTTCACAGATTAATCAGCTTTAATCCAAAGAAGTCCCTTTAGAAAAATTCCCAGAAGTATATACTCACAATTGGAGATTTCTCTCCAGAAGTAGCAGCCCCCTTTTCTAGTCCTTCAAGGTCCTCTTGCAATTTTTCACAATCTTTTTGGGTTTTAACAACTTTGAATAATTTTATGTCATCTGAAGATTTGATCAGCTTACTTGTTGTTCCCATTATCAGGTCATTTATGAATATGTTAAAAAGCAGCGGATCCAGCACAGATCCGTGGGATACTCCACTATTCACCTTTCTCCATTGAGAAAATGGGCCATTTAGCCCTACTGTCTGCTTTCTATTTTTTAACCATTCCTGTCCACAATACTACACTGTCTCCAATCCCATTACTTTTTAATTTCGCCGAGAGTGTCTCATGGGGGATCTTGTGAAAGGCTTTCTGAAAATAAAGATACACTATTTCAACAGACTTATCTTTGACTAGCTGTTTACTCAACACCTTCAAAAAATATAACAGATTAGCAAGACAAGACTTTCCTTGGCTAAATCTATGTTGGCTTTATTTATTGATAAAGCAGTATTGAACAGGTTTCTTATACTGCTTTATCATTTTAGTCAAAGCAATATAATTGAAAAATGTTTTGTCATCACACTTTAGATCTTTAGCCATATTTTCTTCTGACTTTGATTTTGCTATCCTTATTTCTCTTTTTATCTCTCTTAGCTGTATCCTGTATTCTTTTCTATGTTCCTATGTTTTGTGAAATTTGTGTTTTTTGCTTTTATTTGTGCAGCCACTTCTTTGGAGAACCAAATAGGTTTCCTTTTCCTCTTGTTTTTGTTTACTTTCCTTACATATATATCTGTTGCCCCTTGTATTGCCTCCTTTAGTTTAGCCCACTGCAGTTCCACTTCCCTTACCTCCTCCCACCCTGCCAACTCCTCCTTCAGGCACTTGGCTATTTTACTGAAGTCAGCGTTTTTGAAGTCTAGGACTTTGAGTTTGCTGTGATTGAACTCAGCCTTTGCTTTTATCTCAAACCACACCTTGTGATGATTGCTGCTGCTCAATGCCGTCGCTGCGGCATTGAATATCCTGTGTTAGTGGTCGGCAAGCAAGGCTATAAAGCGGTGCATATCCTGCCCAGCTGAATATCTAGCCCATAATTTTTAAAAAAAGGCAAACAACAAATAGAAAAGACAGAGGCTTTTTATTTTTACCAGGCTGTTGTGATGGTGTGGTATTAAAATGTGACTGGGTGTTACCTTCAATCGGTTCAAAATTCAGCTGCTATGCTCATGTAACCCCGCTTCTCAAGTCACTTCACAGGATCCCTATCAGTTTCCACATCCAGTTCAAACTTCTCAAAACTATGGAGGGATGAGTGGCTCAGTGGTTGGAACAGATTAATTCAGGCCAGATGGCTGGAGGTTCAATTCCCACATAGAACAAATAGCCTCAGGCTGGAGGGACTGGGGTCTCTAATCCCATAGCTGCTACTTGTGGCCTTGGGTAAGCCACTTAACCCTCTATTGCCTCAGGCATGCTTAGATTGTGAGCCTTTTGGAGACAAGGGAATAAAAAGTACCTGTTTGCTTATATATCTGTAAACAATTCCGATGCACATAGTAAAGGGTGGTACATCAATCGCCCAAACCACAACCACATAGAGTTGGAAAGAATGCTGTTTATATCATGGACTGTGTGAAAAACAAATCAATATTAGAGGAGATACAACCTAAGCTTTTCTTATAGGTTCAAATGGCAAGACACAATGCAAAGAGAAAATCATTAAAGACATCATGCTTGGCAAGGTTGAAGGTCCATACAAAGTGGAAGACCTTCAGTGTGATGGATCGATTCAATAACAGCAGCTATGGATCCCACTCTATCAACAATTAGCCGCCTGACTGAAGACCAAATACACTTTAGGACAACCATCTCCAGTGTTGCCATCAGTTGATGTCAACTCAATGGCACTTAAAAACAAGAACTTAATAACATCACAAGAATGATTTTATATATCAGAAAAAGGTTGAGGAAAGTCATATATATTAAAATGAAGCTGACAGCATATTATGATGCTTAGTGCTTAGAGTTTGTGTTAATTTAGGAGACATATGGGATTTCTAAATCACATTCATTCAAATTAGAATGTGATTATTTTTAATCACCAAAGGCCTGATGCTGGCCAAATCAGACACTTGGGGCCAATTTTATTAAAAGGCTTAGTGTGCAGCAATGGCATTAACACGGACTGTCTGCCTCCATGGCCCATTGTATTTCTATGGATGAAACAGCAGATAGCACATAGTAATACCCGTTAGTGCATGCTAAAGATTAGTAAAAGTAGTCCTCACTGTTCTTACATTAGTGCACAAGCACATGTGATCTACCTATGACATCGGTAAAGGGAGAAATGTGGTTTCATAAAATATTTTTTTAATTTTGGTTGTTGCATTTTAGGTGCCACAGTCCAGGAAGCATTTTATGTTCTCATCTTCACTCCTGCAGCTTAATTCACTCTGGTATTTGTAGGACATTGAATGATCAAGATCATCAAAAGACTGTTTCTCCACGATTTCCTAAATTATTTTCAGTATGAATAAATAGTGGATATTTGTCTTAATGTCTTCTCATTAGAAATTCATTTGGCATTTATTGTTCTAGGAAAGATCATTACAGATTCATTAGGCATTTGTATGGATCTTAAATGGTGCCTTACAAATTGTCATTAAGGAAGCAATATTTAATGGGCACTTACAAAATATTCTATTTTACATTCTTTGCTTAAATTTTGTTAGCGCTTTTTAGACAATCATCCTGACCATTCATCTAGTTATGAGAAGGGAAGTTGGGTTTCCATCAGCTTTTCAGAAGTTGGCAAGCTAAACATTTCAAAGATAAAGCCAAATTACAGAGTCTTATTTGGCTGTAAGAGAGAAACATAAATCAAGCCAAAATTTACGGTGCAAATTTAGAAGTGGTGCTATTGAAAAAAAGGTCCTAATTCTTATAAATTCTGGAGCTCTTTAAATAGGTGAATATCAGGATATTTTCAGTCATCATTGTGATTTATATCTGGGTAATTGCTGCCTTGACAATTTTTAGGGGTGACATAAGGAGAAGGGAATATATTGACACATTTCAAAATTGTAGGGTGCAAATTTTGCAGGCACTTTAAGCCATGGATTTAGAATCAGTATAAGCAGACAGTTCTCTTTAAAAATTGCTCTCATAAAAAGTATGTTCAAACGTAGTTTTGCACCTGCTTTTTCTGTTAGTACTTTTGTCCTGGCCAGAATAATGCAGTAAGTTTTGAGTATGCAAATCTATGAATGTTATTCTTCCCACCTAACTCTGCCCTGGGAATATCTCCCAGTAATGGGGTATATACAATAGAATATTACCCGTCCCTCTCCAAAGAGATTATCAACAGTCCCCTTTAAGAGAGTCTGCAGCCCAGAGTTCAGGGCTGGGAGGGCGTGGCTTAGAGGGAGAAGTTAAGAATCAAGCAGGCTGTAGGAGGGAGAGAGGCCAGTGAAGCTGGGTTCTTCCAAGGCAAGCTGTGCAAAGGAGGTCTGTGGTAAGAATTTTAACTGGGGCTGGAGGACCGGCTTGTGGAAGTTTAAAAAGCTGGGACAGAATTAAGCTGATTTGGTTTTCTCTGAACTACTATCTGTTCTGGGTTTTGCTTTGTGGAGGTTTAACAAGCAGGGACAGAAAAATAAACAGACAAACAAACAAACTGTTTTTGGTTTTCCCTGAACTGCTGTCTGGCCTGTGTTTTAAAGAAAACCCCTTTCCACTGCATGCCATGCTTACAACACTCCCCAAGAATGCCTCGAACATATACAAGGTGGCCATAATTTCTTTTAATACCGATAAATAAATTGCTCTCCATATGCCCTTATACTGCCACCGCTCAGGAATTGATGATCATCTTCATAAATCTCAGGTGCATTCTGATAGCACAGAGTTTCCCAAGCTGTTCTTCAGACCTCTCAGACAGTTGGGTTTTCATGATCGTTATGCTGACTATGCATAAGATTGACTTGCATTTGCTAGTATACAAATTGATCTCAAGCATATTCATGTGGAGATCCTGAAACCCAACTAGCTGTGGGCAGTGTGAGGATTGGAGAACCCTGTATCAGAGCCTTTTAGTCAAATAAACTCTCCCCTTCTGCTACACTCTTCCTCTTCCTTTTTACTATTGTGCTTCTTTTCTCATATTTAATTGGAGCTCTTTTCCTAATTTCTTTTAATAGTGATCTTATGTAAACAGCTCTGATGTAATTGAAGGGCAGTATAGCAGATTTTAATAAAATTATACCTAAAATACCTGCAGAAGTAAGTTCACTTTGCTGCTGTTTGAAACTGTGCAGGTCAATTCAAGCCAAATGCTGTTCCTCTTTCAACTCCCAAATCTTCCTCAGATCCTTTTTCTCTCAATCTTTTATTTTCTCCTGTTTTCTATTTTAATTTATCATACCTTCAACATGTGTACCACTTACTGTTCCCTGTAATGTCCTGATTTTAATATTTGGGCCCATTTCCCACTAATATGCATCTTGTAAGTTGTATTTAGTATGTCCCATTTGAAAGCACATCCTTTACGGTGAATTCCAAGGTGTAGTGGGTATCACTCGAGGGCCATAAAGGGTCCGGTTTTTCAGGATATCCCTAATGAATATGCATGAGAGAGATTTGAATATAGTGGAAATAGCAGGCATGACAATCTTTCTCTCATGCATACTCATTAGGGATAGCTTGAAACCCCGATCTATTGGTGACTCTTGAGGACTGGGAGTGGCTACAATTGCCATAGTAGAATATCAGTGAGCAGGTATATAGACCGTTCCTGTTTCTAAGAATGTTACGTTGAAATGGCAGGAGTCTCTAAACGCCCTACCAAGGAGTAAGAGAGGGAAAAGTAAAAAAAGAAAATTTCCATTCTAGTAGTATGTCCTAGGAGCCTCGGTTTGAAGAGAACTAGGATTAACACTTTCTCAAAAACTGGAAGGAACTTCTTACTCTGCTAATGGAAGGAGAGGATCCTATTCCAGAAGAGAAAGTTCCAGCTGAGATGCCCGGAAGGGATCTGGAATCCACATAGCAGTCTGCTGGTAGTCTATGAAGAGAAGGAGTATACATACATATGCAATGTATTAAGGTCACAATCTGGTGCTTTACACAAAAGAGGAGAGGTGTTGCACCAGCATGATCATAATGATCCTTGAGGCCTTGGGCAAGCCACAATACTCTATTGCCTCAGGCACCAATTTAGAATGAAAGCTGCCTGGGGACAGGGAAATATGCACTACAAAGCATCTGGTCTGTAATGCTGAATATACATATACTTTTTAAATGTTGTGGCCTGCAGTTAAAAAAAAAAAAGCTGACTATGGGGTCTGAATATTGACCCTCATGTTTGTACAGCATCCCTTGCTGGGATTTCTACAAGGTGTTATGCGATTCAAGATAAATCAGAGGCTCTTAGAAGTAGGTGTGGGGTCTTTTTGTCTAATCTGAAGTTTGGCTCTCTGCTTGTGTAAGAATTCTATGTTCATCTAATTGCAACCTAGGAGACTTGACTTGCAATACAGATTGCTATTATGCTTGTAGGCCACCATGCCATTATGCTGTTTGTTAATCTGTGACTGAGCCAGATACTATACCATCAATATCTAAATTCTGTAATAAGATTGTTAACTGTACTCTCCTCTGCCAGATCTGCTTGTTGTTGCACTACTAATTCTTGATCTCTCACTCATTGAATCCCCACCTCCACACCAGCCTTGTAACCTGAACTCCATTCTTCCCCCCTACCTCTCCCCCCCAACCCTAACCTCCTATACATGTACCAAATTACTCCAAAATGGAGTTGTCCAAACTCTACCTTTCTACACTATGGACCAGCCTCCTCCTACTTTACACTATCTCATCCCTCCTCTCATATACCCTGATAGTGAAGCACAGTGCGCCAATCCCAATAATCCACTCACTAAGATACTCACACACACTAAATTGTATATCCCACTCTCACACAAACCTCCACAACCGAAACTGCAACCTTAAAATGATCAGCACTAATCCCAACCTCACCCCCACCTTTCCCTCAGACAACCTCTACCCCCCCCCCCCCCCCTTCAAATATGCCCTACTCGATGTCCATTCAGCCAGGAACAAGATCCCCCTAATCGCAGACCTAATATCCGAATACAACCTGGATATCCTATGTCTCACAGAAACCTGGTTCCACAAAACCGATTATGTCCTAATAAACCAACTCTGTCCCGCCGCTTACTCAATCAATGTATGTAACAGAATAACCAGCAGAGGTGGCGGAGTCGCTGTAATTTCAAAATCCGACCTTCACCTATCTACAGTTCAGTCCATCTCTAACCAGGTATGGGTTCCATGAAAGTCTCCAACTCTACCCTCTCATTACACCTTCTTTTCAGGGCGCCCCAGACCGACACAACTGACCTCTCCATGATACTAGAGGCAGGTTGTACTCCCCAACCCAACTCATGACCACTCATAATCCTAGGGACCTTAATCTCCACACTCAACCTCTCAGAAAAAATTCACCACATTCCTCCAAGCGATGGATGCCCTATACGTTTGCCAAATCCTAAAATTACCCACACACACCAAAGGCAATATTCTGGACCTAATATTTATTTATTTTATTTTATTTTATATTCTCTTATATACCGCGCTATTCTGCATCAGTGCGGTTTACATTGAACAAACTGAAATTACATTGAACAGGGCATTATAACTTGGAGATAACTATTTTACAGGGAACATGGGCTATGGAGGGTTAAGTGGCTTGCCCAAGACCACAAGGAGCACCTGTGGGACTAGAAACCCCAGTCCTTCCAGCCAAAGGTTGCTGTCCTCTAGTGGGATTTGAACCCCTGACCTTCCAGCCTGAAGTACCTTGCCCCAACCACTAGGCCACTCCTCCACTCCACTATTTATTCCACAGCATACATTAGCCAACAGACAGATCACACACACCATCCAGCCAATCCCATGATCAGATCACTCACTTATCCTCTTTTCATTTCCCTACCCCCCTCCTCCCATAAAAGACCACAAGCCACCCCAACCCAACATACCTGCAAATTCAAACAAGTCAATGCTGACAACTTCCTTGAACAAGTCATCCCACCATTGGATCTACTGAACAACAAGCAAATGAACCTTGACTCCCACATTAATGAATGGAATGAAATCCTTACCACTAATGCACTACTACCTCCCAAACAACACTCACAAAAACAACGCAAAAGAGCTCCCTGGTATTCTACCAAACTAAGAGACCCAAGAAGAGAACTCAGAAAACTAGAACATCGCTGGAGACGTTCCCATGACCCAAACACACATATCAGCTATACAGAAAAGCTCCGACTTTACTGCTCAGAAACCTTAAGACTCAAGAGAGAATATAACGAAAATATAATCAACCGCTCCCTAAATAAACCCAGAGAACTCTTTTCCATCGCCAAATCCCTTATAAGTGAACCTTCGCATCAGGACCAGACTCCTAAAATAACCCCACAAACCATAGCTGACTATCTCAGCTCAAAATTCCACCCACCCCTCCTATCAACCAACCCCCAACCAATATATCATCACAATAATGCATCCCCCTCAAATACCTGGAATGAATTTGAACCCCTCACTCTGGAGAACATAACCAAGGTCATCAAAGATCTCAGTGCATCAACATCTGCACTAGACCCCTGCCCTGTCTCTTGGCTGAAGACCACAAAAAGCTAAATCAGCCCATACATACTTCACATAGTACAAGTCTCGCTCCAAACTGGCTCTGTCCCAATACCTCTAAAATGTGCCTCAATCCGTCCCATTCTAAAAGGATCAAAGCTTGACCCCTCCTTACCTACTTCTTACAGACCCATCTCAAGCATCCCCTTCCTCGCAAAGATAACCAAAAAAATAGTCCAAAATGAACTTCAGAATTTCATAGACGATCATTCCCCCCTCGACCCATTCCAACATAAGTACATAAGATATGCCATACTGGGTCAGACAAAGGTCCATCAAGCCCAGTATCCTGTTTCCAACAGTGGCCAATCTAGGTCATACGTACCTAGCAGTTTCCCCAAAAGACACAGGTTCCACAATGCTTGTACTGGGTCAAGCATTGATACCCTGGGTCCTTTCTTAATAATGGTTTATGGACCTTTCCTCCAGGAACTTGTCCAAACCTTTTTTAAACCTAGCTACACTAACAGCCTTTACTACATCCTCCGGTAACAAATTCCAGAGTTTGATTACAAGTTGAGGGAAAAAATATTTTCTTTTATTAGTCTTAGTTTACCCTGTAGCTTCATTACATGTCCCCTAGTCTTTCTATATTCTGATAAGGTAAACAATCGATCTACGTTTACCCGTTCCACTCCGTTCAATAATTTATAGACTTCTATCATATCTCCCCTCAGCCGTCTCTTTTCCAGGTTAAAGAGCCCTAACCTGTTTAGCCTTTCTTCATAGGAGTATCCTTCCATCCCCTTTACCATTTTGGTGGCTCTTCTCTGAACCTTTTCTAATAACGCTATATTCTTTTTAAGATACGGCGACCAGAATTGCACACAATATTCAAGGTGCGGTCTCACCATGGAACAATATAGAGGCATTATTAATATCTTTTGTTTTATTTTCCATTCCTTTCCTTATGATACCTAGCATTATATTTGCTCTCTTGGCTGCTGCTGCACACTGGGCTGAGGGTTTTAACATGTTATCCACAATGATGCCTAAATCTTTTTCCTGGGTGGTGGTTCCTAATGCGGAACCTTGCATCGTGTAACCATAGTTTGGGTTGTTCTTCCCTAGGTGCATAACTTTTCACTTGTCCACATTAAATTTCATCTGCCATTTTGATGCCCAGTCTTCCAATTTATCAAGATCCTCTTGCAATTTTCCACAATCCTCTTGGGTTTTAACAACTTTAAATAGTTGTGTGTCATCTGCAAATATGATAACCTCATTCGTTGTTCCACTTTCCAGGTCATTTATGAATATGTCAAAAAGCAGAGGACCCAGCACAGATCCATGGGTTACACCACTATTCAACTTTCTCCATTGGGAAAATTGGCCATTTAGCCCTACCCTCTGCTTTCTATCTTTTAACCAGTTCCTGATCCACAGTAGTACACTGCCTCCTATCCCATGACTCTTTAGTTTTGCCAAAAGTCTTTGAGGGACCTTGTCAAAGGCTTTCTGAAAGTCCAGATACACTATATCAACCGACTCACCTTTGTCCACCTGTTTACATAACAGATTAGTAAGACAAGATCTTCCTTGTTTAAAGCCATGTTGGCTGTCTCCCATTAGGCCATGACTATGTACATGCTGAGTAATTTTATTCTTTATGATGGTTTCTACCATTTTTCCCGGTACTGAAGTCAGGCTCACCGGTCTGTAGTTTCCCGGATCACCCCTGGAACCCTTTTTAAAAATTGGCGTTACATTGGCGATCCTCCAATCTTCGGGTATTAGAGATGATTTTAATGATAGTTCACAGATTACTAATAGCAGGTCTGCAATCTCATATTTCAGTTCTTTCAACACCCTTGGATGTATACCATCCGGCCCAGGTGATTTGCTACTCTTCAGTTTATCTAATAGTTGTAATACATCTTCCCGATGTATCGATATTTCCTTCAATTCTTCCGCACCTTTAAATACCACTTCAGTCATGGGTAATATCCATACATCTTCCTCAGTAAAGACCGAAGCAAAGAATTCATTCAGTCTCTCCGCTATTGCCTTGTTGCGTCTTAGTGCCCCTTTAACCCCTCTATCAAATAATGGACCAACTGACTCTCTCACAGGTTTTTTGCTACAAATAAACATTAAAAGTCTTTATTTTGCATTTTTGCTTCCGCAGCAAGCTTCTTCTCAAATTCTCCCTTTGCCTGCTTTATCAATGCCTTGCATTTGACTTGCTAGTGCTTGTGCTGTTTCCAGGTTTCGTCATTTGGTTCTTTTTTCCATTTCCTGAAAGATGCTTTTTTGGCAACAACAGCCTCTCTGACCTCACCTTTAAACCATGCTGGCATTTTTTTGGACTTCCTTCCACTTTTCTTAAAGCGTGGAATACAGCTGGTCTGGGCTTCCAAGATAGTATTTTTCAACAACACTCAAGCTTGATGTAAGTCTTTAACCTTTGCAACTGCTCCTTTAGTTTTTTTTTTAACTATTTTCCTCATTTTTATCATAGTCTCCCTTTCAAAAGTTAAAAGGTAGTACTGTGGATTTCCTTACTATCCCTCCTCCACTAATTAAATCAAAGGCGATCATGCTATGATAACTATTGCCACATGGCTTCAAAAAGAACCATGGAGTTGAAACTCTTATAACTTCACTCTTAGATTCTGTGACATTATACACTCAGAACCCTACCCAAGGATGTCTACTCACATTTCTCGATATATCCTCAGCCTTTGACTCACTTCCTCACCACCAACTCTTAGATAGACTCCAAAAATATCGGACTCAGAGACATACCTCTGAAATGGTTCCACTCCTACTTAGAAAACAGAACACAGCAGATTTGCATAGGTAATAACACTTCCCAACCCTTCATACTAAAAGAGGGAGTCCCCCAAGGATCCAGTTTATCTGCATTTCTGTTTTACTTCAACCCATATGCAAGATTTTTCAAAACCATGGAATCACTCCCTTCAATATAACAAACGCCGACTTCTCCAGTATAAGCAAATGCCTTGCAAATTTAAGGATTTGGCTCACACATCACAATCTTTTAATCAACCGATCTAAAACAGAAGCTCTCCAAATATTCACCAACACTTCCTAAACTCCACCGACAACCCTCATTCTCGGTGATTTCACCCTCCCCATAAAAAATAAAATCAAATATCTTGGTCTTATTCTCGACCAGAACTTCACATTCTTCGAACAGATAAGAAGAACTTCAAACACAATATATGCCAAATTATGAACACTTAGAAACTTCCAACTGCTCTTAAACCCTGACTCTTTTCGTACTGCCTGCCAAGTCCTCACTACACCTACCCTCGACTACTGTAATCTCATCTATCCTGGCCTTCCCAAAAACAGTATACATCCCTTCCAAATGACACAGAACACAATAGCCCTTCTAATCACAAATAACCCTAGATGATCATACATAACTCCAATCCTCAATGATCTCCATTGGCTCTCCATACTATCCAGAATGTAATTCAAAGCAATTCTCATACATAAAATCATTCTCAATGAATCATCCCCATGCCTCTCTTCACTTCTATCCAATCCTAATAATACTAGATCACGCTGCACTAATACTAAAAACCTTCTAATCATACCATCAAAAAAGAGAACCTGCAAGCAAACTACCTGTAACAGGACCTTCTCCCTTTATGCCCCCTCATTATGAAATGCACTACTAGAAGAATTACAGAACTACTCTGACCATGCTGAATTCCAGAAGAGACTCAAAAGCCACCTCTTCCAAGAACACTTTTCCCTGCCACCTTAACTCTCCCCTCAATATCCATTTCTCTCCTTCTCCACTCACCCTACAATACCTTTACCTAACTTATTACTCCAACGACCCCTCTCTAATATCCTGTAAATATGTAAATAGTTTCTTGTTTGAGACACACTGTTATGTTATGTTCATTGTAAACCGTCTTGAACTGAAGAAAGACGGTATATTAAAACTGTTAAATATCCTGGATTTTTTAAGTTCTGCGCAGTGTGAAGTTTGTGTAAAACAAAAGCTTATTTCCAACCCCTCCCAAATGTGGAGCCTGAAGAGTTTTGCTTAGTGCACAGACTTAGAGAAGAAGGAGAGAATGTTTCCATGATTTGTCTTCATGGCTAAAACAACTATAGGATAAAGGTCCAGTGTTTGGAAGTGGGTCTCCTGAAGAATAGTCCATGCAGTCCTAAACTGAATGCCCAATTCTAGGAACTGGCAAGACAATATTCCAAAATTCCAGACAGCAGTTATCTGGAGAAATGACACACCTATCCAGACAAGTATACCATATCCACACACGTGCGATAGTGAGCCAGCATTGGCTTACTGAATATAACCACTAACCACCATTAGCCACACTGAATTGCAGGAGTTTTTCCAGGAGTTCCAGGACTTGGCCAGAGGTTTTGCAGATAGTGATGATTTTCAGCATCATGGGAAAAGCCTAGCCTCAGGCACAGCCAAAGGCCCAGTACAGGAGACAGAGGCCCAGACCCTATAAGATTTATAGGTCTAGAGTCAGTTGTTTACAGCTTACGAGACAAGGTTTTTTTCAAAGTTACCATTTCCATAAGACTACCATAACAAACCTCTGTGATCTCTTAAAAACTGACCTGGGTGCACCAACTCTCAAACTATGCTTGGCCAGCCCATGTGAAAGTGACCACACTACTGAAAGTTTTAGCCACAGGCAGCTCGCAGCATGTTGTTGAACCTAACATGGGCATAACAAAGCCAGCAGCCTGCTACTGCACTGAAGCCTTTCAGCAAGCTTTGGTCAGAATACTACATGAGTTTGTCACCTTCCCACACAACAGAGAGCAGAAAAGCAAACTATGAGGGACTTTTTATGCCAGCACACACTTTCCCTCAGAACTGGGAGCTATTGACTGTACCCATGTGACATTAAGACCGCTAGTCACCTTCAAGAACCGCAGGTGCTATCATTCAGTGACCATGCAGGTGGTGTGCAATTCAAAGTTAATTATAACAAATGTATGTGCCAGATACCCAGGTTCCTGGCATGACTCTTTTGTGCTGTCCCAATCAAGACTGGGATAAGAGTGTGCCAATGAACTACTTGGAGATACCTGGCTGCTAAGTAAGGCAATGCTGCGAATGGGAATATACTCCATCACCTACGATTTCTAATCTTTACCTATACTGTAATAGTGTTTTCTAGCCGTAACACTTGCCACCTTCTGTGTAACATACCTTACCTGTTCCACTTGCTTTTCTTGCCCAAAATGTGTCTGATGGTAATCTCATAGGAATAAGGGCAAAAAGCCATATGAAATACTACAATGACATTTGCATGTATTTACTGTGCATTATCTAAATAAAGGCATGTCTGTAGTGACTCTTCAACAACAATTTATGGCCTATGGAATAGCACAGTGGTTAGAGCAGTGGCCTGGTGACTAAGGGTCTGATTTTCAGCTGTCTGAATTTTGGAAGGGATATGAACTACATTGGCATATAGCTCTTCCAGCTGACCTCTAAACCAGATATTTAATGCTGCGGTGATGGCACTGAATATCCGGTGATCACTGCAGACCTAGGAAGCCGCCGAGGCTGACCATGCAGAAGTGATATTGGATGCTGCCCGGTTAGCCTCTGCACCTTAAAGATAGGCGAGGGTTCTCCACGCCTATCTTTTAGGCACAGGTCACTAAACAGGTAGCATCCAGTATTGCTGCTGCACAGTTAGCGACAGTCTCCACTGGATAGCATTGGGGTATGTAGGAGATTTAGCAGGGGATATTCAGCACAGGAGTGGCTCAAGGCAATTTGCTGCTTGAGGCGAAGGATGAGATGGTGCCCCTTAGAGCAGGGGAGGGGAGGCTTTCTCAAAACTCCAGTCAGGGACTGAACCAAACCAAAAAACTAATTAGATAATGTGGAGGAAATGCAAGATGTTTGTACACTAAGGAACTAAAAGAGAGAGCGAGAACCGCAGCACTGTTTATAACACCAAATTATAACTTATTTTTATTTTGTTGTTATAAACTGCATTATGGTTCTTGCTTTTTCTTTTTGAAAATATATTTTGTATCCAGAGAACCCCCTCCCTCAAAAATGGGTGGAGAGCAGAACTAGGATATTTATCCACAGAACTCAATATCTTTAAAAAAAAATCTGATTCTGATCATCTCACTAACAACAAACATTCTCCAGTACCAGACATATTGTGAACTAATACAAAACCCTACAACAAAGCCATTGGGGATCTGTAGAGCAAACCGACAATACCATACCAGCTCAACTTCCAAAACTCACATAAGGAGCCTACCCAAAAAAGCATAACTGTAAATACTGCAGCAGGCCCTGGAACATCCAAACACCTATCTGAAAAGCTGAACAATTCAGATTACTAGAATACAGAGCCCTACATACAAACTCCATGTTAACAGAACAACTGGCTTTGGCCACAAACTCAGAACACAGACCCTCACCAAAGTACAGAATAAGTGACCATGAACTAATAATAAACATATGTAGATAAAAATTAAACTGCAATCCCAAAAAGTCAGATTCTGCATACGATGCAATGCCAGAGAACTAGAAAGAGATGCAGTTCCCTGTACTTTATAAAATATAAAGATTGCACCAAGGTTATTCATTAAATTGTAAATTAAATTCTCTTATCTTTGTTATCGAACCATTTTATTCTTGATCATGCTCGTCCCAATCTGAGGTTTCTGCTTTCCTCCACCTCCCAGTGCCCCCCCCCCTTACTGTCTACTCCATCCCAGGAGCAGCATGAGTTTTATGCAGGGCCATGTGTGGAGATTCATTTCAGCATTATTTGCATAAATTTAGTATATTTTAAAATGCTTATACCACCAATCTAAAATCCTAGGTGGCTTCCAAACACATACATGCAATTTAGTAAAACAGATGTTACAATAAAACAAACATAATAATAAAACATTACATTTGATTAATGAAAAGCCACTTACATAGCTGCCACCCCCTGCCCCCCCCCCAATCAGACTATCTCCAATCTGCACATCAGATTTATTTCACTATGACCTGATTATTGATGAGGAAGGAAGATATAAAACGAGATGAACTAATCCTTGTAGCCATGATTTCAAACATTGGATTAGATTCTGCTAGAGCTGGAAAAGTCCGGAACTCAGCTGAGGTTCAGCCATCAGGCTACTAAACAAAAATAAATGGAGACGTTTCCTTAAAATTTTGAAATTTCCTTGAATCTGACCTGACAAAATATTTTAAATTTCAGTCTGGCAGTATAAAGAACACAAAACTGCAAATCTCAGAGACAATACATATTCCAGTAACCCCCCCCCCCACCCAACCAACACCCAAAAGTTGACCTTACCAAGAACCCAGAGTACAGGACCCTTAGAGCAAATCTATTATTCCGTAACAGCACTAATGTCCATAACTCACACAATATGGAGCTTACCCAGAAAGGGCAGCACCACAGATATTGCAGTAGGCCCTAGAACATCCATATTCCTATTCAGAAAACTGGACAAGCCAGATTACTACAGCTCCCTACATTAGCATGGAGTTTCTAACAGAACATGTAGCCTCAGTCACACATGCAGAGCAGAGATAGATCTTCAGCAAGTAGGGAATATTTCAATAGAAACTAAAAACAGATATATGTGGTCAAAAAATGCTTTTACCCATTACTCTAGGTTTACAGGATTTCTTTTCCAAAATTATACTTTACTTCATAGTGAGGCAAGAGAAAGAACTCTCACACACAGGCATCTGCATTGTCAGCAGAAACTAATATAATGGCTCAGCGCAAGTAGCGTGAGTGCAACTAATGCCATCTCAGTGTGGTCTCGTTTATACTTGCAGCTTTTGCCACACTGAAATGCGGTAAATGCAGGGGGATGTAATTGCCTCCCTGCAGTTAGCCTCTGGCCCTGCATAATAAAACTCTAGAATTAGTTACCAGAGGATATAGCAAACGTTGTTAGTGTAGCTAGGTTTAAAAAAGGTTTGGACAAGTTCCAGGAGGAAAGCTCCATAAACTATTATTAAAGAGGACCTGGGAAATCTACTGTTTGCCCCGGCACAAGCATTGCAGAACCCGTGTGGCTTTTTGGGAACCTGTCAGGTACTTGTGCCCTGGATTGGCTACTGTTGGAAACAGGATACTGCGCTTGAGGGACCTTGGTCTGACCCAGTAAGGTGCAGAGCTTAGGAAACTTGCTGCTAAATATGCCAAACAAGAGGACTCAATAGCACCCATGCAGCACCTCCCTCTTCCACAAAAGCAGGAGCGACTTGGTGCCCCAACACAGCACTTCTCACCCTCTGAAAAACAAGAGAGACTTCATAACCAAGAAGGACTTGACAACCCCAACATAACTCTTGAAACTGCACACTGGACCAGCATGGTGTTAATGTAAATATATATCACTGGTCAACATTGAAATCGTTATTGACTTTAAAAGGTCCTAATCTGTAGTATCTTGGTGAGCTGAACACGAATATAACATTAAAAAAAATTTATTGACCCTTGTTTTGAAGATATTGCATGTAGTTCATTTTTGACGTTTCACCGTGTAAATTATCCAGTAGGACATCAACAACATCCCAAATAAGCCTTGAATGATGTAATATTGCATCACATTGCATAATACCATCATGCAAACATCATCCAGAGTTGATTGCATCATTTTCTGATGCAATGCAATACTACTGCCAGATGGCTGCTGAAGCCATCTGACGTCAGCAGTGTACTATATGCAGTCGGAAAGGTTGAGCATTTAAAATATTTCAGACTGTGTGTGAGACAGTTTAAGCTACTGTTACATGTAACTTTTATTAATCATATAATTTTAGCCATTTAGGTACAGTACAGAACAGTAATGCTGCGAAACTGCGTTAATACTGTTGACAATTTCTGCTACATTTGTGGGGAAGTGACATTTGCCAACCAGAAGAAAAGTATCACTTCTCAACTGAAGAAGGCATATCATCTTTACTTCGGATGCAAGACTGGTGACCAAGACAAGCCTTGGGCCCGCATATATGCTGTGCTACATGTACAACACAGCTTTCACAGTGGTTGAATTGCAAAAGACCATCAATGCCGTTTTGCAGTCCCCATGGTGTGGAGAGAGCCAAGCAACCACATAAATGACTGTTACTTCTGCTTTGTTCTTCCTCTTTCCAGCGGAATAATGAAGCAAAAAAAGTCGAGCATAGTCTAACCAAACATTCCGTCTGCATTGAGACCAGTTCCACATGGTGAGGGACTTCCTATTCCAGAACCTCCATCAGAATATTCTCTTGATTCATCTGATGAGGACAAGGGTGAACCAACCTGTTCTTCTCCTGGTCCGTCAGCATGCAGTGACACAGATTTTCACTGGGATGACCTGGTTTCACTGGGATGACCTGGGTTTCACTGGGATGACCTGGTTTCACTGGGATGACCTGGTCAGGAAGAACTAAATGACCTGGTTTGTGATTTGGGCTTATCCAAGAACAAAGCAGAATTGCTAGGATCAAGCCTCCAACAATGGAATCTTCTAGAAGAAGATGTCAACATTACTTCATATCGAAAGCACCACCAGCAGTTGGAGCCTTTCTTTAGAAAGGAAAGCAATCTGGTATTCTGTTCCGATATTGAAAGCCTCATGAATGCCTTAAAAATCACTCATGACCCACAAGACTGGAGACTATTTATAGACTCTTCGAAACTGAGTCTGAAGGCTGTGCTTTTGAACAATGGAAACCGTCTTCCATCTATTCCAGTAGCTCATGCCGTCCACATGAAAGAGACATATGATAACTTAAAGCATCTACTGACTTCCATTAACTATAACAAGTACAGCTGGCACCTCTGTGGTGAATTGAAGGCAATTGCCCTTTTAATGGGACTGCAGCAGGAATATATAAAATACATGTGTTTCTTATGTAAGTGGGATAGCCGAGCAAGGGGTTGGCACTACTTGTGGAAGGAATGGAATCGCAGACAAAATGTAACAGTTGGAGAGAAGAATATCTAGCACCCAGCTCTGGTTGAGGCTCACAAAATCCTGCTACCACCCCTTCACATCAAACTAGGTTTGATGAAAAACTTAGTGAAAACCATGGACCACACTTCGCCAGCTTTCCGATGCCTGCATGAAAAATTCCCTCGACTCAGCGAAGCAAAGATTAAAGAGGGAGTTTTTGTGGGTCCTCAGATTCGAGAGCTCTTCAAAGATGACCGGTTCAACAACTTGCTGCAGGGTGATGCGAAACAAGCATGGAATGCTTTTCACCTAGTGTCAACAAACTTTTTCGGGAATGTTAGGGCAGAAAACTACAAGGAACTAGTAGAAGACATACTGATGCAGTGTCAGAAACTTGGCTGCAATATGTCTCTAAAGATCCATTTCCTTGATTCCCATCTCGATTTCTTTCCTGACAACTGTGGTATGGTCAGTGATGAACAGGGCAAACGTTTTCACCAGGATATCGCAACGATGGAGCAAAGATACCAGGGAAAATGGTCCACTACAATGCTGGCTGACTACTGCTGGACACTCCCCAGAGAAGCTCCCGAACAGCTGTACAAGAGACAGGTGAAAAAAATCTAAGTAGTCTATGACTTGGTTTTTTACAGGTATTAACCGAAAGCCTATTATATTTACTATTGATATGCATTTCGTGATGTAAACATTAATTCTTGTAGATTACAAAAAAACTAGAGCCAACTTTGCAATTTCACTGTCATATTTGTGTTCAGCATACAAAAATTGATAAGAAATGACTATCATGACTTTTGTAAAAATTTGTTGACCAGTGTATTCTGCAAAAAAACAAATGAAATGTAAGATTTTCGCACACCAAGGAACTAAAAGAAAAAGTGAGAACCGCTGCACAATTTATAGTACCAAATTATAAAATTATAACTCATTATATTTTTTTATAAACTGTATTATGGTTCTCGCTTTTTCTTTTCTAATATATTCTGCATCCATAGAAACCTCTCCCTCAACAATGGGTGCAGAGCAGAAGTAGGACATTTACCCACAGAATTCAATATTTTAAAAGAAAATCTATTTCTGGTCATCTAACAAACATTCTCCAGTAGCAGGCATATTGGAAAATAATATAAAACCCTACAAAAGTCACTGAAGATCTACAAGGCCAAATCTACCATACCATGCCAGGATAAACTTACGAAACTCACATAAGGGGCCTACCCAGAAAAACGATGCAAAATAAATACTGCTGCAATCCCTAGAACATCCATACACCTATTTTAAAAGCTGAACAAGTCAAATTAGTATAGTACAGTATAGATCCCTATGTACAGACTCCATGCTAACAGAACACATAGCTCAGTCACACACTCAGAACACAGATCCTCCCCAAGTACAGAATAAGTGACTACAACCTAAAGTAAGAATAAAAATATGTAGACAAAAATTAAAATGAAACCCCAAGAAGCCAGACTCCGCATGCAGTGCAACATCAGATAAATAAGAGATGCAGTTCCCCATACTGGATAAAATATAAAGACAGCACAAAGTTTAATCACTAAACTGAAAATAAAATTATTTTTTCTACCTTTTTCTGACCATTTTATTCTCTGATCATACTGGTCCTGATCTAAGGCTTCTGCTTTCCTGTTTTCTCTTAGCTCTTTTTCTATGGTCTGTAGTGCATCTGCCATTTCTTATCTCTTCTTTGGTCTTTTTCTGTCATCATGTTTCTATGTTCTATGTTTCTATGGTAGAAAGTGGACTGTTGTAGTTGTTGTTATGGAAGGACAGACTAGATGGGCCTTGTGGTCTTTTTCTGTCATCATGTTTCTATGTTCTATGTTTCTATGGTAGAAAGTGGACTGTTGTAGTTGTTGTTATGGAAGGACAGACTAGATGGGCCTTGTGGTCTTTTTCTGTCATCATGTTTCTATGTTCTATGTTTTGTTCTATGTTTTGTTTTCTCCACTTCCTTCCATCAGTCCTAGTAACCCTCCCCAGTATCAGCCCCCTTTTGCAGTCCTCTCCTCCCAGTACCTTCCAATTTCAACTCCCTTGCATTCCCATGACTGTCACAGGTGTCCATTCCCTTCCAGTCCCCCTCCTTCCCCACAGCCCAGCCCCTTATAGTCCAAATAACATCCCAGTGCCAGTGCCCCTTCCCTTCCAGCCCCCAACCCATTACCCAGCCACCTACCAGTCCCATGCCCAAGTGTCAGCTCTCTTAAAGTCTCTTCATTCCCATCCACAGGTTTCAGCTCCCTTCCATCCCTCTCCTCCCTTCCCCAGTGTCATCACTCTTCTAGTACCATCCCCAGGTATCAGTTCCTTTCCAGCCCCATCCTGCCCACCACATCAGCCCTCTTTCAGCCCCCAAGTCAGCTCCCTTCCAGTCCCCTCCTCCCCTCCTGTATAAGCCCCCTTACAGCTACCATCTTCTCCCCATGTCAACTCCCTTGCAAATCCCACCTTCCCCTGTATCAGTTCCCTTCCAGCCCCCTCCTCCCCCATGTCAGCTCTCTTCTAGCCCCTTCTCCCCCATGTCAGCCCCCTCTTCCCCGTGTCAGCTCCATTGCAGACCCACCTTCCCCTCATGTCAGTTTCCTTCCAGCCCCCTACTCCTCCTCTGTCAGCCTTGTTGCAGATACCCCTTCCACTCATGTCAGTTCCTTTTCAGCCCCCTCCTCCCTCCCTGTCAGTCCCATTGCAGACCCACCTTCTCCTCATGTCAGTTCTCTTAAAGCCCCTGTGAGTTTAAATAAAAGTGAAATTGGTGCGGGGCTTGGTTTATTTTGTTTATTTAACTTTTGAAGGTGGAGTGAGGTGGCTGTTTTGGGGGCATTTTTTGCCACCCTCAACTTTTCCAGCTGAGGCAATCATCTCACTCCGCCTCATTATACAGCCACCCCTGATTCAACAGCACTAACTCTGTAGGTGCCGTTGGATATCCCCATTTAAGGCATTTACACAGTTTACTGGGCTGCAAACCATGTAAATGCCTTTTGAATATTGGGCCCTAAGCAACCAGGATTTGACTTCCACTAGAATTCCTTGTGAAGCCATTTTACCCTTCACTGCCTAGAAATAAAGGCCTAATAATCTACTTTTGGGCACACCTTATCTTATTTATTTAACAGTTCTTTTATACCGCTTTATCATTTCAATCATATCAAGAAAATCCAGAGCTGCTGGGTCACCAGAAGTCAGTGTTGACACAGTGAATTATTTTGCTGTCTAATGTCTCTATTTCTTAACAATGCCCCACTGTCTACTGTCTAAACCAGTGGTTCACTTCCTAGTCTTGGGTACATACCCAGTCAGTCAGTTTTTCAGAATAACCACAGTGAATATGCACGAGAGAAATCTGCATACAGCAGAGCAGAACATGCAAATCTCTCTCAAGCACATTCATTGTGGTTACCTGAAAACCTGACTGGCTATGTGTGTCCTGAGGACTGGATTGAGAACCCCTGGTCTAGTGATATGGACTATTCTTTGAAGACCTGGCTGCCAATTCCTATGAGACAACCTGGAACACCCTAGGAATTATAATGCAATCGGTCACACCGACACATGAGGTCTGTCAGAAAGCACATCTTTTGCATCCTCAAGAGCTGTTTCAGGTGCTTAGACAGGAGTGGGGAGAGCTCTGTATACCCCACAGAAAGTACAGTTTGTACCATGTTCACCACCTATTGCATATTTCATAGCATGCTCTCCCAGAACAGAAGATTGATGGGGACTATGCTAGGAGCATGCCTCAGCACCAGATGCACCACCTAGCTAGATCCAGGCATCCACTGCAGCAGTTTTGTCTGTAAGAAATCGACTGATGGAAATGCAGGGCTCTAAGAAATTGTTGGTTTTTTTTGTTGGTGTACTGTCTGTCCAGTCTCTCACAGGACCAATGGGATGCCTTGGGGGATAAGGTTACAGTGGTACATTTAGATTATCCTGATTTATGAGTTTTAGGAGATTTTAATTTGGTTAGTCCTATAGGTTCTGTGCAATTTTATTGTCCATGTTTGAAATGGGGTAAGAGACAGATGGAAATGAGCTTGACTCATTCTAAAGGTAATACTCTGGACTGGCTCTTTGCATTTGAGAGATTTGTGAATTTGTAGGACTTGGGAAGTCCAATTAGGAGTTCCAGTGCCCTGGTTAGATCATTATTTACTTTGTTTCAGATTCATGTGGGCTGGGGGGGATGGATTTTGGTGTGCAATGATTGCTGTGTCAGCGGCAGAACACTATAGATGAGGATAAGTTATGGTCATTGGCTCTTAGTAAGCAGTCAAGGGGACAGGTGGATTCCATAGGGTCACTGGTGAGGGACTTGCTAGAGCTGGTGGGGGCAAAATTTGATGTGGTAACACCCATGCATCAGGTTTGGGTGAGGGAGGATCATATTTGTAACTGCACTTGGTTTACTACAAAGTGGAAAGGTTGGAAAGCGGACTTGCGAAAGTTAAAGCATTAGTACTGAAAACAAGGCTGGTGGCTGATCATAACCAGTGGTGTGCAGTGGCTAACATCTACCTACAATGCTTCCAAGATGCTAAATGACAAGTGTTTTCCACTCAGATAGTAGTTGCTCGGAATAAGCCTCATGCTGTTTTTTAGGTAGCTAGCTGTCTTTTGGGGCAGGATAGGAGACCACAAGGTGGGGTATGTGTGGTAAATGTTGATCAAGAGGCAGATTATTTCCTAGGGAAAATAGAGGGCCTTTGGGCACAGGTGGTGGATGGTCAGATTAAAGTTAAGGGGACAGTGACTGCAGTGAAGTGGTCCTCTTTTAGTGCAATCATGGTTCAGGATGTGCAGTAGTTGCTCTAGGAGTTGCATCTTACATGGTTGTATCGGGATCCAGTCACAGCACAACATCTATGGAGGCCTCCTGAACTGGTTTTGGATTGGTTGGTGGAATTAGTAAATGCATTCCTGGGTCAGAGTTTCTATCCATCTGAATTAAAGAAAGCCATAGTCGCCTCGATTCTAATCTTCACCCTATTTCTTCTTTGATGGGGTTGGCCAAGGAGGTGGAAAAAGTGTCCTTAGGCAATTGTCTGCTTTTTTGGAGCAGGAGAGTGGTCTAGATTGGGGACTGGCCAGATTTCAGAATGGATCAGGTACTGAGTCCTTATTGGTGGCTGTCATGGATGTTTTAGGTAAGGCTAGGGATAAGGGGAGAACTGTGTTGGTGGTGGCCTTAGATCTGTCGGCCGCATTTGATTTAGTAGATCTGGATATTATGGTTATGCTTTGTAAGGGGTTGAGGATTGAAGGTGTGGTGCTCAAATGGTTAATGTCTTTTTTGACCAATTAGCAGTTTTGTGTATGCTGAGGGATGTGATATTCTTCAGTATGGCAGTTAGGCTGTGCGGTCCCCCAGGATTCCACATTATCTCCAGTGTTTAATATCTACATGAGCCCATTAGGCGCTATTTGTCAGAAACGTGGGTTTGTGGGTTTTTTTTATATAGTGATGATATACAGCTTTTGATTGAATTTGATGATGATGAGGCTGTGGTGTTGCACTCTGCAAATTGTCTGAAAGAGATTGCGGCTTGGGTACATTCTCATCAGTTGTGGTTGAATGCTAGGAAGTCAGACGTCTTACCTTGTGTGGATTTAAAGAAAGATAGTTTGCGTGTTGGGCTCTCTATTGGAGATGTTCAGTAGCCTTGGAAGAATGAGATATGGGATTTAGGTATCATCATGGATGGTGAGCTCTGCCTTCACCAGCAGGTCTTGTAGGTAGTTCATGCTGCTTTTGTTAATTTGTGGTTGATGCTACAGCTTAGACCCTGTTTAGATCAAGATGCTTTGCGTTGGGTGGTCCAGGCATTAGTATTGTCACACCTGGACTAATGTAATGCCTTCTATGTGGGGTTGCCTGCATATATATTGAGGAAGTTGCAGGTGGTGCAGAACTCAGCCACACAGATCATCTGGGGTTTGCGGGGGTGTGACTCAGTGGCTGGGATAATGCGACAGTTGCATTGGCTTCCAATCAAATTGAGATGTGTGTTTAAATTGTTAGTATTAGTTTTTAAAGTTTTATGGGGTAATGGCCCGTTATACCTGAGAGAGCTGATGCAATGGTACAGGCCCGGTAGGGCATTGCGCTTGGTGGGTGAATGTCTGTTGGAGCTGTGCAGTTGGTCTCAGGTCTATTTGCAGTGCTGGCTGGAGAGAATCTTTTCAGTGGTTGTGCCAACCTTGTGTAACATCTTGCCTTTGGCTCTTTATTTATTTTATTTATTTATTTAACAGTTGCTTATATACCGCTACCTTCCACAGATCAGGTGCGGTTTACATTGAACAAGGAATGAACAGATTTACAAGTCTGTTTTACATGGAACATTTGTTAACTAGGTACAATTTAGCTGTTTTACATGGAACATTTGTTAACTTGGTACAATTTTGCTAAATACATTAATCATGAATGACTAAATATGGTAAAACTTGTTAAATAACAGACGAACTTGTTAAATAACAGACGAACTTATTTACATATTTTGATCTTAGGATGGAGACATATTTTGATCTTAGGATGGAGACAAATATATTGCTATTTTGGAAGGCATTAAAAACCTTCCTTTTTCCATGAGAGTGGACAGCAGTCTCTTGTCTTTCGGCAGGTGGTATCAGGATTTTAAGAACTTTCTTCTTGGTGGGGGGGGGGGGGGGGTAGGGATCCTGCTGGATGGGACCAATGGGGTTGTATTTTTATTTTTATTGTAAACTGCTGTGAATGCTTTAGCAAATGTCAGTATATAAGTGTTTTTAAATAAATAAATAATAAAAAATGTAGGGTTTTCCTGCCAATGTGGATGCTGTGCTATTCTGGCTGTCCTGGCCTAATTTAGGGCCTTGCAGCCGATCTGAGTGCTCTGCTTGTCTCCTTACCGTTTTACTCCTCTCAAAGCTACTTGGTGTGCTTCCACCAATTGGGGTGCTGATTTTCCCTCTTCTACCATCTTGAGGTGTTTATCGTGCTCTCTGTACCCTTTTAAGGTGGTTTTTGGTACTCATCCTGCCACTGTAGCATTCTTTGCCCCGCTTCTGGTTCCCCTGGGGTTTGTGACACTTTTGAGGCTTATGGTACTCCTATGGACACCTGCTATAAAATTTCAAGCAGGTTTGTTGCATTTCAAAATAGTTCTCCCCTAGACTTTAATGGAGACAAATGGGGGGAAATGTGCAGTTAGGTTCCGAAGATTAACTGAAAGGGTATATTCAGATGAATAAAAATGAGTCTGAACATCTTTGCCACACACATGCTTTGTAGTTATTTATATAAAGCTGCTAAAATTACTTCTCTAGGCCCTATTTTACTTCTTCTTCTTCTATTTAGGAGCATTTTTGGGAGCTGAGGGACCATAAAACATCCCATGAGGCATGTCACTCCTAATATTTGTATAGTATTACAAATATGCAGAGTTGTACAAGGTACTGTATATGCAGCACGTTTGGTTGGGGGAGTGAGGGGAGGAGGAAGCAAGTTTTCAAGACCCTTGGGCTCTAATCCTCTTCAGTATCCTGGCAAAAAAGTCATACAGCCACACTAGTTGAGTGTTTTAAAAATAAAGGGGGTTATTCTGTGCCACGAATAGTGGGGATGCCTACTCCACCGCGCCTAACTTCCCCACCAGTTGTGCAGGGAAGTTAGACAGGGGCAGGGAAGAGGCAGCTCGGGGGTGGAGTCTGGGCGGGCGGTGGTTTTGTGCCCACCCTGGATGTCCAGGGCTGATTCTAATGTTGGCCCTGTACGTCCAGGGCTTGTGACTTGTTCAGGGAAGTTATTCCACCTCTGTACATCCAGGATCGGCGGCCCCAGGCACAGATGGGGCAGGGGATGCCCAAAGACATTCCCCATAGCCTGACCCTGGCCTTAGGAGGCAAGATTGGGGGTCGGGCTGCAGGGAATGTAGCGTTGGAGTCCAGCGGCTGGCATTGCGGCTCTTCAATGGAGCTGCAGTGCCATGGCAACATGACACCATGGAGCCATGTCTCCATTGAAGAGCTTTGACTGAGTTAGCCAGGAAGGTCCTGTACATGCAGGCCAGGCTGAATCGCAGTCCTGGCCTGCATGTACAGGACTGCTTGTGATTCTGATCCTGCGGGGCTAGACATGCCCTACGGGATCAGAATCACAATCCCCTCTGTACGTCCGGCTCAGATCAGTCGTACAGAGGGGATTTACTTTCAGGATGGAATGAGCCCTAAGGGGCCCGATATTGAAAGACTTCTGTGGCTGGCAATGATGCTGACCATATAAATCATTTTTAAAAAATTTCCTCTACTTATATAAATAATGTTCGACATTCACCATGTTGCGAGTTAAACTGAAAAAAATTATCTGTATTTGGGAAAGTGGTTCACTTCCTAGTCTTGGGCATAGCACTTCTGTATATCCAAATAAAGCACCACTGCTGGTATTTAACTTTTCAAGTGGCCAGAACTACTGAAAATCAGGCCCAAGGTTTACTGAATTACAAGATAAATTATGTGACAATGTGTGCATTTTCTTCCAATAGTATCCATACATGAACAGTATCCATACAGAAAGCAAAATCCAACAGATTTTCTACCTTTATACCTTTCCAAATGGTAGTTCAAGGCAAGCTACATACAGATACAGTAAGAATGTCCCTGTCAAAAAGACAACTTTTAGTTTAATAGTGCTATGAATTCATTAACTCACATTCAGTTTGAAAAATTGATTTTATGTACGTTAATCTATGTGCATGCAATCAATTTATTTATTTATTTATTTTTTAATTTAGTGTATACTTATATCCCGCTACTTCCAGCAATCAGCAGCGGTTTGCTATACATAATAGTATGGTTGTACAGGCCATGGATTAAAACTTTGATGTGCACAAAAGAAGGAAGGGTGGAAGTGGGTTTAGGGGGGAAGATAAAAAGCAAAGTTTTGGCCATGTTCAAACTGTGGTGAGACATCCAGGCAGCAATGTCAGATAGGCAGGCAGAGATACGGGCCAGGATTCCCGGAGAGATTTCAGGTGCATAGAGGTAGATCTGAGAGTCAACAGCATAAAGATGATGCTGAAAACAATGGGAGGAGATGAGTGCACCAAAGGGATTGGGTATAGAGTGAGAAAAAGAGAAGTCCCAAGACACACCTTTCGGGTACACCAACTGAGAACGGGATAGCAGTAGAGGAGAATCCACCAGAACAACCACTAAAAATGTGGGAGAGATAAAAACAGAACCAGGATAGAACAGAGCCCTTAAAAATAGGCGAGGGCAGGATATCGAGGAGAAGGTAATGGTTAATAGTGTCAAACGTCTCTGTGAACCTGTAGTCCATTAGTCCATGCCAAATTTCATTTTTATTAGGGGCTGCTGAGCTGTTGACAGTGAAACCATGCTCAGGCCATATGCGCAGAGCACTTCAAAAGTTAGCAGCAGCAAGATTGAGCCATTCAGTCTATTTTGGATACGGTTGTTGTTCATATACATTGAGGAGTTGAGTGTGTAAAGACTAAATGGCTTAATGACCAAAGCAGCACAGAAACCAGAACATGAAAGCCTAGCATAGCCATGGAGTGAAGATTCGTCAGGTACTAGAGTCCTGAACGGGGGCCACCCTCTTCCCACTCCCCTTCTCCTGAAAGTTGAAAAGGGAATTCCCTCCCTGGCCCAACTGAACTACAAGTGCTAGCAGAATGGATTAAGAAAAATAAATTAAACCTTTAATCCATAAAAAAATGAAAGATATGACTTTCTCAAGACAGCATAATTTAGTTAGTATGGAAGGCATCCAAATTGTGTACAAATCCTTATCAGACCAGAAATTAAGATCTTGGGTGTTTTGCTTGATTAGGGTTTAAACTTTTATATGCAGATTTCTAATATTATTTGGAAGTATTTTTATATGTTAAGACTTAATTGTTTTTTATATAGTCTCTTGGATTTTAAAGCCATTCATGTTTTAATCCATACCTTGTAATTAGATGGTTAGACTAATGCACGAGGCCGCGGGCCGGGTCCCGCGGCCGACAGTAACCTGGGCCCGGGCCCGGCCTCGGCCTCCTGCACAGGACAAGGGGCTCGGTGGGGGGGGGGGGTGGAGGTGGCGCTGAGAGGAGCGGCATTTGAAATCGCTCCTTGCCAAGAAGGAGCGATTTCATTGGTGCTGGGCGGCTGGGGGGCGGAGCAGGTGTTGCCGAGGAGCCGCGTGGCTGGCCTTTTCGCCGCGGCTCCTCGGGAAGAAGACGTGTTCTCCGGTGGTCCGGCGTCGTCGGCCGGTGCAGCGCTGTCCCCCGGCGGCTTCGATTGCAGGCGGTGCTGATTGGGGCTTCCTTTTTTTGGTGTTCCGTGTTCCGGTGAGCGGTTGGTGGGGGGACTTGCTGCCTGGCTCCGGGTGAGTGTGGGGGCGCGCATAAAAGGGGATTGGGGGGTTTGGCTGGGGGATCACTCTGCTTGGTGCCTCGAGTGATTTTGCGTCGTGGGGGGAGGGCCTGGGGGGCTATATTATACATTACTATCTAATAAATAATTACCTCAATAAAACCAGGAGAGAGACCTGTCACACTTTGCTCCTAGAGGTATTAGGGAGCATGGCACGTCCAGGGAAAGGGGGCAGGGGCCGACAGAAAGGGGGTAGCGCGGTAGCCTTGACTGGGGGGAGGGGGCTTGGCTCTAAGGGGTCGCGGGGAGCGGGGTCGGCCGCGCGAGTTACGGCCACCAGACAGAGGAAGAGGGGGACTGCTGTAGGGGCTCATACACGGGGGGGGAGAAGGGGGAGTCGTGGGGCGATTTGGCTCTAGGGAGGCCCGGGGGATCAGCCGGGGATTTCGGGGGGGGTTGGGGGCTCAGGGTCCGGTCCTGGAGGCGGTGGGGGTAGTGGGAGCCGTCAATAGGGAATCTGCTTCGGGGATAGTGAGGGACAGGGGGGGAGAGACGGACGGGGGCGCGTTGGGGCCGGCGCCCACCGGCGTTGGCGGTCCTCCCGGGGCCCCCTGCGGTGCGGTTGGACCGGGGGCTTATGGGCCAGTTCCCTTTGGGCGTGGGTGGTCGGGGGGGCGTACGGATGGGTGGGTGGGCTGGCCCCCTGTGGTGGGCCAGCCCATGAGCATGGGTTCCTGGGGGTTGGGTTGGGGGGGGATTGGGTGGGGGGCGGTTTACAGAGTGTAGGGGGACACCTGCCATGGGGGGCGTCGGGATGGGCGGCTGGGGGTTTGGGTACCTCGGCTTGGCCTCCACGGGGGGGAGAGGGTTGGGGGACGGGACAGTATGGGATGGACACCTCGGGGGTTGCTGCTTCTCTTCCTCCGGCTTTGGGTGCTTCTATCCCTCTGCAGGTTCCAGCGAGCGGTGTGGCGGCTGCTGGTGGTAGCGGAGGAATACGGACGGTGATGCCGTCGGGAGAAGATCAGACCGGTTCGACCTCGCTGGTGCAGCCATCGGCGGTCCCAGAGCGGGCGGAGCACGCTGCTGCAGGTGAGTCTCCAGGCAATCCGGTTGGGGGGAGCGGGGAGTCGTTGCCGGCAGGGGAGGGTGGTTCTCTGGCACGCAAAGCCAAGTCCAAGAGGAAGCATCGGCGTCACGGTAGACGGGGCACGTCGTCATCGTCGTCATCTTCTTCTTCCTCGGATAGTTCCTCTACTACCTCTACGGAGGGTGCGCCAGCATGTGGGGGGGCGGGGTCCGCGGTAGTGCGTTGCGCCGAGCTTTGGGAGAGTGTACCACGCAAGTTGCGGCGCAGGATCAAGAAGCGACGATATATTGATATTTTTAGGCTCTTGGACGGACGGAAGCGCTCGGGGGAAAGTAGAAAAAAGCGGAAGGAGGATGAGAAAGCGGGGAGGGTACGGAAGGTTTCCCGAAACACGTTAAATTGGACTAGGGCCTTTTTGCGTCTGGCAAGCGTTTGTGGGCATGCTGATCCGAGCTGTTATGGTGAGCTTTTGGCTTATGCGGATGCCATATTAGCTGCATCCCAAGCGCACGACGGTTGGGCCTGGCTCAATTACGATGAGGAGTTTCGGGATAGGATGGAAGAAAATCGGCAGCTGTCTTGGGGGATGAAGGATATTAATTTGTGGCTGACGCAAATGTCTGCCAGAAAAGGTGGTGCCGGGGGTGGTGCAGGTCCGGTCAGGGCGGCTGGCAATCCTTCGGCGGCGGGCGTTCGGTCCTTTCGGACCGCGGGCCCCGTGTCAGACTCGACTAGAAGCGGGCAGGGAGGAGATCTTTGCTGGCGCTTCAATAAAGCTTCCTGCCCCTTTCCGGACTGCAAGTTTCGGCATGCCTGCTTGCTCTGTGGGGCCGGCCATTCAGCTGCGAAGTGTAGCCGAAAAGGGGTGCCAGGGGCGCCGGCAGGGGGTAAGTGAGGAGGATGGCGGGGGGTTGGCGCCTACTCCCATCAAATTGCAGGCGTTGCAACCGTGGCTTGCGCTTTATGGGCGGAGTAGGCAAGGCACGGCAAGGCGGGGACATTGTTAGGGCGGGTTTTGCAGAGGGCTTTCGTATTCCGTATCAGGGAGGGGTTGGGGCCGTGTCGGCCGACAATTCTAGCTCGGTTCGCCGGCTCGCCGATGTGGCCCGGGCGAAGATTGTGGCGGAATGTGAATTGGGCAGGATTGCTGGACCATTCGACCAGCCACCCTTCTCGCCGTTTATCATTTCCCCCCTGGGGGTTATCCCAAAGAAAGAGACAGGGCGTTATAGGTTGATACACAATCTGTCTTTTCCTCCGGGTGCCTCGGTGAATGATCATATCCCGCGTGAGTTATGTTCGGTGCGCTATGCGTCCTTCGATGAGGCTTTGGAGCTGGTGCGCCAGGGTGGAAAAGGGGCGTTATTGGCAAAGGTAGACATCGAATCGGCGTTTCGGCTTTTGCCGGTTCACCCTTCGGCCTTTCCGTTGCTGGGTTTTCGCTTTGACGCTCGGTATTATTACGATAAGTGCTTGCCGATGGGTTGTGCGATATCTTGTGCGTACTTCGAGGCTTTCAGCTCGTTTTTGCACTGGGTCCTGGTGAAGCGGTCCGGGTGTACATCTATTGTGCATTATCTGGATGATTTTTTGTTTGTGGGTCCAGCGCAGTCCACGGTGTGTGCGTCCTTGCTGAAGTTGTTTCTTGAGATGGCTGCTGAGTTTGGCATCCCGTTGGCGGAAGGCAAGACGTTGGGACCGGTGGAGTGTCTCTCCTTTTTGGGGATTGAGATAGATGCTGTGGAGTTCGTCGTCGTCCGTTTGCCTCAGGATAAAATTGAGCGTCTGCGACTCTTGGTAGCAGAGGTGGGTTCCGCCTCAAAGGTGACATTGACACAGCTGCAGGCGTTGGTCGGTCACTTAAACTTTGCTTGTAGAGTCATTGCGATGGGGAGGCCGTTTGCGCGTAGGCTGGCCTTGGCTATGGCGGGGGTGCATTGCGGCCACCATCATATTCGGGTGACGTCAGGGATGCGGGCCGATTTGCGTGTATGGGATGCCTTCCTGGCAGACTATAATGGCTGCTCGGTGTTGCAGTCGTCTGAACTATCCAACCTGGAATTGGAGTTGTTCTCAGATGCGGCGGGTAGTTCGGGTATGGGGTTGTATTGTCAGGGTTCGTGGTGTGCGGCTCCGTGGCCGGTGTCGTGGTCAGTGGGGGGGTTGACGCGTAATGTGACATTCCTGGAGTTGTTCCCGATTGTCGTGGCCTTTTGGGTGTGGCCGGAAAAATTGCGGGATAGGCGGGTGGTGTTTTGGTGCGACAACGCGTCGGTGGTTCAGGTGATTAACCGTCATTCGCCCAAGTGTCCGCGGGTTGCGGCGTTGATGCGGGTATTCGTTTTGGCGTGTCTTCGTCTCAATGTTACTGCTCGTGCGAGGCATGTGCCCGGTGCTCAGAATGCTATCGCTGATGCTCTGTCTCGTTTTCAGTGGGCGCAGTTCAGGGCTCTGGCCCCGGGGGCGGACGAGAATTCAGCAGCTGTTCCGGAGCACCTTTGGAGGCTTGGGATGCAGGACTGATGGAGTTGTTGCGGTCATCCTTGGCTCCAGGTACGTGGGCAGCTTATCGGCGGGGTTATGCGAGGGTGCAGGAGTTTTTCTGGGGAGCGGTTGGAGGGGTGGTAGCGTGGAGGACAAGTTAGCTGGGGCATTTATCGTGTGGGCAAAAGGGTGCGGCTGGTCCCGGTCGGCTGTGCGTGCGGCCTTGGCGGGTTTCTCTTTTTTCAGCAAGGTGGCGGGCTGGGGCAACCCCAGGGCGTCGTATGTGGTGAAGCAGTTGCTGGCTGGGTGGGCTAAGGAACAGCCGAGTGTGCCGGATTGGCGTCGCCCAGTGTCCCATGATTTGTTGCTGCGCATATGGGTCGTTTTGCCGGACGTGGCGGTTTCTGCATATGAGACGGAGCTCTTTCGGGCTTTGTTTGTTACGGCCTTTTTCGGGGCATTTCGGGTCAGTGAGTTAGTCCCACGGGCAAGCCGGAATGTGGTTCATGGTGGGTTGCGGGTGCACCATGTGGATCTGCAAGAGACGCTCGTGCGGATTTATGTGGCACGCTCGAAGACGGACCAACGGGGGCTTGGCCGCTGGGTGCGGTTGAAGGCAATTCCGGGGGTGGATACCTGTCCAGTACAAAATCTGGGGTCGTACGTTCGTCGGCGGCCGGACATAGGCGGATGTTTTTTCTGTCACGAGGATGGGCGCGCGGTTACCCAGTTTCAATTCACGGCGGTTTTTCGCTTGGCCGTGCGGAGGTTGGGCTTGGAGGAGCGGCGGTTCGCTTCCCATTCCTTCCGGATAGGAGCAGCGACGAGTGCAGCTGCGGCGGGGCTTGGGGGCGAAGTGATTCAACGGATTGGGGGGTGGCGCTCCGGAGCCTACGCAGGTTATGTGCGCCTGGACCAATTGTGAGGTGTCTTTGTGGCGGGGGGGGGTGTGGGGGGGGTTTTAATGCTGTGTTTCTTTTTCAGGTTTGCTGTGGAGTTGCCCTCCACGGAGCGCCGGTTCGAGCCCTGCCAGAGTGTGGTGGATCCTGGGACATTCATTCGTCTACTGGGCGGAGCGCAGAGCCGCGATTCGCCCGCTGGGGCTGCACCTTGGATTGGTGTCCTGCAATTTGAGGCTGGTCTGGCTTGGCGAGCGGGGCATGCGATGGTGGCAGCTCCTGCCAGTTGTTCGTAGGCATGCAGAGCGGCGTCAACGACCGGCGGGGGTGCTGATACATCTTGGAGGGAATGACCTATCCAGTTGGACATGCCGGCAGCTCATTCGGGCGGTGCAGCGGGACCTTCGGATGCTGCAGGAAGAGTGGCCAGGTGTGGCAATTGCCTGGTCGGACATTATCCCGCGGCCGGCCTGCTTGTCTCAGCGGCGGTGGTCGCGTGGGTTGGCGAAAGTCAACAGACAGATTGGACGCTGGCTGCGGCAGGCTGGCGGGTGGCAGGTCCAGCACCCTTGGGTGGACACACACTGTGCTGGACTGTATCGTACTGATGGGGTACACTTGTCCCCGGTGGGACAGGACCTGCTACTCAACGATTGGCAGGAAGCGCTAGAAATGATTGGTCGCAGCTTTATTGGGGTGGGGGCGGTGCGAGGTTAAGTAAATTGCCTCGCACCGGTGGCGGGGTAGAGAGCCAGCGCTCGCAGAAGCGGCGCGGGCTTGAACTGGTTTTGGAGCAGTGGGGGGCCAAGTGCTCCTCGGGGTGGGGCGAGGCAGCCCGGTTGGGGGTCTCGGCCCGGAAGGGGGGGGGGTGCCGGCCTTTGCTACTAGGATGGCGAGGCAGGCGGCGGGGTCCGGGGGAGGAGGATGCTCCGCCTTGCTACTAACATGGCGGGAGGGAGCATCATCCGGCGATGGGGTGGGGGGCTTGGGGTTATGTTTAAGGTTGTATATTTCGGCCCGTTTTGGGCTGGTTGTTACAGGTTATAAATAAAGCTGCGACCAAAGTTTGTACCATACTTAAATTGTTGTGTACTTTGTTGGGGAGCAAGTTATGTGGGGGGGGGGGGTCAAGGTTGATGAGGGAGACGAGGCGGGTTTCCGGGTTACCAGAGTTAATGCACGAGGCCGCGGGCCGGGTCCCGCGGCCGACAGTAACCTGGGCCCGGGCCCGGCCTCGGCCTCCTGCACAGGACAAGGGGCTCGGTGGGGGGGGGGGGGGGGGGGGGGGGGGGGCCCGGAGCGGCGCGGCATCGGAAATCGCTCCTTGCCAAGAAGGCGCGATTTCATTGGTGCTGGGCGGCTGGGGGGCGGAGCAGGTGTTGCCGAGGAGCCGCGTGGCTGGCCTTTTCGCCGCGGCTCCTCGGGAAGAAGACGTGTTCCCGCCCTCCCTCCCCTTTGTTTGGCATTTTGGGATGTTGCAGCTGGTGGGGGCGGGGTTAGTAGAGAGCCAGCGCTCGCAGAAGCGGCGCGGGCTTGAACTGGTTTTGGAGCAGTGGGGGGCCAAGTGCTCCTCGGGGTGGGGCGAGGCAGCCCGGTTGGGGGTCTCGGCCCGGAAGGGGGGGGGGTGCCGGCCTTTGCTACTAGGATGGCGAGGCAGGCGGCGGGGTCCGGGGGAGGAGGATGCTCCGCCTTGCTACTAACATGGCGGGAGGGAGCATCGTCCGGCGATGGGGTGGGGGGCTTGGGGTTATGTTTAAGGTTGTATATTTCGGCCCGTTTTGGGCTGGTTGTTACAGGTTATAAATAAAGCTGCGACCAAAGTTTGTACCATACTTAAATTGTTGTGTACTTTGTTGGGGAGCAAGTTATGTGGGGGGGGGGTCAAGGTTGATGAGGGAGACGAGGCGGGTTTCCGGGTTACCAGAGTTACTGCAGTGTCTTATATCAGGGGCTTAAGCTATCTTCTATCCAAATGTAACTATTACTGATCTATGGAACACGTGATCCCACATTTGAAGGAGGAACATTGGCTATCTATTGCCACTAAAATTTATTTTAATATTCTGATTTTAACTCGCTGAATTTTTTATTCTGGCTATCAATTTTCTAAGCTACGGTAATTTATTAATTTCAAATTAGCCTCAGTGCTTACTATGATAATTGCAACGAAATCTATTTATTGTTCCCGCTCACACTAAGCAATATTAGAAACAATGAAGCAATCTGCTTTTGGAGTCATTACCCCACAACTCGGGAATAATTCCTTAAATCTAGAATTGGAAATGTTTTACAAAGATTTAAAAATTGGGCTCAAAACTTTTTATATTTTCTATGAATTTTTGAAAATTCAGTAAATATTTTTGATTTAGGAGACCATGGCTTCAACTAATGAAACTAACTGAATGTATTTTATTTTTATATTTTATTTTACTTGTTTTAGTCTATATTTAAATTTAGTTTATATTTTATACTGTGTTTGTTTACAGATTGTATTCGTTTTGTTGCTGGTAAGATTTGTTGTCACTGTGGTATATATTTATTATTTCATTTGAATCTGATCATATTTGTATTTTCATTTGTAAATCGCATAGTTAATTATTGATACATAGTATTTCAAATAAAGGAGAAACTTGAAATCGATCACACATTATCCATTCATAATGTGGCTTTTGACCCTGATGTACGAGATGTGACAAAAAAGAAACAAGACTATTCCATAAATGTTTTATTACAAAATCTACAGGGAAATTGCACATTGTCCCCTTCAAAGTAATCCCCCCCCCCCCCCCCCCGAGTTAATGCACTTCTACATTTGCTTCTGCCACATACGGAAGCACTCAGTCTTACATTTTGACCTAGCAGTCTTAAAGTCATATGGGTACAGTCAATGGCTCCCATTCTGAGGGAAAGTGTGTACTGGCATAAGAAGTCCCTCATAGTTTGCTTTTTCTGCTCTCTATTGTGTGGGAAGGTGACAAACTCATGTAGTACGAGGTGTGACAAAAAAGAAACGAGACTTTCCCATAAAGGTTTTATTACAAAATCTACAGAGAAATTATGCATTGTCCCCTTCAAAGTTATCCCCCCCCCCCACCAGAGGTAATGCACTCAAGATTTAAACCAGAGGTTCTTAACCCAGTCCTTGGGACACACCTAGCCATTCAGATTTGCAGGATTGCCATAATGAATATGCAAGAGAGGTTTGTATGCACTGCCTCCACTGTAGGTAACTCTCTCTCATGCATACTCATTCTGGCAATCCTGAAAACTTGACTGGCTAAGTATGTCCCAAGGATTAGGTTTAGAATCCCTGCAGTAGACAGTACAACCATCCCTCTAGCCACATAGCTATTGGACTAAGCGATTGATGTAGCTGTTACCACACTGTCATGATAGCTACTGTTCACTAATTCCCACATTAAGTGCACATCGAACAATAGGGAGTTGACCAGGCAGGTTAGGGCTGGAGAGTGGACAAGGACTGTATATTGCTGTTAGTGTGGGTGCACTTAATGTCGCCTCAGTAGGTGTCATTAAGAGCACCTAAGTTAATTTTGAATGCCCCTACTGCGTTAGGGTACTGTTCAGTGTAGGAGCTACCAGGAACATATTGTCCATCGTGCAACAAATAATGCATGATTTTTGTACTTACCACACATTCATTTTTATTTAAAATGTACAGTACATACAAAAACTTACTGTGCCATAATAAAAGGGCCCCTACATTATTTATAGGCCCTTGAGTTGTTTTCTGAGAGGAATTGCTATATCCAATAAGGCATCAGGTAGAATTATAATTCTCTCTGCCTTTTTTTTTTTTGTAATTACCGATGTGCTTTTTACATGCAGCGTTCCGTTTTGTCACATTTCCATAATATAAAAGCTAATGCATGGTCTGATTTTACTTAATGGCTTTTATTAAAATGTGGGGTGCATAACCCATGTGCTAACTGCAGAAACCACATTGAAGCTGGCATGAGACACTCTATTTTCAGTTGAATGAACAAACAGATACAAAATAATAATCTATACTCGGAGATGTTTCAGTGATCTATGACCACAGCTGGTGGTTTCAATTTTCCCTTTGGGACATGGATGAAGAACTACTGCCAGTGCTTATTCCCCCCCTGTCAAGCATTTCACTTTTTCTACAATGTTAAGAATGCCTTGCTCCTGTTCTACTGCAGTTTCAAAATGTAATAGTTTCAAACTGGGCTCTTATTGTTTAAGCAGGGGTCAGTGTACAATATACTTGTCAGGGAAACCTGCATTCCACTCTCTAAGTATGGAGCTGGTACTATCTTCCTCTTGTAGCATTTTCAAAGGGATTGGTTTACGATGAGAGCTTCTGGAGCGCTTTGACTCAGAAGCCTGTAATACAGTGTATAGCCCTTATCTGAACAGTGCCTCTTCACTTTTGTTCAGTATAGCATCTACTAAAATATGGCAATTACCCGTATAACTATATTTATTTAGTTTAGTTATTTATTTAGTTAGTTCGTGCTCTTTAGAATCAGTGTGTTTTACATGTATACTAACAGGTTTTGGGTTTTTTTTATTCCCTTGTCCCCGAAGGGCTCACAATCTAAGTGTACCTGAGGCAATGGAGGGTTAAGTGGCTTGCCTAAGGCCACAAGGAGTGGCCATGGGACTAGAGGACCCAGTCCCTCCGGCCTGAGGTTGCTTGTCCCCATGCGGGAATTGAACCCCCAGCCTGAGGTAACTGGCCTACTGTTTTCTGGGAGCCTGGTAAAGGATTTTTTGCTAGTGCCTGCATTTTCTCACAGGTATCTAATGCAATCATTCACACACATTTCACTGAGCAAGTAGTTTTAAAGTGTAGCTACTGCCACTGGGAGAGACACGGAGACCTCAGGATACCATTTGTTTCATCTATTCTTTCTTTACCATAAGAGGACCATCCTTTGCTGCTAACAGTACTTCAGAAGGAAAAAACTAGTTTAACAGGGGATGTCCTATTGACGCTTTCCATTTTTCTGCTTTTTGACAGAATAGCTTACTTTTACAGTTTCTGGGTGACTTTAACAGGAATGTGAAGAGTTTGAAACGCTAAGCAATGTTTAAATCATGGAGAATGCTGGGAGGTGTTTATTTTCCTGTGGGATTTCTTATGTACCTGCAGAACGGGAATCAATCAGCCATAGTGCTTTTAATGAAGATTTCTGTGATTTCATCTAGAATCTGCTAAGTCCCCCAAGAATAGGAGCAGCACTTTCAAATGTCTGCTGCTTCATGTGTAGGTACATTTTTTACAGCAAATTAATTTGGTGAATCTGTAGACACACTGCAATGGGCATCTATGAGAAAATGCAGGTCCTGGCAAAAATCTTTTGCCATCTCATTAAAAACAAAATATATATTTAGTTTTGTATACCTCTTTCTCTATATAGCTCTCTCTCTCTCTCTCTCTCTCTTGATACAGACAGACAGACAGATAGATAGATAGATAGATAGATAGATAGATAGATCTATCTATATAACTATATCTATTTCGATAGATATAGATAGATATATACAGGGTGGCCCAAAAAAAGTGAGAACATCTTGTAAATTAAAAGCTTAAATAGATTACTTATTTACCTTTCTTAGTTATATAACGTCTTTATTGCGACAATTTCTGGTCGCCATCTTTGTTTTTTTTTTATTTGTCAATCGTTTACATCTGTCTTTTTGAATTTGTAAATAACTTATATGCTACAAGATGTTCTCACTTTTTTTGGGCCACCCTGTGTATCTACATATACAAGTATGTGTGTATGTTAGAGAGAAATGAATATAGATAGATAGATATCCCCACACAAATCCAGCTATAGCATAAAGCTCAAAAAGTGGGAGCTACAAGAGTAACCTTAGGGCATGCAAGATTTCTTCATAGAAAGATTGATGGATCCATTGAACCACTAACTAATGGAGGTCATGGAAACAAACAATAAAGGGTTCAAGAAAGAATGGGATATACATCAGGGACCTCATTGGCAAAGAATTGAAGGGAAAGTGGTAAATCAAGTGCAGTTGATGATATTACATATGAAGAAAAATAAGTATACTAGATGGGTCTTGCAGTCCTTATCATAAATCAACTGATTTTATAATTAAGCCACATAAAGATACAAGTCACTTATGCATATAAGTCACTATTTTCAAGGACTCCATGCATGAATAGGCATTTATGAGAGCATTTTAGACAGTGATTGGAGATGGAAATGGCTTTTGGCTTGGGTACTGGGTAAAGGAGGAGATAGAACCTAGGTTGGGTGGCATATGGGCAGTTCCATAGGCGGCAGCTGGCAATAACCAGGCAGCAATGATATCGAGCTGCTGCCCGGTTATCGCAATGTGGTGAAGGTCAGGTGCAATAAAGGCTGGCCTAACTTCCACTCCAGAAGCTAACCTGGCAGCAGTTGTGTTTCACTGGCAATCCTGGATATTTTATTTTTTTATATTACTTTATCATTCAGTCAAAGCAGTTTACATTGTAACTTAAACTTGGTAATGTGCACTAAACAGGGACATTGATAACTTGGATTTTTGTAAGGCAATAAAGGGTTAAGTGACTTGCCCAAAGCCAAATGGAGTGCTAGTGGGGAAATGAACCCTAGTCTTTGGTTCCCAAGTCTACTCCACCGCTCGTATGGATATGTCCCTGCATTGAATATCTGGGTCTAATGTTTAGCAGCGGTGGCTAGCCACTTTAGCAGTGCTAGCCACCACTGTTGAATATTGGACCCTAAAAGCATAAATTTTAAGCGCCTAAATTAGGATAAATTTTCAGCTGAAAATTTAGGGCCCAATATCCAAAAGGCATTTACACGGTTTACAGCCCTGTAAACTATGTAAATGCTGCTCAGTAGGATATTCAACGGCACAAACACGGTTACTGCCACTGAATATCCCCAATCTTCTCTCCTACATGCTAACCATTTAGCATCAGGGTATGTTGTGGGCGTTCCGGGGCATGTCATGGGTAGCGAAAGAGGCTAACTGGGTAGCGGCGATATTGCACCGCTGCCCAGTTAGCTTCTATGGGTAAAAGATAGGCTCTGACCTATCACCACTATCTAGTTAGCCGCTGTGGCTTCCGGGCATGTGCGGCGACCCCAGATATTCAGTACTGGGACTGTATATGATCCCAGCATAGAATATACGGGATTAGAGAATGGTGGCTACGGATGGGTGCTGTACTTGCGCCTAGCCATCCTAACTCAGTATCGGGCCCTTAGGATCCTAAGTGCGGATGAAAATAGAGAACACATTTGGGAGCCTTACTTAGGGACTTAATTTTAAGAGCTCAGCTTTTATGGAATATCAGGCCCAGTGATAATTGGATAAACATTGAAAAAGCACCAAATCTCCTATTACTCTTTCGCCTCACCCAGGGCCGGATTTACCTATACGCCATGAACGCCATGGCGTAGGGCCCACAGCTGGCAAGGGCCCACAAAAAGCTGCCGCGGCAGCATGGACGTTCCCGCGGCAGCATGGACGGTCCCGCGGGGCCCCCTCTGCCCTGCAGAATCCCCGGCTGAGCCCCTTCGTGCCGGCTTTGAGAGGCGCGAAGGGAGAGTGTCTCCCTCGCGTCTCTGTTAAGCCCGCAGGAGCTGATGGGAAATTTCCCATCAGCCCCTGCGGGCTTAACAGAGACGCGAGAGAGACACTCTCCCATCAGCTCCTGCGGGCTTAACAGAGACGCGAGGGAGACACTCTCCCTTCGCGCCTCTCAAAGCAGTCGCGGAGGGAGGGATTCGGCAGGGCAGAGGGGGCTCGCGGGACCGTCCATGCTGCCGCGGCCTTGGTAGCAGCCAGCGGTTTTGCGTTTTTAAAATTTCATTTTACTTGAGCCGATGGGGGGGGGGGGGTAGGACTGGAAATGGGCTGGGGGGGTTAGGACTGGTAATGGGCTATGGGGGGGTTAAGACTGATAATGGGCTGTGGGCTGATGGGGGGTGTCAGGGAATGGGCTTTGGGGGGGTGCTAGGACTGGAAATGGGCTGGGGGGTTAAGACTGGAGGTGGGCTGATGGGGTTAGGACTAGTAATGGGCTGTGGGCTGTTGGGGGGGTTAGAACTGGTAATGGGCTTTGGGGGGGTTAAGACTGATAGTGGGCTGTTGGGGGGGGTAGAACTGGTAATGGGATATGGCGGGGTTAAGACTGATAATGGGCTGTGGGCTGATGGGGGCTGTCTGGTAATGGGCTATGGGGGGGCTAGGACTGGAAATGGGCTGGGGGGGTTAAGACTGGAGGTGGGCTGATGGGGTTAGGACTGGTAATGGGCTGTGGGCTGTTGGGGGGGTTAGAACTGGTAATGGGCTCTGGGGGGGAGTTAAGACTGATAATGGGCTGTAGGCTGTTGGGGGGGGTTAGAACTGGTAATGGGCTATGAGGGGGGGGTTAAGACTGATAATGGGCTGTGGGCTGATGGAGGCTGTCTGGTAATGGGCTATGGGGGTGCTAGGACTGGAAATGGGCTGGGGGGGTTAAGACTGGAGGTGGGCTGATGGGGTTAGGACTGGTAAAGGGCTGTGGGCTGTTGGGGGGGTTAGAACTGGTAATGGGCTATGAGGGGGGTTAAAACTGATAATGGGCAGTGGGCTGATGGGGGCTGTCTGGTAATGGGCTATGGGGGGGCTAGGACTGGAAATGGGCTGGGGGGTTAAGACTGGAGGTGGGCTAATGGGGTTAGGACTGTCAGTGGGCTGATGGGGGGTTAGGACTGGTAATGGGTTATAGGGGGGGCTTAAACTGAAAATGGGGTGATGGGGGGTTAGGACTGGAAGTGGGTTGATGGGGGGCTAGGAATGGTATTGGGTTGGGGGGTTGCTAGGACTGGAAATGGGCTGATGGGTGGCTAGGACTGGAAATGGGCTGATGCAGGGACTAGAAGGGAATGGATGCTGGGTGAGGCTGGAACTAGAAGGGAGCTGATGTTGGGGGAGGATTAGAATGGGATGGGGCTGGAAGAGTAAAATGGAGAAGGGAACAATTTTATTTTATTTATTATTTTTTATTAACAATTCTTATATACCGCACTATTAGACATCAGCGCGGTTTACATTGAACAGAAAACATCCGACAGTTTACATATGTCTGGTCATTACATTTAACAGGAAGTATAACTTGGAGAAATAGGGTAACTAAATACAATGGTGGTTTATCTGATAGGGATATCATGGTTAACTATATACATAGGTGGTACAACAGTACATGAAACTGCTTGTTATTTACATTGTGAAGTTGGCCTGTTGCGAGGGTCTGCAATATTTTGTGTGGGAGGGATAAAATATTTTGTGTGGGAGGGATAAAAAATCTACAATTGGCTGGGTATTGGGAGAGTAAGTGGGGATTGAGGATGGAGGGGTAAAATTTGAGTGGATGAAATAGGTATGAGGAAAGAGCAAAAGGAGAAAGATTAGTATGTGTAACTGAGCTGAGGTGTTCTGTTTATATAATTCCTATTTGACATTGCCAATTGTTCTCTTTCTCCAGTAGGTCATGTATTGTTGTTCTCTGAAATGTATTGGTTTAATATTTGCAGTGTTGCCTTTTGATTGGTAGAGTATGGTGCTTTGTGAGTCCTGGTAGTGCTGTTAGGATATGGCGGGTTTGCTATGGGTTGGCACTGGATTATAGTAATGTAGAAATCTTTTAGTCTTTCTTTATCCATACACTCATTAAGAGGCACGTTTACTAAAAGTTAGTGTATGGTAACATTATGCAAATATTTATGCAAATGAGCCCCCTTATGCAAATTAGGGCCCCGCACCCCCCTTGGGCCACCCCTGCTGGGGGCCCACAATTTTTGTTGGCGTAGGGCCTCACTCAAGGTAAATCCGGCCCTGGCCTCACCCCTGACTTGTCTTGTATCCCCCACTCACATTTTATGCCTTTTCTGCGCTGACAAGTCCTAAGTAATACAAAGATATATATTTGATTCCAGGGGCGGCCCAAGGGGGGTGCGGGGCCATGTGCGGAGACTTGGTGCGGGGCCTCATTTGCATAAGTGGCTTTATTTGCATAAATATTTGCATAATGTTACCATACACTAACTTTTAGTAAACATGTCTCTTAATGAGTGTATGGATAAAGAAAGACTAAAAAATTTCTACATTACTATAATCCAGTGCCAACCGCCAGGCACATTAGGAACTACTACAAACGCTGCCCATTTAGAACCCATAGCAAACCCGCCGTATCCTGACAGCATTACCAGGACTCACAAAGCACCATACCCTACCTATCAAAAGGCAACACTGCAAATATTAAACCAATACATTTCAGAGAATACTGGGGAAAGAGAACAAGTGGCAATGTCAAATAGGAATTACATAAACTGAATACCTCAGCTCAGTTACACATGCAGAACATAGACCATCACCAAACAAGGAATCACAATTTAGAAACAGGAAGGCAATAATTAAACTGGGAACCCCAAAAGCCAAACTTGGAATGTACAACAACACTGTAGAAATAAAACTATAAATTAATTTCCTCTTGTACCAAACAAAGCACAGACGTTAATGATGCACATTTCCCAGAGCTTTCATATTCCAGTTAATAAATTCAAAATAAAGAGATATCTTTCTACCTTTTGTGCATTTTTTTTCAGTTGCAATTGGTCCAGACACTTTCTTCTGGTTTCTTCATGTTTTCTGCTAACTCTCCATCATCTGCTGTCCATTTGTCCTTTCTTCTCTCTTCTAGTTTTTTTTCCATTCTCTCTCTCTACATCTGCTTTAACATACTAATCTTTCTCCTTTTGCTCTTTCCTCATTCCTATTTCATCCTCACAAATTTTACCCCTCCATCCTCAATCCCCACTTACTCTCCCAATACCCGGCCAATTATAGATTTTTCATCCCTCCCACACAAAATATTTTCCCCCTCTCCATTTTACTCTCCCAGCCCCATCCCATTCTAATCCTCCCCCAACATCAGCTCCCTTCTAGTTCCAGTCTCACCCAGCATCCATTCCCTTCTAGTCCCTGCATCAGCCCATTTCCAGTCCTAGCCCCCATCAGCCCATTTCCAGTCCTAGCTCCCCATCCCGTTCCAGTCTGAGTCCCTTCATCAGCTCATTTCCAATCCTAGCCCCCCATCAGCCCATTTCTAGTCATTTCCTAGCCCCATCATCAGCCCATGTCAAATCATAGCTCCCCTCCACTCAGCCCAATTCCAGTCCAAGCCCCCCCATGAGCCTACTTCCAGTTCTAGCCCCTCCATGAGTCCATTTCAATTCAAGCCCCCACCACAGCCCATTTTCAGTCCTAGCTCCCTTCCCTCACAGCCCATTTCCATTCCAAGCCCCTTCCCCATCAGCTATTTTCAGTTCAAGCCTCCCCTTCCGCTCAGCCCATTTCCAGTCCTAGCAACCCCCAACCCATTACCAGTCCTAGCCCCCCATCAACCAACTTCCAGTCCTAACCCCCCATCACCCCATTTTCAGTTTAAGCCCCCCATAACCCATTACCAGTCCTAACCCCCCATCAGCCCACAGCCCATTACCAGTCCTAACCACATCAGCCCACCTCAAGTCCTAACCCCTCCCCATCAGCCCATTTCCTGTCCTAGCCCCCCCATAGCCCATTATCAGTCCTAACCCCCCCCCCATAGCCCATTACCAGTCCTAACCCCCATCACCCCATTTCCAGACAGCCCCCATCAGCCCACAGCCATTGCCAGTCTTAACCCCCCATAGCCCATTACCAGTCCTAACCCCCCCCCATCAGCCCACAGCCCATTACCAGTCTTAACCCCCCCATATAGCCCATTACCAGTCCTAACCCCCCCATCAGCCCACAGCCCATTACCAGCCTTAACCCCCCAGATAGCCGATTTTGAGTGCTTTCCACCCTTGACCCCTTTTCCAGTCAGCCCCCATTAGCCCACAGCCCATTGGCAGTATTAAACCCCCCATAGCCCATTACCAGTCCTAACCCCCCTTCACCCAATTTCCAGACAGCCCCCATCAGCCCACAGCCCATTGCCCCTCTTACCCCCCCCCAAATCCAATTACAAGTCTTAACCCCCCCATAGCCCATTATCAGTCCTAACCCCCCCCCCATCCGCTCACAGCCCACAGCCCATTGCCAGTCCTAACCCCCCCCCCCATCGGCTCATGGAAATTAAAATTAAAAAAAAAAAATGGGCCGCTGCCGCCGCGGCAGCATGGAGTGTCCCGCGGGGCCCCCTCTGCCGGGCTGAACTCTCCCGGCGCTGCTGAAGCCCTCTGCTCCGGCTTGCAGATACGCGTAGGGAGAGTGTCTCCCTCGCGTCTCTGTTAAGCCCGCAGGGGCTGATGGGAAGCAGGGGCTGATGGGAAATTTCCCATCTGCCCCTGCGGGCTTAACAGAGACGCAAGGGAGACACTCTCCCTTCGCGTATCTGCAAGCCGGAGCAGAGGGCTTCAGCCGCGCTGGGAGAGTTCAGCCGGGCAGAGGGGGCCCCGTGGGACACTCCATGCTGCCGCGGTGGCAGCAGCCCGTTTTTTTTTTTTTTAATTTCATTTTTAAAAAAAGCAGAATGTTCTTTGCGCGGGGCCCCCTGAAACGCAGGGCCATGTGCAAAAAACATTCTTGCTCAATGGACGGGCCGGCCCTGTTTGATTCCATCAGAAAGAATACTCAGCAATAATACCTCAAGAGTGGGAAAACCAATAAAAGCAACACTTGATGGGTTGATTCTGAGCCGCCATGCTCTGCCTGTTTTATAAAAATGGCCACAACAGTTAAACCAAATCTGGATACTCAGTGCCACTATCTGGATAGTGGTCGATGGTGAATATTTGGAAAGGGCAGTGGCCAGCCGTCTTATCTGAATAATGGTGATATTTAGTGCTGTTTTTGAGAGAACCCTCTGGATAACTTAGGACAGCCTTTTTCTGCTCTATGTTATCCAGAAGCCAGTGGTAAGTCTAGCTGCTAGCCAGATAATTTGCTGCTCTGTCCATGGACGGCCCCAGCAGTTTCTGGAAACTACTGAGGTGATCAGTAATACTATCGGCATACTGTTGCTGAATATCTATGGATGGCCCTGGCCGCCGTGACTTATCCAGATAGCAGCACCTTCTATTCAGATATGTAGTTCTGCATATCGGGTCCTAAATTTAGAATTTATAAACCGCTATGATAAGATTCTCAAGAGTAGAGATGTCTCTCTCCATACAAAGATTTGACTCGTTCAAAACCATGGTATTTTCAAAAATGTCATATGGATGCCAAAGTTGGACAGTGAAAAAGATAGGAAGAAAATTGATGCCTTTGAATTATGGTGCTGGAAATGAATACTGTATATCCCATGGACTGCCTGAAGAACAAACCAGTCAGTACTACAGTAGATCAACCTAAGCTTTCTTTATAAGCTCAAATAGCAAGACTTTCTCTTTCATACTTTGGACATATCATGTGAAGAGAGAGATCATTAGAGAAAGGCAACATGCTTGGCAAGGTAGAAGGTCAACGCAAAAGAGGAAGGCCAGCAATGAGATGGATCGATACAGCTATGGGTGCACTCTGTCAAGAATGAGCCACCTGACTGAAGACCGAACACAGTTTCGGACAACTATCCAGTGGGTCACCATGAATCAACACCGAATTGACAGCACTTAACAACAACATGAATAAAAGGCCTAAGTATGCTTCATGGTCTTTACCCACTAAATTCCAGATGTTGATGAAATCATGAGGGTGATGCTGTATATTAGGCAAGGGATAATGAGACTCATGTTCATTCTAATGTGGGTAATATTGCTTTATATAGTGCAAAGCATAAGCTAATCTGAAAATTGTATATCAATAAATATAATCAGCGTTTGTAAGGAATTGCATTTAGCTCACACCATTTCTTGGAAGTTCAAGGTCAGTTACATTCAGGTACCGGAGGTAGGTTCCTGTCCCTTGAGGGCTTACAATCTAGGTTTGCACCTGAGACAATGGAGGGTTAAGTCATTTGCCCAAACTCACAAGGCACAGCAGTGGGATTGAAATTCAGGCTTTCCTGGTTTTATTCCACTGCTCTGACTGTTAGGCTACTCCTCCACAGAGTTTTCTGAGACACTTTTTTCAAACAAAGTTTTAATATTAACTTCTCAAATTTGGATGAAATTAGCACTCTGTATATAAAAAACTGTGATTGTTCACTAAGCTCCAAGAATGATACTAATGTTTTTCATTTTAAGCCTCAGGCACCCCTGTTGGTGCTGACCAAGGACAGTGCTAAGTACCATAAGCTACAATAAAGTATATTTTAAACCCAGAAACAAGATTCATTGCTGCAATCCTTCTTTCTTAATTTATTCCAGAAATCTTGCTTATTTGTCTTGCTGGTTTGGTAGGAATTGGGTCACTGCATAAAACACATGCTGGGGCTGTTGTTCTACAGTGAAGAAGCAGAATTGTAATGATCAGCTTATCTGCTATATTTGTATTCCAACTGGTCTTGTTTTGCTTTGCTTTCTAACACCTACATTGTTGCTTGTTCTAGAAGACTGAAGATGATTTTATGTGCATATGAATAATGTCTTATATAAATAAAAAGATAAAAAGAGTAAGCATCTGGAATATGTTAGCTACCGCATTGTGTCTACCCAGAGATACAACAAAGTTTTTATTAACTTTGTTTTTAATGTATTTATTTGAAACTAGTTTTAAACTATTTCGGATGATTCATGATTACTGAGGAAGGGTAAGAGCCAATTTTCAGTGCTCCTACTGTACTTGCAGGCCTGCATCATCAGGCCAGTGTCTAGGAATGGAAGACCTGGGACTGCATCTTGATTATTGTGTGTACATCTCAAAAAGGATATAGCAGAACAAGAACCAATAAACCATTATTAAAAGGGATCCGGGATATCACTACTTGACCCAATACAAGCATTGTGGAACCGGTGTCTTTTGGGGAAACTGCTAGGTACTTATGACCTAGATTGGCCACTGTTGGAAACAGGATACTAGGCTTGATGGACCTTGGTCTGACCCAGTATGGCATATCTTATGTTCTTAACAGGAATAGAGAAGAACGCCCAAAATGTTAATAAGGATGGAATGACTCACCTATAAAGAAAGGCTCTTCAGCTTGGAGAAGAGATGGCTGAGGGGAGATATGATAGAAGTTGATGAAATCCTGAGTGGAATGGAAAGGGTAAACATGAATCTATTGTTTGCTATTTTGAAAAGTATGAAGACTAGAAGTCATGCCATGAAGTTACAAAGTAGTACATTTAAGACAAATGGAAGATAAAATCTCTTCGCTCAATGCATAATTAAGCTCTAGAACTCATTGCCATAAGATGTGCTAAATGCAGTTAACATAGCTGGGCTTAAAAAAAGGGTTGGACAAGTTCCTGGAAGAAAATTCCATATATCATTATTAAGGTGGAGTTGGGAAAGCCATTGCTAGGTATTTATGATCTGGATTTGCTTTTGTGGGATACAGGATACTAGGCTTAAGGGATCATTGGTCTCACCCATGGCAATTCTTATGTTTTTATGTTCCCAGTATTCCTTCAATTCTCTTGGATGTATCCCATCCAGCCCCATTGTTTTGTCAACCTTTAAAGCACAATCTTCTAAAAATCATTCACGATCTGCTTTTACTCCATTCCTATTTGTGTATATTTTCTGAGGCCCTCTACTTAAAACAAACATTATTATTTTATTTATTTATTTAGCTGTATTTATATACCGCTTTTCACTGGGTCAAAGCGGTGCAACATAGGGGGTGGGGGAATTAAATACAAGGGTAGGGCCATCACCGAGGAGGCAACATTGATGATTTTGTCATGGGACAGACTTAGGACATGGGACAGACGTTGGTCAGACATAGGACATGGGACAGGTATTGGACATGGACGGGTTGAGGTGGCTTTGAGTTAGAGGTTCATTGTGTTGAGATCAGGGGTTCGTGGGTTTTTCGGTGGGGTCTGAATTGAGGTATTCCTGGAAAAGGATGGTTTTGAGCTGTTTTCTGAAGGATAGTAGGTCGGCATTGTTTCTAAGGTAGTTCGGTAGAGAGTTCCATAAGGTTGGAGCATAGAGTTCAAAGGCTCGATTGCAGGTCCATTGCGAGCATTTGGTTCTTTTGTGAGAGACGGTGAGGGAAACGCTGGAGGCTTGTCTAATAGATCTGCCGTGTGAGCTGGACGAGCCAGTAGGGCGCGAAGCTGTGTGTCCTGTGTTTGATGGATAGCTTTGTGGGTGAGTAGGATGGCTTTGTATTTTGTCCGTGCTTCGAGGGGGAGAATGTGTAGTTCTCTCAGAATTGGGGTGATATGGTCGGTTTTCTTTGCGCTCTGGATGATTCTCGCCGTGGTGTTCAATGCAGTTCGGAGGGCGTTGGTCTGTGTTGCTGGAAGGCCATGGTAGATTATGTTGCAGTAGTCGAGATGTGGGAGTGTCATGACTTGCATCACTGTTCGGAAGTCTTGGTGTTCCAGGAGGGGTCTGAGCTGTTGCACTGTTCTTGCCTTATGAAATATAGTTCCGGAGGTTTTGGTGATCTGTTGCTTTAAGGTGAGGGCTTGGTCAATGATAATGCCCAGGTATCTTATCTGTGGTTGTATTTTGATGCTTGTAGTTCCAATATTGAGGTGTGTGGGTGGTGTGAAGTCTGGGTCCTTTGTCACTATGAGGGCTTCAGTTTTCTTTATGTTGATGGATAGGTTGTTTGTTTGTAACCAGTCAGATACTGCAGTGTAGCATGCTGATAGGTGGATGTTTGTTGGATTCGTGGTGGTAATGGGGGCGTAGAGCATGATATCGTCAGCATAGATGTGGAAGCTGACATTGTGGGTGCGTATGACTGTGCAGAGTGACCCCCATAGAATCTAATTTTATTCAATATTTAAATAGGCATTCCCAAGGGTTGAGAATGGGTGGAGCAAGACATTTGTAAGATACTTGCATATACAGTAATTGCTACTGGCACGTAGAAATTTTGTCATGTCTGAGGGCAGGTGAAATTTGTACAGGAAGTAATTTTTAATAAGTCAAATATTTACATGTGTCCATCTCTCTGTGACCTAGCTAGTGTTCACCGGTCATTGAGGAGACAACATTTTGGAAAAAGCCCCTGATGAAGCAGTTTGGCGAAACAAAGATCTACATAGGACTGAATGATTATTATATAGTCTCTGGGGAACACTGATATTTATTTATTTACATTCTCTTATATACTGTGCTATTCTGCATCAGTGTGGTTTACATTGAACAAACTGAAATTACATTGAACAGGGCATTATAACTTGGAGATAACTATTTTACAGGGAACATGGGCTATGGAGGATTAAGTGGCTTGCCCAAGACCACAAGGAGCACCTGTGGGACTAGAAACCCCAGTCCTTCCGGCCCAAGGTTGTTGTCCCCTAGTGGGATTTGAACCACCGACCTTCTGGCCTGAAGTACCTTGCCCCAACCACTAGGCCACTCCTCCACTCCTCCAGGATATATCTTAAGCTAAGTAGCTGGTTACTATTTTGTTAAGAATGCTATAGAATTTGCTCTAGCTGTGTTCCTTATGTGCTTTTGTTAATAGGAATGATATAGGAATGAAGAAGAGCAGGACATAGGCTTGGTTGTGTCTGATGTTCTTAAAGTAACTAAACAGGTAGAAAAGGTGATGGCAAAAGATAGGATGCTTGGGTGCATAAAGAGAAAAATGGCTAGCAGAAAAAAGAACGTGATAGTGCCTCTGTATAAGTCTTTGCTGCGACCTCATTTGGAGTATAGTGTGCAATTCTGGAGACCGCACCTTCAAAAGGATATAAACAGGATGGAGTCAGTACAGAGGGTGGCTACTAAAATGGTTAGTGGTCTTCATTATAAAAGCATATGAGGACAGACTTAAGGATCTTAATATGTACACCTTAGAGGAAAGGCGGGATAGAGATGATATGATTGAGATGTTTAAATACCTCTGTGGCATAAATGTACAGGGGGAGAGCCTCTTTTGATTGAAAGCAAGTTCTGCTTTAAGGGGACATCGGATGAGGGTGAAGGGAGATAGATTCAGGAGTGATATGCGGAAATATTTCTTTACGGAATGAGTGGTGGATCCGTGGAATAGTCTCCCAGTGGAGGTGGTAGAGACGAGGATGGTATCTGAATTCAAAAAAGCATGGGACAAACACAGAAGATCTCTAAAGGAAAAAAGGGGACTGTTGTAGTTGTTTTATGGAAGGACAGACTAGATAGGCCATGTTGGCTTTTTCTGTTGTCATATTTCTATGTTTCTATGATCGGCATCGGAGCTAAGAGCAGGAAGCTCAAACACCTCCCACCCTCAGCAGCAAGGCCAATCAGAGCCCACCGGAACACTTAACTACCAGCACCTCCAGCAGGCGCGCCCACGCCAGGCGGGCTCGCAACTGAGGGCCTCGCCAGAGGGCCCTTTGGTGTGGCCCTTAGGCGAGGCACAAAGAACACCTCTCCAAAGGGTAGGCACAAGAACACAGCCCTCCAAAAACCTGAAAGCAACAAAGAAAAAGACCAGCAAATGAGGGAACACTCTGGCAATCAAAGAAACGAAATGCAGCCTCCCCAGCTATAGAATATCCAACTCCAGCTGACTACGCACAAGGCACCCAACCGATACTGACACAATGCATTTGCCACATACTACCTACCCATAGCCCTCTTCATCACACCGCTGTTCCCCCCCCCCCCCCCCTCCACACACAATCTACACAAACACCATGCAGACAACTCTTTGGAGCTGCACATCCCAAAAGATCATCACGACAAGCCTCATGCAGGCAGGAGATTTAAAAGCTTCAACAAGGATACATTCCTCCAGGAAATACTACCCAACCTGTGTGCAATAGAAAATGACTCTAAGAGCCAAATAGAAAACTGGAATAACATTATATCCTCCGCCGCCAAAGCCCTAGTAACCAAGACTTCATGGACTCACCATTCAGAAACCAAAAATGCCCCCTGGTATTCACAAGAGATATGGAAAGCAAAGAGAATCCTGAGGAGACAGGAATGATGCTGGAGACACACCAGATCAAACTACACCTAGAAGCTCTACCAAACAAAACAGAAGGAATACAACAAACTCATCACCCAACAGAAAAAGGAATATTACACAAACCTCATTCTCAAATCCGCAAACAAATCTAGAGAACTATTTGAGATTGTAAGAACACTCACAAACGAACCAAAACCTGACAAAGACGTGATGATACATCTTCAGACCTTTGCCGACTACCTGCAAGACAAATTTCTACCCCTACTAAAACCAACTCCGAACATCCCCTCTGAACAATCAGCACCCCACCAAAGCCGGGACAAGTTCAGCATCCCATCAACGAAATAGCTCTCCCAAATACTTATGAAACTCAACACCAGCACCGCCCCAACAGACCCATGTCCAGTAGCATGGATCAAATTGGCTAAGGATGAGCTTAACCACTTAATCCACAGCATAGTGGAAAATTCCCTCACCCTCGGGAAAATGCCAGATGCCTTAAAACTAGCAACCATCCACCCCATCCCAAAGAACACTACACTGAGCAAGGAAAACCCAGCAGCCTTCAGACCTATATTAAGCCTTCCCCTCCTGGTGAAGGTCATCAAAAAAGCTGTCCAACACCAGCTCCAGGACCACATCGACAACTATGCACCTCTAGACCCACATCAACACGGATTCCGCCCACAACACAGCGTCAAAACCCTGCTGATACACCTCTTTGATAACCTGCTCAAGATGATAGACAACATCAAAAGAGGGGTCTTCATCATCTTCATTGACATTATGTCAGCTTTTGACACAGTCGACCACAGCACCCTGCTAGCACAACTCCAAAGTATTGGGCTGCACGGCACAACCCTGAACTGGTTTACCTCCTACCTCACTAACAAACAGCTAAAGTCAAATGTGGCTCAGTAACCTCCCGAGCATTCTTAGCCAAACTTAGGAGTACCACAAGGCTCAGCCCTCTCTGCACTGTTATTTAACCTCTACATACACCCCATCTGTGAAATCATCAGAAAACACAAAATTCAGTGTGCTTTTCACGCTGACAACATAATGATAAACACCCCAATCAACAATGACAACCCAGACTACTCAAAAATAGTGGACTGCTTACAACAAATGACAAGCTGGCTCCTACAAAACAACTTGACCATAAACTACAACAAAACAGAAGCTCTACTCATAACAAGAAACCCCACCTTCATTTCATCACCCACCACTGAACTCAACATCACAATTCCCATAAAACCAGAAGTAAAATACCTCGGAGTCACCCTTGACAGAGAGCTCAACCTCCAAACCCACATCAGCAAAACTACCAGGAACGCCTATCTAAAGATGAGAATCATCAGACGCCTCAAACCAATTCTCTCCCAAGACCACTTCCGAACTGTTTGTCAAGCCATCATCACACCTTGTTTGGACTACTGCAATCACATCTACCTGGGACTCCCAAAACAAACACTCCGACCCCTGCAGTTAGCGCAGAACACCGCTGCCCGCATAATCACTGGTTCCTCAAAGCAGGATCACATCACCCCCATCATGAACTGCCTGCACTGGCTTCCAATTGACTCTCGCATCCGATAAAAAACCATACTGAACATTTTCAAAATCAAACAGGGACTCTCAGCGTACAGTCTACTATCCATCATCAGCCTCGACACAAACAGGCCAAGGAGGAAAAGTACCTCTGACACCATCGCAACCCCCAAGGACTTCACCAAAACAAAGCAAACAACGTCAAAGACAGCAACATCCCTCACAGCGCCAGCCATATGGAACTCCCTCCCTGACAGCCTATGATCAACTGTCGACCTGAAGGACTTCAGAAAGTTACTCAAGACCACACTTTACATAGAGCATTATGGCGACATCACGTAAACTGTTCATAGACCACACTCTGCTCCTTACACTGCCTTCCCCAGTCCTACAAAGTACCCACTCTCTCCAGCTACCCCTCCCCCAACTGTATATAGTACATTGTAAATAGTGCACGCTGTATATATTGCATCTATTAATTAATCTTCACGGGTTCTACCCGCTCACAAACACTTCTGTCTAATCACTGTATGCCAACACCTCCACCCCATCACAAATTTGAATCATTTGATGTGAAAACTGCCTTGGTTTTAGGATAAGGCGGGATACAAATCCATTTAAATAAATAAAATAGTGGAGGATATTCTGAGAGCAGCCCTGAGAAGATGTGATCTAATATATGTTGTCGTATGCTATATGACAGGATGCTAGAGGTTTTGTAAAAGATTTGTTTATTAGAATTTATCAGTTTAAGATAAATAAATACTGTATATAAATAAATTAGCATTTAGGCTTTTTAAGGTTTGTAATAAAAAGACAAATTAAAAAAGCAAGGGAAAGTGTTACCTGGAGTTGTAGGACCTACCCAGACTATCTGTGCTCACAGGATAGGCAACTCTGTGGACTCCTGTTTGCCATCTGTTCAGCTTGCCGCGTCACCCCCACGTCATCAGGAGGGGTTTAAAGCATGGCCTTGTACCGCAGGACGCAGCTGCAGCCACGTCCGAAGGGGGTGTCCAAAGGGGCAGGTTCTGCCCTTTGGAGCCCCTTCGGAGCACGGAGGAGCACTAAGTTGGATTAAACTGTGGTATGGGCAAATGGAAGAAGAAGAAGACTGGTAGCGTGAGTACTATGAATTCATCTAAGACTGTGAAAGCGGTCATGGACAAACATGTTGTACTTGCCACTAGGGATTTGGAAAGTGTATTCTTGCCTTTGTCCAATAGTTTGTCCTCTCTAGTTAGCCCCTCTAATTTAGAAGGGGGTAACATCCCTCCCCCATTATCCAACATTGGTGCTTCGGGTCTGTTGACCTCCTTACCTGTTTTGGCTGGGGGATCCCGACTCCATTCTATGTTTGAGCAGGGTTCTCCTTCTGGCGTGGGCACCCTGGCGGGAGATGTTCCTCTCCCACAGGTAGTTCACATTGGGGAGGCCCTTAGCTCTTCTCCTCATTTGTTGGCCCCTCCCACTCAGGGTGATCAACAGGAGGTCTCTTTAAAGAATATATGGAGTTCATTAACTCGGATAGATGTTTCATTGTTTTCTATTGTATCTCAGTTTAATATATTTACTCAGGAAACGGTTAATAAGCTTGCTCATCATGATAAATGTTTGATATCTTTTGACTCACGTTGTTTAAAAGTTGAGGCCCAGGTCTTCACTATATAGGGAGCCGTCTCTTCCTCTATAAAGAATAGTCTCACGTTGCATCAGCAGCATGAGCTGTTGGAAAATGGTGCTAGAGTTAAGAATCTTAGGTGCCTCAATTTTCCTAAAACACATTACTTTTCTGCTGAGATTCTTTTTCAAAAGTATTTGAAGGAAATTTTGGGGTACCAAGACTCTGCCAGTCTCACTCTTAACAATATTTACTATCTTCCTTGTTTTAAGAAAGTTATTAGTGGAGTGGAGGGGGAAGTTGACGCTCTAGCATCTGTGCGGTGTCTGCCCAGCCATGTATCATGCACCCCTGAACATGGGCTCAGAGGTGCATGATACGCTGCTGGGCAGACACCGCACACATGTTTCTTAGTTTATTGAGTCATCCTTAGATGAAATTTCTACTAGGACGACCTTATTGGTTTCTTTTCATACTGAAATTGATAAGAATTTATTGTTGAAATATTTTTTTCGTAAAGAAAATGAACTATTTTGTGGGCAAAAGATTAATATTTTCCCTGACATGTCCAGGCAGACAGAGGCTAGGCATAAGGGCTTTTGGGCCTTGAAACTGCATGTTCTTCAAGTGGGGGCAACTTTTTTTTTTTAATTTCCCTATAAATGTCTGGTTACGGCAGGGAAAGATTCATATGTTTTTCTTGAGCCTCTTCAATTGGAAGAATTTTTGAAGTCCAGATGATAACATTTAGTGTTATGGGGTTAGTATATTGGTATATTGGTTAGCTTAGTATGATTAGGATTGGGGAAATTGGGTAATTCTGCTGGAATTTTTTCTGAGTTGATTATTATTGTTGTATTTTTGGAATCACTCTCCCATATTTTGGACTTGTACAAATTTTGCAAGGTAGTTTATTGGAATTACTGTCTGGTTTTCTAATCCTTATTACTTTTTGTAGTAATGTTTGGAAAAGTTAAATAAATAAATATATGATATGCAGGGGGGCAGAAAAAATGGCATTGGGCAGGGGAGCCTATGTCCCACAGCACACCTGGGGGATAGTGTGCATCAGGGCGGTGGTCAGGTCCCACAGGTGACATGTGCAGAAGCCCTGGATACAGGGGGTGACTTCTGGACCCTCATCCTCCAGCTCCTGGCAGAAGGGGCATGTGGCATGGCAGGGTGGGTGGCAGAGGCCCCATGGAGTGTGCTGGGTGAGGCTGTAGTGACACAGACTGAGGGGCCAGGCAGGGGTGTCAAGGGTGTGGCGGTTGAGTGCATGAAGGAGGGTAGGTGGTTGGAGGGTGGTGGTGAAGGTAAGGTGTCTGTATACATGCAGGGTGAGCATGTTGGGGAATGTGAGTGGCAGGAGGGGGGAAGTGAAGGACTGGGCTTGGAGTGTATTCAGGGTGAGTGTGTGAGGGTGGTTGAGTGGCGGGGGAAGCAAAGGAGAGGGCTCATAATGAATGCAGGGTGAGTGAGTAGAGGTGTGTGAATGGCAGGAGGGGAGTAGCAAAGGAGAGGGCTCAGAGTGCACGCATAGGGAGTGTGTAGGGGTGTGTAAATGACAGGAGGGGAAGTGAGAGTGTGTGGATGGAGGGGAGGCAGGGTGTGGGTGTGGGCAGAGTGGATGGGGGATCTGAGTGGGGGTGTGGGGAGTGATGTGACAATGCAGCTGGAGGGTGATGCAAATGGTGAGGAGGCAGAGGGCCTAGGTTATGGAAGCTGGGGTTGTCAGGAGGCAATGGCAGTGCTCACGTCAGTGATGAGAGTGGTGATGCTGTGGAGGTACCATCATCCATGTCCATGTGGGAGCAGCATTCCCATGTTGGTGGGCCACATAGCCCACCCCTATCTGATGTGCAACCTGATGAGGGGGCCCAGGAGAAAGTTGGAGGCCCCAAGGACATGCCAGCCCAAGCCCACCAGGAGCATGTGCTGGCACATAGCCTTGCACGGCTGTGCAGGCCCCTCTCACACATCTCGTGCCATGTGGAGGGTCTCAGGGGTGAGATGTAAGCCTGAGGGGTAAGCTCAGGGGTCTGCGCCTGCTACTGGAGGCCCATCTGCAGCCCCACATACCACCCCCCAGTCAGGGGCAGCAGTAGCACTAATCTTCTTAGTCAGCACCAGTTGCTGCTGGTACAGTGACAGCCACCAGGGCATACTGACTGCCACTGTTAATGTCCCTGTATGTGTGGCAAGGGTGGGGGTTGGGTGACAGGGGCACACCTGTTGGCCAGTGTGTGTGGGCACTGTTTGCCCATATTCTCTGTCTGTCCCATGCATGTTAGCTTGGAAAATAAAGTGTTATGCAGTTCAACATTAGTGCCTTGTGTGCCTATGTATCTGTCAGCCAAAGCAACCCTGGCCACCAATGTCCCTGGACATATGTGTTGCACCACAGAGGAGACACTGCTGCATGCCACATATCAATGCGCACTGTTATGAGATCAGCTATAGGATCCCCTGAGGAATCATAAATGTGAAACGCCGGATTGGTACCTGAGGCAAGCGTCGGGATCAGGAAAAGAGTTTCAACACAGTGAAAGAGTCCAGCCCAGTGTTATTTGGTATACGTGTGGAAGTGAATATTGAAGTCTGTTATTGTTGAAACACAGGACTGGCTCACTCGTTGTGAATTTCTATAAGGTCATTGATGTGATAAGGTACTTTTCTTTCCAGGACGAGAGTCGGAAAGTAGTACCGGATAAGTCTGAGACCTTGTTTCATAACTGAGCTAAGTTTTTTTATTGAAGTTTATTTCATTGAAGTTCCAGTTGAAGTAAAAAAATCTTCTAAATGCTTATTTGAGTTTTAGTGAACGACTTATTTTTCCAGTTTGTATAGTTTATCGTTCCAAAGAAGACCGAGTATTAGTGTGTTCACATATCAATGTTAGCCAATGCATGTCCGAAGCATATAGCCAGGTAGACTGGCCACCACAGTAGCAGGAGATGGTGCAAACACATAGGGGGAATAGGGAGTGGCCATGGGAGTGAGGGAGTCATGAACATGTGGCAGAAACGTAGCCAGTGGCCCGTGGGGGTGGCACAGGCCAGGGTGGATAGACAGTGCCATGCTGGGGGTACCATGTGTATGTGGCACACCATGTGCCTGTTACACAAACCCATGCCAGCCCATAGGTTTCTGCCACCTGCAGTGGACAATGGGCAGGTGCTGGACAACCAAGGGACGTGTGGATCATGTGGTGTGTGCATCCTTGATGCAGCTGCCATGGGTGCCATGACATGGATGCCCATGTCCAGACATAGGGGCACCCATGCAGGGAAACATCGGTGAATGTCCTCAAACACATTTCATGCCAAATGTTGGTTCAGGAGTGCATGATACGTGGTTGGGCAGACACTGCACACATGTCAGCAAAAATAGTGGCAGGGCGGGTCCCAAACCCATCACCCCTGGACCTAGGGGCAGCCCCACATACCAGCAAGCCATGACAGAGCACCGCTGTGAGTAATGTCACCGGCAGGCAATGTGCATAATGCACAGGGGCATGGCCTGGACAAACAGGCCATGTCTGGACCGTGCGGACATGCACAGGCCCATGGCGAATGCGCCACATATCCCATCCCCTCCCCATTCATTTGCATGTTAGGCTTTCCTAACAGGGAGGCTACAGATCAACCAGCAGTAAGGATTTGAGGGTTTATTTTATTAAATTGCTAGCTCTCTGACTGGGAGCTCTTAACAGGGTTTTTGTATATTTTTAAAGCAAGGTTACTTTCTTTTTGGTGCTTTAGTGGAACTTTCCTTGAGCAGAGTAGGTTGTTGAACTCTAGTAACCTCCTCAGCTTTGGGAACTGCTAACACCTAATCAGGTGTTAGTTCCCTCCCTACCCACCCCGACTCCCACTCCTAGTGAGCAGCCTTGCTTTATAGGGCACCTCCCCATTTAACAAAGCACAGAGAATTGGACCAGCATATTTTGAATATAATTAGAGATTTAACTGCTTTTTCTCTGAAAGGACAGCTGGGAAACCGGCTGGTACTTGTTAGATCTCTCTCTTTTACTTTAACAGATATCTAAGCTCCATGAACAGAACAATGGCTGGGAAAAATCATATCGCTAAAGCTGTTGCCCCCAATACAGCTTCTGCCTCGGTCCAGACAGAGGTCCTAATGCCAGTTGAAGGACCGGTTCCATGTGTAGGGTGCCTGCATGCTGAAGCTCTGAGGAAACAAGTGGAGGAACTCAGAGAGGAGGTGGCGAGGCTGAGGAGCATTCAAGATAGTGAGAAGTACATTGATGAGATGCTTCTTGCAGCAACCAAGCTCTCCAGCAGAAGAGAAGATGGGTGCCAACAGAATGTCGATGGTTGGACACAAGTCACCAGGGTCTGCAAAATCACCAATCCAACTTCTCCAGCCCTTGAATTGAAGAACCATTATTCAGCCCTGGAAGTGGAGGAGGTGAAAGCATCCCTGGAAAGGGAAGAACCAGAGCTCAAGTACCCCAAAGTTGCATAATCAGTGATCACAAGGAAACGAAGAGTAGTGGTGGTTGGAGACTCTCTTCTGAGGGGTACTGAGGCATCCAGAGAGGTATGCTGTCTTCCTGGTGCCAAATTCCAAGATGTTACGGAGAGTTTGCCAAGACTCATCAAGCCCACTGACTATTACCCAATGCTGCTAATCCATGTTGGAACAAATGATACTGCCAGGTATACCTCAGAACATATCATGACTTCATGGCTCTGGGACAGAGGGTGAAGCAGTTAGGTGCACAGGTGGTGTTCTCTTCAATCCTCCCTGTTGAGAGTAAAGGTCAAGGCAGAGAGGCTCGCATCCTGGAGATGAATGCATGGCTGCGTGGATGGTGTCATCGAGAGCGTTTTGGTTTCCTAGACCATGGGATGCTGTTCCAAGGATTGCAGAGCAGAGATGACATCCATCTGTCCAAGAAAGGTCAACGCGTCTTCGGTAGTAGACTGACTAATCTACTGAAGAGGGCTTTAAACTAGATTCATTGGGGATGGGTGAAGAAAGTCCCCAGGTAGGTGAAAGCCCCCTGGTAGGTGATACATTAAATACCTTTATGGAAATGGGTAACAGGGGTAACATATGGAACGCAGTTTGTATAAATGCCCGTAGCATCAGAAATAAGATCCCTGATGTTGAAGCTTTGGTGGGAGTGGTTGACTTGGATTTAGTGGCAGTTACAGAAACATGGTTCACAGAAAACCATGATTGGGATGTAACTATACCTGACTATACTTTATTCAGAAAGGACAGGGTAGGAAGAAGGGGAGGAGGAGTGGCACTATATGTAAAAACTACTATTAAAACTTTGGAATTACAGAGCTTAAAAGGGAGAGAGGAGGCATTGTGGGTTAAACTAGAAAGAGGGAAAGAGAAATCTATTTGCATTGATGTGATATACAGACCTCCCTCACAAGAGGAAGAGGTGGACAGAGTTGATTGAAGACATACACAGCATTGCTAGGAAAGGGGACGTGCTACTGATAGGAGATTTCAATATGCCAGATGTTGACTGGCACATTCCTGCTGCAGTATCATCTAGAAGTAAGGAGATCCTGGATTCTCTACAGGGAGAACTATTCAGGCAATTGGTAACAGACCCCACACGTGAAGGGGCCATACTGGACTTGGTGCTTACCAATGGTGAAAGTGTTTCTGATGTTGTAGTGGGAGATCATTTTGCATCCAGTGATCACCATATGGTGTGGTTCAGTATTAGGACTAGGTCTGTAGGAATCCATTCAAAGGTGAGGATCTTAGACTTTAGAAAGACTAACTTTGCCAAGATGGGCCAATACCTCAGGGAGTCGTAAGTGGGATGGGAACAGCTGGGGGATGTAGAAAAACAGTGGGCAAAACTGAAAGGGGATATTTTAAGGGCAACCAACCTTTTTGTTAAAAAGGTAAATAAAGATAAAAGGAAAAGGAGACCGCTATGGTTTTCGAAAGAAGTAGCTGAAAAAGTGAAGCAAAAGAGGGAGGCCTTCATGATTACTGCAACGTCTGCTTTGCCGGTCTCCCCCAATGTCAAATTCAAAGGTTACAGCTTATTCAAAATACCGCAGCCCGGCTCATTACTCATGCTTCCCGTTATGATCACGTCTCTCCCATTCTCATCGGTATCCACTAGCTTCCTATCTCCTACCGGATTCAATTTAAGGTCCTCACATTCGTACATAAGGCAATACACACTGGTGTCCCGCACTACCTCTCTGACTTGGTTCGCCTCCATGTTCCTCAACGTTCCCTGCGCTCTATTCACGCCAACCGTATGTTCCTTCCCCTCCAGCCTCTGCTCATCTTGAATCCACCCGTTCCTCTGCCTTTTTCTTTCTTGGCCCCAGGCTCTGGAACTCGCTCCTCCTTGCCCTCCGTCTTGAACTATCCTTCAGCAAATTTAAAACTGGACTAAAGACCCACCTTTTCTGTACGGCCTACGACCTTCCCCTCCCCTCCTCCATCCCCACAGCCCCTCCTTAGGTTTGTCTCGTCTTCCTCAGTTTGTTTGTCTGTCTGACTTTGACCTACTCGTACACTCTCTCTCCTTCTCTACCTCTATCCCTTTCCTATCACATTAATGGAGTTCTATTTCCTCTATCCCTCCTTTCTTGCAGCGTTTTTGAACTGACCTCTGTTTTATGCTTATTGTAAACCGCGCTGGTGTCTACGGCGTGTGCGGTATATAAAGAAATGAATAAAGATAAAGATAAAGATAAAGATGAAATACAGGAGATCACAGAGAGAGGAAGACAGACATCTGTATTTGGAAAAACTTAGAGAAGCTAGCAAAGTTGTCAGGAAGGCAAATATTCAAAAGGAGGAGGAAATAGCCAATGCAATAAAATGGGGGGATAAGACATTTTTCAGATATATTAGTGAGAAGAGGAAGGGCAAAAGTGGTATTGTCAGACTCAAGGGTGCAGGGGAGGACTATGTAGAAGCTGATAAGGATAAAGCGGACTTGCTTAACAAATATTTCTGTTCTGTGTTCACAGATGAAGAACCAGGAGCAGGACCTCAGAAAACACCCACAAACAGGAACAGAAGCGAGGGAAATCTTGAACAATTTTCAGAAGAGATCTCTAAAGGTAAAAAGGGGACTGTTGTAGTTGTTGATATGAGTGGAAGGACAGACTAGATAGGCCATGTGGTCTTTTTCTGTCATCATATTTCTATGTTTCTATGTTGGTATGTGTTTTGGTTGTTATGGGTGGGATAAATATGTACTATGCTGTCAGGTAAACTGTAGCATGTGCCAACATACCCCATCTGGATGGTGCACTCACATGCGCATCTGCATCAGCATCAGGCTCATCCCCATCATCCATGGCTGGCTCATCAGTTTGTAGCTGCCTGTGCCACAGGGAAAAGTTATGCAGCATGCCATGGTGATCTCGCATATATTCTGAAGCCTGTACAGCAGCTCCCCCCCCCCCCCCGCCAAACCAGTCTAGGCAGCGGAACCGGCAGTTCCTCTGTCCAAAGGTCCTCTTGATGATACCCCTTGTGATTTGGTGCATATGGTTGTACCGGTACTGGGGTGGAGTATGGGAGTCATCAACCATTCACAAAAGGAGTAGCCTTGTTCACCAGGGAGAGAGAGAACAGCAAACCATTAATTAGCTGGTGTGCCGGTGAAGGGTCCATGTGGTAGTGGATTATGGACAGCTGACTGTGCATTTCCAAGTCTGTGGACACCATCTGGAGGGTCCCAGGGGTGACAGTGGGCCATAGGTGCCCGCAAAGGCGGTAGGATCCCTGCTGTGAGGAGTGTCTGGGCACCGTGTGTATGTCTGGTGCCCCTGCCCTGTGCCTGGCCCATGGCAGACACACCCCTTGGCTGTGGTAAAATGGGGCTGCTCGACATGCCACCACTTGCAGGCCTACTGCCGATACCCTGGTCACATGCCTCAGTCCTCCATTACATTCTCAGGGCCACTGTGCCTGCTAGCATGTGACCAGAACATGTGTGTGGGGCAGCTCAGACCAACCCCCAGATGGACAAGGACAGGGAATACCATGCCCATGTATGTGGGGGATTCCCAAAGGGGTTCCCTGTGCATACCCCCACTATGGTGGCGGGGGGCACATTGCCCCCTGTTCATGCCCATCTGCCTCCACCACGGCCAGGGGGTCAACACACAGGTCCCCAGAGTCATGGGGGGAGGGCCAATACCACCTGCTCAGTGGACATACCATCATGCAGTCTCCTGCCTCCAGTCCCAGGGTGTTTGTGCATATGCCCACCTAACAGCCATCCACCACTGATGTGGCACCCCTCAAAGCACATATGGATCCCTGACTGGCTCAGGACATAGGCATTGTGGCAGGAACCTGGGTACCTGGCACATACATCTGTAATCTCCCCATTCGCATTGCACACCACCTGCACATTCACAGAGTGGAATGCCTTGCAATTGCGATACACAGCCTCCCTCTGTTGTGGTGGCTGGAGGGCAATGTGTGTGCTGTCTACCACACCTAGGACTGACAGGAACCCTGCCAATTGTAGAATTCCTGCATGGATGGTGCTGCATTGATGGGAAGCAGATGTTCTGTGCAGGTAGGCACCCAGGAACTGAGTGAGGCACCATGATACCGCAGGCTGACTGAGTCCCCCAACATCGAGGGAAATGGCTGAAATGATCCCATCACCAGGAAGGCCAGCACTGTTATCACCTTCAGGTGCACTGGAATCAGATCGCCCCTCTGTGTGGGACTTTCTGACCATGGCTCAATCTGCTGGCAGGAGTCATGTAGGCAGCCCTGTTGAATCAGTGCCTTGCCACACATACCTCATTGCTCATGTCTATATACTGGTCCCTCTGACATGGGACATTGGCATCAAGTTCCCTCTAATTTTCTGTAGGCTGTGTGCGCATAAAATATCAGCTGTGCAGCTTTTGAAAGAAGGTTAAATTTTTGTGCACCACATAATGACACTGAGTTATATACTTTAAAATTTGACTATACGTCAGAATACAGTATGTACACCACATTGATTGCACTAGAAAATATTGTAGAACTTGTGAAAACCGTAAATACACAACAACTTTTAAATTTTAAGACGTCTGTGTTGTTTTCTATCAGAATCAGAACCGTAATTTTTGTGCGCTCTGTTGTCAAGTATGTGCGCTCGCTCGGCGAGGTGTGTGCGCGCGCACACGTGCACAGCTTAGAGGGAACAGTGATTGGCATGGGGACACCTGCAATACATGTCCTGCCCACCACAGGCACAGCTGTGCAGGAGAGTCAGAGCATACCAGTCCTGGATGATCTGCATGTTGTCTTTGTCCAGTCAGCCAACTGCACAATAATAAATAGGCATTGCACACATAGTGGAGTGTCACAAGAGCTGCAGGTAGCACTGTCACTGTCACGCACTGTATTGGTCCTGCCACAAATCAGTTCAGGCTGGAGTGCCCAGACATATACACGACACATATTCAGAAGTGCACATTCACAGCCACGTGCATGTGTGATGACATGCAAGCATGAATGCGCATGCACCCTAAAGCTTGCATGTGGCCTGACCTCACCATGTTTTGTATTTCCCAAATACTGTGCCTGCTCCCCTCTGCAGCAGCTGACCTTGCATTCACATTCCCCTCTTTTGGGCTGGCTGCGGGAGACAAACCACTGACCCTCTGCATCCTATGCACATGCCATCCTTCTACTCTGTGTGGCTGCAGTACTGTTGGGAGTATGCAGACACAGATGTGTGCACGTGGGCAAGGTCATGTTAGCAGTGGGATGTACGCATTGACATGTCCCAGCATGCACATCCAAATGGGTTCATCACAGTCCACCGTGCATTGTCTCTGTGACACAGACAGTCCATGTCACGGCACCTAAGGTTGCTATCAGGAACACAAGGTTCTCCGAGGGTGAGGTGACCCTCATGCTGGAGGAGATCCTCCAGTGACTGACACAATTGGTGGGGAATGTATCCACACTTATGGGTGCCTATGAGAAGCAGTGGCTGTGGCTTGATGTGTGTTGCTGTATCAATGCCATATATCACCAGAACTGGGACATCGAGGATGTGAAGTGCAGATGGCATCAGGTGTGCCACAACACTTCCTGGAAGGCACAGCAAGGGTCTGCAGGTGTGCAAGGGGAGCAGCTAACTGACCTGGAACAGAGCATCCTCACTACAATTGACTCTTCTACCTCAGGGGGGATAGGCCCTCTTGATACATCTGGAGCATCCCAGGAGCAAAGTATATGTGTGACATGTGTGTCCCTGCCCCTTACCCCATGGTACTTCCCTCCTGATGTGTGCATGCACACACTTGCATGCAACCACCAGCACTGGCTGCCATGGTGGCCCTGTCATGCTGCCGCTGCCAGGCATACCAACAGTGCATGTGGTCACTCTACTGTTGGGTTGTGTATCAGGGCATTGGCAGCATGACTGCCAGCTGGTGGTGGCAGGGCTGAGTACACAGGCCAAAAGGGTGTGTGTCTGTGCATGGGCCTCTGTGGCCATCTGTGTACAGGGGGTAAGGGTGTGTCACACATCATGGTGGCTGCCCCTCTCAGCCTGAGTGGCCTCATGCCCAACCCTCATGGCTGTGACACTGCCACCCTGTCAGTGGTGGCATTGCCAGGTGCAGGTATGACTCACAATACTGCCTGTGTCTTCACTGGTGCCCCTGCTGTAGCTTCACAAGCAAACGTGCCTGCTCTGCTGACAGTGTCCATGGAGGATGCCACAGGGGACAGTGGGGAGGCCCCAGATGATGCCCCACTGCCATGCATCACTGCTGATATCGCACTGCAGCAACCACCCGATGTCCTTGGACAGGATGATCTGGAGTTCCTTGTCCCATCCCCATCACCTCTACCACAGCGCAATATTGATGATGGTGATAACCAGGAGGGCAGACCCACAGGGATACACAGCATCACCTGCATTGCTGTGCTGAGTATCTGCTTGCACACAGAACCGCCCATCAGGCACAGTCCGAGCAACAGCTGGAGCTGCTGCGACAGTCCACAGCACACCCATGTTGCCTTTAAAAACTAGGTTTAAAATAGGGGGATATGTCTATTAAAGGGCATTAGCTGCTACCATGGGGCTAATGCAGATTTATCGTCTGGCGATAGCAGCTAACGTGTGACAAAACTCTGATATTGGAGGCACTTTTCTGTGATATCTGGTTTTAGCGTGGTGCAAGGGTGTTGGGGTGGGATCAAGACAAATTGGGGCAGGGAGTGGTGGTGCCAATAGTTGGTAGTTACCGTGCAACACCTTTCTGAATGGTGGCTGCAAAACTCTGGCCTGTTTGTGGTGACAAAGGTGGTGTTATCTGCCTGAAAGCTTGGAATGTGGCATGGTGGCTGATGATGAGTGGCAGTAGCCATTTTTCCCTGGAGGCGATCGGGCTTCTAAAGCAGTGATTAGGCTATCCCCCTTCAACAATATTGTTGGTTCCTCAGTGTTGCAATCCACAGCACTGACAATATGAAAAAAACAATGCCCTTCCTCCCTTGCAGCACTGATTCTCTTTGAACAGCTCCTGATCCTCATTGAGAATTGTCCAGAAGGGATAGTTGCATCCTCCCAGGCAAAACAACATCCTAGCTAGCCAATCAGTGAACCCCCCTCCCTACCCTCCCCTGATCCACTATCACTAGTCCTAGCTAGTCAGTTGGTTCCTTCCTCTCCCTCCTCCTCTATAAAGGTAAAATCCCGGCTACCCAGCCAGTAAAGGGGAACCCCCACAGTCCTCCAGCCTTTAACCCTCCTCAAAGTCATATCTTTGAAAGTCCTAGTGGTCCAGTGGGAAGACGGACAGGAGCGTTCCTCTCAATTTGTTCCTCTCACTTTCATTGGGCATTTCAAAATGGCCACAATCACGGGGTGCTACCCTCTAGCCTCATGCTAGGGAGCAGTACCATGAGATCATGGTCATATTGAAAAATACTTTTGAGGAGCTTAGTACCTAAAGTAAATGTTATGTTTTTGACTTTAGCATGTGCACAATAAGCAATGTGGGGAAGAACATGGATGCATTAAAGTCTAATTTGTATATGAAGATTTATTTAGATGCATATTTTAGGGTATTTGAACTAAGGTTTTCTGGGCCCTGTTTAGAATGAATGCTAGTACCAGTTTCTAAACCCTATTTATTTTTGCAATCGTAAGTCCTTCACTGGTATTGCTTCAGACAATTTTTTGACCTGAGCGAAAAGCAATTTTAATCATACCTGCTGTAAACTCCCAGCCAAAATTGCATCACTTTATTTCAGAGTACAGTACATTTTTATATAACTTAGACAAGGATAATTGCAAGACCTGTGACTGAAAATATGGAATCAAATGGAGAAATTAGCAAAGTCTTTTAGCTCTTAGCAAAACAGAATTCAGAAAATGTTTGGCTTGTAAATACCTAAAAGCTCAGGTAAACTTATTCACTCTTTCAAAGTAGACTAGGGAACATAGGTTGAAATTACAAAATAATACATTTGAAACATTTTTTCACTCATTGCATAATTAAGCTGTGGAATTCATTACTGGATGATGAGGGAAAAGCAACCACAACTTCTACTATTTAACACTTATATAGCGCCACGCACGCAGCGCTGTAAATACAAGAGACAGTCCCTGCTCGTCAGAGCTTACAATCTAGTCACGGCAATACAGAGCATCATTCAATCAGTGCAAAGTACAATATGGTTTTTACAGTTCGATCATGAGGTGAGGGTTAGGTTAAGATGAAGGATAGAAGTCAGCAGTTGATATGACTTTGTTTAAAAAGGTTTGGATAAGTTCCAGGAAGAAAAGTCCAGAATCTATTAGTAAGGTACACTTGGAGTACGCAACAGCTAATCTCTGGGGGGCTATTAGCATAGAATCTTGCTACTTTTTGGAATCTACCAGGTACTTGTGACCTGGATTAGCCACTGTGGGAAATAGGATAGTAGGTTTGATGTACCTTTAGTCTCTTTCTTCCAACCTGCTTCTAAATTACATCTGTTCAATGCTATAGATTTGTTCAATGTCCATTTAAAACCTGGCTCTCCCATTATTCTCTACCCTCTGCCTTACGCCTTCTGCTACCTTCTTGAACAAAAATGAATTAAAATGTAGCAGTTATATCTTACTGCTCATCCTCAATTTGAGGGTGTCACCTTGATTAGAAAAGAATCACTCACTCCCCTATATCATTACTCTCACAGATGATGCTGTCATCATACTCATAAACAGTGGAATTATTCTATTCAAACTATTCAGCATCCTAAAATTACCTTCATTAGTGAGCCAGCAGGTTGTAAGGTATTAGCTGTTGATTAGCTTCTCTTATCCTTCAGCTTTTGCTGAATCATTCAGTGAAAATGAAAGCTGGGAAAGTGAAAAGTGCCTTATATGTTGCTCTTCCTTCCTCCTGGTGCTATTGTAAATGACACACGCTGGATTAATTGCAAGACCAAGTTTCAAGGAAAAATTAGTTTACAAATTGTACTCTTACATGACTTAAGCATTTGATGTATATAGCATTAATTTATACAATTTACACAGTAATCATCTGGTACATAAGTTGGTCTGGCATGATTATTTTTTATTTACATATTTAATTTCTATAAAGGCATTTCTTTTCCGCACTATCCAATTTTCTAGGCAGATTAAAATAATAAATCCATAATAAATAATATAGAAAACCTTGCTAACATAAAACACTCATGCAAAACTAATTATTTGTTAACAATAAAATAATCAATTATAAATAATATTTAAATATGGTTAAATAATAAAATTACACATCCTGCAGCAGGACTAGTTTATCATGTGCACTCTAACAGAGATCAGTCACACGTGTCTTTCCTGACTGCACATTCACATTTTTCCTAAACTTAGTCACCCTCAGCCCAGTATTCAAAAGCATTTATTTGTATAGTGGGGTCTCTATAGGAATCAATTTCCTATCTGTGAATTTTTGGCTGCATTGTCCAGATAGTGCCACTGGAAATTTGTACTAAGAGCCCTATCAGTTCTGGATAGTGCCAGCCAGAGCGAGGCTGGAGGGTGGACATTCTGCCTAGGTATATTTTATTTATTTAACAGGTTTTGTTTTGTTTTGTGCAAGTGCAAGTGCAAGTGCAAGTGCAAGCAGGGTTCAGAAAAGGGCGAGGAACTAGAGACATCTTTGCAGATGTGAGATGGATCCTTGAAAAGTCTAAAGAATACCAAAAGGATATCTATTTGTGCTTTATCGACTATAGCAAAGCTTTTGACTGTGTAAACCATGAGAAACTCTGGGCCACATTAAGAAGCATGGGTATACCAGAACACCTGATCGTTCTCTTGCACAATTGATCAAGAAGCAACAGTTCGAACAGAACAAGGAGAAACAGAATGGTTTAAAATAAGCAAAGGTGTAAGACAAGGCTGCATACTTTCCCCCTACCTGTTTAATTTTTATGCAGAACAAATCATCAGAGAAGCAGGACTGTATGAAGACAACAGAGGTGTGAAGATTGGTGGAAGACTCATCAACAACCTTCGCTATGCTGATGATACCACATTACTGGCAGAAAGTGAAGATGATATGAAACATTTGCTTCTCACAATCAAAGAACATAGTTTCAAAATGGGCCTGCACCTTAATGTAAAGAAGACAAAGATCATGACAACTGGCATAATCAACAGGTTCATCGTCGAAGGAGAAGAAATTGAAATCGTGAATAACTTTAACCTACTTGGATCAACTATCAATAAAGAAGCAACAAGCAGTCAAGAAATCAGACAACGCATTGCTCTTGGCAGAATGGCTATGAAAGACCTAGATAAGATTCTCAAGAGCAGAGATGTCTCTCTCCATACCAAGATTCGACTTGTTCAAGCCATGGTATTTTCAATAACACCATATGGATGTGAAAGCTGGACAGTGAAAAAGATAGACAGGAAGAAAATTGATGCCTTTGAATTATGGTGCTGGCGGCGAATACTGTGTATACCATGGACTGCCCGAAGAACAAACCAGTCTGTACTAGAGGAGATCAAACCTAAGCTTTCTTTAGAAGCTCAGATGACAAGACATTGACTTTCATACTTTGAACACATCATGCGGAGAGAGAGATCATTAGAGAAAGACATCATGCTTGGCAAGATAGAAGGTCAACGCAAAAGAGGAAGGCCAGCAATGAGATGGATCGATACAATAACAGCAGCTACGGGTACCAGTCTATCAACAATAAGCCGCCTGACTGAAGACCGAACACAATTTAGGATAGCTATCCAGAGGGTCGCCATGAGTCGACTCCGACTCGACGGCACTTAACAACAACAACAACTGGTTTTGTTTTGTTTTTAATATACCGCTTTATTATTTCAGTCAAAATGATTTACTTTGCAATTTAAACTTGGTAATGTACATGGCAGATGAAATTTAATGTGGACAAGTGCCATGTTATGCACCTAGGAAAGAAAAGCCCAAACTATGGTTACACGATGCAAGGTTCCACATTAGGAACCACACCACCCAGGAAAAAGATTTAGGCATTATCTTGGATAACATGTTAAAACCCTCCACCCAGTGTGCAGCAGCGGCCAAGAGAGCAAATAGAATGCTAGTATGATAAGGAAAGGAATGGAGAATAAAACAAAGGATATTATAAAGCCTCTGTAATGTTCCATGGTGCGACCACACCTTGAATATTGTATGCAATTCTGGTCGCCGTATCTTAAAGGATAAGCATTATTAGAAAAGGTACAGAGAAAAGCCACCAAAATGGTAAAGGGGATGGAAGGATACCCCTATGAAGAGAGGCTAAAAAGGTTAGGGCTCTTCAACCTAGAAAAGAGACGGCTGAGGGGAGATATGATAGAGGTCTATATATTAATCGATTATTTACGCCATCAAAATATAGAAAGACTAGGGGGCATGCAATGAAGCTACAGGGTAACCTATTTAAGACTAATAAGAGAAAATATGTTTTTCACTCAACGTGTAATCAAAATCTGGAATTTGTTATCGGAGGATGTAGTAAAAGCTTTTAATATAGACGGGTTTAAAAAAGGTTTGGACAAGTTCCTGGAGGAAAGGTCCATAAACCATAATTAAAGGGGACCCAGAATATCTACTGTTTGACCCAATACAAGCATTGTGGAACCTGTGTCTTTTGGTGAAACTGCTAGGTACTTGTGACCTAGATTGGCCTCTGTTGGAAACAGGATACTGGGCTTGATGGACTTTGGTCTGACCCAGTATGGCATATCTTATGTTCTTTTTTTTTTTTAAACTTTTATTTTCATTTTGCAACAAACAAACAAAAGAAACAACACACCAAAGGAGACAAAACAAGTATACAATAAAGAAAAGTAAACCCAATTACCCCCCACCCCCACGCTTCTTCTCTAGCTGATTATGTCAGCATGTGAGCGCTTCCAAACAACAGTGATTATACATCAAAACAATCAAAAGAGTATCTGCGATACAGAATAATCATGGGACAAAGATATATACAAATTTAGACAGTCAGATGAGAGCATTGAGCAGAATGTACATAGTCATTGAGCATCTTCCATTTAGACCGATGATGAGGGGTCTGAATGGGGGAAGCAAACATACGAGGTATTTGTTCATATTTACTGTAGAGACAGACATGATTCCACCATTCATTGGGGCTCAGCTGGGAGCTATTTTTCCAGTATTTCGTAATTAGGGAAATAGCAATGCCAAGCATAAAGTCCAAAAGGAAGTAAGCCGTTTTTGGAAGAGAGGGGATCCCCGCAGCCGAGCGAAGTCCCACTATCCTCCAAGAAAGGGGCTCTTGAAAGTGCAAAATAGACTGGATACGACCCCAGACCCGACGCCAGTAATACTGTAGTGCGGGACATTCATACATAACATGAGGTAGTGAACCAATGGCCGCATGACATGTCCAACAACTATTGCCCTGAGTAGTGTTCCATTTGGCTAATCTGTCAGGAGTGTAAAAACACCGGTGGGCTAGAAAGAAGAGTGTCTGAGTGAGTGAGGCGGATCGGGAGACCCGTGTCACTCTACTCCAGACAAGGCTCCATTGCTCCGGGGTCAAAGTCACATGCAATTCTCTCTCCCATGCTTTCTGCGCTATAGGGGTATCTCTAGTTATAGCATTACATAAGGTGTTGTAAAAATTGGATGCTACACCCGGTGAACTACCGATAGATCGGATAGTCTCCAACCAACCTTGTGTAGGGGAGGCCGATGGCGGGAGCACCTTAACACTCCGAAGGCAATGCTGAAGTTGCACCAACTGAAAGTAGTGTTTCGCTGGGAGACCAAATTCAATTTGCAATTCACTAAAAGTTTTCCAGCGACCTTCATGGAACAACTGACTAGGAATCCAAATGCCCCTAGTGTACCAGGGGCTCCACGCCATCGGCTTATTTTGTATTCGAAATCGAGTGTTGTACCAAAGTGGGAGCTTGTCTAACGGACAGAGTCGGGAGTCTAAAGAGTGCATAAGATTATTAAAGGCACCTAAGGTGTCTAAAAGCATTGGTGGAAAGTGGGAGTCTGATGGGAGAGTCATACCAGGGAGAAAAGTAAGAGGAATCGGTTTGCAAAGGTCCTCTTCTATGTCTAGCCACACAGGTCTACTCGGTACTGGATCTTCCAGCCAACGAGCGCCTTGTTTGAGAAGAAAAGATTGATGATACTTCAGGAAATCAGGGAATCTGACACCCCCATTTTCCTTATCTGCTTGCAGCTTATGTTTCGCTATCCTAGGTGTCTTGTTTTGCCACAAGTATCTAGTCAGAAGGCCCTCTATATCTTTATATATACGTCGAGGGAAGAGACAGGGCAACATTTCTAAGATATAATTCACTTTCGGAACAATCATCATTTTTATGGTTTCTAATCGACCCCACCAGGTAAGTGCTAAAGGAGTCCAGCGGTGAGTAAGCGCCCGGACTTTAGAGGTTAAATCTTTGGCATTGAAGGAGATAGTGTCTTCCAAAGGAGAACAATAGTGAACCCCAAGGTATTTGACCATGCGAGGTTGCCATAAAAAGGGGAAGGGTTGCATATCTGCCTGATGAAGCAAAGGATTTAATGGAAAGGCTACCGACTTGGTCCAATTTATCTTATAACCGGACAGTTGTGAGTATTTACCAATTTGCTCTAGGACAGCCGGTACTGAGTCTATAGAGACAAAAAGCATAAGGTCATCAGCATACGCTGAAATTTTGATTTCCCTATGGGTGAAGGGGACTCCATGAATCTCCTCCGATTGCCGGATTAGTAAAGCCAAGGGTTCGAGTGCAAGATCGAAGAGAAGTGGAGACAGTGGGCATCCCTGGCGAGTGCCGCGTTGAAGGGGAAAAGGCTGAGACTTTAAAGCATTGGCACATATACTGGCTGTAGGCTGTGCGTACATGGTGCGAAGACAACGGAGAAAACCTTCCCCGAATCCGTACCAGCGGAGGACTGCAAACAGGAAGGGCCACTCTAAGCGATCAAAGGCCTTCTCAGCATCAAGTGAGAGGCCAACAAATGGGCGATCAAGATTAACTGCGGTAGTCAATACATGGCATAGAGTCCGAGCATTGTCAGCAGTTGATCTACCAGGAATGAAACCGCATTGATCTGGGTGTATTAAGGTAGGCATCCTATCCGAGAGCCGGGTAGAGAGAATGGTGGCAAATATTTTATAGTCCGCGTTTAGGAGGGAAATTGGACGATAATTAGCTGTTAGTTGCGGGTCTCTCCCCTCTTTCTCAAAAACTACTACATTTGCCACTGAAAAGGACCCAGAAGGAGAACCCTCCTCGGCCAGAGCAGAAAAATAAATTTTCAAAACTGGAGCTAAGTCAGCGTGAAAGGTTTTGTAGAATTCAGCAGGGAGACCGTCTGGGCCTGCGGCTCGACCTGAGGCACATTTCTTGATAGCAGAATGAATTTCTGAGACAGTAAATGGTGTGTCCAAGGCCACTCTATCTTCGTCAGATAGGGTCGGTCTTTGTACCCCTGAAAGTAAGCGTTCAAATACATCTGGCTCAAAATCACATTCAGATTGATAAAGCCGAGTATAAAAATCACGAAAGAGTTCTAAGATTTCGGTATCTTTAGTGACCAAGCCCCCCCCCGACGGATTACGGAGGGCGGTAACACGCTTGGCTTCTTTTTGACCTTTTAGGGCATTTGCTAATAATTTGCCAGCACGATTATTTTCCCGATAATATAGCCCTTGTTGTGATTCAATATTTTTAACAGCAGCAGTGTACAAAAGCTGATTGTATTGAAAACGCAAGCGTTGTAAACGGAGTAAAATACATGGGTCAGTACGGGACGTGAGGAGACGCTCCCCAGCTTGTATCTGCTGCTCTAGAATCAGTAAATACTGCTTTCTTTGTTTCCCCTGCCGAATTTGATAGCTAGTTATAGTGGCGCGGATAGATGCTTTAAAACCCTCCCACCAAGCCCAGCTCGCTGTGTCATGGGGTGAGTTAAAATGAAAATAATCTTGGATAGCGGCCTTTATATCAACCTGAAAATCTTTTTGACCCAGTAGGGATCTATCAAAAAACCAAGCTCGGGGAGAATCGTCCCGCGCAGTGACACGTAATGATAAAGATATGGCAGCATGATCTGAAATATGGAGAGGATGAGTCCTAGTCGTGTCTACTTGAGAAATCAGTGCTTTGGAAATGAGAAAGAAATCTATTCTAGATTGGGAGTGATGGGGGGCAGAAAAGAAAGTGAACTCTAAGTCAGAGGGGTGAAGCAGCCTCCATATATCTACCAGCGCAAGATCTTGCATCAGAGCTGTAAGGGTAGCAAGACTCTTGGGTGGACTACTCGTTCTAGGCGGCTGTCTATCTATCAGAGGGTGGCATATCTTATGTTCTTATTAAACAGGGATATTGATAACTTGGATTTTTCTGGTATAGGGATAGCTGTGATATTCAGCCACTATCCGCATAGCCCAGCACTTTAAGGACAGCAGAAGAAAAGCTGTCATAACTTAAAGCATGCAAGTATACATGTTAGTTTACGTTGTTTAACATTTCCTACACTACCTTTCACGGTGCCATGTGTACTGTTGAGTCAATGCTGACTCCTGGCAACCCAGCAGTCCCTGGGTTTTCATGACAAAGTGTGACTGGAAGTAGATTGGAGGGCCTTTCTTCCAAGGCGATGGAGGGTAAAGTGACTTGCCTAAGGCCACAAAGAATGGCAGTGGGAATTGAACTGTTTCTCGATTACCCAGGGAGATAAGGGGATAAATGATGCAGCCACATTTAGTGAAGAGTGGGAAAGGAAGGAAGACAAGGAAGGAATTACTTTGCTGCTCTATGTGCATATCCAAGGGCTATAGCAGTGCTGAATATATGTGGGCTGTTTAAACATTGTGGCCAGCATTTTAAACACTGACTATGGGTTTAAGTACGGACTTATCTATCTCCAGGAACAAGCAGGAATGTAGTCATCACATATGGGTATCGTCGGTATCGACGGAGCCTGCGCGGGAATGCTCCCCAGCGTCCAATTAGAACGCTTTTGGGAGCATCCCACAGTGCTTGCGTGCTGCCTTCCCGCCTTTCCCAACTGCCTCTCTCCAGTTCTTCTTTTTCCGCGGAGCCAGCAGGTCATGTTCCTGTCACCGCAGAAGAATTTTCTTTTTCTTTATTTCTTTTTGTGGTCGCGTCTGCCTTCTTCGACGCTCTACCGGTACTGCTGGTCTTTCTTTTCCTTAACATGGAAAAACCTGCCTCAGGTTTTAAAAAGTGCACCGAGTGTGGTGGTACCATTTCCGTCACCAACACCCATGAATGGTGTTTAAAATGTTTAGGTCCTGACCACTCCATCACGGATTGTGTGTCCTGTGCCATGATGTCTAAAAGAGGTCGGCAGAACTGAGCTGCCAAGCTCAGTACCCTGTTTCCCTCTGATGCAGCTTCGGTAGCATCAACGTCTTCCAGGGCTTCTTCTTCCTCCCGTGGATCTCAGGTAACTAAACATAAATCCAGCCGGTCCTCAAAGGGTAGATCTCCTTCTAAGCATTGAGATGCCTCTGGCATTGCCCTCGAGGATTCTGCACCGGCAAAATTACCCCGGCGGGAGGCTTCGGCTTCCAAAGCATTATCGGGGTTCCAGGATGTTCTAGATGGCTCGGCCTCGACAGATCTCCTGGTGCCATGCTCTGGGGTACTGGTGGCTTCCACTGGTATCGACATCCAGGCATTGGCGGCGTCCATGGACCAGAGAATTCTGACCATGGAACGCAGTCTGGTGGGTTTCCTTGCGGCATCGACGCCCTTGGTGCCACAACAGACAACTCCACCGGTACCGGCACTGGCACCGGCATCGGTATCGGTATTGGCACCGGTACTGATAGCATCGACATCGGCATCGGTGTCTGCTATGCCGGTACTCTGTCCTCCGATGCCCTCTGGTACTGATTCTCCGGTACCGGTTATTCCCGGTACCGACCTTGGTCAGTTCAGGTATCGGGCTCTGCAGGAGCATCCGGACAGATGATACTTCGAGTCCTCAGAAGAATCTGAGGTTTCTGAAAGTTCTGTCGATGCAGCGATGCTTCTTCCAGAGGAGTCCTCCTCCCCTAAATGCAGGATGTCTCCTCCAGAGGACATGTCTTTCCAAGACTTCATCAGAGAGGTTGCTTGGGGCCTGTCCATTACTGTTGCCCCTGAAACAGAGTCAAGGGCCAAGGAGTTGGAAATTTTACAATATCCCAAAACTCCTAAGGAGGCAGCTACCTTACCCATTCATGAGATTCTATATGATCTCATGTTGAGGATGTGGGAAACACCTCTTACCACCTCTCCTCATTCTCATAGGTTAGATACTATGTATTGTGTCCCTCCTTGTCCTGGGTTCCATAAGACTCAGCTTCCTCACCACTCTATTGTGGTGGAGTCAGCTATGAGAAGGATTAGAAGTGCAAAAAGACATGCCTCTAATCCTCCAGGACGTGAATGCAGAACCCTGGATGCTTTTGGACGTAGAGTCGTTCAAGCTTCCATGCTTGCTGCAAGAATCAGTTCCTATAGTCTCTACATGGGAATGTTCCTAAAGGAGGTCACAGATAATTTACAGACTTTAAGTCCTTTCATTTCTGAGGATAAAAAACAGGACTTTCTCACTTGGGTCAAACATGCCCAAGATGTCTCTAAATTCTCCAACCATGCAGCCTTTGACTGCTTTGAGTGTATAAGCAGAACCTCGGCTATTGCCATAGGTGCACGTAGAATTGCTTGGCTCCAGGCATCTGATTTAGAGCTCTGGGTACAAGATAAATTGGGAAATATCCCTTGTACTGGTGAGAACCTGTTTGGTAAAGATTGGCAGGAAAAAGCCAATGAAATGGATGCTGAAAATTCCAACTTGGAAAGACTATCCAAGTCCACTGCTGATCCTGTTAGAAGTTGTTCAAGAAAACATCTTTTACTAAAAAAAAATATTTTATCCTGCTTATGGTCAGCAGGCATCTTCTGCAGGTCAGTTTTCAACCAAACTTCAGCAACCACCCAAACAGAAGAAAGCAAAGGCTGCTAGGCCTCCACCGGCACAGCAGCCTCAGCCTCCTCAGGGCCTTTGACTTTCAGCTAGAGAACTTAGCCTTTCTGGTTCTGGAAGGACCAGAACCGTCCACCATTCCAGGAAGGTTATGTCATTTTGCCCCCAGATGGGGGCAAATAACAGCAGAGCATTGGACACTCTCCATCATAAAGGAGGGGTACAAACTTCATTTTTCAAGCATGCCCCCTCACACAATAGTGAAGCAGTTCAATTCTCTGACCTCTCTCATCAACCTGTTAGGTCAGGAGGTTGCCATCCTTCTTACCCAAGGGGCAATAGAAGAAGTGCCTCTTCATCAACAGGGCACAGGGTTCTATTCCCCTTATTTTCTTATCCCAAAGAAAACAGGGGGATACAGACCTATCTTAGATCTCAGAGAATTGAACAAATTCCTTGTCAAGGAGAAATTCAAGATGATTTCACTCGGAGCTCTGCTTCCATACCTTCAGAGTCAGGATTGGCTTTGTTCTCTAGATCTCAAGGATGCGTACACCCATGTCCTCATCCATCCAACCCACAGAAGGTTCCTTCGATTCCTTTTTCAAGGAAAGCACTACCAATACAGGGTGCTTCCTTTTGGTCTGGCCTCTGCACCAAGGGTGTTCACGAAATGCATGGCTGTGGTAGCAGCATTTCTCCGCACTCTGGGAATATTTGTCTTCCCTTACTTGGACGATTGGCTCATTCAAGCTCCAACACAGTCAGAGGCCAAGACTTCTCTATCCTGCACAATGCGTATCCTTCAGTATTTAGGGCTGGTAATAAACATCCCAAAATCCAGTCTGACTCCCACTCAATCTTTAGAGTTCATAGGAGCTCTTCTGGATACCACAAGGGCAAGGGCCTATCTTCCCCAGGCCCGTTGCCTTCGCTTGGTGCAGTTAGCTTCTCAAGCAGTGCTAAAGCCTCATCTAACTGCTCGAGAAATGTTGCAATTGCTGGGCCACATGGCATCCACCGTGCATGTGGTTCCATATGCTCGCCTCCACATGAGGGAAGCTCAGTGGACTTTATCCACCCAATGGACCCAGGCATCAGGGTGCCTGTCAGATAAAATAGCAAACACAAGTCGCCTCATTTTGTCCCTCGACTGGTGGATGTCCACTCCAAATCTGTTGCTGGGGTGCCCCTTTCAACAACCCTTACCCCAAGCAACTCTCACAACAGATGCTTCTCCAAAGGGTTGGGGAGCTCATCTCCAAGACTTCACCCAGGGCACCTGGTCTCCGCAAGAGAGTTGTCTGCATATCAATCTCTTGGAACTCAGAGCAATTTTCCTGGCTCTGTGAGTGTTCCACTCCTTGCTCAGCTACAAGACAGTCCTCATTCATACAGACAATCAGGTAGCCATGTTTTATGTGAACAAGCAGGGGGGAACAGGCTCTCTGTCGCTTTGCAATGAAGCTTTGCGACTATGGGCCCTCGCCAGAGAGCATCAGATTCATCTGCTGGCAGTATATCTTCCAGGCATTCAAATCTCTTGGGCGGACAGACTCAGTCGAGTTCTCCTTCCACACGAGTGGTCTCTGCATGCAGACCAGGTGACCGGAATATTTCAACTTTGGAGAACCCCGGACATAGACCTCTTTGCAAGTCCGTGGAATGCCAAACTTCCCCGGTTCTATTCCAGAATTCCAGCTCAGGGGGCTCAGGCCAGGGATGCTTTCCTCCTTTACTGGGGTCAAGACTTCCTGTATGCCTTTCCATCCATTCCCCTAATTCCCAAAACCCTCTTCAAGCTTCAGAGAGAGAGAGGTCGCATGATCCTCATAGCACCACTTGGCCATGGCAAGTGTGGTACCCTCAGTTTCTACATCTCTCTCAAGCTCCCTCCCTGGAGTTAGGGTCTGCTCCAGATCTCATATCTCAGGAGAACGGAATGTTATGGCATCCCAATCCCCAGTCTCTGCATCTCAGGGCTTGGTTGCTGAAGGCCTAGATCTCCATGATCTTCATCTTTCTCAGCAAGTGAAAGATGTTTTTTATGCTTCCCGAAAACCTTCCACTAGACGTTCTTATGCTTTCAAGTGGAAAAGGTTTACTATTTGGTGTTCAGAAAAGGGTTTTAACCCCCTTGCGATACCTCTGGAATCTTTGCTGGAGTATCTCCTCCATTTGTCTAATGCAGGCCTTAAGACAAATTCAGTAAGAGTCCATTTGAGTGCTATTGCAGCTTCTCTTAAACCTCTAAATGGACAACCTATTTCCTCTCATCCTCTTATAGCAAGATTTATGAGAGGCCTCCTTCTAACTAAGCCTCCCATTAGACCACCTCCGGTGGCATGGGACTTGAACCTGGTTCTTGGGCAGCTCATGAAGCCACCTTTTGAACCATTAGCTACCACCTCCTTGAAATTCCTTTCTTGGAAGGTTATCTTTCTCATTGCAATCACATCAGCACGCCGCATTAGTGAATTGCAAGCACTAGTAGCTAATCCACCTTATACAAGGTTCCATCATGACGAGGTAGTCCTTAGGACTCATCCACACTTTATGCCTAAGGTGGTCTCGCCTTTTCATCTTAACCAAGAGGTCTACCTACCTGTCTTTTTTCCAGGACCTCATGCATCAAATCCAGAGAGGAATCTTCATACCTTGGACTGTAAAAGAGCTTTAGCTTTTTACTTACAAAGAACACAGCAACATAGAAACTCCTCTCAACTCTTTGTTGCTTTTGATCCTTCTCATTTGGGACTTCCAGTCTCCAAGAGAACACTATCTAACTGGATTGCTCAGTGTATTTCTTTCGCCTATCAGAGTAAGAACCTTTCTCTGGAGGGCCATGTCACAGCTCACAATGTGAGAGCCATGGCAGCCTCAATGGCTCATCTGAACTCTGTGTCTATTGATGACATCTGTCGAGCAGCCACTTGGGCCTCGGTTCATACCTTCACAACCCATTACTGCTTGGACAAGGACTCCCGCCGGGATGCCTTGTTTGGTCAGGCTGTTCTCAAACACCTGTTCCATACCTAATCAATTCCTACCCACCATCCCTGGTAGGATGCCAGAGATCCATGGGGGGAAGTGGAGCCCTTCTCGGGGACACACAACTTCTGGGGTCTCTCCCTGGCACCTAAAGCTAGGGAGTCCCTATATGTGATGACTACATTCCTGCTTGTTCCTGGAGATAGCATAGTTACTCACCTGTAACAGGTGATCTCTGGGAACAGCAGAAATTTAGTCCTCACAACCCACCCACCTCCCCTAGGAGTTGTATCTCTCTATCTCTCTCTTTCCTTTCCCTCGCACTCTCTCTTTCTCTCAGCTCTAAAACTCAACTGGAGAGAGGCAGTTGGGAAAGGCGGAAAGGCAGCACGCAGGCGCTGTGGGATGCTCCCAAAAGTGTTCTAATTGGACGCTGGGGAGCGTTCCCGCGCAGGCTCCGTCGGTATCGACGATACCCATATGTGAGGACTAAATTCCTGCTGTTCCCGGAGATCACCTGTTACAGGTGAGTAACTATGCTTTCCTTGTCTTTGTTATCTTATCTTATCTGTCTATATGTTCCAACTCACTTGTCTCCTTTGATGTCTATTATAATGTTTTAAAATATATATATATATATATATATATATATATGGCGTTAAGATATGGAAATGGCATCCATATGAAAACGATGATTTTATAAATGACAAAATGTACACATGGATGCCCATAAGATGTAGGAATTACAAGGGGGCATGTCAGGAGTGTGGTTAGGATGTGACTTGAGCAGATCAAACATGGACATGTGTAATCCCCATCACATATAGGGAATGCACGTGTATGACCAAAATTGTCTACGTCGGGATAGTTTTTTAAAAAGTGCTCATTTTGGTCTGACCTTTACAGGAAGGGTTAAGGGGGCTATCCTTAATCCTCTATTGTTTATTCCCCCCTCCCCCCTCCAAAGAAAGAAGCTTCTGTAGTGAATTGATGGCATGTATAGACATAGATTTGGAAAATGGCAAACAGTTGCCATGATTTGTAGGTTGATTTTTCTCACATGAAACTGAAAGAGACATGGAAAATGTCTCTTCCAGCTTTGTTTCTTCACATACACATGCACTCCTAGTTTGGAAAGGGCTCCACATTTGGCAAAGTCTTTTCTAAAATACCACCAGAATATGTACATCCCAACCTCAACGTCTTAATCTCACTCTCTACATAGTATTTAAAATCAGTCTTATTGTATTGATATCATTGTAACATAGTATCATAAGTAGCTTGCCTCTAACTATATATTAAAGTGTTGATATTCAAAAGAATCGAGCCAGTTAACAGGATCTGCTGACCGGCTAAACCCTGGAGATCCCAATATTCAGTGGCATTATCCGGATCATGCCGCTGAATATCCCCACAGACTGCAGTTAAGGCCCCCATTTACTGTAAATCTAGGATGGCCTGTGGGCAGAGAAGGAAAAGTCCTGGCAGCTATCCAGTCAGCAGTGATATTCATCTGCTAACCTGACTACTAAACCATATAAACTTAGAACAGATCAGTGACTCTCCTCCCTTTATGCGATTTAGCTATCTGGTTAGCAGATGAATATCGCCACTGACTGGATAACTGCTGCAGTCACTAGTGAAACCAGATATTCATTGTGGGACACCCGATAGACTCTGGTGCTGAACATGTGGTTTTAATTTTAGCAGTGGCAGCCAGATGTTTTTAAAGCGCTGACCACCGCTATTGAATATTGACCCCTAAAATTGTATTTCATGTCTCCAGTTAAAAACATAAGAACTTAAGATATTCCATATTGGATCAGACCAATATTCATCAAGCCCAATATCCTGTTTCCAACATTGGCCAATCCAGGTCACAAGTACCTGTCATTTTCACAAAAAGATACAGATTCCACATTGCTTATCCCAGGATAAGCAGTGGACTTCCCTTGCCTTCTTTAATAATTGTTTATGGACTGTTCCTCCAGGAACTTATCCAAACATTTTTTTAAACTCGGTTACACTAGCAGCTTTACTACATCCTCCAGTGATAAATTCCAAAGTTTGATAACGAGTTGAGTGGAAAAATGGGCTACATTGTAGCTTCATTGTATGTTCCCTAGTCTTTCTACTTTTTGAAGAAGTAAACAAACGATCTATGTTTACCAATTTCACTCCATTCATTATTTTATAGACCTTTATCATACATCCGCTGAGCTGTCTTTTTGCCAAGTTGAAGAGCCCTAACCTTTTAAGCATTTGCTCATAGGGATATATTTCCATCCCCTTTACCATTTTGGTCTCTTTGTACCTTTCCTAATTCTGCTATATCCTTTTTAAGATATGTTGACACAATTGCACACAATATTCAAGGTATGGTTGCACCATGGAATACCCTTTCTTTTATTCTCCATTCCTTTCCTTATGATTCCTAGCATTCTATTTGCTTTCTTGGCCATCACTACACACTGGGCACAAGGTTTCTGCTACCTCCACTGGGAGACTATTCTATGCATATACCACTCTTTTCATAAAGACATATTATCACATATTACTCCTGAGTCTATGCCCTTTCGCCCTCATCATATGTCCTCTTGTTGTAGAGCGTGCTTTCACTAGAAAGAGGCTCTCATCTTGTGCATTTATGCCACAGAGGTATTTAAACATCTTTATCATATCTCCTGTATCCCACCTTTCCTCTATACTACACGTATTAAGAATTTTAAGTTTGTCCCCATATGTTTTATAATAAAGACCAGTGAGAGATCTAAGATGGCTGATGGCAGTGTTTGAGCTCCAGCTGCATTTTCTATGTGGAAGAAGAGGAAAGGGAGGTAGGGTGCACTGTCCTAGGCTGACCCGTGGACCTCTACCCCTCTTACCTTGGGTCCATTGGATGCATTTGTTCAGCAGCTGGAGTGGCAGCCAGGTGCAGGTGACAGAGGCTTGGTTGAAAGGTGGGCAGAACTGGGTGGCTCAGCGTCTATTTCGAGTGGAGAACTAATGTCCCCTGAGATGCAGCAGAAATTTCTCTACCCTGATTTGGACCTTGTAACTGGTGGGACACGTGAATCTCCCATTTGGGTTTCTTCAGCGTCTCAGCTGTGGCCCACTGCAGATTCGGAGGCAAGTGGAAGTAGAGACTTACGAGGTCAACAAGTGGCAAGGTAGAGCATCAAAGTCTGAGTTCCTTCACTGAAGAAGATGAGTGAAGGCAATCTTCTACCTCTGGAGGACCACTTAGCACCTTCAGCTTTACTGGACAGAGAGCAGGGGTCATTGGTGTCTTTGTTTCCTTTGCAGAGGCTGGGGCAGTTGATGTTGGAATCCATCTGGTTGGCTGTTAATCAGCTTGGAGAGGAGATCACAAGTCAGATGCAAGGAATCCAAGGCCAGGTACAAGTGAACTCTGAATTGATTTCCAAAAATGCTAGTGAGAATGGGCAGATGAAAACTGATTTGGAAGGCTTTGCTTTGAGAACTGAATGTGTGGATAGTTTTTCAGAAGCTTTTTTGAAAGACTAACAATTTGAAAATCCATTTCGAACAACTGGATAATTTTTCTAGGTTTACGAATCTTCATTTAACTAACTTTCCACACTCATCTTGTATTTCCGTGAAAGAAATGTTTAAGCGATATTTACTTGAAAAATACTGCTGCCCACATCATCTCCAACACCACAAAATCTGACCACATAACACCTATCTTACACCAGCTCCACTGGCTCCCAGTTACTTTGCGTATCAAATAAAACAGCTCTGATCATCTTCAAAATCAGATAAAACCTCTCAGCAGACACACTCCAAGTGCTAATCTGCACCCAACCCAGTGACAGGCCACAAAGACAACTTTCATTGACAGCATCCAAACCCCAGCTCATTCACCAAAGCCAACAATTCCCCGACCAACAGAGCTCTATCACTAGTGGCACCCAACATTTGGAACTCCCTTCCAGAAGCACTGAGGACCACAACAGACTTAAAAGACTTTAGGAAGAAACTGAAAACATTCCTCTTCATGGAACACTTCAGTGAGCCCACACTGCAATCCACTGCATGGAAAACCCGAATAGCCTTAACACTGATTCTTAATATGCTGATTAATCAATGTAGATATGTTAAAATGTAAATAAGTTATGCTTTCTAGCATGTCCTGCATGCCACCCCTACCTATACCATGAGTTCTATGTAAAATTTGTTGAGTTATGCTGTAAACCACTTTGATTTTATGATAAGGCAGTATAAAAAACGTGTTAAATAAATAATAATTGCGGGTGCCAGAGGAAAGATATCCACCTATAGCTAAAGTGTATTATTTACCGATGGGCTAGAGGTCCTCTGCAGCTGTGGAGTCCCCTGGTCCTGGGCAAATGGATGCACTGAATGTTTCAGCTATGTTGGAGTCTTCGGATCCTAATGATATTGTACCAGTGATATGTCCAGTGACATTGGCCCTCATATCTGATAGAGATTGGCTCTTGAGGCTATTTTCCAGGAAAAGACATGTTGGGCCCGATATTGAGTTGTGCAGGCTATGCGCCGTGGCGGTGCATAGCCTGCCAGCCGACCTCCTTAACCCGGATTTTCACTTCTATGCTGGCAGAAGTGAAAATCCAGGTCCGCTTGCATGCCCTGGCAGCTGCAGAGGCTACACAGGTAGCAGCGATTTTCGATGCTCCCCATATAGCCCTCTGCACCTTAAAGATAAGTGAGGTTTTTCCTCACTTATCTTTAAGGCGCAGAGGGCTATGCCGGTTGCATCAAAAATCGCTGCTACCCATTTAGCCCCTTCCTCCACCCCTGTTCTGCCCCCGAACGCCCCTAACACACCCCGATGCAATGCGGATAGCATCTGAGCACGTTAGGGACTTACCTGGGATATTTGAAAGGCACTACCCATGTAGGTGCCCTTCAAATATCTCAGATATGGCCCTTACATGGGTAACTAAGGAAGTTACCTATGTAAGGGCCTTCAAATATCGGGCCCATTATGTTTAAGGGCTGCCTGGTCCATATCTTTCCGGACAGGGAGATTCGGCAATGCAGAAAAGAGTTTTTAATTCTGTGTCTTCAGGTCTTACAAGCAGGGAGTTTGTTTTTCCTCAGATATCCCTGTAAGTGTTTTATGAAACTGCAGGGTAATTCATATGTTTTCCTTTATTCACCACAATTACTTTCCTTTTTGAATGCTAGGGGGCCCGCTGGGGTGGAGTTGGTTGAATCCTTTGCTGCTTATTTTTGGTTCTGGATGCTTAAACACTGTTATTTCCTTCTCTGTTGGATTGGAATGCTATTTTCTTTTTTAGGATCTCTAATGCAGTGGGCTAGGGCAGGGGCTCCTGTGTTATTTAGATATCCTTGTTTGTAATTTTTTTTTGAATGATGTATTGATTGGCAGGAACACCCATTTCATGCAAGTGATATTATAACTTGTATTGTTTTTTCTGAAATTATAAATATTAAATAAAAAAAATACCAGCAACCATTTTAGTAGCCACTGTCTGTACCAACTCCATCCTGTTTATATTCTTTTGAAGGGGTGGTCTCCAAAATTGCACACATTACTCGAAATGAGGTCTAACCAGAGGCACTACCACTTCCTTTTTTTCTACTAGCCATTCCTTTCCCTATGCACCCAAGCATCCTTCTGACTCTTGCCATCACTTTTTCTACCTGTTTAGCCACTTTAACATCATCAGAAACAATCACGCCCAGGTCCTGCTCTTCTTTCATGGACAGAAGCACTTCATCCCCTATACTGTTCTGCTTCTTTGGATTTTTGAAGCGCAAATCTATGACGCTGCATTTTTTTAGCATTAAATCTCAGCTGCCAAATTCTCAACCATTCTTCAAGCTTAACTAGATCTCTCCTCATGTTATCTATTTCTTCCTGGGTATCTACTCTATTGCAGATTTTGGTATCATCTGCAGAGGCAAACCTTACCCGACAGCCCTTCTGGAATATAACTAACAAAGATGTTAAAAAGAATCAGACTAAGGACAGATCCCTGTGGCACACAACTGTAACATCCTTCTCCTCAGAGTGAGCTCCATTTACCTGTAAACTTTGTTACCTCTTATTTAACCAATTTCTAACTCAGTCAGTCACTTTAGGGTCCATCCCTAGAGTGTGTAATTTATTTATATGTTGCCTATGCGGAAAAGTGTCAAAGGCTTTCCTGAAATCTAAGAACACCACATCTAGGGATCTCCCTTGGTCAGCTCTCTGGTCACCCAGTCAAAAAAAATCAATCAGATTTTTCTCACAAGACCTGCCTCTGGTAAACCCATGCTGCCTAGGATCCTGTAACCCATTGGACTCCAGAAACCTCACTATCCTCAGTTTTAGCAGTGTTTCTGTTAATTTACTCACTACAGAGTTCAAACTAATTGGCCTGTAGTTCTCAACTTCATCCTTACTTTCGCTTTTGGTAAAAGGGAGCACATGCACCTTTTTCCAGTCCTCTGAGACCGCTCCTGACTCTAAAGAAGCATTGAAAAGGTCTGTCAGTGGAGTCGCTAGAACGTCCCCAAGTTCCTTCAGTATTCTTGGATGTATCCTATCCTGTCCCATTGCTTTGTCTACTTTTAGTTTAGCTAGTTCAACACAAACACAGTTTTCTGAAAATCATTCAGGATCCCCTACACTTCTATTCCTATTTGTGGGTGTTTCCTTAGATCCTGCTCCTGGCCCTTCTTCTGTGAACACAGATCAAAAGTATTTGTTAAGCAATTCCACTTTATCCTCATCAGCTTCCACATATTCCTCCCCTTTACCCCTGAGCCTGACAATACCACTTTTGCACTTTCTGCTCTTGCTACCATGTCTGAAAAAGGGTTATTCCCCCCATTTTGTTGCAGTGGCTATTTCTTCTTCTTTTTCTATCTTTGCTTTCCTGACTAATTTCCTAGCTTCTCTTAGTTTTTTTCCAAATATTGATGCTTGGAAAGATACAGGTTGTATTTTGTTCATATTAACAATCTGGTTATCAGCTGACAGGAGTAATTTGAAATATTTCAGTTCCTGTCTATTTTGTACTTATAGGCATCTGGATAACTTTTACCTTTATTATCTTTATCTTTATTGGAACTCTGTATCGGAATGCCCTAACTTCTCTCTTCCTTCAAGGATGCATTCTTTCCAAACTATGCCCTCTTGGGCGACTGTCAACTTACTCTATCTCATTTTTTTAAAGGTTAATACTGCAGTTTGGTTTCACCTCGATGAAGGAGGAGGCCATCCTTTCAGATAAGCCCCTCCCCTTCCTCAGAATGTTGCCCAGTTCCTAACAAATCCCAAACCCTCTTTCTTGCACCATCATCTCACCCATGAATTGAGACTCTGGAGCTCTGCCTGCCTTTTGGGACCAGCCCATGGAACAGGAAGAATTTCAGAGAATACTACTCTAAGTTTTGGATTTCAACTTCCTACCTAAAATCTTAAACCTCCCTCTCACACTTTCCTCTGTCATAGGCACCAACATGTACCAAGACAGCAGGCTCCACCCCAGCATGATCTAAAACCTTATCTATGTGGTGTGTGAAGTAATCTACCTTATCACACGGCAGGCATGTTACCAGACAGTCCTCATCCACGAGCTACTCAGCTATCTACATGCCTAATTATCAAATCAACAACTATGATGGCCATCCATGGCCCTGGAGAAACCTCCCTGGTACAAGAGGGTTTTACATCACCTGAAGGATAGGTCCTAGCTACAGGATAGGCCCTAGCTACAGGATCACTTTCTTCCACACCAAGGTGATACTGTCTTTTCATGCGACCTGTCTTCTACATGGTAACAGAGAGGATGCCAGAATGGAGGTGGGACTGTACTACTATGTCCCTGTAGGTCTTGTCTATATACCTCTCTGTCTGCCTTAACTCCTTCAAATCTGCTACCCTAGCCTCCGGAGATTGGACTCATTCCTTGAGAGCAAAGCACTCCTTTCACCTACTGTATATTACCTAAGTCCAACTTCTGTTTGTTGCACAGTGTCTTGAGTCATTTCCCCAGAAGATGGTTAATAAATCTTGAAATATAAATAATAAATAAATCACATAGGCCTTGTACTAGATCAGAAATTTGAATAAGCTTTGAGTCAACTGAAATGCCAACTGCAGCATGAGAAAAGTGCCGTACAACAATTTTCTCCAAATGTGCAACAGTTTAGGAAGTTCAGGAATTTTGCAGAATAGAGGCCACATATAAGATTATGGAATGCATCCATGTGCTAACCATGGTATTATCATTTATTTAGCTCGTGCCTTTCCAGTAATTGTTCAAGGTGAGTTACAATGAAGTATGGAAGGTATTTCTTTGTCTCTGGAGTGTTTATAATCTAAGTTTGAACCTCAGGCAATGGAGAGTTAAGTGACTTGCCCGAGGCCACATGTGCCAGTGGGATTTGAATGCTGATCTCTTTGGTCACTAGGCTACTCCTCAACTCCACGTCAGCTGTATTTATGTACTGCAGATTATTTTCTAAGATGAGCTAGAGTACCATGGGATATACATTATCAGTAGTATGAAAAAGAGAAGTAATGATATATATACTTTTCGCACAATTTTTTCTTAATGTGCAACTTTATAAACAGAGAACCCAATTTTTTGATAGCTCAGGTATGAATAAAGCCTGAGGTAATTTGAATTTAAAGAATTATCTCCAGGTTAAAAAACAATATTTATGTATGTTATGTTTTTTTGAACATACACATATATGCAAATGCAATGTGTGCCTTTGAGTCAATGCTGACTCCTGGTGACCCAGAAGCTTGTGGGTTTTCTTGGCAGTGTCATTGGAAGTAGATTGCCAGGCCTTTCTTCTGAGGCAATGGAGGGTTAAGTGACTTGCCCAAGGCCACAAGGAGTGCTAGTGGGAATTGAACCCTGGTTGCTTGGTTACTAAGCCAGTGTTCTAACCACTAGGCTACTCCTCCACTCCAAAATACATACAGGGTGGCCCAAAAAAAAGTGAGAACATCTCGTAAATTAAAAGCTTAAATAGTTTACTTATTTACCTTTTTTAGCTATATAACGTCTTTATTTCGACAATTTCCGGTTGCCATCTTTTTTTTAAAGTTTGTCAATCGTTTACATCTGTCTTTTTGAATTTTTAAATAACTATTATGCTACGAGATGTTCTCACTTTTTTTGGGCCACCCTGTATATATATTTCCAAATCTTACATCATCAGCATGTTTGTTTTTATATTTTACAGCCCATTAAACCATGTAAATGCCTTAAATGGGGATATTTAACGGCACTTACATGGTTAGTGCCATTGAATATCCCCTGCTAAATTCCTTACATGCCCCGATGCTATCAAGTTAGCATCAGGGCATGCTGGGGACATTCTGCCCAGTTGGCGACCTCCACCTAAAAGATAGGCGAGGAAAACTTTTGCCTATCTTTAAGGCACAGGAACTAACCAGGCAGCATCTTTATTGCTGCTGCATGGTTAGCCTTGGTGGCTTCCTATGTCTGCGATGATCACTGGATATTCAATGCTATCGCCACGGCACTGAATATCCAAGTTAGAGGTCGGCGTGGAGGATTATGCGTTGATGGAGCGCTTAGCCCTTCCAAAATGTGAACAACTAAATATCAGGCCCTATATCTTTTCTGATATCCATCTTCCAAAATTGAATAAGATATGCCATACTGGGTCAGAACAAGGTTCATCAAGCCCACTATCCTGTTTCCAACAGTGGCCAATCTAGGTCACAAGTACCTAGCAGTTTCCCCAAAAGACACACAGGTTCCAAAATGCTTGTATTGGGTCGAGCAGTAGATATTCTGGGTCCTTTTAATAATGGTCTATGGACCTTTCCTCCAAGAACTTCTCCAAACCTTTTATAAACCCGGTTACACTAACAGCTTTTACTACAAATTCCAGAGTTTGATTACACGTTGAGGGAAAATATATTTTCTTTTATTAGTCTTAAATATGTTACCCTGTAGCTTCATTACATGCCACCTAGTCTATTCTTTATTGTTTATTAGGATGCTTAATATACCGTTCATCACAACAGCATCTGAGCAGTTTACAACAAAAAAAGGCTGCTAAAGGTAGAAAAGAATGCCATTATTTGATAGGATAGGAAAGAATTAAAAAGAGATTAAGAAAAAAAAAGTAGGAGAGGCAACATGAGAAGATGGACTAGCGAGCATCACCGAGCGGGGGTGGGGGGGAGGGGGGAGGAGAGAGAGGGGAGATTGGAGGAGGAAGGTCAAATGCTAGACAGAATAGGTGGGTTTTTAAGTTTGCTTTGAAGGTTTTGAGGGAGGGCTCTAGACGGAGATCTGGGGGGAGCGAGTTCCAGAGATGGGGGCCAAGGAAGTAGAAAGCGGAGGAACAGGTGGATTCTAGACATGCCTGGGAGGGGGAAGGAAGGACCATACGATTTGCATGAATGGAGCGAAGGGAACGGTGGTGGGTGTGAAGATGGATCAAATCGGCAAGATAAAGGGGGTGCTGGTGTGAATAGACTTATGAACAAAAAGGAGAAGTTTATAGTGGATCCAAAAGGGGATTGGGAGCCAGTGCAAATGGATGAGAATGGGGGTGATATGATCAAAACGAGAGGAGCAGGTAAGAATACGTGCGGCAGTGTTGTAGACGATGGAGCTGAGACTTGGGGAGACCGGCCAAAGAAGCACTGCAATAGTCTAAGCGGGAAACAACAAGAGAAAGAAGAAGGGTAGTCATCGATGAGGGAGAGAGAAAGGGGCAGACAGAGCGAAGTTGTTTTAAATCGAGGGTTACACCAAGGTAGCGCAGAGAGGATACGAGAGGAATGGGGGAGGATGAAAGTAGGGGGGTAAGAAAGGGAATAGGACTATTAGCAGTAAACCAAATAGCTGAGGTCTTGGAGAGGTTAATATGTAAGAAATTAGAGGAGAGCCAGGATGCCACAGAGGAAAGACAGTTATTAAGGGGAGTAATATCGGGAGTGTCTGAGTCAGTGTGATAAAGGGGAAAGATGTCATCGGCATAGTAGTGGGCAGAAACACCATGTTGCTGAACCAAGAGAGTGAGGGGAGTTAGGAAAATGTTAAACAGGAGGGTGCAAGGACGGAGCCTTGGGGGACGCCACAGGGGAGGGGGTGGTAGGAGAGGAAATGGACCCAGAAGAAACGGAAAAGGAACGGCCAGAGAGGAAGGAGTGAAACCAGTGAATGGGGCCAGCAAGGCCGGCATCGCGTAAGCGTGAGATGAGGGTGCGGTGGCAGAAAGATCAAGGGAGACAGCAAGGGTGAAACAGCCGTGATCGTGGGCAGTGTGCAGTTCATTCAGGAGGGAAAGAAGGATAGGCTCTGTGCTATGACCGTGGTGAAAACCTGATTGCCGGGGGTGCAGGGTGAGGGAGGCTTCAAGGTGGGAGGACAATTGGGTGAAGACAAGTTTTTCCAGAAGCTTGGAAAGAAAAGGAAGATTAGAAATAGGTCGCCAGCTGGAAAGGGAGGAGTGATCTAGGGATCCATTTTTTAGAATAGGGCGGATAGTGGCATGCTTCCAGGGGGTGGGGAAGATCCCGGAAGAAAGACTAGGGTTTATGATGGAAAGAATGTGAGGAGAGAGAGCCAGAGAGGGATCTAAGAGCCAGTGGGAAGGAATGGGGTCGGATAGACAGAAGGTTTTGCAGACTGAGCTGAAAGTCTTAGAAAGAATGGAGGCAGAAATAGGCTCAAAGGAGGACTAAAGGTGGGAAAGGGGAGGAAAAGAGGGGGAAAGGGAGAGGGGAAGAGAAAGGAAGGGCAAGGACTGAGGCTGTAGGGGGGGGAGAGAGGGAGGGTAGGGCAGGTGTAGGGAAAGAGAGGCGGAGAGAAAGAACTTTGGAGGAGAAGTGCATTGCCAAGGAAGCGGGATCAGGGGTAACGGGGGGGGGGGGGGGGGAGAAGAGGAAGTGTGCTGAGCAGAGAGCGAGCGAAGAACAGAATACAACCGATGGGAAGAATTGGTGGAAGAGGAGATGAGGGTGGAGAAATAGTCCTTTTTGGCAGCATGGAGGAGAACACGGTATTGATGATGGCAGGCTCGGAAGCGGTCAAGGAGGGAGGGCGAGGGGTGCTTACGCCAGAGCCTCTCAGCGCGACGGAGATATCTACGATGGAGGGAGAGGCCAGAATGAAACCAGGGATGGTGACGGGGATGATGAGGGGCCGGACGAGGTTGAAGAGGGGCAAGAGCATTGAGGGCCCCTGAAAGTGCAGTGTACCAGGTGCATACCTGACTGTCTACAGGGAGAAGGTGGCAATCAAAGGGGAGAAGGGTATGAGAGGAGGGAAACTGAAGAAGAGTGTTTGCATTGATGCGATGAGAAAGGGGAGGGGGAAACAGGGTAGGGGGGGTGATAGTGGGGGATGGGATGGGAGGAGAGAGGAAATGAAAGGGTTGAAAAGAGGCAAAAGTGATCAGACCAGGGAATGGGTAGGGAAGAGAGGGAGGAAAGGACAAGGGGGGAAGCTTGGGGAGAGATGAAGAGGTCAAGGGTGTGTCCAGCGGAATGGGTAGGAAAGGGAACAAGCTGAAGGAGAGAAAGATCGATATTTTGACGGTGTAAACAATCAATCTACGTTTACCTGTTCCACTCCATTCATTAATTTATAGACCTCTATCATATCTCTTCTTAGCCATTTCTTTTCCAGTGTTGAAAAGCCCTAACCTTTTTAGCCTCTCTTCATATGGGTATCCTGCCATCCCCTTTACCATTTTGGTGGCTCTTCTGTGCACCTTTTTTAATAACTCTATATCCTTTTTAAGATATGGTGACCAGAATTGCACACAATATTCAAGGTGCAATTATAATATCCTTTGCTAGGTATCATTAGGAAAGAAATGGAAAATAAAACATTCTATTGGCTCTCTTGGCTGCCACTGCACATGGGGCGGAGGGTTTTAACATGTTATCCACGATGACGCCTAAATCTTTTTCCTGAGTGGTGGTTCCTAATGTGGAACCTTGCATTGTGTAACCATAGTTTGGGCTGTTCTTTCCTAGATACATAACTTTACACTTGTCCACATTAAATTTAATCTGCCATTTGGATGCCCAGTCTTCCAATTTATCAAGATCCTCTTGCAATTTTCCACAATCCTCATGGGTTTTAACAACTTTAAATAGTTTTGTGTCATCTGCAAATTTGATAACCTCACTCATTATTCCCATTTCCAGGTCATTTATAAATATGTTAAAAAGCAGCGAACCCAGCACAGATCCCTGGGGTACTCCACTATTCACCTTTCTCCATTGGGAAAATTGGCCATATAGCCCTACCCTCTGCTTTGTATCTTTTAACCAGTTCCTGATCCACATAGTACACTGCCTCCTATCCCATGACTTTTTAGTTTTGCCAAGTCTCTGATGAGGGATCTTGTCAAAGGCTTTCTGAAAGTCCAGATACATTATATCAACCGACTCACCTTTGTTTACCTGTTTATTTATACCTTCAAAAAAACATAACAGATTAATAAAACAAGACGTTCCTTGGCTAAAGGCATGTTGGCTGTCTCCTGTTAAGCCATGACTATCTACATGCTGAGTAATTTTGTTCTTTATGACGGTTTCTATCATTTTTCCCTTTACTGACATCAGGCTCACTGGTCTGTAGTTTCCCAGATCACCCCTGGAACCCTTTTTAAAAACTGGCATTACATTGGCCATCCTCCAATCTTCAGGTATTACAGATGATTTTAATGATAGTTCACAGATTACTAATAGCAGGTCTGCAATCTCATATTTCAGTTCTTTCAACACCCTTGGATGTATACTATCTAGTCCAGATGATTTGTTACTCTTCAGTTTATTAAATAGTTGGAATTCATCTTCCCGGTGTATCGATATTTTCTTTCAATTCTTTCGCAGTATCACCTTTAAATACCACTTCAGTCATGTGTAACATCCCTACATCTTCCTCAGTAAAGACCAAAGCAAAGAATTTATTCAGTCCTCCATGGCCTTGTCCCCTCTTAGTGCCCCTTTTATCTCTCTATCATCTAATGGTCCAACTGTAATTGAGCCACAGACTTATGCAAACTATATAAAAGACAAATTTCATTCTAAAGTACAATCAAAAATTCTTACGAACAAAAATTCAGTCTCGCATAATAGGATTTGGAATACATTCAATCCTCCATCAAATGATCAACTAGCCCATATCATTTCAGCAATAAATACAACCACTTCTCCAACTGATCCTTGTCCAGTCTCATGGATCAAAGCTACTAAATCAAGCTTCCTTCACATTATACAACACATAGTGCACATTTCACTTACTCAAGGTATATTGCCAGGGCAATTAAAACTGGCATCTGTCAGACCTATCCCAAAAAAAACTACTTTAGATAAAAACAACCCAGCTGCATATAGGCCAATATCTAGTATTCCATTTTTAGCTAAGATTATTGAAAAAATTGTACAACTTCAACTTCAAGACCATATTGATATTTATGCTCCATTAGATGACAATCAACATGGTTTTCGACCAAATCATGGAGTAGAAACCCTAATGATTTACCTTTTTGACAAAATACTACGTACCATAGATGACTTTAAGAAAGGCATTATAATGATCTTTATCGACATCTCTGCGGCGTTTGACTCTGTGGATCATAAAAAATTACTAGACAGATTAGAGGAGATCGGACTTTATGGTATCACATTAAAATGGTTCCAATCTTATCTTACAGAGAGACACATACAAGTAAAGATAGGTGACAAAGCTTCTCAACCCATAAGAGTTTTACAAGGAGTTCCTCAAGGTTCTGCCCTATCTTCTCTGTTATTCAACATCTACATACAACCAATTTGCAACATACCTTCAAAGAATGGCATTAATTATACCATTTATGCAGATGATATAATGATATTTACACCTGTTTCAATTAATAACCCTGACTATCATAGAATTATGGATTGTCTCCTACAAATGTCTGCGTGGTGTAAAGGCAATAATATGGAAATTAATTCCAGCAAAACTGAGGCCTTATTTGTTTCACGTAACCATGATTTCCCTCCTCTTCCTGATATCATGATAGAAAACTCTAATATTCCTATAAAATCTGAAGTAAAATATCTTGGAGTCACTCTTGACAAAGAAATGAATCTTAAAAAACATATCAGTAAGACAATCAGGAGTGCATATTATAGAATGAAGATCATTAGAAGATTAAGACCACTGCTTGAAACATCCCACTTTCGTAACGTCTGCCAAGCTTTAATCACACCATTATTCGATTTTTGTAATCCCATATACCTTGGTCTTCATAAGCAGTCAATTAAACCCTTACAACTTGCTCAAAACACTGCAGCTCGAATAATATTTGGAGTATCAAGCCAGGAACACATAACACCCATTTTGAGGGAGCTGCATTGGTTACCTATAACACATCGCATAAAATATAAAACTATTATATACATTTTTAAAATAAAACATCAATGTTCTGCAAACAGTCTGGCTACTCTCATTCAATCAGACGATACTATAAGACCTAGAAGATTAGGATCTACCAACAGAGTCAGCACATCTCTTGACTTTAGAAAAGCACGTAAAGATACAACAGATAGAGCATTCTCGTTTGCGGCACCAAATATATGGAACTCCCTCCCAAATGATTTAAGAGCTGCTCAGGACCTTAAAGACTTTAGAAAGCAATTAAAAACTGTCCTGTTTATTGAGCATTATGGTTCTACTGAATAAGCAATTCAGTTTGTAAGAGAGAAAGCAATCATATAATTAGCTGTATTATAGCTCACATTGTATTATAGTACACAATGTTTATAGCGCACTATATCTATGTAAAACACACAAATTTATTTAACTATGTATTTTGTCATTAATGTCTGTTCATATTTTCACTGCGTTTGTATTTCTTGTTAAACCGCTTTGATTGTTTGATAAGGCGGTATATAAATACTATTAAATAAATAAATAAATAAATAAACTGACTCTCACAGGTTTTTTTGCTACGAATGTATTTGAAAAAGTCTTTAAGCAATTTTGTTCCACAGCAAGCTTCTTCTCAAATTCTCTCTTTGCTTGCCTTATCACTATTGCCAAGTGGCCCCAACACCCTTATCTCTTGCACCAGATCTGGTGTTCCACTAAAGACTAGGTCCAAAATGTCTTTCCCTCTGGTTGGTTCATGAACCAGCTGCAACAAGAAGCAGTCATTTATTTAATCTAGAAACTTTATCTCCCTAGCATGTCTTGCCATGTCACTGACCCAGTCAATATTGGGGTAATTGAAATCACCCATTGTTATTACTGTGATGTAACTTTTGTTAGCTTTCCTGATTTTTTTGAGCATTTCATCATCCATTTGTTCATTCTGGCCAGGCGATCGATAGTACACCCCCACTGCCATCACCTTCCCCTTTTTACATGGAATTTCAATCCATAGAGATTCTACAGCACATTTTGTTTCCTACAAAACTTTAATCCTTTGTGACTCAATGCCCTCTCTAACATAGAGTGCAACCCCTCCACCAATTTGATCAGCTCTATCATTACGATATAGTTTGTACCCAGTTATCAGTGTCCCACTGGTTGTCTTCCTTCCACCATGTCTCTGAGATACTAATCATATCTAACCTCTCATTTAGTGCTATATATTCTAACTCTCCCATCTTATTTTTAAGACCTCTAGAATTTGTAAACAAGCATTTTAGAGATTATATTTTATTCATATTAATCTGGCTATTGTTAGGCAGGGGTAATTTGGAATCTTTAAGCTCTGTCTGCTCCGTACTCAAGGACATTTGGGCTACTTTTTTTCTTTATTGGAACCTCTCTGCTGATATGCCTTAACTTAATTCTTTTGGTAGTATCCTTCAAGGACACATTGTTCCTAACCATGTGCTTTTGGGCGACTGTCGGCTCTCCCCTATTATCTAGTTTAAAAGCTGTTCTATCTCCTTTTTTAAGGTTAATGCCAGCAACCTGGTTCCTTCCCGGTTAAGGTGAAGCCTATCCCTTCGGAAGTGCCCCTCCTTTCCCTAGAATGTTCCCCAGTTCCTAACAAATCTAAAAACCACATCCTTGCACCATCATCTCAGCCACGCATTGAGACTCCAGAGCTCTGCCTGCCTTTTGCGTCCTGCATGTGGAAGGGAAAGCATTTCGGAGAATGCTACCCTGGAAGTTCTGGATTTCAACTTCCTGTCTAAAAGTCTAAATTTAGCCTCCAGAATCTCCCTACTATGTTTTCCTATGTCATTGGTACCAATAGGTATCAACACAGCAGGCTCCTCCCCAGCACTATCTAAGACCTTGTCTAGGTGGTGTGTGAGGTCTGCTACCTTTGCACCAGGCAGGCATCTTACCAGGTGATCCTCACGTCTTCCAGCCACCCAGCTATCTACATGCCTAATGATCGAATCACCAAGTATAATGGCTGCCCTAACCCTTACCTCATGGGCACATGGCCCTGGAGAAACGTCCTCGGTGTGAGAGGGTTTTACATCACCTGGAGGACATGTTCTAGCTATAGGATCACTTCCTGCCACACCAGGGTGATGCTCTCCTGTCACGTAACCTCTATCCTCCAATAAGAATATCATTTCTACCACATCAGGTCATGGAGAGGTGCAGCAGTGGGGCAGTGGTGGTTGGAGCAGGAGCAGGGGATGGTAGGAATGGGTGTTCACCTAGGGTGCCAAATATTCTTGCTCCAGCTATACTTCTATGCAATCTATAGGCTGTAGACAATATCTTATCAGACTGAAACCATGCAACCCTATCACTCCGAGACCTCTTTCCTGGTCCAAGCATATCAGCCCCTCTTCTATTACTAATAATTTATTTTGATTTCTGTACCCATATGCATCACTCTTCACTTCTTTGAATTAAAGCTTAACTGCCAAGCATTTGACCGATCCTCTAGGGGTTTTTTAGATCACTTCTCATTTTTTTCTACTCCCCTAGGGATATCTTCTCTGTTGCAGATCTCTGTGTCATTCACAAAAATACAAACTTTTCTTGTAACCTTTCTGGTCAATACCTTTGTGATCGATATTGCAGAATTGTTCGTAGGACCGACCCCTGAGGCACTCTATTACTCACCTTTCTCTACTCTGAATGAATTCCACTTACCAATATGCTCTGTCGTCTGTCAGTCACCTAATTTCTACTCCAGTTTGCTAAATTAAGACCTATCCTCAAGCTGCTCATTTTATTCATGAGTTTCCAATGAGGAACAGCATCAAATGCTTTGCAAGAATCCAATAAAACCACATCCGGTGTTTTCTTTTGATTTACCTCTCTGATCAACTAATAAAAAATAATAATAATCTGCTTCATTTGACAAATCTACATGTGGTAAAACCATGTCATCTCAAATTTTGCAACCCACTGGTCATTTCCTTCAGTATCATCTTCATCAATTTTCCCACCACTGAAGTAAGGCTTTATGGCATGGAGGAGCAGCCTAGTGGTGGGAGCCAAGGTTCAAACCCCACCGATGCTCTTTGTGATATTAAGTAATTCATTTAACCCTTTACTGTCTCAGATACAAACCAAGGGCCCGGTATTCAAAGGCATTTATACATTTGGAGATCTGAAAACTGTGTAAATGCTGCTCATCAGGCACTGACATAGTGCCGCTGAGTATCCGTGGGCGCTGCCACTTCATGCCCCAATGCTAACTGGTTACTATCGGGTCATGCCAGGGGCATTCCATGGTGGTACCCATCTCCAACCGGGCAGCGGTGATATTGAGCCTTTGCCCAGTTAGTGACACAAGGCAAAAGTGAGGCACGCCAACTATCGCTGCTGCCAGGTTGGCTTCTGGGTTCTGCGGCCGATCCGGATACTCAATGCCAGTAGCAGTGTATGGCCCTGTCACTGAATATCCAGGTATAAGGTTCAGGGCCAGCAGCTTGCCACTGTAGGAATGTTGGCTGCTGGTGCTGAATATTGGGCCCTAAGATTATAAGCTTTCTGGGACAGGGGGGTACCCTATTGCACCTGAATTAAGCTCATCTTAAACTACCACTGTGAAAGAGTAATGATCGCTAGTTTCTCAGGTAGGCACCTACTTGAATATTACACATACTCAGTTCAATATTTAAGGCCCAGGAGTGAGCATTATTTTAAACACCCCCAAGGTATTTTAAAAAATATCTATATTCAGCACTGCTATGTGGATAGGTGGCAGTGAGGAATGTACATAGAAAATGCTAGTTACTGGTGGCTATACTCACAGCCACAATGTTCAGTTACTATTTATATCATGAAGTTATCTAATATTGAACTGTATGTGTTTTCTTTCCCTGGGGAGCCCTCAGCAAATTTGCAAATATATAGTTTGTATATATTTGTGCTTTAAAAATTTCCACAGGGAATTTATGCAACTGCCTTTACACCTGTTCTTTATTAAACACCAGTTTTCTGAGTTAATTTTGTACATATATTTATATTTTCAAAAGTCTGCACATTGTTTCTATAGAATGGTCTAGAATTTGGCAGCTGGGATTTAATGTTAAAAAATGTAAGGTCATGCATTTGGGCTGCAGCAATCCAAGGGAGCAATACAGTATAGGAGGTGAAGTACTTTTGTCCACTAAAGAAGAGCGGGACCTAGGCGTGGTTGTGTCTGATGATCTTAAAGTAGCTAAACAGGTAGAAAAGGCGACGGCAAAAGCTAGAAGGATGCTTGGGTGCATACGGAGAGGAATGGCTAGCAGAAAAAAGGAGGTGATAATGCCTCTGTATAAGTCTTTGGTGCGACCTCATTTGGAGTATGGTGTGCAATTCTGGAGACCGCACCTTCAAAAGGATGTGAACAGGATGGAGTCGGTGCAGAGGGTTGCTACTAAAATGATTAATGGGCTTCATTATAAAGCATATGAGGACAGACTTAAGGATCTTAATATGTCCACCTTAGAGGAAAGGTGGGATAGAGGTGATATGATTGAGATGTTTAAATACCTCCATGGCATAAATGTTCAGGGAGAGAGCCTCTTTTAATTAAAAGCAAGTTTTGCTACGAGGGGACATGGGATGAGGGTGAAGGGAGATAGATTCAGGAGTGATATGCGGAAATATTTCTTTACGGAAAGAGTAGTGGATCCGTGGAATAGTCTCCCAGTGGAGGTGGTAGAGATGAGGACAGTAACTGAATTCAAAAAGCATGGGACCAACACAGAGGATCTCTAAAGGTAAAAAGTGGACTGTTGTAGTTGTTGTTATGGAAGGACAGACTAGATAGGCCTTGTGGTCTTTTTCTGTCATCATGTTTCTATGTTTCTGTTTCTATAGAATGCAATCCCTTCCCCAGACCCACCCCTTGAAGCACCACCACTTAGTCGGGGCAAAGTTCTTTGTGTATAGGCTATACATACCGACCTTTACTTCAAAGCCTATTTCTGCATGTAAAGTGCAGCTTTGTCTGTAAACTACTTTTAAAAGTTTTTGAAGAACTCATTATCATAGGCAAATATTAATTTGCCCATGAGAATGGGCTATGGAAAGTTTCTGTTATTGAACAAATTGAAGAAAGTGCTTCTCGCTCAATGCAAAATCAAGACATGAAATTTATTGGTGGAAGATGTAGTTAAGGAATCTAGTACAGCTGATTGCAGAGGCCTTTGACAAGTTCAGGGAGAAAATTCCACAAACAATTATATTAGTCAGGTGGTCTTGGAGAATGCCACCACTTAGCCCTGGAAGTAAGCAACAAGGGATGGATCTATTCTTTGGGATGTGCTGGATACTTCCTAGTGAACTTATTTGGCCACTATCAGCAATAGGATGCTGGGCTTGTTAGACCTTGATCAGATATCAGATACATCATGACAGTGGTTAAATTGGGTTAAATTGAAGCATGCAAAATGAATGTAGCTGTTCATGTATTTTTATGCCCGATTAGCTCTTTCCTGATAGGTAGATCTTGGCACAATGACATGTATTTCTCCTTCAGTATGTGGAACATTTGGAATTAACATGTGCAGTATCTGCTAATTTAAATAGTATGTTTGTTATCATACTTTTATTAGCATTCAGCAGCACTATCTAGCTCTTTTGAACTTCCATTCATGATCACAACCCTAAGGGGTATGTTTATTAAAGGGCAGTAATGGAGGCGTGGAGGAGCAGCCTAGCAGTTAGAACACTGGCCTGGTAACCAAGCAACCAGGGCTCAATTCCCACTAGCACTCCTTGTGGCCTTGGGCAAGTCACTTAACCCTCCATTGCTCAGAAGAAAGGTCTGGCAATCTGCTTCCAGTGACACTGCCAAGAAAACCCAGGAACCTCTGGGCCACCAGGAGACAGGACTGACTCAAAGGCACACATTATATTTTGCAAGGGAGCAAAGGTGCTTTTAATGGGTGTTATCAGTGCCATGAGCTGTTAACGCTGCAGAAAGTGCTAATAATGCTGGATTAACATGTGGAAGCTGGGCCCATAGCATTAAGGTGAAAGGAGGTGGAGGGTCGGTGTTAATGGGGCAGAGAGTAGGCAGGGATAGCATGTGCTCCCTTAACGCAGGGTTGTGTTACCATGCATTAGACTTCCCAGTGCTAGGAACCCTAATGCCATCTGAAAGCTCACAGTAAGGGCTATTTCTGAGGGAAGAGAGCCTTTTTAAATGTATGCAATGTGCTCCATCCACCCAAGTTTCCAAATTTGATAGTAGTGCTTCATCGGCAGCAACAGCATGATGCCCTATTAAGAAAGGACACTATGTTATTGGTGCCAAATTGGCTAAGGAGGTGTTATATGGGTAATGAAGTGGGGCTGGCTGGGCACTAAGGCTGATAAGGCCTCTGCCTAGGGTGTACATCTGTGATGTCTGGTATGACTCTACTGTGACAGTGTCAGCATACATACATGCTGCCACAGTTAAAAATGAAGTTGCACCTCCCCTATTGCTACCATGCTGCCATGTTAACACTGTGTGGGGGTTGGGGTGGCAGTTGCAGCGGCTGTGGCCTGCTGCAGATGAAACTTTGTCATGGTCTGGTATGGCCAGTGCAACGTTGCAGTTGTCATTGTCAATAGGATGGCATGCATTTCAGCAGCAGGTACAGTAGAGCATATGACAGTACCTCCTCGCTGAGGTCTAAGGCACCAGCATGTGTGCCCACATCCCCTGGTGGAGGTGGGCAGGAGTGGCAAGGTGTGCATAGCTGTATGTGTGAAACATCAATAGGTCTGCCTGCAGCACTGAAGCGATGGCTGTACCATGATGGCAGGGATGAAGGGAACAGTCAGCATGCTGTCCACATGATCATTGGACACTGGCACATGGCTAGTTTTCCGAGTGGATGGGTTGGACCTGGGATCTGGATGCCCCTACCCACACATATTGAGTGGATATGTGCATGTCGGGGTAAGAGGAAGGAATAGTATGCAATATGATAATAGCCAATGTCAGAGGTAAAGTGCCTACCCTGCCCCCTCACCTGCCAAATGACAACCATAATGTAAGCGTGAACCTGTTACTTCTCCATAAGTAACACATTCAGTCAGTTAAAACTAGCCACATGGGATTCAAAATAAGCTATGTTGGTCTGCAAGATATGAGATTATTCCATGACTGCCCCACAAGCACACACCAGGAAATGGGAAGTTGGTCATTCTGCTAGTACACCCATGATCTGCAATGTGTGTGTTCTTGTATCATGGCCTGCCCCTTTGACTGGACAGATCCCATATGTAAGACATGAATGTCAGCAGCATAGCAAGTCTGTGCAACATACAGACCTAATGAGATGTCCCTCTCCCATGCCTGCCAAACATACCTTGTCAGACAAGTATGGCAGAGAGCCTGCAGAGATCTAAGCAGATATAGACATACCTCAACTGATGCCCACATGCATCCCTGACAATGACTACATATATACACATGGATTGATGATCACAAACTGCTGCTCTGTGGCTCAAAACACATGGCCAGTGTGTGTATGAGAGAAATGTGTGTCCAGGTGGTTTAACTTTATCTTACGTTTCCAGAACTCTATCAGCATGTGCAACCTTCAACATTTCGTCCACACACTCAGCTGCTACACTAAGAAGCTGCACCACCCATGGCTGAATGGCAGAGTATGCTAATAGCACCAGCACACTTAGTGAGTGTTGGCAGTGCCTAAGCATTGTAAAGTACGCTAACAGAGCAGGCACAATGAGCAAGCATTGACAATGGTGGAGTGCCTAAGGGGCAGGTAAGAATGTCAACCAGCACCACTTTTGGACAGCGGAGTCATATGTGTGTGTATGTATTTGTGTGTGTCTCCAAAGTAGTGTGAGCCTCAGCAATGCACTGTGCATGTTTTTGGTGCCCAGGCTTTATGGCTGTGCATACATGCTGCAGGTCAGCTATAGAGCAACTCCATATACTGTGTGATACACCATTTACAAGCAGAAGGTTAGTTTGCAGTAAGTACTTGCAACCTGTGTTGTGACGCTAGAATCTGTCTCCATCATCAAACTTGGACAAGCATTCTGACGACTAGAAGGAATGAGTGAAAATTCACAAGCATGCACAGGGAAGGCAGTAGTAGAATTTGCAAAACAAGAGAAAAACTCTTCAAAGAATTAGATCAACAAACAAGGAAAGACAAGTGGCAGATGCACAAATATAGTGGGAAATACAGAGTGTTACTCCAGGAACCCTTTGTCGATCAAGAACAAACATATGAATGGTTAAGGAAGGGTGAACTGAAACTAAAGGATGAGAGATTGATAGTTGCAGCCCATGACAGCTACTTATGGATGAGATGATTTACAGCGAGCATTGATAAAACTGGCAATTCAGACACATGACTTGTAAATAACCTATGTAAATAGTAAATAACTTGTAAATAACCTATGTAAATAGTTCAGACAGTTTTTTTACATCTGTCATTATTTGTAAAAAGTTAGAAAGTTTCTCTTTTCAATGTAATGTATACAGTAGTATACATAATTTGTTAATCTATTCCATGTAAAAAGTTAGAAAGTTTCTCTTTTCAATGTAATGTATACAGTAGTATACATAATTTGTTAATCTGTTCCATGTAAACCGCCCTTGATCACTGGAAGGGGCGGTATAGAAGAAATAAATAAATAAATAAATAAAACATGACGATTCAGTAAGAAAAACCTGGAAACGGTGACTCGCCTCATTGCTAGCTGTGAAGTTCTGATGGCAGAAAATTTCTATACGGAAAGGCATAATAAAGTAGTGAGCCTCATCCATAAGAAACTCTGTGAGCACTATAACATCACTGTGCCCGAAAAGCACTGAGATTATGACCCTAAAAGAATTACAGAGAATGAGGAGATAATGATCACCTGGGATACTCCCATTCTGACTGATAGAAAGCTGGATGCGAGGAAGCCGGATATAGTGGGTAAGGAGAAAAACACCAGAATGGCATTGATAATAGACTACTTTGTGAATCGCATGGAGAGGCAGAAGATCCTGAAGTACCAGGAAATGCAGTCAGAGACCAAGAAAATGTGGCAGAAAGATGCAGAAATATTTCCCAGTGTTGGGAGCCATCAGCTTGATAAAGAATTTCCAAGCTCATCTTGACAAACTACCCATATATATTACATCTTATGAAGTCCAGTAGGAGGCTCTGATGCAAGTATTATGCCAAGCTTTACAGTAGTGGCCAAAAAATTAAGGCAGGTATCTTTTTCTACAATTTATTGTTAAATAATGTACTGTGGAGATGATTATTTAATCAGCATTGCGATTAGTCACACCATGTGTCTGGCGTCCATTTTAGTTTACTTACACTCTGTAGTAGATTTCTTGGATAAAGTTTTGAATTTTTACAACTAGGAGTAGATTGAAAGTTGCATGTAAAATATACAAGCAAGATGGGTAGAAAGTGTGATATTAATGACTTTGTAAAGGGACAAGTTGTCACACTCCATGTTGAAGGATATTTGCAATGTGCTATTGCAAAACATTTGCATATATCAAGGTGTGCAGTTCAAAATTTTCTGAAGACAGGTGGCCGTTCATGTCGTTCGAAATGTGGGCGCAGACGGATAACTACTGGACGAGATGACCGATTCCTCAAAAGCATTATTACATCTAGTCCACATACTAGATGTAATAATGGCACATTGGGTCTGCCAACATGCACATTGCAATCATGCCCATCTGACAGCATGACTTTATTGGCTGTGCTGTAGTCCATTGCAAAGGGTCAGACATGTTCACCCTGCAGATGTATGACACATGAGTTGTACATGATTGGAATATTTCATCATAACTGTGACTAAACATCTTTGGCTCCATCACATATATGCAGTACATGCAGGCACATCCTACTCCTGGGATGGCCACCTGCAGGGATCATCACACGTCCTTACAGTACTTGTTCCATATGGCCAATAGGAGAGACACTTATCCAGTTGTTACTGTATACGCACATGTGTCAGGAAGATTATATGATAGTTAGAAAAGCTGACACAGCTGTTGTGCCCCCATAGCTGGTATTGGGACTTCCCGTGGCACAGCTACACTTTTTTCACAAACACTACAACTGCATTTGTGCGGTCAAATCAAATACATCGGATCAGCAAGACCATACCATACTCTCATCTACTGCCATGCATCCTTCAGCCCACCCATCAGCATATGTCCACACAGGAACAATTTAATAATTTGGATGTATCACTCACACCTCTCCTGTGCATGATCTGCATGTCACCACTCCTGCTGGGCCGGGGACACTTCTCAATCCTATGCCACACACTGACATTACAGCAGATTATGTGGCCATTCCTTACCAATACAGTATAGCTGCCTCTCACATGCTCATCCCACTTACTGACTTATACCTAGGATACATATGGATCTGACATGTCCATCAGTTCTTACCTTTCCTTCCATCTATCACCTAAAATGTGACTATCACAGGGGCTCCCTTATCCGGCGTTAATGTACGCGCTTGACACCTTAACGCCTGATTTCCTGTTAGAGCCCGATAAGTGGAGTCAAGCGCCCCTACCATCGGAATGCCTACTGCCCACCCTGGCCTTTACCGCATGATGATACCCTTATCAAGGCCGTTATCGCTTGCTAACTGGTGCACCCTTAACGCTCTTTAGTAAACATACCCCTAAGTGTGACAGCAATGTTTGTAGTTTTATAGATTTTGATTGATTCTTTTTTGATGGAAAGGAAAGAAGAGCTAGACACAAGTTCTAAAAAGAAAGCAATGGTAACATGCAGCAAGCTCTGTTTTGAATAATATCGCTTGTGTTGCATCCTTAAGTAAAGTCAACATTATGCTTGCAAGTTAACAAACTGTTAATCATCATGCAATGAGTACATTGTTTTTCAACTCCTAAGTTATTAACCATCAATAAGAACATTAAAGCAAATTAATAAGATGTATTTATACTGACACATTTGAAATGCATTTATAAAACATATCATCCAAAGTGATAAATTAGCCCTTTGATATTGTTTGTGCTCAATCTCACTGAATTTCAGAACTCCTGGGGGACAAGTCACAACATCAGCTTTACTAGCAATTAGTTTGGTTTTATTGACTATACTGTAGGCCATTCTTTAGAATAATGCAATAAGCTGTAAGCATAAAATAAATTCACCTATGTTGATGCTGAAGGCTCAGTTCTTATATCGTTTGTATTCTGCTGCAACAGAAGCAAACTGACTTAAGAGAGATTAGAAAATAGAATTCATTTCCTGATGAGTTACCTCCATGTAAACTAGGCTTCTAATAGCATGGATGAGATAGGACATGATCATAACACTTATTTTTCTGTGTATTAGGCTGTCTGTGGCAGTCTGCCATTGAATATTCGACTCATGAGGGAAATAGCCTGTGGGCTCAGTATCTAGTAAAAGGGGTCATGCAGCTGGTGAAGTGAGATTGACCTGAGGGCATCAGGCTAAAGCTTAGAAAAAGAACTGAATGTAAAACTTTAGAATCAAACCAAGTCTATTGTCTGCTTGTAATAAAACACATAAAGGTAAATGTTTATCTTCCAAAGTACACATGTCATGTTAAACACCAGGCACCAGCAGAGTTGTGTTTGAAGATTTATTAGTTATGCAGCTAAACCTTTGTGGCATGTTGTTTAACGGACCTATTACACACATATATTTTTGGGACTGAAACACACATGCAGAGTTTCATGATCCACCTCAAATTGCTCTAAGGGCTTGCTCTAAGAATTCCACAGGTAATGTACAAAATATAGAGTCCTGGGTAGGAAAATCCAGGTTTTTCACCAACTACTAGGATTTACTTTTACTTTCTGAAAACTAACCTTGAATGGTCTTCCCAGCTTCGGGGAATAAGCCTTGTATCTAACCTGCCAATGCTTATGACGTTTCCTGTTTTCGTCATTTGGCTCCTTTTTTCATTTCCTGAAAGATGCTTTTTTGGCAGCAACAGCCTCTCTGAGTTCACCTTTAAACCATGCTGGCAGTTTTTTAGCCTTCCTTCCACTTTTCGTAAAGCGTGGAATACAACTGTTCTGGACTTCCAAGATAGTACTTTTAAATGCCAGTGCTTGATGTAAATCTTTAACATTTGTAGCTGCTCTTTTTAGTTTTTTCTTAACTATTTTCCTCATTTTATCACAGTCTCCCTTTTCAAAGTTAAATGAGAGTACTGTGGATTTCCTTGCTGCCCTTCTTCCTTTCATTAAATCAAATGTGATCATGCTGTGATCACTATTGCCAAGTGGCCCCAACACTCTTATCTTTTGCATCAGATTCTGCATGCCACTAAGGGCTAGCTCCAAAATAGCTTTCCCTCTTGTCAGTTCATGAACCAGCTGCTCCAGGAAACAGTCATTTATTTCATCTAGAAACTTTATCACCCTAGCATATCCTGCTGTGATATTGTCAGTCGATACCAAGGTAATTGAAATCACCCATTATTACTGTGTTGTAAGTTTTGTTAGCTTCCCTGATTTCTTTTAGCATTTCATCATCCATCTGTTTTTTTTTTTGGCCAGGTGTTTGGTAATTGCTATTGCCTTCCCCTTTTTACATGGAATTTCCATCTATAGGAATTCTACAGTGTATTTTGTTTTCTGCAAATCTTTAATCCTATGTAACTCAATGCCCTCTTCTTAAACATAGAGCACAATCCCTCCACCAATTTCATCTACTCTATCATTGTGATATAGTTTGTACCTAGGTATCACAGTGTCCCATTGGCTGTCCTCCCTCCACCAGGTCTCTTAGATGCCAATAACATCTAACCTTTCATTTAGTGCTATATATTCTAGCTCTCTCATCTTATTTTTTAGACTTCTAGCATTTACATACAGGCATTTTAGATTCATGTTAAACTGGTTATCAGTTGATAGGGATAATTTGTAATCTTTCAGTTCTGTACTTAAGGGCAACTGGGTTACTTTTATCTTTATTGGAACCTCTCTGTTGGGATTCCCTAATTTCCCTCTTTTGCTAGTATCCTTCAAGGATACATCCTTCAAGGATACATCCTTCTGAACCAGTGGGAGTGCCAATGGCCAGACACCCTACCAGTCCAGTTCTCCCACTGCCTGACACTCAGTGGGGTCTGCTAGGGCCAGGATCGGGTGGCGGGGACTCACCTCCTGCGGTTGCTGTGCTGCTGGGGGACTGCTGTGCCCATTCACCACCATCACTGCTGCTTATTCTACCTCTGAGGTGGAATAAGCAGCTCTGCCATCTTCCACCCACCGGAAGTACAGGGCCTTGACCTGAATCAGCCCTGTTCATCTGGGTGCCTGGCCCGCCCTCACTCTGCCCACTCTCTGCCCCTGTGATGCCCTCGTCCAGATCTCCCCACACTGAAGCTGTGTGCGTGTGGAGAGATTCCTTTGCTGCATATGGGTCAGATAGATAGTGGGACTACATGTCCCACTGGCACGTACAGCCCCACAATTCACCTTACAGAATTGGGCTCTATATCAAACGCCTCACCTTTATCTACCTGTTAATTCACACCTTTAAAAAAATTAACAGATTAGTAAGACATGACTTTCCTTGGCTAAATCCTTGTTGGCTTTCTCCCATTAAACCATAACTATTTACATATTCATTCATTTTGTTATTTATAATGTTTTCTACTGGTACTGATATTAGATTCATTAGTCTGTAGTTTCCCAGATCACTTCTGGAACCCTTTTTAAAAATTGGTGTTACAATGGCCATTCTCCAATCTGGCATTTGCATACAAGCATTTCACAGGTTGTATTTTGTTCATATTGACAATCTGTTTATCAGTTGTCAGGCGTAATCTCATCTCTGTCTGCACTGTACTTAAAAGCATCTGAGTTACTTGTACCTTTATTGGAAGCTCTTTATTGGGATGCCTTAACTTTCCTCTATTGCTAGTATCCTTCAAGAGTACATTCTTCTGAACCATGTGCTGTTAGGTGACTGTTGGTTTTCCCCTATTGTCTAGTTTAAAAGCTGATCTATCTTCTTTTTAAATGTTAATGTCAGCAGGATGGTTCCACCTGGTTAAGGTAGAGCCCATCCTTTTAGAAAAGCCCCCCTTTCCCCACACTGTTGCCCAGTTCCTAACAAATCCCAAACCCTCATCCTTGCACCATCGTCTCATCCACGCATTGAGACTTCAGAGCTGTGCTTGCCTTATGTGTCTTGCATATGGATCGGTAAACATTTCTGTGAATGCTATCCTGGAAATTTTGGATTTCAACTTTCTACCTAAAAACCTAAATTTGGCTTCCAGAACCTCTCCCCCATACTTTCCTATGTTATTGGTATCAACATGTACCAAGACAGCAGGCTCCCCAGTATTATCTAAAACCTTATCTACGTGGCATGTGAGGTCCGCTACCTTCACACTAGGCAGGCATGTTACCAGGCGACCCTTACCAGCCACCCAGCTATCTACATGCCTAATGATAGAAACACCAATTATAATAGCCTTCCTAACCCTTCCCTTATGGGCACATAGCCCTGGAGAAACCTCCTCAGTGCAAGCACCGGTGCAGTTAATGTGCACTTAATGCCACCCATTGAGGTGGCATTAAGTGCACCCACATACTAGCTTGCATATTGCTGAATCTTGAAGTTAGCACAAGCCCCCTGTACTGGTAATGCAGTCCACATGCACTTTACCAGCATGTGCTTTAATAAGCATGTCCCATGGTATAGTATTACTCTATGAATGTTATTTTTTGAGTGCAGGCTAATATAGAAGGTGTAGTTTGTATGCTTTTACACCTAATGTCTCAGATGTCCTAAGCAGGGACCTTCTTTTTAGGTGTATCTGTGCAGTGCTGCCTACACACTGTAGCGCTATATAAAAGATTAATAGTAGAAGTAGTAGATCTGTGCCCTATTTATATTAAGCTTTGTTATATAAAGGTTTTTTTTTTTGTTATATTGTTTTTAGAGTCCTATCAATCTGGCAGTGAATTGCTTGGGAAGAGTGCCCAGATTCAGAAGGACAGCATGCTCTAGCACTGCAGGTAGTTCACCTGTATTAGTAAGTGCATTGACTTATGTGCAAGAGTTTACAATTGTAATCATGGGCTCCTTGTGTTTTGACTGTTATGTTTTGTCTTTGTATAGATCTGATCCTTTGAAGCTTGGCATGCAGTGCTAAAAATCTGCACCTTCCACAGTAGTGCAGGTTTTGTGTCTTTTCACATCAGTTTTAATTATGGTTTTGATTATGATTTTTTAATATGATTTTGTTTTTTATATAATTTGGATTATTTTGTTTTTAATTTGGGTTTTTTTGTTGTTGTTTTTGTCCCTTTGTCCCCAGAGGATTGTACATTTGCTTCCTTACGCACATGTCAATGACTATATATGTATGTTTTTGTTAAAATGTACTACTGATGAAGACAAATTTCAAGACATATTAAGTTTTAATAAATCAGTATATTGTACTTTGTTGTTCGGTGTTGCATGGATTGCATTCAGTGTGTACTGTAATCACTTAATCATTTGTCCTTATCTAGTGATTTCTGTTCACTACCACTCTTTATGATTTGATTTTCCTAGATCATAAGAGCCACTGTATGTGTGTATATAGACACATATAACACTACTTCCTTTAAGGCTGGGTTTCTGTCTTGCTGGTCTTCAAAAAAGCAACTCTTAATCCATGTGCAAATTGCTATGATTTCTGCAACTTGTAAACAGGTCTTGTAATTGCAAGTGTAATAAAAATAATGATGTTTTAAAGTAATTACAGAAAAAATTCAAGTCTTGATGATCTGTATATATGGCAAATTGCTTTATTTTTGAAAACCAGAAATGGCCAAAAGGCTGGAAATGCAGACAAATTAAATATACTATCTTGAACTGTGAGTTTACAGGGAGAATCATGAGTGTTATTCTTGTTTTTTTTTAATACATCTATTGGTATATGTTATGCATTTTTCAGTTTTGATATATTTCTGTAAACCAGACTGGGGGTCTCCATTTTCTAGTCCTGAAATCTCTTATTTTGATCCTCACCTTTATCCTTTACTCTTTCTTCTCAAACTTTATTCCATTATCCTAAAGCAAATGGCTTTAAAGCTTCATATTTTGCATTCTATATTTCTTGCTGCTTCTTAATATTTCCCTCCATTATATGAACATTACAATAATATTTAGCAGTATCTCGCATTATGATTGCACAGTGCTTTGTGATATACTGTATATGCAGGAAATATACCAATACTGTGATAAACCATTTTGTGTTTTACACTGTAAATGACACATGATCTCTCACTGCTGTTTTTAAAGGGCATGAGTCTGTCAGTCCACAGCACACAAATACACACTTCCTAGAACAGAGAAATACTCTCAAATCAGAGTGACTGTGTCAATGAATGAGATGTGAAATGAATTTCACATGGATTTTGCGTCCCCTGAGGCTTGTCACAGCAGATAAGGCAAAGTGGATACACATTGCATTATGTCCTAGTATGCTGCAGAGTAGTTGGCTTCTAACTAAATCAAAATTCAGCTACAGGATATGGGATTTACAATACTGTCCATGGCCCTTCATTCATTTGTTTACCAGTTCCCGGCAAAAAAAAAAAAACAACCAAATAAAACTTTCCGAGCACATCCACAGTGAAAAGAGCAATTGTATAGCAAACACCAAGAGATATGGTTACTAAAGAATGGTTAAGGGAGCCAAGGTGCCATAGACGGGTGTTATTGGCGCTGATAATGCTGGATTAATTTGTGGAAGTTATGCCCGTAGCTTTAAAGTACAAGAAGGAGGAGAGGAGGTGATAATGGGGCGGAGACTGGGAGGGTATATTGTGTACTCCTTTAATGCCGGTTTGGATTACCTTGCAGTAGAGCTCCCGGCACTGGGAACCCTAATGCCATCTGAAAGGTCACGGTAAGGGCTATTTCTGAGGGGAGAGAACCTATTTCAATGTATACAATGTGCTCCACTCACCATAGTTCTCAAATTACTGATAGTAGTGCTCTATTGGTAGCAACATGCAAAAATTAAATCCCCCAACAGAATCAACTCATTAAATGACTAACTACAAAGAATCTCTGAGCACCATAATATCAATGAAGGGAAAATACAGACACAGATAATGAAAAACTATGTCTGCCAAAGTGCAAAAACTGACCACAGGGCTCAAAAGGTGTGTTAAAAAGCCTCAGATCAAGGGGGTGGAAAATGGCAAAGTGGCAGCAAGCCACTGAGAGAGCCATAATCACTTAACCTCAAGTGCCATTCATAGGCCTCAGTGTGTTACAAATTTTTACATGCATTTAAAGAAAAAAGAAAACACTTAGCTGAAATCAAAGAGCCCTTCAGTGAAAGGAAATCACACTCTAAGACGAGCTGGATTGTGTCGACTCGAGTTTCGCCCTCTAACTTTAATTGGGCTGCATCAGGACAAGGTTGCCAGCTCCACTCAGGTTGCCCAGAATGAAGAAAACAGTTCTCCTCATCGATTATAAGGAGGCAGCTCAGAAGTTGCAACAGTCCTTCAACCAATAGAATCAGCAGGCTGTCAGGCAATCAGTGACTCATTGAGACCTGCCGGTTGTACATCGTTGAGGGTAAAGATCCACTTAAGTTCAAGTCTAGTGAGCTTCCGAAGTCCATCCCCACATGTTGATTCCTCTACAATTTCTATGACAAACCACCGTAAATCTTTCTAAAGGTGACCAAATTGTAAACAATGCTGAACCATTGGCACTTGAAGCACTTCAGTGGATAAACGTGATTTGTGTTCAAGAGGGTGTATTTTAACTTTGCGGCAAGTTCTGCCTACATAGATCTTGCTGCATGGGCAGACAATAACATATATAGCCCAAGACGACTGGCAATCAGTGATGTATTTTAAAGAGAATACTCTTTGAGATTCAGGATTCTGCCATTCACTTATATTGAGCGAAAACTGACATATAGAGCAGTGATTACAGGGTTGATGTCATCCAGAATGCCCTCCCATGCGCTTCTTGTATAAATAATCTGTATGCACTAGAACAGGGGTCTCCAAACCTGTCCTGGAGGGCCACAATCCAGTCAGGATTTTGTGACATCTCTAAAGGACTGGCCTAGTGGTTGGGGCAAGGTACCTCAGACCAGAAGGTCAGGGGTTCAAATTCCACTAGAGGACAACAGACCTGGGCCAGAAGGACTGGGGTTTCTAGTCCCACAAGTTATAGTGCCCTGTTCGATGTAATTTCAGTTTGTTCAATGTAAACTACCTTGATATCATGAAAGGTGGTATATAAGAAATGTAAAATAGAAAAATAAATAAGATACATTTGAACATAATGGGGGCAGTGCATGCAAATATATCTCATGCATATTCATTAGGGATTTCCCAAAAACCTGGCTGGATTGCAAATTTTGCACATAGATAAGTTTTCCTAATCACCTGATGAGGGTAACCACGATCTCGTAATTTGCTCATTAGTATCTTAGCTTGGTGGGAAAAATCTACATCAGAAGAACAAATCCATCAAATTCTTAAAAACTGTCCTATTGGCAATGCTTGCTTTAATTTGATCATATGATGACTGTCAAAATGAAGCAAATGATTAGTCAACTGTTTTTCTATATACAAATGTGTGTGGGGGTTCTGTAATAAAGCTATTTGTACTAGCTCAAGAGCTTGCACTTGAGGTATGTTTGTATAGAGTGTTGCAATATCAAAACTGACTAACAATGCTGAATTCTAAGTCGGTTCATAAATGGCCACTCTATTCAAAAAAATCAGTGGTGTCCTTAACATAAGATTTGGCCATCTTGATGACCGGTTGTAAAAGGTAGTCCAAAAATACTGACAATGGTTCCAAGAGTGAAGCTTTACCCGAAACTATAGGTCTCCCTGGGGTGATATCAATGTTTTATGGACGTTGGGGACTGTATAGAAAATCAGAACCAGAGGATTAGAAACTTTCAAGAACTTGTATTCATGTGTGTTTATACGAGGTGTGACAAAAAAGAAAGTTGAAATGTTTTAGTACAAAATCTACAGAGAATTTACACATTGTCCCCTTCAAAGTAATCCCTGCCCAGAGTTAATGCACTTCTGCATTTGCTTCTGCCACGTACAGAAGCACTCAGTAAGGTCTTCCTCCTTGAGGTCCCTCAGCTCCCTCATCACAGTGGCCTTGAAATGATGCGAGATCTGGAGAATAAGGAGGGTGGTCAAGAGCTCTGGTCTATTTGTTGGCCAAGAACTGCCTCACACTGAGCGTGGTGCGTGCAGGTGCGTTGTCGTGGTGGAGCAGCCACAACTTGTCTCTCCACAGAGCCCACCTGCTGGGCCGAACCCGGTCATGGAGTCGATTGAGGACCTGCTGGTAGAAGTGCTGGTTGACTATCTGACCCTCAGGCACAAACATATGATGGACCACTCCCTTCTGATCGAAGAATGCGATCAGCATGACCTTGATCCTTGATTTGGACATGAGCGCCATCTTGGGTTTGGGTGACAATCAAGTTTTCCACTAAAGGCTCTGTCTCTTGCTTTCAGGGTCATACTGGAAGACCCAAGTCTCGTCTCCTGTGATGACGTAGCCAACGAACTCTGGATCTTCTCTGATCTTCTCTAGCAAGTCTTGATAAACATTGACCTGGTGCTCCTTCTGGTCATCCGATAAAAGCTTGGGCACCATCTTGGCACATATCTTACGCATCCCCAGCTCCTGCACCAAGATGGTCTGCACTGACTCCTTGTTCAGGCTGAGCTCCTCAGCTATCATCTGCACCGTCAATCTGCAATCACTCCGCACCAGCTGGTTCACTGTCAGTGTTCTCAGCCATCTTTGTTGTGGAAGGCTGTCCTGACTTGGGGGTCATCCTCCACCTCCTTGCAGCCAGTCTTGAAGCATTTGTGCCACTCAAAGACTCACAGCCTTACATTGCATCTTCTCCATAAGCCTTTTGGAGAAGTTGGAGACACTCAGTTGGGTCCTTCTCCAACTCAACCAGAAATTTCAAGTTGATTCTTTGCTCCATATTTCTGCCACCTCCAGTTGATGGAGCAGTATGCTACAAAAAAACCTAAAAAAGAAAAACAGAGAGAGAGAGATGAAAAATATTATAGCAGAATAGTGGTGAGATGTTGCACAACACAGTGACATAAGCGGTTAGCCAATTGACATTGATTCATGGGCTTGGCTGCCACAGTCTCGTTTCTTTTTTGTCACACCTCATATAACCGCACTGTAAGGCTTTTTACAAAAGATGAAAAATCAGATGTTGTAGTTCCTTTATGGGATCATCCCTTACCTGTGTATAATATTTACAATCAGACAAATGCCATTCTACTTTTTGCAAATACTGTGTATCATCCTATAAAACAATCGAGCCTCCCTTGTTGGCTGGTTTAATAATAAGATGTTCCTGCTGAATATGATCATTCAGCGCCCTATATATTCAGTAAAAGGCAAATTATGGTATTTCCATGCTTTACTCGTGCGTTTTTCCATATTCTGTAAATCTTGTAATATTAAGTCATGAAATGTAGCTATTCAACTATTTACTGGACCCGGGGGGGACCCTCTGTGATTTTGGTGAAAAAGAGAAGAACCTGGAGCGTCATGTGGTCCTTGCTTAGAATCTTGAAAATCTTCATTGATATTATGTTGCTCAGGGACTCTTTGTAGTTAACCATTGGTAGAAACAGCTTGGTGCCGTAATAAGAAAGGGCACTATGTTGTTGATGCCAAACTTGCAATGGAGGTGTCACATGGGTGATGCAGTGGAGTTGGCTGGTACACTAGGCAGAAAAGGCTGCTGCCTATGGTGTACATCAGTGATGTCAATTATGACTCTTCTGTGACACTGGCAGCACACATACATGCTGCCACAGTCAAAATTGAGTCACATCACCCCCATTGCCACTATGCTGCCATGTCAGCATTGTGTGAGAGTGTGGATGGTGGCAGAGCGACTGCGGCCTGCTGCAGATGAAATCTGTGCCTCAGCCCTGTGTGTCAGGTGCAATTGACAGTTGCTACTGTCAATGGGATAAGAAAATGAAAAAACTACTGCTCACAACCACTAAAAATCACAATGAGAACATGAAAAATGTCCCACATCTGAAAGATCACATTGATACCATGGTCATTCCGATACTGCTGCTGCATGAACAACGTGATCCATGATATTCCAACCAACTGGAGCTGGTGCAAGTCATACCTAACAGACTGATGGCAGCAGGTACGAACAGGCTCCAAGACCTCCGAGCCTTTTCAGCAAAGACAAGGTGTTCCCCAAGTCTCCTCACTCTGCCCTCCTGTTCAATATATATATGCAGCCCATATGTGCAATCATCCACTCCTTCAATATCTCCTGCCTGATATATTCGGACGATGTACTGCTTTTCACCCCATTCGCCATCGACCAACCTGACTTCTCGACATTAGTTAGATGCTTTGATGCTGTCACTGACTGGCTCCACTCACAGAATCTCAGGATCAACTGCAACAAGACACATGCACTATTCATCACAAGAAATAAAGCCTTTTCCCCTCCCGCATCAATAAAGGTGAGAGACGCCGAGCTACCAAGCAGACCCACCATCCGCTACCTGGGCATCACACTAGACCAGCACCTCAACATGAAAGCGTACATAAACAACACCATCAAGGCAATCTACCACAAGATGCGAACAATTCTGCATCTCTGACCCTTGGTATAAGCAATGGTTAATTTGAAAACATTGATGCCATGACAGTATATGCCAATGTTTTTTAAGCAAAGTAGTCACTGTTACAGAATTGACCATGGAAGGTAACACCCTCACTAATTGTTTTGATGAATCAGGGCCAGTTGAATGATTGTCCACCAATGACCACCATTCAGGGTGTTTGAACCAAGTCCTTTTATAAGCTCATTTGAATAATGGAAGAGGGATAGCCCCTATCCAACAAATGTTGAAACAACTCCTGAGCATGCTTCTTAAACTCAAAATCTGTAGTACAAATGCATCACAGATGAAAAAAATTGACCCAAAGGTAAACCTTGCCTAAGAGGACCAAGGTGATAACTGTGATAGTGTAAAAGATTATTGAGCTGTATAGATTTTTTGTAAAGGGTTGTGCAGAATTGTCCTTGACTTTTATAAATCATCAGGTCTAGAAATTCAGTCTGTGCTGTATGATACGGAGCCATAAACTGCTTATTAGATTTAACAGTATTTATCCATTTAAGAAACTACTGAAGGTCAGTGAGAGAGCCATTCCACAAAAAGAACAGATTGTCCAAATATCACACCCAAAATATGATGTGTGAGAACCAATGAGAACATAAGAAATGCCATACTGGGTCAGACCAAGGTCCATTACGTCCAGTGTCCTGTTTACAACAATGGCCAATCCAGGTCACAAGTGTCTAGCAATTTCCCAAAAAACCACACAGGTTTCATAATGCTTGTATTGGGACAAGCAGTGGATTACCTGGATAATATAAAAGGTCTCAAATGGGCCATATGTAAAGTGCCTCAATCCCTCAATTGAAGGATTTAGTGATTGTGCTTATAACAGGGAGACTTTTAGGCCTGTGATGGTAAAGAGCAATGAGTTCCCCTTCGGGCAAACAATAGCTGTATAGAGGGACATTGTTTTAAATTACTGAGGCCTTTTTCTCCCATTTAAAAATGTGTACATGTTACTGTTGGTGCTGTTTGTCCCTCACTTGGTGCCATGCACTGTTTTTGCTACTTTTGATGCTGTTTTGTCTCTTTTTCAGCCCCTTAATAGAAACAAGCAAGGGATATGTCATCCATCAAGACTGAATCCAGATTTCCCAGTAGGGAGAGTAGGCAACAACTTAGGTCCTCACTTCTAATGTATTTCTTTATTTATTCTTCCACTTGATAAATCACTTTAAATTCACCAACTGCAATGCAGTTCACATAAAATCTTGCATACGGATACTTAAAAACAAATATAAATTCAACATATAAATTAAAATCATACATACAGTAAATATGTATCTCAGGCATCACAATAAACTGCTCTTCTTCTACCTCCTCACCTGTTTCCATATAAATTGGAACATTTATCCAGGCTTTCCACTTTTTTAAAAAGAACAAAAAATAATCACATCCCTTCAAATTTCAATGGCAAGGTTTTATGCTTTATTGAACTCTGTTTTCAAAGCCATTTTCAGGCTTCCTTATGGTACTAACTGACTATTGATTGCCTAGCATTTTAATCTTCAAAGGAGGTTATCGCCCCTTTTTGACACAGTGGAGCCTATTTTCAATAGGACACTTAGCACAGAAATTGAAACATTTAAACAAGATATTTCAGTTTATACCAGAATTCAGCAGCACTAAGCATTTGCACTGCTGAATATACCCAAAGAGGATGCCTGGTTTAATATCTGGGTGCCAAAAATAGGCACCTATGAGTACATTCAGGATAATGTTTACTAAAGGGTGTTAGGGTTTTGCAACTAGCATTAGGTGTTAGAGTAAAAAGTGCTGCGGTAGCTGCAAAAGTGGTGCATTATCTGTTGGGGTTGTGCATTGAACTGGCATTAGCTGCATCGGTGATGTCTGCGAAATGTGCGGCTGCCACACACTGTCAACATCCACGGTAACTGCATCCTACAGGCGTGCCCAGTCTTTGCCCACACCCCACCCAGTCTTGCTACTAATGCATGGTATACAGCTATCGCAAAAAATTCCTTCGGTAGCTGCATTTGGCCCACGTTAATTGTCGCCATGGCACAGATTTTCCCACATTAGTGTCATGATGACAGCTAATGCCCTTTAGCAAACATCCTTCTTAGTCTATGCATTTGGCTAGGTTCTCCAAGTTAGATCTGGTTTTGCAGCACTTAAATCAAATGCATAGTCTAGGGGCCCAATATTTGAAAGGCATTTAACATGGTTTATAGCCCAGTCATCCATGTAAATGTCTTAAATCGGGATATTCAACGGCACTTGAACAGTTAGTGCCATTGAATATCCCCTTCTAAGTCCCCTATGCGTCCCAATGCTATCCGGTTAGCATCAGGGCATGTTGGGGGCATTCCAGGGCAGAGCAGAGGTGGCAGCAAGTGATAACCCGGCTCAGCTCTCCCAGGAGGGATTGAGCAGCAGCCCGAGCCTGCCGCCAGCCACAGCCACGTGCTCTGCCCAATCGGGGCAGAGCAAGGAGCACATTTAAAGGAAGTGCCATCGGGCGCTCATCAGACCGCCGCCAGCAAGCTCCCGGCTCAGCTCTCCCAGGAGGGATTGAGCAGCAGCCCGAGCCCGCCGCCAGCCACAGCCACGTGCTCTGCCCAATCGGGGCAGAGCAAGGAGCACATTTAAAGGAAGCGCCATCGGACGCTCATCAGACCGCCGCCAGCAAGCTCCCGGCTCAACTCTCCCAGGAGGGATTGAGCAGCAGCCCGAGCCCGCCACCAGCCACAGCCATGTGCTCTGCCCAATCGGGGCAGAGCAAGGAGCACATTTAAAAGAAGCGCCATTGGGCGCTCATCAGACCGCCGCCAGCAAGCTCCCGGCTCAACTCTCCCAGGAGGGATTGAGCAGCAGCCGAAGCCTGCCGCCAACCACAGCCACGTGCTCTGCCCATTCGGGGCAGAGCAAGGAGCACATTTAAAGGAAACGCCATCGGGCGCTCATCAGACCGCCGCCAGCAAGCTCCCGGCTCAGCTCTCCCAGGAGGGATTGAGCAGCAGCCCGAGCCCGCTGCCAGCCACAGCCACGTGCTCTGCCCAATCGGGGCAGAGCAAGGAGCACATTTAAAGGAAACGCCATCAGGCGCGCCCACGCCTGATGGGCCCATGCCTGAGGGCCTCACCAGAGGACACTTTGGCAGGGCCCTTAGGCGAAGGCCCTCACATTCACACCATCCACACTATCCTGAAGCAAGCTGACTACCGGACAGCAACAAGAACATCCACCACTATCTCAGGAACTCAACAATGTGTGAGCACTAAGCTATATACTAGCCGAATCTGTTAGATTAACCGCTAGAGCGATCAGCCAATGTGTTATAATCGATTCTGCATAAGAGTTACATCTACTCATATTATCTCTTAGCTACAATAGAATTGTTATAGATTTGCCAATTGAAATGTATAAAGCTAATGTAATCATACTACTCTTGAACCTGAGATAGAATTGCCATGAAACCACTACACAAACTGCTCTTGAAGTCATCGCTGATCTGCTCCTAGAACTGCCACAAGCGCAAGCCCAAAGCAGCCCTCTACAATATACCAAACATCCACATACCTGCACACAAAGCGTCACATATCAGCTGTCAGCTAGCCTAAGCAAAACATCCACTAGATCGACACCCACCCAATCACACAACTCTTGCTGAGTTCAACCACAGGGCCCCTCAAAAACAAGCCCCCCAGAATGGCACCCTCCCTACCTACGTCAGCCTACTCTTACCTCCTCTACAGCCTTCTCCATACTGCACTCACTCTCACCGCCACTGGAAGCCCAATACCAACACTAAGGGGACCTGGGAGAAGATGGGCAGACACATCTCGACACTTTGAGTCACAACACAAAGACAAACACAGCCCACACCTACTCTCCATATCACTTCAGCATTCCAAGAAATCCTTGCTCGAAAAATTCCCTCAACCTAACTACCTGAGCTGCGCCCTTATTAACGTCTGCTCAGTCCGGAAGAAAGAACCAATCATTTCCGACCTAATATCTCTCCACAAGCTAGACATTCTATTGATCACAGAGACCTGGCTCACAGACACAGACACAGTCATCCTGAACCAACTCACCCCACCAAACCTTTCTATCCACACCTGCCACAGAACCAACCGCAGGGGGAGAGGAATTCTTGCCCTCACGAGAACTGACCTACAATTCCAACAGACAGAGGCCAATAGTACTACGCATCTTGACTTCATCACCCTGGAGAATAAGCACATTTCTATCAACTTAATCTACAGAGCTCCATCTAACACCCCAGATGACCTCTCAACATTAATCGACCTGGCCTGCAACTCCAAGAGACCACATACACCAAACTGACTTATGGGTGATTTTAACCTCCCAACCCTCCCAGACGAACATGCCAGCTCCCTCTTGAATGCATTCAGCCAGTTGGGATACGTCCAAGTAATCAATGAGCCTACCCACACAAAAGGAAACAAGCTAGACTTGATTTTTGCCCCACAGTCAGCCACAAACCAGAAACACCCACTTGACATTTCCCTCATGTCAGTCCCATTGTCTGACCACAGCCTAATAAAATTCCGGCTGCCCAACCAGCAGACACAAGCAAGACATCAGTCCCCCACTGATGACTGCCCAAAAGCTAGATTCCGACCCTTCAACAAGGAAGAGATACTCAACAAAACCTTACCCCTGTTCAACATCACAGAGACCAACCTCGACGAAATGCTCTCTACCTGGAACAACAGTCTAAGCTTCATTGCTAACAAACCACTCAATGATGTAATGCCAAGAAAAAGAAATACCTCTCCATGGTACTCTCTCGAACTACGGACGTCCCTCCGACACCTAAGGAGACTTGAACGAAGATGGCGCCGCTCACGCACCACTGATGATCTGGACAAGTACACCTCACACTTGAGAAAACATCGTGTGGAAGTAGCTGAGGCAATGAGACGGTACCATGCAGAGATACTGCAGAGATCCCTAAACAAACCGAAGGATCTATTCAACCTAGGAAGGACACTTACAAAGGAGCCTTCCCCTACACAATGAAGCCTACTTGATCCACAAGAATATGCGGACTACTTAGAGTCAAAAATAATTAAGACTGACAAAACAGCGTCAACTAACCCTGCAAAAGGCCCACCGCACCCATCACCACTATCTACCTTCTCAATACCAACGGCAAAGTACATTGAAGACACTATCAACGCGATTAACACCACTACAGCACCAAATGATCCCTGCCCGGCGTTCTGGATAAAGTCACTGCGCAAAGAATTTAGCCCATTCCTAGCCGAACTCATCAAACTATCCTTTGCTACAGGAGCATTCCCACAATACCTGAAGCAAACATCCATTAGAACATTCCTAAAAAACTGCAAACTAGACGACCAAAAAGTTGACTCATACAGGCCAATTGCGAGCATCCCACTATTGGCCAAAATAATCGAAAAACTCGTCCAACAGCAAATTCAGAACCATATTGACGACACTGCCCCATTAGACCCATGCCAACATGGTTTCAGAGAAGCGCACGGCGTTGAGACACTCCTGACTATACTCCTCAACACCTTAACCACTGGCATAGATAATGCCAAAAGAGAATATGCCCTAATCTTCTTAGACATTACAGCAGCCTTCGACTCTGTCGACTACGAACTGCTCTTGGCACGCCTGGCAGAGAAAGGGATCCAAGACACAGCCTTGAGATGGTGCAAATCGTATCTTTCAGACAGATGGCAGCATGTGAGTTCAGGGCTCTCGACCTCCAAATCATTCCAGCAGAAACAGGGCGTTCCACAGGGTTCCTCTCTCAGTGCTGTTTTTCAATATATATATGCAGCCCATCTGCACACTCGCCCATTCTTTCGGCATCTCATGCCTTATATATGCCGATGATGTGCTACTATACATGCCATTTATGACCAACCAGCCGGATTTCTCTCCATTAACCGCTTGCTTTGATGCCATAACGGACTGGCTCCAAACCCAAAACCTCAGGATAAATTTCAAGAAAACAGAAGCTCTATTCATAACTAGGGACCAGTCATTTGTCGCACCATCGACACTAAAAGTAAGAGGCGCCAAACTCCAAAGCAAGCAGTCAATCCGCTACTTGGGTGTAACACTGGATCAACAGTTGAATATGAAAGCACATATAAGCAACACGCTCAAGGCAGTATACTTCAAGATTCAGACAATCTGTCACCTGCGACCCCTTCTGGAACCAGATGACTTCAGGACAATCTTCCAGGCCTTAGTCATCCCCCACTTCGACTTCGCAAACGCCATCCTACAAGATCTACCGAAAAACACGCTGTACCCACTTCAGCTGGCTATGAATACTGCCGCCATAACACTACATGGTGCCACCAGGAGGGAGCACATAACACCAATCCTGAAGCACCTACATTGGCTCCCAATCTACTGCAGACTTATCTTCAAGATCCTACTACTGACCTTCAAGACCATCAACAGACTCACTTCCACGTCCATATCAGATCTCATTCTTCCCACCCCCTCAAATGGAGCCAGAAGATTGGTTTCAGCCAACACCCTAAGTATCCCTAGCAAGATTACAAAATGCTTACAAACAACAAGAAAAAGGGCCTTCATGTTTTCTATGCCCCATCGTACTGGAATGCACTACCGCCTGACATCCGGGCAATTACGGACCTTACACAATTCAGGAAGGCTCTGAAACATCACCTCTTCCTACAGCATTATGGTATCACACAACAACCACTTAATTGCAGTCACCAAGATACATACACCAACCTTCCCACCACGCCCGCACACTGCGCGCCACAGTAGCACTATCAAACCCCATCTAGTGCATGTATACAACAAAATAAAATTCTGTAAACACCTTTAACCCAGAGCTTGTACATAGTTTCCCCAGTTAATCCAAGTTGAATAACCTTGTTCTCTGTAAGTCCAGTACAGGCGTTCCCTGTGTCTGAACAAAGCTTATGTTATTTGTAAACCGAGCTGATACTGAAGAGCGCGGTATAGAAAAGACTTTAATAATAACTTTAATAATAATAAAACAATGATATTGCATGCTGCCTGGTTAGCAATCTGCTCCAAAAAAGTAGGCGAGGAAAACCCTTGCCTATCTTTCGGCACAAGAGCTAATCGGGCAGCATGCAGTATCACTAATGTGCTTCTGGCATGTGCGGCAATCCCCGGATATTCAATGCCGGAGCCACAAATGACCCCAACATTGAATATCCAAGTTAGAGTTGAAGTAGAGGAGTGGCCTAGTGGTTGGGGCAAGGTACTTCAGGCTGGAAGGTCAGGGGTTCAAATCCCACTAGAGAACAGCAACCTTGGGCCAGAAGGATTGGGGTTTCTTGTCCCACAGGTGCTCCTTGTAGTCTTGGGCAAGCCACTTAACCCTCCATAGCCCATGTTCCCTGTAAAATAGCTATCTCCAAGTTATAATGCCCTTTTCAATGTACTTTCAGTTGTTCAATGTAAACCACACTAATGCAGAATAGCATGGTATATAAGAGAATGTAAATAAATAAAATTAGAGGTCTGCTGGTAGAGCTATGTGCCAATGCAGTGCATAGCCCTTTGAAAATGAGCCTAGTTCAATATTGGGCCCTTAGGTATCTGGCTGCTTAAAATCAATGCCTAAATATTTAAATTAGGTGTTTCAGCTGCCCTGCCACTAGAATGCTGCAAACCTATCCTCTCCGCTGAACACTTATTATATAATGAGTGGAATTTTTAAATCTTACTCTACATATAATTTTGCCGAAAATCAGGAAGAGCAGGCATCTAATTCTTCGACACAGCACCAAATGTCTAGATGCCGTTTCAAAATTGACCTGTTGCGTATATGAGAGCAGAAGCCCATGCACCATGGACTGCTACTGGCAGCCTAATACTATCCACTATCTCATTCTCCATCAGAATGACTTGGACCTCTGTGTCACACCAGGGAGTTGAAGTTCTACAGGACTGGATTTACCTATACGCCAACTACGCCGTGGCATAGGGCCCACAGCTGGCAAGGGCCCACAAAAATTGAACAAATTGTTAGCTTTTATAAAATTAAATTTAAAAAAAAAACGCTGGCTGCTGCCGCGGCAGCATGGACTGTCCCGCGGGGCCCCCTCTGCTGCCGCGGCAGCATGGACTGTCCCGCGGGGCCACCTCTGCCTGGCTGAGCCCCTCCGTGCCGGCTTTGAGAGGCGCGAAGGGAGAGTGCCCGCAGGGGCAGATGGGAAAGTGTTGTACATTCCAAGTTTGGCTTTTGGGATTCCCAGTTTAATTATGACGTCAGGGCCAACAGCACGCAGCTGATCCGGCGTGCTCGTTTTTATCTTTTCTGGGGGCCCACAATTTTTGTTGGCGTAGGGCCTCACTCAAGGTAAATCCGGCCCTGGAGTTCTATATACCATATGTCCCACACTTCACCTCCCAGCCAATTTCTCCATTGATTCCATAAATGAGTAATTGAATCTACAATCCCAAAATGATTTCAAACAGGACCATTACAGATTACCCTTAGATTTCCTTTGGCTCATCCTGAATAGGCAAATTTCTCCCTACCAGAAGAGAGGAAATTGGCTCCAGACCTGCTTTTTTCATTGCAGATTGATATTCAAAGGATCTAGTCTCCTAACTTTGAGAGATATGCTCTTAATTTGTCCTCTATCAAAATGTACTAGGTCTGAGTGCCTAAAATTATACTCAGGAGTCAAATTTAGGAGCATGAGGAGGGTAATTTTATAAGGAGATGCTTAGTTAAAGTCCTTTTTTCATTTTTAAGCTACCAGTTGTAGGGAGGAGTGGCCTAGTGGTTGTGACATGCTACCTTGGACCAGAGGTTCAAGTCCCACCTGGGGACAGCAATCTCAGGCTGGAGGGACTGGGGTTTCTAGTCCTATAGGCACTCCTTGTGGTCTTGGGCAAGCCACTTAACCCTCCATTACCTCAGGTACACATAGATTGTGGGCCCTTTGGGTACAAGGGAATGTATCCAGTATCTGTTTGCAGTGAATATATTGTATATATTGTGATTGTACATAGTTACCCTGTTAGCCAAGTTGAATATCCTGTTCATATGTAAACACAAAGTACTATTGGAAATGTGTATGTTCATTGTTTATTGTAAACCGCGCTGATGCTGAATAGCGCGGTATAAAAGAGACTTTAAATAAATAAATAAATAAATGCATAATGTAAACTGCTTTGATTGAAGGATAAGGCAGTATAGAAAACTGATTTAAAAAAAGCAAATAGAGAAAATTATGGCAAGTAACTACCACATAGGGGGTATGTTTACTAAAGCCCGCTAATGTGCGGGCCGCGCTAGTGTGCGGGTGCCATATAAGGAGTGGGCGTTTCTTTCTGAAAAAGAAAAAACGTGATTTACATATGCGCTAAGGTGCGCGGCGCCCATGTGCGCCCCGCACATTAGCACATGAGAAAGCTGCGCGGGAGGCATAAGTGGCGCGCTGATGTGCCAGTAGAAAAGCAGAGCCACAGCACAATGGTTAAGAAACTGACCAATGGTGCAGAAATCAGGGGTTCAATCCCCCACAGTGCCCAATGAAGACGGCTGGCTGAGGCATTACTTTAGGAGCCAGTTTAATATTGGACAGCATAAGGCGGGGCGCTGATGTGCAAGCAGGAAAGCAGAGCCACAGCACAATGGTTAAGACACTGACCAATGATGCAGAGAACAGGGGTTCAATCCCCCACAGTGCCCAATGAACAAGGCTGGCTGAGACATTACATATTATGGGGAAGATTGCTTTAGGAGGCATTTTATTTTTATTTTAATTATCACTACTAGCAAACGCACTCTCAAAGCGTGTTAACATAAGGCACCCCATAAGGCACATGTTAAAGTGCACTGTCCGCCAAGGCACCATAGAATGTTGCGTATAGGGCGCTTTATAGGGTGCCGTATGAGGTACCGCAAGGTCAGAGTACTGTTTTTGATGGCAGCACTGTGCAGTTTAAGGAATGAAAAGCATAAGTAGGTGTGCTGACATGCAAGGAGGAGCAGCAGTGGAGCACAATGGTTAAGGCACTGACTGCTGATACAGGGGTCATGAGTTTGCTCCCCAGGATGCCTAATACATAAGGCTGGCTGAGGCATCAGCTTTGCAATGTACATTTTGTTTCCTGCAGCACTTTATTTTTATTTTATTAATGGCTGCCAGCAAACACGCCCTCACGTGCCGTAATTGAAAATGCCGTATAAGGCACCCTATAAGGCACTCCATAGGGCACATTATAAAGTGCACTGTCCGCCACAGCACCCTAAAATGTCCCCTATAGGGCACCCTATAAGTTGCGTCACGGGATAATGTATAGTGCCCCTTATATGGACGGGAACCATAAGGTGCCCTATAGGGCGCCCTATAAAGCGCCCTCAGAGGCACCTTATGGGTACAGTACGCTGAGGGTGTTTTTGCTGGCAGCAAAAATGTACATTAAAAATAGATAATGCTTTGGGCAGCCCTATCAAATAACCCCACTGTGGATTTGAACCCGTGACCTCTGGCTTTACAGGCAGTGAAGTAACCATTGGGTACAGCTCTAAAGCTGCTACCAAGCCCCTAGCTGGCTGCAGAGAGCCTGCATGTCACCACACAGACAGTCTGCTGTGGTCACCAGGATAGGGTTAGCCCACCCGTACCCATGATGCACTGCACATGCAAATCAGCTGTCCACAGATAAACACAAGATGGGGTATGCACCCCCACAGCACCTCGGCCTGGTAGGGGGAAGTGACCATGTGCACCCCCACAGCACCTCGGCCTGGTAGGGGGTACAGACCGTGTGTTTTACTGGCACAGAGTAGCTACACACCGTCACATTGTGCGGGTACTGTGCTCACCCTGAGGGTGCGGTGAGGCGTACAGCACCAGGTCCACAGCACCTTCCATGACTGAAAGAGGCCATGATGTAGGTACAAAGCATTGTTAATGTGTGAGATAGTTAGTTTCTGCAGAAACACCTTACATATATCTGTCTGTCTCAGTCAGGTGTTGCCCCTATGGAACCCTAGGAGGATTACTACCACCACCCTCCTCCTCCAGGAGCTGAGGGTGGCAAACAGGGTCTCCCATCAACAGATCCACATTCTACCTCCCTGCAATGGTGGCAGTAGAGGGGACCATCAACCCCAGTCCTGCTGGGGAAAAGACACCCTTCAGGCCAGTCAATGCAGCTCTGTACATAACCATAACACAATAGCAGACAGACATTAGGCCTGTATATGCTAAGCTGCACCCCACCACTATCTGATATTCTTCTGCAGCAAGCCTTCAGCCGCTACACCCTGCAAGGCACTCCATCAAGACACATACCCGCTGCAAACAGTCTGCTAGTTAGTCCATAATGCATGTTCCTGGTGGAAACACATGCACCCAGAACTAGGATGGCAGCACACACAAGCAGATAAATCAGTGACTGAGCCCCAAAAAGAAACCCATAAATATCACATGAGAGAAATACTATGGGGGTGCCTAGCCATGCTGTCATCACTACACAGTCAGGGTGAGAGTGATCTCCCAGCAGGACATACTGAGGTCACCCTGTCTGTGTAGGTGGTGGCCGGGTACTAAAATACCCAGTCAGTGCCCTATGCCCTGTGCAGATGCACCCTGGCCAGACCACCCTGTCCGGGCTATTCCCATGGTACCTTGCTCCTCATTATGCACATTGGCAGGCCAATACTGGCAACAGTGCTGGCAATGTGGGCTGTGGAAGGTGTTTGCAGCCACCACACTCTGTATAGACAGACACACACTGCGACACCTATGCCAGCATTGTGCTACTATAGAGGAGTTCAGCAGCCATGCCCACCACACCAGTCCTGGGCACAGTACAGGCATTGATATGGTACGCAATATTGTTGGGGGTCACTCCCCAGGGTTGTAAACACTGTCAGAGACCAGACCTGAAGCACACACCGCAGACATCAGAATGATTGTTATGATGGAGCTCAATCAGCAAACTGTGCTTAACGTAGGAATTTCTATCTGCCAGTACTCATAGCAAACGTTTGAAAGCTGTGTACCGTATACCCAGGTGTAGGGTTGCATTGCTAAGGTATGCAAGTGCTAGTATTGGGAGATACACACAGGGCCCAATGTCCTGCCTCTCCAGGAGGCATTGGCCAATGGGGCCTGTGGGTGTGGGTGTGGGTGTGTCTGCCCCTGTTGGCTGCTGCTTTACGGCAGAGGTTCCCAACTCCAGTCCTGGTGTGCCAAACACTGTTCAGGTTTTCATGCTGTCCCTCATGAATATGCATGAGCTACATCTGCATACCATGGGGGTGGTGCATAGATATGCAGCACAGGCATCTTTATTAGAGGCAGCATGGAACCTGAATGGTGTGTGGCCCTCCAGGACTGCATTTGGGAGACTCTGCTCTAGGTAATGCGCCTGTTTATGGTGTCTGTGCTCGGTAGGGTAAAATATAGGCGTATTAACCATGCGTATGTTCTCAGCAATAAAGTTTTGTCTTTACTATCACGATTTAGTTGTGGGAAAAATATGTGGACTGGATTGGCAGTAGCCCCAGCTGGGCTTTGAACCTGTGACCCTCTGTTCTTGTACACACTGTCTGTGTGCACTGCACCACCGTGTTGTCACTGATAGGCTGAATTCCCTGGGGAGTCCATGACTGCACATCTGACAGAGCCTGTCTGTTGCAGTGGACAGTGCCAGCCTGCACAGGGCTAGGCCACTGTCTGCTGTGGCTAGCAGCCACTGCCCCCTCCACCACCTGTACCCTTCTGCCAACATGCTGACATGTCCTTATCTTGGACAAAACATATGACCTGATTGAGTTGTGGCACTCCAGGACTGCATTTGGGGGACTCAGCTGTAGGTAATGCCCATTGTTATGGTGTGTATGCGGTGTAGGGTAAAATATAGGTGTTTGAACCATGCTTATGTTCTCTGCAATAAATGAGTGTCTTTACTATCTCTGTTTAGTGGTGGGTAAAATATGGGGATTGGGTTGTCAGGAGCCCCAGCTGGAATTTGAAATTGTGACCCTCTGGTCTTGTAGGCACTGGCTGTGTCTGCTGCACCACACTGTGGCCACAGAGACAGTGTAGTCTCTGGAGATAGAAAACTTGGCCGAATGGGTCAGAAACCCTGCTCTGCACAATTTTACTGTGGGCTCATTCACCTTGTATGGAGACAAAAGGGCAAATAAACCTCAAAAATGACCTCGAAAAAAGGGGAAAAAAACATAACCAAGCTGGGCAACAGTGATATCAATGGGCAACATTATCAAACACTCCCAGGAAAGCTCCAAAAAAAAAGAAATGATTTTTGGAAGGGTCTACGGAGCGTAGACCCTTCCAAAAATCATTTCTTTTTTTTGGAGATTTCCTGGGAGTGTTTTTTATTGTTGCCCATTGATATCACTGTTGCCAAGCTGGATTATAATTGTTTAGAATTTTGTTGTGGTCATTTTCAATTTTTATTTGCTGTTTTGTTCTGTGCACATGTATCACACTGCTCACGTTTTGTAGGTTTCCACGGTTTTGCTGTACATTGCTGACGTAAATGGTTTCTCTTCCCTTTAAATTGGCTCTAACGCGAGGTTTTCACTCGTGTTATTTTTAAGCTTGAATTTCAGCCCTGCTCCTGTGCGGGGAGCCTCTCCCCTCCCACTCTCCACCCATTGACCCCGTCCCTCCGCCCCTCGGGAGCCTTCCTCCGCCCTCGGAATGTCTTTCCACGCCTCTATCGCACTTCAGCGCGCTGCGCACTTGTGCAGGCCCATTAGTGCAGCGCGCACGTGTGCGGGCACAAAAACGCACTATTAACATGCGCTAAGGTACCTTAGCGCACGCTTAAGTGCGCCACGCACAATTGCGCGGTTTAGTAAACATACCCCATAGTGTCTTAAGTTAAGCAGGACTGGTCCAAAATTAAACAAAACTATGCAGTAACTTAGGGCAGTAGCTTCTGGGGGCATTAAAGAACAACAACACTCAAAGAGCCATCAGTAGAGTCTTGTACCTCCAGGAAGAGCATGCACACTCAATTATGCATTTTTTACTGGATTGTTGTTTAAAGGGTACTGTTCAGATCATCATGATCACTGAGCTTAATCATCAAAATCTTAAGAAGTGGTGGGTGAGGGAGTGTAAGGCTGAAGGTTTGCCAAGGACACCTAATACCTTGCACAAATCCTAGGGCCAGCCTTGACATTTAGGCACAGGCATTTACATCAGTCTTAGAGCTGGTCTGTATGTTTGAACCTAGATGTTTGCTTGCAAGAATGTGTGTAAATTATCGTCTCTTATAATCTATGCCTGGATTTGTGCATTCAGCCCAAATATTGCTCATATGTGTGTCATCTGGCAACATATATACTATGAAGCAACACACATACTTTTGCAGTGGTTAATACATTATAAGAAGCCATTAACATAAGAACATAAGATATGCCATACTGGTTCAGACCAAGGTCCATCAAGCCCAATATCCTGTTTTCAAAAGTGGCCAATGTAGGTCACAAGTACCTAGCAGTTTCCCTAAAAGACACAGGTTCCACAATGCTTGTATTGGAGCAAGAAGTGGATATCTCGGATCCCCTTTAATAATGGTTTATGGATCTTTCCTCCAGGAACTTGTCCAAACCTTTTTTTAAATCTGGCTACACTAACAGCTTTTACCACATCCTCCAGTAACAAATTCAAGAATTTGATTACAAGTTGAGTGAAAAGATATTTTTTCTTGTTAATCTTAAAAAGGTTACCCTCTAGCTTCATTGCATGTCCCCTAGTCTTTCTATATTTTGATGGCATAAACAATCGATCTACATTTACCTGCTCCACTCTAGTCATTAATTTATAGATCTCTATGATATCTCCCCTCAGCCGTATCTTTTTGAGGTTGATGAGCCCTAACCTTTTTAGCCTCTCTTGATAAGGGTATCCTTCCATCCCCTTTACCATTTTGGTGGCTCTTCTCTGTACCTTTTCTAATAACTCTATATCCTTTTAAAGATACGGCGACCAGAATTTCACACAATATTCAAGGTGCGGTCGCACTATAGAATGATACAGAGGCATTATAATATTTATTTATTTTATTTATAAGTTTTTATATACCGCCTCTTCCAGTGATCAACGACGGTTTACAGAGAACATAATAAACTTTACATTGGAACAATAATTGAACTATAACTATCTACATGTTAATTGCTAACAACTATAATACAACAACTATTTACAACAAAGTAGTTTGTGAAAATAATAGGAGTTCCATTCTATGTGGGTTAACTTAGAAAAAGACTTGAAAGTGTTAGCTATAGCTAGGTTGTTGGTTATTGTGAGTTACCATAGTAATCAATAAACAGGTGTGTCGTACGTTCTTTGTAGAACAGTTGTAGATCTTTTATTGCTCTTAAGTTGTCTGAAAGAACATTCATAAGAACATAAGATGTGCCATACTGGGTCAGACCAAGGTCCATTGATCCCAGTATCCTGTTTCCAACAGTGACCAATCTAGGTCATACGTACCTAGCAGTTTCCCCAAAAGACACAGGTTCCACAATGCTTGTATTGGGTCAAGAAGTGATATCCTGGGTCCCTTTTTAATAATGGCTTATGGACCATTCCTCTAGGAACTTGTCCAAACCTTTTTTAAACCCAGCTACACTAACAGCTTCCTATATTCTGATAATGTAAACAATCAATTTACGTTGACCCGTTCCACTCTGTTCATTCATTTATAGACTTCCATAGAGCTGGGGTAACATATGTGAAAGTTCTCATACTGGTAGTTTGATTGGTGTTTTGGATGTGCGTAGGTATTACATATGTGTGTTGGGAATAGTTCCTTCTGGTTCTTAAGTTTTCAGGTAAGCTGAGTAGTGAGGAAAGGTATGATGGAGCTACTTTATTATGTAGTTTAAAAACTATCATAATGTATTTGTATGTTATTGTTGTTGCAATGGGCAACCAGTAAAGCTTATGGATTATGCATGTGGCTAGATTTTGTACCATCTGGAGTTGATAGGTAGATTTCTTGGGCAGGCCTTGCAGAATACTTTTATAATAATCATAGTGTGGTGTTATAAGGGCTTGAAGGACTGTTTTAAAATCGTGGCTCTCTAGGAGGAGTATAAGGTGTTGGACCATTCATAGCTTAAAGTATATGGTTTTCATAATCTATTTTATATGTGGGACCATGTTAAGAGACTGATCCAGGATTATTCCAAGATAACTTCCTTTTTGACCTCCAGCTCCGAATCATTTATGTAGAATTTTGTAGGGGGATTAAAACTTTGATTTCTGGATATATTTAATACTTCTGTTTTTTTATGTTAATGTTTAGGTTGTGTGTTTTTAGCCAATCAATAACATCATTTAGGCATGTTTGGATCTGAGAACAGGTGGGGTTTTTGATGTCTATGGGATGTTACATCATTATGTCATCCGCATAAAGGTGATAACTGACTTTGTGCTTTTTAAAGATGGTACATATTGGCTGAATATAAAGATTAAAGAGAAGGGCAGAGAGGGAGAAGCCCTGAGGAATGCCTTGATCCTGTTTGAAGGTCGAGGATGTTTCTTGACCGATCCATACCTGTTGAATGTGGTTGGTTAAGTAGGATTTGAACTATTGTATCACCGTACCATGTAGGCCAATTTGCTGTAACCTTGAGATGAGTATTCTATGGCTAATGCTGTCAAAAGCTGAGGCAATGCTAAGGAATATTAAAATAAAAGCTTGTTTATTGTTGTTTAGGCCATGTAAGAGTCTGTCCATAAACATTAGCATGAATGTTTCTACACTATGATGCTGCCTAAAGCCATGTTGTTGCTTGTCAAGGGGTGTGTTTAATTCAATGAAGTCTTGCAGTTGGAGCAGGACTACTTTTTTCAATAACCTTCGCTAAGAATGGCAAACTTGTTATGGGTCTGTAAGAGTTAGGATGGTCTTTGTCAGCAGAGTTTGATTTTAGAATTGGTTGGATGATAGCTTGTTTTAAAGCAGATGGCATTTGTCCTTGTTGCAGGGAATGGTTTACTATTTCCAAGATTGCTGGTGTGAACCCATTTTTCATAGTTTTAAGCTAACTGAGCAGGCAGAGGTCAGAGGGAGAGGTCATAGTATTGATGTTTGTGATTATGTTTTTGAGTTGTTTTAGGTCTATTTTGTTAACCCTTGTTATTTTTCCTACATTACCATATGTTGTCATGTCTATACTGTTTGTTTCCCTTGTTTATACCTTGTATTTCTTGTGACCGCTTTGATTGAAGGAAAAGGCGGTATAAAAAACTTGTTAAATAAATAAATAAATAAAATTTATCATGACTAAGTGGGTAAAAGTCATTAGGTTATTGAATGAGGGATTTGAAGGATATATCATCATAATTTGGTGGTTTAAGCTTTTCCATGTAATGGATGGCTAGTGAATGTGGTTTGATGGGAGGTTGGTCTAAATCAGGATTAGGTGTTTTTGATAAGGATTTGACAATAGATGAATAACTCTCTAGGTTTATTAAGGGATTTCATAATCAGAGTCGTGTGATACTCTTTTTTTTCTGTTGTTAATTGCTTCTTTATATTCTTTGAGTTGCCCATGTATAGTCTATTATCACTTTCAGATCTTGTGCATCTCCATTTACATTCTAGTTTTCCCAGATTTTGTTTTAGTTTCCTTAATTCAAATATATGCCATAATTTAGTGTCTTTCTGCCTTGGTCTGTTGTATGAGAGTGGAACTTGTGCAGCCTTAGCAATAGTAGAGTTCCAATTAAATATGATCTCATCTAGATCGATGAGGTTTGAGTCCATATGGGGGAGGGTATTATTCAAAAATGTTTCTTTGTCAAAGGTCCTGAATTTCCTTTTGAATTGGGCAGGTTCGTCAGTATCAGGGAGTGAGGGAGATGCAGGTAGTGTGTATTCCAATAGGAAGTGGTCTGTCTAAGGAAGAGGGAATGATTTGGGGAGAGAGTAGTATTTATCTTGTAGGATATTTTTCGAGAGAAAAATGAGTTCCAACATGTTTCCTTTTCTGTGGGTAGGTATCTGTACTACTTGCTGGAAGCCCAGATCTGACATAGCATTTATGAAATGAGATGCCTGTATGCTGTTCAGGGCTGTCAGGTTTAAGTCATCAAGAATAATGTGAGATTTGTTTAAGGTAGAAGTACATGCTGTTTCTAGTACTGATGATAGGTTGTCTGAGCTGGATGAGGGGGGGTCTGTAAATTAAGCGGATTGTTATATTTTTATTTTCTATATTTAAGACATCTATGCCTTCAATGCTTTTACTCAGGCGGAGGATGGCTTTTAAGTCCTTTTTTGATAATATTACTACACCACCTCCATGTTTGTCAGCTCTTGTGCATTGGAATACTTTATATTCGGAGAGGGCAATTTGATTAGTTAAAACTGAATCTGAGTTGGATAACTATGTTTCATTTAAGCATAGTAGATCTGGTTTGGTATCGCTAATAAGATCCAATATTACTGGGATTTTGTTTCTGATAGATCTAGTATTCAGTAAGATCAATTTTAAAGGGTACATTGTTATTGTGGATGGATGAGGGGCATGATTATTTCGAGGATTTATATATAGTAGCCTTTGAGGGTGGGGTTTACGATAGTTGTGTGGCGAAGGGTGATGGATAAATGAGGGACAGTGCCTATAGCGGTATTGTATGATGGGAATTTGGTAGTGCTGTGTTGTTAGTTGAAGAGTATAGGTCAGTGGGGCGAATAGAAGAAGGAAGCTGATGTAGTAGATAAGACTGAGCTTTGCCATTTTAGGTAGCAATAGAGTACTGGGGAGGATGAGAATAAAGAGGCAACATTAATTGACTGAACAGTAATTGGTGAAGCAAATGTCTGTCTAGATCGGTTTTAGAGAGAACAACAATGAGATCATTACAGGGATGTCTGTCAGTGGTAACAGTTTGGCTTGAGACAGAATGATATATGTATTTGTTTAACAAAGAGCATATAAAAGGAGGCAGTATAAAGGTTAGAATGATCAAAAAGCATATACTGTGAGTGATCTCAGTAAAAACAAGAGTAAAAGATCTCTGTAATATAGCATCGATGAATCTACACAGTGTTACATAGATGCACTGTAGAAAGTAGTGCAGGCAGATTAAGACAGTTTGTGAATGGACTGATCAAGGCGGTTCATGTTAAGTTAAGGTTAGCTACCTGTATTCTAGTGAGAGGTGTTAACATGATAGCTCGAGAGCTGATTAGCGTATGAGCAGTACTTTGGTCTAACCACTTACAGATTGCTGTTGTGTTCTCAGAGGGTATAGTTTTGCTTCATAGAGACAGGCTGATGGAGTTGTCATGGATATTCAGACATCAGGTAAATAGATAAGAGTTCCCAGAGTTCCTGCCTGGATTCCCTTCCCTCAGGTGCGCACGCCCAATGGTGACTTGAATTTAAACGGTGTTGGAGGGCCCCTGATTGGGCTGGAGATGAGCAGTGGGAGGGGTTTCAGCCTCCCGCTCTCCCGCTCTCGTGCTCTACGCCAATCGGGGAGCAGGCAGATCAGCAAGCTGGATGGATTCTTTTCTTCACACTCGATGGTGCCTTGAATTTAAACGGCATTGGAGGGCATCTGATTGGGGTGGAGCCAAGCAGCGGCTCCTTTGTTTTATTCTCCATTCCTTTCCTTATGATACCTAGCATTCTATTTGCTCTCTTTGCCGCCACCGCACACTGGGCGGAGGGTTTCAACATGTAGCCTTGCATGAACATTAATAACTTAAATAACCATCCAAATGCATACGAGGCACATAAAAGTATATGCCCTCTTTCTAAAATAACCTGATAGAAGGTGCATTTATAAGGGTCACTTAGTTTTGCACATATTCCAATACACACAAATTGTGCTTTCTTAACCCTATCAAGGCTCCCTTTAAATTTCTAATCCACATTCTGCAGCCGGGTTAATTTTTCCATCTCTCAGGAAAATTGTGCCGGTCTTATTCAATATGTTATAACAGTGATTTTCTTTCAGCTATGGTCATGTATTATATACCATTTGATAGAAAAATGAGACAGCAACAAAAATATGTATAACTGAAGGCTCAAAAACATGAAAATAGGTGCACTTTATTTATAAAAGCAATCGTTATTAGTTGCATACATTTGATTTAATTTTAACTGATCATAACAATTACAAGTTATTTAAGATCTTCATTATTATGAAAATATGCAAAACATGGTGCAGCACAGAGAGGTACATTTCCACAGTCAGCACAGTGATATTTAGTTTCAACACGTTTACGATTGTCACCAGCAACATGTCGATGTCCGAGACTCTCATTGCACACGCGATACTGTCGAAATACGGTAGTTTTCTTCTCATTTGGTGGAATGAGACTAGGGAAATGTCTAGCAGTCAAGCGAAATGGGGAAACACCAGTACTTGGTCGGCCACCAGCATCACATGCACTAGCATCAGGACCAACTGCTTCAATGATAGCCAAGATAAGCTTCATACGGAAGTCAAGTCCTGTCACTTTCTCCTCTGGGTGGGACTTGCTCCAGAGTATCTGAGCATTGAGTACTGCTATGTCCAACAGATGAAAGGCAACTTTCTTGTACCACTTTACAGTTTTGCGCAGAAAAGCATAATACTCCAATAACTGATCTGTTCTGTCTACACCGCCCATTATGTTGTTGTAGTCAACGATAACTTGTGCCTTTCGAATTGGCTGATCATTCCGATCTCTTTTTCCAGTGTCAACTACAGAGCCATCATGACAGTTGGACAACATTGTTACATAATTCTTATCATACCAGCAAAGTGCTAGCAGTTTATCTGTTGTACGATATGTGACATCTCCTCGTTTCAATTTCCTTCCATCTACATTTAGACGCAGGTCAGTAGGCATACCAACTCGACTGGATCGTACCGTTCCAAAGCAGGATGTTGCTCGGTCATACAGATCCATACAGAGTTCTGGACTGTTGTAGTAGTTATCCACAGCCAATTGATAGCCTTGATCAAGCAGTCCATCCATCAGATTCAGCACAATACAGTAGCTACTTCCATGTAAACCATCACTTAGAACTGCATCTTGACCTGAGTATAGCATATACTTCCAGGTGTATCCACTACGTGACTCACACAGCTCATATGATTTGATGCCAAATCTTGAGCGTTTTGTAGGTATGTATTGTTTGAAATATAACCTTCCTTTGAAAAGCAGTAGAGATTCATCAATTGAAATGTCTTGTTCCGGGATATAAACAATTTGGAATCACTTTGTGATAATGTCATAGAATGGACGAAGCTTCCAAATGCGATCACCCTCGGGTTTCTGTGTTGCATTGTTTTGAAAGTGAAGGGCCTGTAATATTCGCTTATATGTATTTCGGCTCATTATTGATGGAAAGAATGGAGTTTCTAACAGTAGTTGACCTGACCAGTACAAGTCGATCATAGGCTTCTTGATTATTCCCATAGCCATCGTCAACGCCAACATTCTCCATATAGCATTATGGTCAACGTCTTGCCATTTTCTCATTCGGGCATGAGGCTTGTCAGCTGGTATTTTAGCACACAGTTCTGCTGCATAGCGATTTGTCTCAAGAACAATCATTGAAATTAGTTCATCTGTAACAAAGAGCTTGTAGAAGTCCAATTTAGTTGCATTGACACCCATACGTTTGGCTATGCCTGGTTGTGCAATGAACGGAAACTGACGGACGTCTTTTGGAGTTGTTTTCCATGAAAGACTGCTTCTTCTTGTCCGTACTTGTGATGTAGTTGCATTATCGCCACGGTCTGCAGTATGACGGCAAAGCTTCCCTCTGCCAAGAGGATTTATATTTACAGATGGTTCAGCTGCGGCCACAACTGTAAATGAAAATGTTTTATTATAGTTGACATTTTTCAAACTGAACAATTTATCAATATAAATGTGACATTTAGCGTTTTGTTATACCTAAAGACATAGCTGATATATAGGTGACATAAATAATGTCTGCAAATAATTACTAACCTGGAGGTTCAGCTGTGGCTGCTACTGAATCTGGGTCACTGTCATCCGAGCCTTCAAAGTCCACATTTTTTGGGAAAACTTCTTCAGTTTCATTATCAATGACATCTTCACCACTGCTATTACTGTTACCATCACTTTCTGTGAGGAACCTAATGACTTCAGCAGCTTTATATCGTTCTTTTCGCATTCTTTTACCAGCTGACTCCATCTTGTTTACTTTGCTTTTAATTCTAAATCACCTCTTGCTAATGACCTATTTGCAGGTTGTTTTCTGGCTGTTTTGGCCTGGTGTATAACTAGAAACACTAGCACAACTCTCTTTTCATCAGCCCAAATGTGTGTTGCCATTAGCTTCCTGTACTTCGCTCATTAATCTTTAGTATCTGCGTCATTGCGCCGATCCCGAGTATTTCGGGCTCGGCCATTTGGTCAGAATTTTGGGTCCCGAGTATTTCGGGACCGGCCTGGAAAGGGTTAATAGACAAAAGCGGGCACCTACATTTCTTTATGAAATAGGGGCATAAGTCATAATATCTGCATGGGAAACCTAGGTGGACTTGGCATAAAATGTGCCTGCCTAAATTCGCAAAATCGTGTGCAAGTTATGGTATGTTATTACTTACATGAATAAAGTTGTGCTCTGCTTAAGCTCTGCTCAAGCTCTGCACCTGGCCTCACCTACGTCATAAGTATGTGTTATGGGCCTAGTGCATGTACTTACAGAATAGCAGCTGTCTAAGGTACATGCATAAGTGCCCATCTGTTTACATAAGTAATTGAAAATACATGATTTACGCAGGCGGATGGTGGGTAACTATGCGGCTCCTACTATAATTACCTTCATTAGTGGGTAGTGACAGGGCTGGATTCAGGGAAGGGAAAAAAGTCAAGAGCTTAGCACTGATTTTCAGCACTAAGCTCATAAATCTAAACAAATGAAGAACAGGCCTAAAGTTATACCCATAGGGGGTCATTCCAATAGGTGAATAGGACAGCTAAATGCACAGGATAGACGTCCACCCCCCAAAACATGCAGAACGTATTCTGTGGCTCCATGACCCTGCACACACATGACAGCGGGCGGGGAGGGGCGGATCAGTGACATGGTTAGCCCGCGAGACACAGAATGGGTATTAAGGAAAGGCCAACTGACGATCCTCCAACGTCCCTGGAGATGTACAATGTATTCATGCTGCACCATGGAATAAGGAGAGGACTTAGACTAGATTGTAAGCTGCAATGAGCAGGAACAGTCTCTTTCATGTGTTTGTATAGTGCTGCATATGCCTTGTAGCGCTATACAAATGATCAGTAGTAGTAGTAGTAGTTATCACTGTGGGTATAAACATGCCCTATAGAGAGTAAATATATAGTAAATGGCAAATTTCCTCAGTTGAGGAAATTAAATAGTGGAGTAGCTCAGGGATCTGTACTTGGACCTATAGTATGCTTCTTAATATATGTATAGACGATCTGGAATTGAGAACAATAAGTGAGGTGATTAAATTTGCAGATTATGCCAAATTATTCAAAGTTGTTAAATGGGATGCGGATTGTGAGAAATTGCAGGGACATCTTTCAAGATTGGAAGACTGAGCATCTAAATGGCAGATGAAATTTAATCTGGACAATGCAAAGTGATACATGTAGGGAAGAATACCACATACTATAGATACATAATGCTGGGTTACACATTTGGAGTCAACACCCAGAAAAAAATCTAGGCATCATCATGGACAATGCATTGAAATCTTCTGTTCAATGTGTAACAGCAACCAAAAAAGCAATCACAATATTAGGAATCACTGGGAAAGGAATAGAAAATAAAACAAAGGATGTCATAAAGCTTCTGTATAACTCTATGGTGTGACTGTGCCTTGAATATTGTGTGCAATTCTGGTCTAAACACCACAAAAAAGATATAATGGCAGTAGAAAAGATACAGAGAAGAGTAACCAAAATGATAAAGTGGATGGGATGATTCTCCTAAGAGGAAAGGCTAAAGAGGTTAGAGCTTAGGGAAGATATGATAGATGTCTATAAAATAATGAGTGGAGGGAAATAGGTAAATGCAATTGATCACTTTTTTTAAAAATGACAAGGCCAAGGACATGCCATGAAGCTACAAAGTAGTACATTTATAACAAATAGGAGAACATATTTTTTCTCTCAACATATAGTTAAGCTTCGGGTTCATTGCTGGAGGATGTGGTAGAAGCAAGTAATGAAGCTGGGCTTTAAAAAGGTTGGGACAAATTCCTGGAAGAAATGTTCATAAGCCATTATTAGTATAGACCAAGAAAACGTCACTGTTTATCCCTGGAAATAAGTAGCATGGAGCTGGCTACATTTGGGATATGCCAGGTACTTGTGACCTGGATTGACTACTGTTGGAAACAGGACATTGGGTTTGATGAACCTTTGGTCTAAACCGGTATGGCAGTTATTATATTCTAACCTCTTCTAAAAATAATACTTATATATACAGGGTGGCCCAAAAAAAGTGAAAACATCTCGTAAATTAAAAGCTTAAATAGTTTACTTATTTACCTTTTTTAGCTATATAATGTCTTTATTTTGACAATTTCCGGTTGCCATCTTTTTTTTTTTTTTTAAATTTGTCAATCGTTTACATCTGTCTTTTTGAATTTTTAAATAACTTATATGCTACGAGATGTTCTCACTTTTTTTGGGCCACCTTGAATATATATATTTCAAGTACATTCGTAGCAAAAAACCTGTGAGAGAGTCAGTTGGTCCATTAGATGATAGAGGGGTTAAAGGGGCATTAAGAGGTGACAAGGCAATAGCGGAGAGACTGAATGAATTCTTTACTTCGGTCTTTACTGAGGAAGATGTAGGGATGTTACCCATGACTGAAGTGATATTTAAAGGTGCGGAAGAATTGAAGGAAATATCAATACAGCGGGAAGATGTATTACAACTATTAGATAAACTGAAGATATAGTGTATCTGGACTTTCGGAAAGCCTTTGACAAGATCCCTCATCAGAGACTTTTGGCAAAACTAAAGAGTCATGGGATAGGAGGCAGTGTACTATTGTGGATCAGGAACTGGTTAAAAGATAGAAAGCAGCAGGTAGGGCTAAATGACCAATTTTCCCAATGGAGAAAGATGAATAGTGGTGTACCCCAGGGATCTGTGCTGGGTCCGCTGCTTTTTGACATATTCATAAATGACCTGGAAAGGGGAATAACAAGCGAGGTTATCAAATTTGCAGATGACACAAAACTATTTAAAGTTGTTAAAACCCAAGAGGATTGTGGAAAATTGCTAGAGGATCTTGATAAATTGGAAGACCGGGCATCAAAATGGCAGATGATATTTAATGTGGACGAGTGCAAAGTTATGCACCTAGGGAAGAACAGCCCAAACTATGGTTACACGATGCAAGGTTCCGCATTAGGAACCACCACCCAAGAAAAAGATTTAGACATCATTGTGGATAACATGTTAAAACCATCGGCCCAGTGTGCAGTGGCAGGGAAGAGAGAAAATAGAATGCTAGGTATCATAAGGAAAGGAATGGAAAATAAAACAAAAGATATAATGCCTTTATATCGTTCCATGGTGAGACCGCACCTTGAGTATTGTGTGCAATTCTGGTCGCTGTATCTTAAAAAGGATATAGCGTTATTTGAAAAGGTTCAGAGAAGAGCCACCAAAATGGTAAAGGGGATGGAAGGATAGTCCTATGCAGAAAGGCTAAAAAGGTTAGGGATCTTCAACCTGGAAAAGAGACGGCTGAGGGGAGATATGATAGAAGTCTATAAATTAATGAATGGAGTGGAACGGGTAAACGTAGATCGATTGTTTACGTTATCAGAATATAGAAAGACTAGGGGACATGCAATGAAGCTACAGGGTAAACTATTTAAGACTAATAAAAGAAAATATTTTTTCACTCAACGTGTAATCAAACTCTGGAATTTGTTACCGGAGGATGTAGTAAAGGCTGTTAGTGTAGCTGGGTTTAAAAAAGGTTTGGACACGTTCCTGGAGGAAAGGTCCATAAACCATTATTAAGAAGGGACCCAGGATATCAATGCTTGACCCAGTACAAGCATTGCGGAACCTGTGTCTTTTGGGGAAACTGCTAGGTATTTATGACCTAGATTGGCCACTGTTGGAAACATGATACTGGGCTTGATGGACCTTGGTCTGACCCAGTATGGCATATCTTATGTTCTTATATAATGCATGCAACTGAGGTAGCATAAGCAGCACTATCTCATGCATATTCTCCATGGATTTCTTGAAAATGCACATAGCTGTGGTTCACAGGTGAGATTTGAGAACAGCTGGCATAAGTTATTGCCTTTGGAGTGTATTGTAGTTTGAATCAAAATGTGAGGATGGAGACTGGCATAGTGATATTTCCTTTTTAGAATTGTAATGTCATTATGCCGAGAAGATCTGTTTGAATACTTTGTTTGTTTACAAGCCTTGATCACTGGATATTCATTCTCTGAACATTTTATTAAGGTACATTTTATCATGCATTATACATCTACTCAGAAAAGAGAGGTCTAGGAGTAGATAGCGTTATTTATAGCCTCTAATTTAATCTACAAGTAGTTAAGAAATTGCTTTCTGCTGTGCACATCACTGTTACAGACTGTAATAATATTGCTGTACAGACTACAGATAGTTTTTATATGCTTCCTTGATAGCATGAAGTTAATAAAGTTAGGACAGCGCATGTGCTGTTATAATATATTCAATCTAAACATCTTCAGCCCTAAGAAAATCAAAATTTATGCTTCAAATTTTAGAACTGTAGATTTGGATAAGTTCGCCCTTGAAACAGACTGAATCATCATAAAAAGGTGAATTCTTCCTAACTCCCTTTTAACTGCTCCCTAGAGATTTAAAACAAGACTTTGCCAGCCAGTGACATGAATCAAGGCACAATGCCTATGCAGAGATTTTTTAAGTGGTGCAACTTGCCCAAGAAGCAGTTTTTCATTATGAGCAGCCAGGATTATCTAAATAATCTGGGGTACAGCACATGCTTTGAAAGTTGGGTCTCAGAATGAATGATTAGATATATTGCTTCAGTGACTTGCAATTTGATAGACCAATGGTTTATCCTGAAGGAATACATCTGAAGATATGCTTTGATTAAAGTAGATGCACTAAGACATTGCCTGAGAGGTGCTATTAAGCACAGTCTCTCTTTCACTTTGAA